>CM073575.1:138962369-139621225 GCA_037074715.1 Magnolia kwangsiensis | reverse complement strand
TGGCCCTCTCGCTCGTGAGCTGTTGGCTCAGGTCAGTCTGCTCAGACCTCAAGGTCGTTGCCTCGGCGTGAAGAGCCTCCAACTCTGCCTCCCTCCTCTTCTGCTCCCGCACTTTCTGCCGAATCGAGAGCAGCACCGGGACGGCCTGAACAGAAAATAAAGCTGAATCGGCACGAGCCGATCTCTGAGCACACATGGCAACATCGCATTGGATGAGAATCGAACCGACGGTACGGCTCTGACATCGGGCAGTGTGCCTCGACATGCGAAGCGACGCCCCAGCAGTCGGAGCCATCATAAATACGCCATCTCAAGCTTATGTGACAACTCCTCACGAAATCCTTGCATAAGAACTATACCTATGATATGGTGAAATTACCTAAGGGCAAAAAAGCTCTGAGTAACAAGTAGGTGTTCAGAAAGAAGATTGAACAGAAGAATTCACAAATGAGGTTTAAGACCAAACATGTGGTGAAAGAGTTTGGTCAGAAGAAAGGTATAGACTTCGAGGAGATATTCTCACCAGTGGTGAAGATGACATCTATACAGGTGTTGCTTGGGTTAACGACTAACATGGATCTGGAGATAAAACAGTTACATGTTAAAATTGTCTTTCTCCATGGTGACATGGAAGAAGAGATATACATGCATCAACTAAGACAATGGTAAAGAGCATATGTGTGCAAGCTGAGGAAGAGCTTGTATGGGCTGAAACAAGCTCTAAGACAATGGTACAAGAAGTTTAACTCGTTCATGTTAGAGCATGGGAATGATAGAACGGAGTCGGACCACTGTGTGTTCACGTGCAAGTTTTCAGGTGGTGATTTCTTAATTCTGCTATTATACATTGATGACATGCTCATCATGGGAAAAGACATCAAGAAAATTGACAAGCTGAAATAAGAGTTGGGCAAGTCGTTCATGATGAAAGACTTGGGCCCAACTAAGCAGATTATAAGAATGGAGATAACCCATGACAATAGCAGGAGAAAACTTTGGCCGTCACAAGAGTGGTATATTGAGAAAGTCCTAAATTGGTTCAATATGAATGCAGCGAAGCCGGTTAGTACTCCACTGGATGGTTACTTCAGATTGAGTGATAGACAGTGTCCCAAGAAGAAGGCGGATGTGTATGTGATGCAGAAGGTACCCTACGCATCAGCAGTAGGAAGTTTGATGTATGCTATAGTGTATACGCGTCCAGACATAGCATATGCGGTTGGTGTTGTCAACCGGTATCTTGTTAATCCTGACAAAGAGCATTATGCAACAATAAAATGAATACTATGGTATCTAAGAGGCTCATCCAGGTTGAGTTTATGCTATGGTGACAGAAAACCTGTGTTAGAGGGTTACACAGATGCAGATATGGCAAGTGACATAGATTCAAAGAAGTCTACATCGAGGTTCATGTTCACGTTTGTAGGGAGAACGGTCTCTTGGCAAAACAAGCTACAAAAGGTCATAACATTGTCGAGTAAAGAGGCCGAGTACATTACGGTCACAGAGGCATGTAAAGAGATACTTTGGATGAAGATGTTCCTACAGTAACTTAACCTGAAGCAGGAGCAATACGTGGTTTATTGCGATAATCAAAGTACTATACACTTGAGCAATAATCCAAGCCTGCACTTCAAGCTGAAGCTCATAGAGATTCAGTATCATTGGATCGGGGATACTTTGGAACAGAAGGCGTTACAGCTTGAGAAGGTCCACACGGACGATAATGGGTCAGACATGATGACCAAGGCTTTGCTCAATGGCAAGTTTGAAGTTTGTAGAAACCGGGCTAGCTTGAAGAAGGTGAATTCCTTCTGAGTCGAAAATGAGAAAAATTGATGGAGATTTTCTCCTCATGGCTCGACCGGTCGAGGGTGGTGCTCGATCAGTCGAGTGGCACTTGACTCAAAGTCTAGCGAGTAATTAATTTTGAAACTCTGTGGTGCTCGACCGGTCAAGGACCCTACTCGACCAGTTGAGGTTACGCCGATTCATGTTTGGATTTTCTGCAGACTGTGTAAATTTGAGGCGGTTTCGCTATAGGTGCGAAAGGGTGTTTCTTAAATTATAAATATGGGTCCCTAAGGCTGTTTTAGGGGATGCAAGAGAGTTTCCTAAAGCTTTGCAAGAGTTTGTTAAAGGGTTTAGGGCTATCAAAGGTGTAAGAGAGAGAGAGAGAAAGAGATAGAAAGGGAGAGAGAGAGAAGAAGCTTGTGGAAGGGAGATTCTGCTCGTAAAAGTAATCTACTGTGCACTCGACATCTCAGCGCTTTTACGTCCTCATTATCAGTGAAATCTTTCCATTTTCTTTTATTCTCTTATTGTTCACCCGCTCCTGCATAAGTGAAGAAGGTTTGATCCAAGCGGTGAGTGCTTGTGACCAGTTATAATGTTCTACTTTATAGTGAATTGTTGATCTGGACGAGGTCTTATAATTTTTACATCTTTGAGGGTTTTCCAAGTAAAAATCTCTTGTGTCGTGTGATTTGTGCTTTGATTTATTTCATTTCTTTATTATCTCATAATTTTGGTATTTTTGAGAGGCTAGATCGTAAGGTTTTGTGCAACGGCCCCTAATAGGTGCAACCAAGTCCCACTTGGTTTAATCGAACCTTGCTATCTATGTCCTCCAAAAATTTTAAATTTCACTTAGTCGAACAATTTTAATTGATCTAAGATCATTCCTTTTGATCCTAAACATGTGCGAATATATACACAGACGCACTCCAGTTAAGAAATCAAAGATAATATTCAAAGACGCCCAACTCCCAAGTTGGCAAACATCTGGAACATTATAAAATTTCATTTTAATATAATAGATAAAATAAAAAAGAAAAATTCATTATTTTTAAGATTATAATTTTTGGCTGCCGAGTGTACCGAGAAAGTATAAAAAACGGATGAAGAGTAATTACAAAGCATAAAAGATGGACCGATTATAATGACATAGAAAAAGTTAGCCGATGAATAAAATAATGTATAATTATAAAAAACCGAGAAAGGTATTAAAAAGTATTTTTATCTCCATGGAAAAAATACAGAGAAGACATTTTGGATGCTATTTTTTTATTTTTTATTTTCCTTTTAATACAGTGGTGCTCTATCCGGCCTCTAAGAATGCTTTCATGTATTTACATAAAAATCCCAAAAAGAATAGGAAATGTGACGAATGTTTTTAAGAAGATGTTGTTTTTAGATACATACAGGCTAGAGTCGATCTACTCGTCTGGCAGTGTGGCACACGTGTGAGAAGTCCAATTTTCCTGTAGTGGGCCACGTTGCAGATCACGTGTCTCGATAATTAGGTCAATTTGTTCTTCTGATGGGCCACATGTGAACATGGTGAATGTATGGCTATGAGAATAAGAACAACCGTCCAAATTGAACATGCATGTATGGTCTGCTTTTTCATCAGACCAACCTGAGTATTTAGATACGACATCTACATGGCTGGCTCTGACGGATGAGCGGCTGAGATCTTGTACACGTGCACCAATTTTCCGTTTTTGAGAGGGCATACTGCAACAATGTGCACTCGCTCGAGTTCACTTTCGAATTGTTCGTTTAAAAATACTCGCATCGTCATTCCTGCGAATCCAGACCAACCATTACTTCTTATATGAACCATTCTTTTGACGGCAGAAAATCGATAGATGGAATGACTTTTAATAAACAAGATTGCTTGTGATGGGTATTTCTTGTAAGACCCACCCGATGGACGGTCTAGAATTTTCAAGTACGCAGCCACATCTCCATTGTAATGGCGAAGAACAATGCCCAATTCGTTGCGTGACGAATCAGAGTCAACCTCAAATGGATATCATGGTTTGTATTTGGAGCCGGCGACGCGCAAGTCGCGTTTTTGGTGACCTTGACCTAGAACCACAAATTGCATTATCGAAATGCGTTTTTCATGTGCTCGAGGTTACACATGTTACGATGGAAAATCATGTGAGATCTAAACCGTTCTTCATGTGGGGCCCATGATTTAGATTCGTTGAACCGAAAACGAATTCATATAAACTCTGAATGTTTACTCTTAACTGATTTCCATTAGAATTCCATTCTAATGTTCATTAGCCTCCTTAAGGAGAGAAGAACGGTTTGATCTCTGGACCAAGAAATCTATGAGATGGACCCCACATTTTAACGGGTTGGATCTACCTCGTGTTCTTCTCGTTGGCACTGGTAAGAGGAGAGTATCGTGGAAGTGCGATAGCACGGGTGCGCTTCGAAGGATTTGACCATGACCTTGACGTGGAATAAATGTACGGTGAAGATAATTTATTTCGCCAGACTGGACTACTGGAAGGTCAGGATGTCGCTGGATACAAGTGGCGAGGTTCTATTGGGTTGCGCCACGCCAGTGACGTGGAGAAATGAAGAATTATGCAATCTGGTGCTGAGAGTTTTGAAGTACGTTCAGGATTTCATACAATCAAGGCCCACAATTATCTGATCCAAACCGTTGAAACGATGGGCCTCAAATCAGATACGTACGATTTAGAAATTTTCATAATTTTTATATCTTATATTTAGAGTATTTGGACTTTCTATTGAGTGTTCATCATTGCGATCTTTTCTTTGTCTCAACCAAATATTTATAGGTGTATCTATTCTTATTATATCCTTCATGTATTGAGTATGACACTTGGGGACAGAGACGATAAACCGTTTGGATCATTGAGATATGGGCCCTGCGTGTACAAAATGAGAAGCCGTTGTATAGTACCGCGTGTAGAAATTAAAGACAGGTGGCGCATTTCTATTGGGTGCTTGAGGAGCTATGACGTGGAGAGACAGTCAGGGCAGTGGACGGTGAGGCCACTGTGCCGGCCGCGTGAAATGGCCTGATTGGTTAAATTTCGTGGAGGAGTTATACGATACTCAGGTAGCGTATGACACTTGATACACCTGCACTCAGACACTACAAATGTTGCCTATATTAACTCATGTTAAACCGACTAAATTTCGGAGCCTATTTCCCTAAAGTCAAAATACTAATATCAGATTTTTGGAATGATCCTACCCTCTGATTCATGGACTTTTGTTTGTGGAAATAAGACCATTAGATATTTTAATTTCTAACCGTCCAAAAAATGTCCACTAATCCGACAGTCAGATAATCAAATACACTTTACTTAATTTTTGGTTCATAACATATCCAAAAGTGGGTGATATCGTAAAAATCGTCTGCATTGAAATATGTATCAATGCCATAGAAAGCAGTGGATTAAAGGAGACAGTTCAAATTTAAAGGAAAATATTTAAATGATGAAAATGTTGAATATTCTAGATTGCAATATCAACCATTGATCATTTTACTATTTTCTTTTGGTAATAGATGGTCTCCTGGCTTTTTAATAATTGTAGATTGATACATCATTTAAAATGGAGAACGTCTCAAGTACATCCGACTGGATCAGAAGTTATGGTTCACCAGTGCATAACTTCAAATCTAAGAAGTACATATAAGATCCAACCATTTCAATAGGTTGGCTCTACCATTAAAATCAGCTATTTAAAAAATCAATCTTAGCTACTCATCAGGTGGGCCACACCATAAAAAATGCCTATGCGTATAAATAATTAAATTAAACGCGTGGTCACTTGATGAATTTATACGACTGATTTGCGTATGAGGTGATCCTCGTGATGGGGCCAACCCATTGGACGGGTTGGATGTAATCCAACTGGTTGGACTTGAGATCTTCGAGAGTTTTTTTTTTTTTGCCAGTTTGTGTCATTGAAAAGGATCAAATGGCTGAATTCTGACGTTAACATGGGCCATCAGTGGTGGGCCCACAGGCAGAGACGGCCTGGATAACCAGACACGACACATCACGGGTAACTGCTACGAACCGTGAGTTGGTTCGTTGCGCGACGAACCAGAGAGCTCCTCCCTTTATAAACACTCCACTCTGCAGAGATCGAAGCAGAAAGAAGAAAGAAGAAAGAAAGAAGAAGAAAGAGGTGAGGAGGATGAGGAAGTGGACGCTCCCAGCAGCTCTGTTGTTATTGCTACTGCTCTCTCTCCTTCCAGATCAAGGCAAGCTAGGGTTTCTTCTTCTTCTCTGATCTTCTTTTAAGGGTTTTAGTGCATTTGGATCTGGTGATTTTTGTTAGAATCCTCTGCTCCCTAAAAAAAAAAACTGGATCTCATTTTTTTTTTCTTTCAAATTTTTTTTTAGGTCGGAAGTTGCACGCGAATGCGGAGGGAAATGACGATTCGGAGGAATTGGTAGATCCGCCAAAGGTCGAGGAAAAGGTCGGCGGTGCTGTTCCGAATGGTCTATCAACGGATTCGGACGTCGTCAGGAGGTTTGTGTTTTTTGATGGATGAATTCTCAGCAGTTGGATTTCTCTCTCTCGCTTTTATAGGATATGAGCAGTGGCTGGCTAGAGTTGCCAGTGTTTGCCTTTGGGCCGTAATCCTGTATAGGTGCGGCTTGCATTTTGATGATGTGTAGATCGTTTATCTGGTTGGTCTCACTGTGGCCTGTGGTTGGTGTTCCTGTGATGTACTCGCAGTGTTGGTGAATCTCTGTTGGTTGACCAGAAAATGGATAATTGGAAGTAATATAAAGCCAGGGGTTCTATATGCAACAAGAAGAAGTTTAATGATCTGACGGCTGGGATTATTTGATGGAGTAGATCTTTTGGTCCACCACAGTCCATGATGGGGCCCACTAGATAAACGTTGTAGATTTTAGATCGCTGAAACTTGAGCCTTGCTTGTATGGAATTCTAGCTGACAATCTGCATAAAATGAGAGAAATCCACCGATCAGTTGGCTAGTGATCTAGATTGTTCATCTGGTTAGCTCATGTATGGGTGATGCTCTGAAGAACTCCCTGGTTGGTGAATCCTAGCCATCCTTTGACTGGCTTGCGAATGGTCAATTAGAAGTAACGTATAGCCATTGGCCCCATGTGCAATGGGAAGAAGCTGATGATTGGATGGCTGGGATTCTTTTATGGAGGAGGTTTTTGGTGCACCACTGATCCATGATGGGGCCCATGAGGTAACGATCTGGATTGCTAAAGGATGGGTCTTGCTTGTGAGTAATACTAGCTGCAAGAGAATCCACTAATTTGGTGGCTGGTGATCTAGATTGTTCATCATTTTGGCCTCTCTCTATGGGTGTTGTATCACAGCTGCATGTTTATTGGCCTGCCAATGAATGATTGAAAGTAACAAATGGCCAGTGGTCCCATATGCAAGGGGAAGAAATCCTATGATTGGATGGAGGAGATTTTTGGTCCATCCTCAGTCGATGATGGAACCTGTGATGTAAACCATCTAGATGACTGAAACCCGTACCCTGTTTTAAGTAATACTAGCAGACAATCCATATGAAACTAGAGAATTACTGATCAGGTGGCTGTTGATCTTGATTGTTAGTCTGGTTGGCCCCACTGTGTATGGGTGATACTGTGAAGAACTCCCCCGTAAGTGAACCCTAGCTGTTTGTTGGCCTATCAATGGACGATTGTAAGTAATATGTAGCCAATGGTCTGTGTGCAATGGGAAAAAGTCTGATGGTCGGATGGCTGGGATTCTTTAATGGGGAAGGTTTTTGGTCCATCACTAATCCATAAGTAGGTATGAGATAAACAATCTACTTAAAGATGGATCCTTGTTGTAAGTAATACTTGTTGACAATACTTATGGAATGAGGGAGATCTGCTGATCAGTTGACTTCGATTATTCAATAGAGGACATTCTTGGGTCAAATCACTCATCCACAGTGGGTCCATGAGATGAAAGTTCTGGATCCTGAAAGACTGGCATCTCATGTACAGTGCTGGCCTTAATGAAAACTGAAGTAGCTCAGTCCAAGTGTTTCTCTTGTGGAGCAAGTTTCCATTCACCTAGTGGGCACCACCATGCATCTGCCCTGGCCTAGAAGTCAGACCGGTCCGCTTATTAGGTTGATGGCATTTAGAAGTTGTATACGAGCAGTACATAATTCCTTTGATGACCAATTTTCCGTTCACGTTTGGTCCACATGCTGCGGACACTGGCCTGATTTTTCAGTCCATGGCACATACACAGATGGGCCCCACCTGATGAACAACTTGGAGCTCCTGGAGATGGTCTCAGATGGTCTCCTTGATTTCTGACAGTGATGACTAACTGAGGGGATGATTTTTTTGGCCAGGGAGGCGGAATCAATCTCTCGGAGATCTCTGCGGAATAATGCAGAGAAATTTGAGTTCCAGGCAGAGGTTTCACGGCTGATGGATATACTCATCAACTCGCTCTATAGCAACAAGGACATCTTTTTGAGGGAACTCATCTCTAATGCTTCTGATGTAAACAGATCTCTCATTATCCGATACATTATTTGTTGAGTTTTGGTGCCTTTGGTTTTAATGTGACACGTTCCGTTTGTTTGGCAGGCATTGGATAAGATCAGATTTCTTTCGCTTACGGATAAGGATATTTTGGGTGAAGGCGATACTGCAAAGCTTGAGATCCTGGTTAGTGATGGCTCATTTTTAGTATACTAATTATTTTGGGTGAAGGTGATATTGGGAATGACAAAGAACAATGATGTTTCGTAATATTTATAATGAGGAAGTAGAGCTATGTGTTTTTCTATTCTAACTTGAAAGTGATTTATAGGCCCTCAATATAAGTAAGCTGTGAAGAAGGATTTTACAATTTGGTTGTTTCCACTTTATTAGACCAATACATGCATTCAAGTTGCTAGTGCATCACATCGCACCATAAGAATGATGTTTGATATTAACATTCTGAGAAGTGGGTTAGTTTCTCTTTTTAACATTTTAGTTTGCTGTATTTGTCGTATAATGCAGATGAAATTGGACAAGGAGAAGAAAATTCTTTCTATTCGTGACCGAGGTATAGGGATGACAAAGGAAGATCTGATCAAGAACCTAGGAACCATAGCAAAATCTGGAACGTCAGGTATTTCTTTTTATCATCATTAATGTAGAAAATGTTTGAGCATTTTTAAAAGAAATTTGTGCCCTATTTATTTTTCCAGAACAGAGGAAATGTGTTCTGAAAATGTAATTGCTTTCTGTCGTTTATACAGCTTTTTTGGAGAAAATGCAGACAGGGGGTGATCTAAATCTCATTGGGCAATTTGGAGTTGGGTTTTACTCTGTATACCTGGTTGCCGACTATGTTGAAGTCATTAGCAAACACAATGATGACAAACAGTAAGCAGTGAAATCTATTTAAGTGTTCACGTTTTTTGTTCCGATAGCATTGTTTTGATGTCTCTTCGTGGCTCTTTTTAGGTATGTTTGGGAGTCAAAGGCTGATGGAGCCTTTGCGATTTCTGAAGATACATGGAATGAACCTCTTGGGCGTGGCACGGAAATCAGGCTGCATCTTAGAGAAGAAGCTAGTGAATATTTGGAGGAAGCAAAATTAAAAGTGAGTATCGCAAACATTTGATTAATTGTTCTTTATTATTTAGTTTATAATGCTGTTAGTCACTAGATTCTCTGAACACCTAGGGCACCTGATCATCTTCATTAGAACACTTATATCCATTTGCCAGGAACATTCTTGGCTACCCATTTTACCACTCATGTTCTCAGCTAAAGAAAGATGATAGTGCAATGACTAGGTATTTTTGATGCTGCACCATGCAACTAATGTTGAACTAACACTGAATGCATACTCATTGGTTGACCTCTTTACATCGGTAATATGAAGACAGGTGTGCCTTTAAAAAAAGGAAAGAAGAAGAAGAAGAAGATAGGTTCCATGACCAAGAGGAACACAAGAGTATAGGTAACATGACCAGAAGGAACATTGTAATGGAAAGAAAAGCGAGCACAGCGAAAATTGCTCAGTCCTGGACATGTTAGATCAAACCACTGTTTGAAATCCTAGAGGTAGCAAAATCATTACCACTGTTTGAAATCCTAGAGGTTCCATGACCGAGAGGAACATATGAGGACAGGTAACATGACCAGGAGGAACATTGTAATGGAAAGAAAAGCAAGCACAGCGGAAATTGCTCAATCCTGGACATGTTAGATCAAACCACTGTTTGAAATCCTAGAGGTAGCAAAATCATTGGGGCCTGTTTGATTTATTGGCTCAACTGTAATTACCTGGTAAATGGGTAATAATTATTTACCTAGGTAATTATTGCATCTTTCCCCATGCAGACAATGACAACTTACTTTTTTAACACTAAAATTGAGAAATTTGCAACATCAATGTGGGGCCCACCGTTATGTATGTGGCTTATGCATACCGCCCATTTGTAATGCCAGCTGAATTTAGGTCATGAGCCCAAAAATGAGGTAGATCCAAAGCTCAAGTGGACCACACCATAGGAAACAATGGGAATCAAATGCCTTCCGTTAAAAATTTCTTGGGGCCCATAGAAGTTTTGGATCAAGCTGATATATGTCTTTTCCCTTATCCATGTCTGAGTGACCCTATGAACTGGTTAGATGATGAATAAACCTCATTGTGGGCCCAGTACAGTAAACAACTTTCAACGGTGGACGAATTAAGGCCACCGTTTCCTTTTGTGTGGGCCGTTTGAGCATTGGATTTGCCTCATTTTTTGGTTCATGACCCAAAATGTTCTTATAAAACAGATGGACAGTGCGGATATATCATATACATTACGGTGGCCCCCACAGATTTAAGTAAACACTTTTGGACCGATTTTCATGGTGGAATTACTCACCCATTTTTGAACCAGGTGAAAAAGTAATAATTACTTGTTTACCAGGGATTGACATGTATCATGGAAAATCAAACAGGCACTTACCTTAATGTAGTTGAAAACCTTAGTCTATATTTCAGGAAGTTTAGTGTGGAGGGATAGAGCGTTACAACTGATGAACAAAATGTAGATGTATGAAAGGATCACTAGTGATCGAGTTTGCAATGTTTCAACCTGAGGGGTGGTGTTCGAAACATAGCTGACCATTCGGTTGCCAATCTAATTAAGATGGAAATGCCAAGGTTTGATAGGATATGAGTTGGACTAGGTTATGAAGAATAGATTTCAATTATAAATAGGGAATTTTGGTGCTTGGTGTGCTTATCATGTTTGGATAGATCATTTTCTTAATCCATATCTTGGAAACCTTGTAATAGGAAATGATAAACTAGAGATGTCTTTTTATGATTTGATAACAGAGTGTTTGTTTGTTAGGATATCTTTTAGAGTTTCTTTTCCTGATTTAGAATTCTATTTTGGTTGTGTCATTGTAGCTTAGGGATATATAGCATACATTTTTAGTTTAATTAACCAAAAAAAAAAAAAAAAAACTACTGAGAATCCAACTCCAATAGTTGTAGTCTGACATAGTTGAGCGAGAGGAGTACAATGAGCATATCACATACTCATAATCTTTTTTGGTTGCTTTCATCGTTGTACCTCAAAATTCTTCACATCCTATATATGTCCTATATTGTCTAAGTCAAGAGTTTGATTATATGTGTCACTTGCCCTCATTCTCGACCTTAGTTTCTCCATATTACACTTTCTGACATAGTCAAGCGAGAGGAGTATGATGAGCATATCACATTCTCATAATCTTTTTTGGTCGTTTTCATCATTGTACCTCAAAATCCTTCACATCCTTTATATGTCCTATATTGTCTAAGTGAAGAGTTTGATTATATGTGTCACTTTCCCTCATTCTTGACCTTAGTTTCTCCATATTACACTTTCTGTTATTAAAATATCAAAAATAATATTACACTTTCTGTTCTCCAGCAAAGAAACTCATCATTCAACCTTTTTTACACACACACACACTCACACCCCTACACACCTCCATGCACTCACACCACTGGTTTTTCACCAACTCTTCTGAGTCTACCACTGAGGCATGAGTAAGGACCCAACTCATCATTCAACCTATTGGCATGCAAATAGGCAAACAGACTGCTTGCATGTGCTAGAGAATTTTACTCCTTGAGTTGAAGTCTGACACAGTCAAGCTAGAGGAGTGTAACGAGCATCTCATACCTCATAACTTTTCCCCTCCTTTTTTTTCCCCTTCCTATTTCCATGATTTAGGATCCTTCATCCTTCACATCTTAAATATGCCCCATCATCTCTAAGTCGAGATTTTGATTTTATGGATGTCCTTACTCTCATTCTTGACTGCTGTTTCTCCGCTACATGTTTTTGTTTTCTCCTGTGAGATGGCTTCATCATGCTATATTATATTCCATAACTCTTGTTGTACAAGTCACATATGCTAATCACTTTGAAGAGATTGGCTAAGCCTTGATATTAGATGTCGACTTGAGTGGGTAGTGGAAATGAAAATTGTTGATTTGGGATGAGAAATCAATGTAGTACCCTTTTTATAAAGAAAAGAGAGAGAGAGAGGAGTTAGGAGACATTTTTACTCTCTCTCTCTCTCTCTCTCTCTCTCTCTCTCTCAAGGATCTACCTCTTAATGCATTCCACTAAATTGGAAATGTGAAACTTGTAACTATGGGTCGACCATATTTCAAGGGGAGGTGTTTCAAGGCCACCAATGTTCACAAAGGCGAGGCATTTGGGGTGGCCCAAAAATTGCAACCCACACTATATTGGCTATTTCCCCATGTTTTCCACCGAAAGTTAATATTCGTGCAATGTAAGAGGTGAAACGAGTCAGCTATAAGTTTTGTATGGAAATATGTGTCATCTAACCGTTGACATTTCGACCCAAATGCACCCTAAGGTGGCATCTCTTATATGGTAGTGAGGCTTCTGTTTGTAATTTCGTATATTTTTCTTATATGGTAGTAAGGCTTTTGTTTCTAATTTCATATATTTTTCTTACTGTTACTACTGTTTCTATGTCATTTTGCCTTTCATATCCTGAAAAAGGAATCATCTCATATACTCATATAAATTTCTTATGCTATGCAAAACTTTTTAAATAACCAGGAAAAATAGATGCAAAATTAAGAGGTGCAGAGGTTGCCCCATGTATAGCGAACCTGGGGTGATACCCTCGTGACCAATGGATTCTGCTGCCGTCATTCTTCGCACAAAGAAAAAAGAAAAATAAAAAAAGCAATGAAAACTATACAAGACCCACCTGAAAAACAGCAATGACATTCACTCAACCCAAGAAGCCCCAGGGACCACATCCTTAATGCTTCAAGACATGCGAAGGCACTGATCCTTCCAGCTAACATTGGAATCAGGGACTGAGATGCCTCTGAATTCTGGGAGATTTGAAGCCCCATCCCCACCACCATAAAAAGGCTCATTCTAGGAAGAAGCTCTGCCTTGGCTTCTCTTGCTTAAAAGATATGGGCATTCCTTTTTTTGCAAATGGCCCACCATAGCACTGCAAATGGCACCATATCCCACAAGATTGAGTGACGATTGGTGAATGACCCTTTTCCCTATCCTGCTGTCAAATTATACATGGATTCATTAAGAATCCATGCCAATTCAAAAAGATTCAAAGTACTTACTTCAGCATATGGCCCTTGCAACTTTACAATGAATGAAGTTCCTTCATATTTACACTGGCAAATTTCATGTCTTGAGTGTTCAGGTATCATGCTATGTTACCCTAAAAAAAATAAAAAATAATAAAAATATTGTTCTCTTGTTTATGATGTTTTATCTGACCCGCAAGTTGTGGAATAAGGTTGAGATCTATTTAGTGCTCCAAGTTTCAATTTTTGTTAATTTTAAAAACAATCCGTTTGATTGCAGGAGTTGGTGAAAAAGTATTCCGAATTTATCAGCTTCCCCATATATCTTTGGGCAACCAACGAAGTGGATGTAGAGGTTCCTGCAGATGAAGATGAATCTGGGGAAGAAGGGGAAACATGTAAGGTTTATAATGATTCCATTTACTGGTTGTAAATTCTTGGTCATAATACTATTTCTGCTTGTTTTTAAGTCCTGGGCTAGACCTGATGGCTAGCTAGACTGGTTTGAGCCGAAACAGCCACCAAAATGCTCTTGCTTACTAGAAGCTTGGTTCAACTAGGTGGTCAACTGTTACCTTAAAAACATGAAATATCAACCAATATAGGGTTCACAACAACGGCATTTAGTTGCAAAGCAGACTTCCTAGCAACCAATGCTATTTGTAGATTGATTTTCTCAGTCCTTGTGTTACAATACTTCTGGATTAAAAGCAAGGTACTAAAAGTGGTTACTAGGTGGGAAGCCTTACATATTATGGGGTCATAATGGCCAGTATGGCAAAAATGGCCTGTAACGGCCTGTTATGGGGGGCTGATACAGTTATTTATTTATTTTTAAAAATAAATTGGCCATAATGGCTGTTACGGACCATATCATAACAGTACAACCACTGTTACTGTTATTGAATACCTTTATTAAAAGAGATTCCCAAGCTGGAAAGGGTCAGGGTGGGTCTGACTGGTTGGATCCAACCATACTAAAAAAACAGAGTTGGTTTCTGTCACGAGCGTTCACAGGCCAAGTTTGGTCAGCCCTCCTCAGCTCCTTCAACATTGCGTGGTGTTTCCCCACCTCCACCAACGACCTGATCAAAGCTTGGCTTGGTCCAAATTTGGGAAAGCAAAAAATCGATATCTTGGAGAATGGGTATGTTGGCAGTCTGGTGGTCGGTATGGGAAGAAAGAAACAGAAGATGTTTCCTTGGAATCTCCAATTCTCTGGTTTCTACTATCCTGAGAGTCCAGCATATCCTAGCAGATTGGGGCCTGGTTCATTTTTTTTCTTAGTTTGTTTTGTTTAGCATAGGAGGTCATTTTCTCCTGCTATCTCAGCGGGAGTTTCCCTCTTTTTCTACTGTACTTTTTTTTATCTTTTTGTAATATATTTCAGTCACTTAAAAAAAAATGGTTGCCTCATGTTTCTCTTCTATTCACAAATTGTTTCTATTGCTAACAGCTGAAACCAGCACTTCAGAGGATGAAGAAACGGAAGAGGAGGATACTGAGAAAAAGCCGAAGACAAAGAAAGTGAAGGAAACAACTAATGAATGGGAACTTTTGAATGATGTGAAAGCCATATGGCTGCGCAGTCCAAAGGAGGTGACTGATGAAGAATATACCAAATTCTACCACTCTCTCGCAAAGGTGAATTTTTTAATCCCTGTTTGTGCCTTGTGGTAACATTAGAAGGTTTATGAACTGTTAGGTTCTGTTCAAGGGCCTTTCGGATAAAGGTTTCTTCATGAGGGTTATTATCAAATTGTTGACCAGGATTTTAGCGATGAAAAGCCATTTGCTTGGAGTCATTTTACTGCTGAAGGTGATGTAGAGTTCAAGGCTGTTCTTTTTGTGCCTCCTAAGGCTCCTCAAGATCTTTATGAAAGTTATTACAACAGCAACAAGTCCAACTTGAAGTTGTATGTTAGACGGGTCTTCATATCAGATGAATTTGATGAGCTTCTACCCAAGTACCTGAGCTTTTTAAAGGTAATCAGGTTTTCACCAGATTCGGATAATTACTTGCAATTAAGCCTATAGATATTCGCCAGGGCTCCATCACATTTCAGGCTTAGGTTCAGTAGTGATAGTGAGCTTTGGATCCATAAACTCATATATTTTCCTGGTTTATGTAGGGTCTTGTTGATTCTGACACGTTGCCTCTTAACGTCTCACGAGAAATGCTTCAACAACACAACAGTTTGAAGACAATTAAGAAGAAACTCATCCGGAAGGCACTTGATATGATTCGTCGCATTGCGGATGAGGATCCTGATGAGTCTGATGATAAAGACAAGACAGGTATAACTGCTGACCAGCGTATGCAGATATTTGTACTCAGTGTTTCTTACTAAATGGTCTTTCTTTCCTGGGGACTACTACTTGGATTTCTTTATTCCTTTTTTCTTCTCTCTCTGTTTTTATTTATTTATTTATTAATTATTATTATTTATTTATTTTAAATTATGGATGGTGTCATAGATGTGGATAAAACTAGTGAGGATGATGAGAAGAAGGGGCAATATGCGAAGTTCTGGAATGAGTTTGGCAAGTCCATAAAACTTGGCATCATAGAGGATGCTAGTAACAGAAATCGTCTTGCAAAGCTTCTCAGATTTGAAAGGTAACATCTTGCTTTGTCCCTGTCCCCACCCCCACCCCCACCCCCTTGAGTGATGATTCACTTGGCACCTTTGGTTATCTTTCAGTACCAAATCTGGTGGTAAGCTGACGTCATTGGATCAGTACATTTCAAGAATGAAACCTGGGCAGAAGGACATATTTTACCTAACGGGATCCAGCAAGGAGCAATTGGAAAAATCCCCATTCCTTGAAAGACTCACAAAGAAAAACTATGAGGTTTGAATTAGATTACAATTACTTTACACTTTTATACTCATTTAGTTGCTTGCTGTTTGTATTAGTGGTGTGATTCAGAACTATGCTTTTGAGGAAATTCCATATTTTTGGATCAATCAGTCTTTTGCAAGATTGCTGACATTCTGACATAGGCTCTAGCCACACAATGGAACACACCCAATTTATATCTTGTTCTTGAGCAAACTAGGTGAACCCATTGTCTGCCTGACCTTTTGCGTAAGAAATGGCTCTAAATTTTTAGAATGATCCAATATTTTGTCTAAAATAATGATGTTGTTTTCCCTGGGAACTGAATAACTCGTAGTTTGTTTTTTACTGGAAAAAAAGAAAAGAAAAAAGAATAACCTAACCTGTATTTTAAAGGAAGTCTAAACGATGAAAAAAATGCTTCTGATTGTTGAAGTACTCAAACCCCAAAGTGATCAGTCTGTACTCATCTTTACCAAAAATGACAAAAGAAGCACTCACTATGCATAAATAATGATGACCTGCAATTTTGAGAATGGAAAAAAATTTCTTCATTTTTAAAGGCTTCGATTGGCACACTCGTCCTTCATAAGTATCAGATTTATGAAGGGCTTGTTTTTGACTACCATAAGGAAGACTTGGTTTTGCTAAAAAGAATGAAGCAATACCAAAATTTGAAAGGTTCAAGTGGCATCACAGCATCTCCGGAAATGTGGCTGGGCAGAAACAATCAAAACACTATTTTCAAGGCAGAAAACTGGAAAGCAGACAACCTATCCATTTTGGTTTTTATTTTTATTTTATTTTCCCCTTCCCTCCAGAGTTTCAGTCGGTATACAAAATTTTAAGCACTTTCAGTTTCAACTAAAGGCCGATTTGGGGTTCACTCCAAATGCTTACCTAAATGACCTGTTCTCTTAAAAGCTCCCTTTGCCCCTTTTCATCTCTATATGTGCTGTAGCTGCTGCTATTTGTGTTATCTTTCTTGACATCAGACAGCCCTTTATTGTTTATTTTTCTCTATATTGTTGCAGGTTATTTTCTTCACGGATCCAGTGGATGAGTACTTGATGCAATACTTGATGGACTACGAAGACAAGAAATTCCAGAACGTGTCAAAAGAGGGCCTGAAACTTGGAAAGGAGTCGAAGAACAAGGACCTTAAGGAGTCCTTCAAGGAGCTAACCAACTGGTGGAAAGACGCTCTTGCCAGTGAGAATGTGGATTCTGTGAAGATAAGCAACCGTTTGGACAACACTCCCTGTGTGGTGGTGACGTCCAAGTATGGATGGAGCGCAAACATGGAGAAAATCATGCAGTCCCAGACTCTGTCTGATGCTAGCAAACAGGCATACATGCGAGGCAAGAGGGTGCTCGAGATCAACCCAAGGCATCCCATCATCAAGGAGCTTCGTGAGAGAGTCGTTAAGGACCCCCAGGTACGTTTTGGTCTGAATGCTTTGAATGTCTTAGGGTCTGTGTTGCCAATGCCGCATCACTTACACATGAGTAAAGTGCAGGGCTGAAACACAGCACATTCTTTTCATCATACACTTCCCAAACATGTTGATTGGGACTTGTCCGTCCGTATCCGTTGGACCATCTCATGTGGTTGGGCTATAAGCTGAACATTGCAGTGATTGGACTTGCTCTGAGCATCCAGTGGTTGTGAGTTTTTCTGGTTGAATGTGGACCAATATTCTGTTTTAACCTAATCATTCTTTTGCCAGCCACCTAATGAGATGGCTAACCTGCTGTTTTATCCCCTTTCTTTAGGGATATCCCCCTCCATGTGGTGGCCCAGCGGATGAACAGTCCTGATCATCACACGATTTCCTGTCAGGGATTTGGTTGGGGCAACACATGGTACAATGGTCCACATTTTGGTGACCAGTAGTTGCAATTGACTGTTCGGACAGGGATAATCTGATATGGGATTTGTTGAAGCATGTATCATCCCATGATTGGGACTCACAGATCACCACTCATCTTACCAAAAGATGGCTCCCACTTGTGACATTACTCGGTCAAACACATTCCCAAAGCACTTCCATTGATCAATCTTAAGCACCACTTTGAAAATGGATGGCTCGATCAGTGTGCGATAC
This sequence comes from Magnolia kwangsiensis, assembly GCA_037074715.1. Classification (NCBI taxonomy): domain Eukaryota; kingdom Viridiplantae; phylum Streptophyta; class Magnoliopsida; order Magnoliales; family Magnoliaceae; genus Magnolia; species Magnolia kwangsiensis. Next base: position 139,602,860 of record CM073575.1, on the reverse strand, counting down.
GTGTGATACCAATGAGTTGGCTCCTTATTGGTGTATGCATATTGTGTTTTTTTCCTTTCGTGATTTGGCTATTCATATGACTACAAAATTGGGCTGCAGGAGGAGAGTGTGAAGCAGACGGCACATCTGATTTACCAAACGGCACTGATGGAGAGCGGTTTCATGCTTCCTGATCCCAAGGATTTTGCTTCTCGTATCTATAGCTCAGTCAAGGCAAGTTTGCACATCAGCCCGGATGCTGCCGTGGAAGAGGAAGATGATGCAGAGGAAGAGGTCGAGGAGGCCGATGCCAAGGAAGCAGCTCCCAAGGGAGATGATGCTGATGAGGCTACCAATGACAAGGAAGACACTGTGTACTCAGCCAAGGATGAGTTGTAGTTTGTCAGATGGGTGGCCCCCACCTCGTATCGATTTTGATAGTCCACATAGGAGAGCTTAAGGCCTGATTGCCATGGCTTTGTTTGTGGTAAAACGGGAAATGGATGGTCTCTAATCAATGTGTGCTTGGTGTAGTGTAGTCAGTGGGATTCTGCCTCATATTTAGTACACGACTGTTTGAGTTGGTGTCAGGAATGGCTGTAGAAAGGTGTGGCCCACTTTACATTGAAAGGTCCAGCATGGGCAAAATAGTGGATCACACCGTCATAGATGATCTTGAAATGATTATCCTTTTTACCTAAGCATGCATTTGTTTGCTCTTTTTTTTTGGTTCTCTTTAGCTGTCTTTCCTGTTCACTTTAAAATATATGCTTGATTAGGAGAGCAGATGTGAACTGGTCTAGCCCATGTACATGAGAGTTGGGCTATTAGTCAGGTGGCGGTCTGGTCTGCTTATATGGTGGGTCTGCAGCCATGTAGGAAATCAACTGTTAAAATCAACAGTTGAAATGATTAGCAGCCTGCTGTCGTGGAATTTAGGGCTGTGTTTTCGGTAACATGAGAAATGCATCCCCCCTAGAACTTGATTGATTGAATTTCATGAGAGGAATAGAAGCCCTACACCTTAGTTCTACACATTGGGTCAGTTGCCCACTGTCATATGCAGTGTTTTTTGTTCTCTTTCTTTTTCTTTTCGTGGGGGAGCTATGACTTGAACACATCGAAGAGTTTTGCTAGTCCTACTTCTGTCCTGTATCCATTCTGAGATGTTATTGTTTGGTCTGATTTTTCATTGTCGTTCTAACGCAGCCATACATTTTAATTGAAAAAATTAGGAGAAATCTTTCTGTCACTCTTTAGCCACGTGGCTATAAATTTTATTTCTGTGACTGTTTAGCTGAGATGTGCGAGAGAACTATGGTTTTGGAAACAGCAACTCAGGATACTACTCCCGTTGGTATGTGGCTTGCCAATGCTGCGGAGGTTCCAGAGCATAGAATCCTCTGTCGTGCAGCTACTGTATGAGAGGTGAGTTAGAAGGGAAAGATATTCTTACTCTATTTCCTGTAGCTGTCATAGAGGTCACCCCAAATCTTGTTTGGTGCGCGTACTTTGAGGTTGAAATATGTCTTTACTGTGATTCAGGTGTAATCGGGGTGATGTCCTTTTGACTCCTTTTAAAGACTAGACGGTCACAGTTGTCACAAATACGTTGCTGGGCTGTTAATCAGTTCCAACGCTAAAATCACATTAATAGAACAATATGAACTATTCAAAATTGGCCATATAAATGGATAGTTGTGAGTTGCTCGTTCATGATCCTTACGTTTGTGGCCCACCTGAGGCTATGGATTCCTTCATTTTTGGCCAACATTTGGGATATTAAAGCCGTTTTAATTAATCAAATTTAAGGTCCCATAAATATATTAAAGAATTCCAATGTATTTCACATACAAGCTCCCAAATGAACTCGTTAGTTTGCTGGCTTTGGATAACTAGCATGCTAGTGTTTGTAGAGATAAACTTGGACATGGATCTTATAAGTTGGACCCTACATAATTCAATAGTTAGTAAAAATTTAAAACATCAGAACACAGAGGGATCCTGGCTAACTCAACTAGGAAAGAGACATGGAGAATCTTAGATGGGCAGCCCTTAATTCTTCCCGAGAGGAATTTTAGGTGTTATTAACAATAGTGCCTTTGGCATCTTGCTAACTCAACTGCTAGATATCTTAATTAAGCTTACACTCCTTGTGGAGGCCCTCATCAAATTACTTATTTTAAATTTTAATGGAAATGAAAACATGAAAACAAAAACACCTACTGAAAATGAGAAGATCTTCATATATCATTTAATAAAAAGGGATGCTTAGAATTAGAGATCTGAAAGTAAGAGAACAAAAATAATAATAATAATAATAATAATGGGTGAAGGGAATCTTGGATCAGATTCACAAAAATGACAAAAAGATCTTGAAAAGATAGTGGAATCCCACATTAGAAAACGTCAAAAGAATGATCAATGTCAGTGAGAGGATGAAATTTAGGGTTTTTCCTGAAAATATGTTTGCCTTTTCAATTGAGATGGCTGATCGTTTGAATAAAAAAGAATGATCAATGCTATTCAGGTATACTGTATCCTGCTTTGGTGGACAAATGCAGAGGAAATTGCTGCATCTTTTATTCAAAGATGAGAAATACATATTATATTCGACAGTACAAAAAATATACAGTGGAACAATATAAAGAAAGAATAAGATAATCTCCTTACACATGGAAATCCAATTCAAATAAATACATGTGTTGTCATTGGAAGCTTGTATTTCAAATACTAGCATTCTGAATCAAGGTGATTGGGAATAAATTGATTCTGAATCCCTCATGCGTATTTGGCAACTTGTTTTAGAAATCCCTGTAATTCAAAAATATCTATGCATTGAATTTTTTAAATTTATTTATAAGAATTTGAATTTAATTGCTAAATCAACTTAATATCCCAATGATATAACGACGCTGCCCCAACCTTCTTGGCCTTACATGAGTTTTGGATTAAGCTGATATTTGTATTTTCCCATCATCCCAGCGGGAATCACCTTATGAATGGATTGGATGAGCTATAAAAATCTGGGCCAAGGAAGGTTTCATGGTGGGCATTTTCATCCCCACTATTTGTGGAATGGCCCACTTGTGTTTTAGATCTGCCTCATCTTTGGATCATGTCCTTAACATCAGCTGGAACGACGGATGGATGGAGTAGATATAACGACGTGGATGGCATGGTGGGCCCTGCAGAGCTTTTGGTTACACGGTTGTAGGAAATTCGCGTCCAATTAGCCTTTCATATAATTTGAAATTTGAATATGTGTGTCCACTTGCATGATCGGTTCGGTTCGATCTCTGAGGCAAGACATCGGTGGGAATGGCCTGATGAGCGGCACTTGTATCACACGTGTGTGCCTCGGATCCACGTGCGGGCACTTACAAGCATTCCTCAACCCCACGGAAGATCAAAGCGCTGCAGAACACTTCCCGTACCGCCCGAAAAAAAAGCAAACATGGAAAATACACCTCCCGTTGGGCCATCTACAGCGTCTCTGAGGTGGGCCATCCTCCGCCGGGCGTTCATCTCTCCTCGTCCTTCTTCTTCCCGATCAGGTACTCCCTCTCCCTGCAATTCTCAATATTCGAGTCTATCGATTCCATTTCAGGCTTTTGACGAGTCTTTCAGCTTTTGGATGCTAACAGTTCATATTGTGATATTTTAGTTTCAGTAAAGTGGAATTTCAATGTTGGGTTGTGTGGAGGATAGCTCCAACGTGATTACATTCGTTTTAAGATGGATTTGAAACAAAAACAATCTCGATATGGTCAGGGAGCTGTGGTAGAATCCCAGTTCTTTGTACTTATTATGGTGTGAGTTCCTTATGTGGGGCTCATGTGTGTTCACCTATGATCAACAATGACCATTGGATATGAGGAATCGACTGTAGGTTGCAGATGACTCAAAACTGACCATGATTGGATAATCAGAACTGTAATATTAAGGGCATGCAGAATGGATGGTAATGTTAAAATGATCTTAACCGTCCATTTTGCAGGCCCTCATGTGTAAGGCTGTGATCACCTGGGAATGGTGATATTGACGCAAAGTGCATCCCATGTTGCCCCTCCTATCCAATGCTCAATGATCAACTGATCATAGCTTGGCCCACTTGGGTGACGCATATAAATTCCGTTACATACATTTTCTGGACATATATACTCGTGGATTGTGTGAATTGGCTTGATTAGGAGAAGTACTTTTATGGTTAGGCTTTGGTTTTAGTGTGATTTAGTCTTCAATTAGGGTTAGCAATGGTTAGCATATTTTTGTTATAGAGCATAGATGTCTTATGACCTATAATCAACAAGAAAAATAATAAGAGTTTTGGCCCTTTTTTTTTTGATATGGCCTAGGGTTCTATCAATTGGTATCAAAGCTGTCTTCCCCTTTTGTTGATGGTACCACAAACTGGAGAAGCGGAATTGAAAAGTCCATCCGAAAGCATTTATGTCCATGATCAAGTGATGATCATCAATCCATTGAGGGAGATGAGCCAAATACAAACACAAGTGATGGTTGCCCTCACATGGGTTTCCAAGGTGGTGGGTCTATAGTAAGCTGACAGTCAATCTGACATAAAGCCATGGCCTAGTTCAATGTCCATTTTGGACTTCATATGCAAATCTTGGAAAGGACGTGGTTGTATAGGCTTGGTTGATCAATATATAATTTTTGAATTTGAAGGAAGATTTTGAAGGCAAAACAACTCAAAAAAGAATCAACAAGATTCTTGATGATCAGATGATTTTGTTGGTGCAAGTGCATCTTCTGAGTTGTGGGTGATACAATTTCATAGTTTTAGTGGATGGACTGGACTACTTGGGTGATGATCGGCCTGAGTTCTCACGGGCATTTTGCACCTGATTTGGGTCCCCTGAAAATGTAGACACCGGAGGAGCCCTTTCCATGTTGTGTCAAACAGTATCTATACTTGAATGATCTTTCAAAAAGTATCTATACTCGAATGGCAAAACATCTCTAGCGGTATGCCATTCATACTACAAGGTTTCCCAAACCCCTTTGCATTGGGCTTGAAAGATGCGATTCATGTAGAAATCCAGATCTTGCATCCCACATCTTTGATCCAATCATTGGAATTGGGCAGACTTTAAGAGGAGGCCGTACAAGTGAGTGTGTATGGTAAGGGCCCATCCTAGACTGATTGTCCGGTTGCCAGTCACAGAGGTTCCTCTGCCCAGCAAGAGGGTCTTGCCTGTTGAGATGGTAGAAGGGATAAGGGGGTTACTTTTTAATTGTGATGAGAGATTCCTTCAGGGCAACCAATGTAAGACCCAACTTGTGATTTTGGAGGGTTTCAACAGCCATGCTTAGGGGTACATGGGGTGGTGGGTTAATGAATTGCTGTGGGAGTCACGGGATCCACTATTTGAGAGGTTCTGAACCTGCACACCTTGAACCATGGGTTGACTTATATAAACAATGGACCTAAATATACTCTACATATCCTTGGGTTGAGAACCATATAATTGTCTATGAACTAAATCCATAAGAGCATGCTTGTTACAGTGTTTGTATTCAGGAATGCTCATCTGGTCAACTAATCTCTATATCACAGTCATCATGGAAATTCTTTCATATTTTATATCTAATTTGACATTTTATTTGTTAAACAGTGTCTCGTTTAATCTGCTTTTTCTTAATTGCAAGCTACTGCATGCTTCAGCTTTACAATTAAATATGTGGCGCTCATCCTGATAATGATATGAGATGCTTTGCAGATCGTATATCTAAAATGGATATAAAGTCAATTTCTCGGAAGGCAGCATGTGGCTTTAACCTAATTCCATGCCATGTCCTAAATGGGCCTGCAATAGAAGAAACTTCGCTGAAAGTAAAAGATTTGGATGGTCATAGAGATGCTTGTATATGCTATATGTTACCAATGGGCAGGACTACAAGACTTGTTTTGATGTAAGTTTGACATTTATTATTCTTGGATTTTCTTGTGTCTTTGTCATGTAGAATAATTCTAGAAATACGCTATGGGAGGAAGGGAACATTGATTGGGGTTGAAGGGCCTGAAAAGAGGATGAGAGGAAGACCTGAAAGGACTTGGATTGGGATGGTGAGAAGGGACATGAACGAGGATATGGCCTTCAGATTGGATTGATTGAAGAAATGGGATTGGTAAAGCTGACCCCAAATAGTTGGGACAAGGCTATGATTATAAATTTGTAATAACTTCCAGTTTGTGGGATAGAATAAGATGGCATACATGTTTTTATTTCTGCTATATTTGCTTCTCGCAATGTTTTATTTATTTATAATTTACCTCATATCCTCTTCAAATATACAGAAGTATCTGGACTATCAATTGTTTTTTACATTATCGGAAATTTCTTTTGAAGAGTCTTTACATGATTCTTAATTGGTTAAGCTTTCTGTTTTTCCTCGAGTGCCTCATCCTTTAGAGCAATGTTTCAAACCTTGGTACTTAATTGAGTTAATCAAGACTAGTGTTTAGAGTATTGGTGTCTTTACAGGTATCGATGACTGGGGATATAGAAACATGTATTTGGTATCACTGATAACTCAGAAAAATATCATCTTCTGAGGGAAACATTGGGGAGATTTAGGGAAAAAGTTGGAATTATTTAGTGAAACTTTATGAGATGTTAAAAGACACATGTTTATCATGTAGGAACTAAAATATTGTAAAAAACAACTCTATAATAAATTTCCATTTTATAGGGGCCTAAACCAAATAGTTGGGACAAGGCTATGATTATAAATTTGTAATAACTTCCAGTTTGTGGGATAGAATAAGATGGCATACATGTTTTTATTTCTGCTATATTTGCTTCTCGCAATGTTTTATTTATTTATAATTTACCTCATATCCTCTTCAAATATACAGAAGTATCTGGACTATCAATTGTTTTTTACATTATCGGAAATTTCTTTTGAAGAGTCTTTACATGATTCTTAATTGGTTAAGCTTTCTGTTTTTCCTCGAGTGCCTCATCCTTTAGAGCAATGTTTCAAACCTTGGTACTTAATTGAGTTAATCAAGACTAGTGTTTAGAGTATTGGTGTCTTTACAGGTATCGATGACTGGGGATATAGAAACATGTATTTGGTATCACTGATAACTCAGAAAAATATCATCTTCTGAGGGAAACATTGGGGAGATGTAGGGAAAAAGTTGGAATTATTTAGTGAAACTTTATGAGATGTTAAAAGACACATGTTTATCATGTAGGAACTAAAATATTGTAAAAAACAACTATATAATAAATTTCCATTTTATAGGGGCCTAAACCAAATGTTGTGAAAAAAAAAGAGAGTATAAAATAAATATATAAAATTTATAGTCAATTAATAAATCTGCCAATACTCATTATTATATAAAATTTCCACATTAATTAACAGTAAAAACATTTTCAAATATAAAAATGGAGAAATTAGGATTTCTACATTTTCCCCCATTTTTCACTTAAAAATGTTAATCTTTTTGCCACAAATCCATGTAAATGCATGAGAATCATGTATAGACATGAATTTCCATTGCAATCCATGCTAACATTTAAAAAAGAAGAAGAAGAAGAAGTTTCTATGGATTTTTTGTCAGCTTCCAACCCATCTCAACTTCGAATCAAGATTTCTCCCACAAATTCAAACTTTAATTTAATAAAAATCAAGATTGATTGAAATCACCTAAAAAAAGGGAGTTTTATGGGGTTTCTGATTTTTTTTTTTTTTTTTCATTTCTTTGTGGATTTACACCTATTTACGGATGTTTTCCTAGTATCGGCGATATTATTGATAGTTTCGCTGATTCCAGGGAACTTTTATAAGGGCCCGCTTGGATTGACTCGAAAACATAGGAAAGGAAATAATGTTTCTTGGGAATCCTTATTTCCAGGAAACTGTGAGAAAGGAAACATTATTTTCCTTGTTTGTTTTTCAACAAGATTTTCCTAAAAATTTAGTATATATTTCCACATTTGTTATTTGGCAATTTTTTTTTTCTTAAACAAAAATTGTAGGTAGTCACTAGCATGGGCCAGATTAGCATATATAGAATATATGGGATGCTTGAAGATGGATAGTGGCACATGTGGCATGCATAGCATATGTGTACACTTGAAGCCAATATGTGGCAGGTGGTACATATGAGGTGCTTGAAGCTATACACGGTGGCACATGTGGCATGAGACATGCATTGGCACATTTGGCATGTGGGCACTTGAAGCTAGATGGCTGCACTTGTGCATAATGGCACCATTGGCACATTAGCCATATTTAAAGTGATTGAAGATAAATGATAGCACATGTGACACATGTGGCACATTGGCATGTGGAGTGCTTTGCACATGTAACACTCAAGATAAGATGAATAGTGGTACATGTGGCGCACTAGCACATGTGGGGCACAAGAGATGGATGGTGACACAGGTGACACATTAGCACATGTGGGACGCTTTACACGTGCGGTGCAAGAGAAGATGGATGGTGACACCAATGTTCGAGTTATCGGTATCGCTACAAATTTCGTTGGCTGTGGATACTGAAACAATACTATTATAATTGGAAATGCGGGGAAACATGGGGAAAACAATGGAATTTTTTAGTGAAACTTTATGAGATGCTATATATATATATTTGCATATTTAGGAAAAATTGCAAAAAGAATGCATACATAATAAGTTTCCATTTAATGGTAGCCTAAAAGCATGTGTTATCATAACAGATCAGTCTAATAGTAACAAAAATGAGTTTATATAATATAAATGCAGGTATCATATAATAACTAGGACATGTAAAAGTCAATGAACTCAAACATGCATCCATTCATGATCTATATAATACAAATGTAGGTACCATTCATGATTTATATAATACAAATGTAGGTACCATTCATGATCTATCCATCCATCCATGCATGCATACATATACACACATACAAACATGCATTTCATCATACAACCCTGCGCCCATAAAAAAATTGAAATAAAATTTTTTAGTAAACAAAATTTTGGCAATATCGATACATTGGTGATATTATTGAAATATCGCCAATAGAAGTAATACTTGGAATTTATGCAGTCGAAAATATTGGCAATACAAGCGACACCTGGAATTTACATAGTCGAAAATATTGGAGATACATTGGCAATACTCAGCAATATATCGCCGATACCTGGAATTTCTGATACTACTAGTATTATTGGTATCTCTGCCGGTTCATCGGTATCGCCGAGCTGGAGATATGGATAATATCGGGTATACTCTGAATAATGGGTGGCACATGGGCATAGTGGCACGTGTGGGCATAACCAACGATGGACAATGTCTCATTTGGCATATGTGGAACATGTGAGGCAATTGAAGATGGATGGTGGCACATTTAGGCTTAACCCTTGAGAAACCCATTTTCCTTCTATCATGGGAAAATGCCTTTCTTAGGGGTGGAAGTGGGGATATAACTTCGTTTATTTTCAAACATAGAAAGTGAAAAATGGTGTTTCTCGTAAATTACCACAAAGAAAGGCTTGACAAACAACAAAAAGTGAGTTTCATAGGAAAGGATGTTTACTTTCCTTTTCTTTCCATGAACCCAAATAGGCCTTCTTTTCAAAATATCATTCGTATTGATAATATCGCCCAATATTATTGAAAATATTGGTGATATTTGGAAAAATTTGAAATGCTTGCAGTTTCGGTGTTGCTGACCTGGCAATATTGATAATGTCGATGATATTATCGATCATATCGCAAATATTTGAAACATTGATCAAGACCATTTTTGGTCTCAAAATATCTTTTGTTTCAAGTATTTATTAGAAACTTAGTGAGTCAATGGTTGATTCCACTGTTTTTTTTAATTGAGTTGATTAAGGGCTAGTCTAGCATTGCGTGCTTTCCGGCATCAACTGTTCTCAAAATTTCCTTTTGTGGTATCATACAGTAATTACACTAAAGTGCAGAGTGGGGTGCTACCTTGTTGGCATGTGAGTGGTGTTGGTAATCATGCATTGGTGGTTTCCCCACTACTTTGTGTAAACCAACCACTTGTGCATGACCTTTCATGTGGTGGGTGCTTGCTTAACAGTTTGGCTTACAGCTACCCCTCCATGCCCCTAGTTTGCTCACTCGCTCTTGGGTGTGGCTGTAATAGTTTGGCCAGTAGTCCGTGCTGGGTGGGACTATGTTGGCATGTGAGCAGTGTCAATTTGGGCCTCTGCAGGGTCGGTTTCAATAACCTAGTTAAAGAGGAAGGTTCATGTCTGGTGGTGGTGGGCAGTCAAATTTAAAACTTCTGCATATCTACAATTTAAAAGCGAATCCCAAATTGCTGGAAGGGCTAAGATGATGAAATGCAATTATGCTGATGCTGTTGGTGTGGATGATGATGATGGTGGCGAGGATGATGATGGTTATGTGCATGTTTAACTTCTTGGATAAGGTTCATGAATATTTCTCTTAGTACCAACATAGCAGTTTGTTTGTTATGGTACAAGTATGTCAATTACTAATTCATAACGGTACTTTGGTTAGGTAAGTGATCCCTGTGAAAAGTAAACATTGTATGCAAAAAATGCCTACTTACAAGTTACAACTTAATGTCTTGTATAGACAGTAACTGAACATATTTTGCTTGCAATTAGTTTCTAATTACATTGGTATTTCTTTGCAGCCAAAGAGGAGAGAACCATGTCGACCTCAATGATTTTGAGATTTGTAGCATATATGACATTGACAACACAGGGCTTGTTTGTAAGTAACACTCATGGAAGATTTTTGTATTGTGTTTATGCAATATGCGAAGGCTGCGTATACTGTATTATTGCTTCCAAGCTCTAGGTCCCTTTATTCTTTTAGTACCATGCCAAGTTGAGATGGATGATATGAAATTTGTATAGGAGATTCACTTAGAGTATGTTGTATGGTTGCTAGAATCTTGTAATAAATGTGTTGTTCTTGCTTTGAGATCTCACTTTTCAAACAGTATGTTTGGCTAGTTTATGGCGACATTCAATCACCTTTGTTGGAATAGATGTCATTCCTGCAAGTTGTATAATACCATCGTTTCAGATGTCTTTGGCTTCACCTTGAACTGATAGCAAATAACCAACCAGTGCACCAAAAGCTCCATAGCTAAAAAAAAGAGCTCCAGAGTTGATGGGGAAGGACTAGTTTATCCCTTCGCACGGGTTCCCAAATTGCACGGTCCCATAGTGGGCCCCACCTCGTGGCAATTCTGCATCTCACAAACCCCAACTTGTGGGCCACCTCACCCCAGCGTGGAGATACGGTGCATCTTTGGAATCATACCAAGATGCAGGTGGCCAACTCACCCCGGTATGGAAATACGTGCATCCTTGGAATCACACCAAGATGACTCTGCATCATCCACCCACATAGGAGAAGAGACTCGAACACTGGGGTCCCGCTCTAATATCATTTTTGATTGCGGACAACCGACCGGCGCACCAAAAGCTCTAGGCTGATGGGGAAGGATTGATTTATCCCTATATGCAGGCCCTCTTAGACAAACCTAGGCGAGACCTCCCTGTGGGCAACCCCTGCTTCGCACGGGTCCTCGAATCACACGGTCTCACAGTGGGCCCCACCTTGTGGCCATTTTGTATCTCAGACCCCACCTCGTAGGCCACTTTACCCCGGTGTTGAGATACGGTGCATCATCAGAATCACACCAAGATGCCCCTGCATCATGAACTGCTATGAGTAATTATAGGATCCTCAAGCAAAGGATATGCTTAGTATGGTAAGGTTTTCAGTTTGTACAAGTGGTATCCATGGTGTAGTCATTTAGACCATTGGTCTTTGGGTCCCATTGAGGATAGACCATGCCCTGAAAAGTCTCCTACCAAGGCTACATCAGAAGTTCCTTGGCACCGACCATGGGCTGTTTCTAGTTGATTGTGAACTATTGTTGCATCTCCTATTAACCATCTATTTGCAGGATGCTAGTTTAGGTTAGGATTGTCCTATTGAGGAAATTTTCTGCATATAATCCATCCATGGTGAGTTGCAACTTGGGGTGCAACTTGGCCTGGTTTGGTCAGGTTGAGCATCAAGCTGAGCAAAACCTGACCTCGAGAAGACCCAAACCGCAACCTGACCCAACCTGAATTCCAGCTTGAGGTGCCCAACACAAAGTCCTCTGTGCTCAACCCAACCCGACCCATCCAGACCTCAACCTTATCCACGTACATGTGATTATTTCCAACTGACCTAACCCGACCTGAAGTTTCTCTACCTGAATCCAACCTGTACTCAAATTGGTTTGGCATTTTCCAACCTGAACCCAACCAAGGACCTTGAAGACCTGGCCCAACCTGAATCAGGTTGGGTCAATTGGGTTTGGGTTGATAGGAACCCAAGTTGCAATTACAACGGAAGGTTGGATCACTAAACCGTGTGTTCTGCAGCTCCAGCTTGTACAAATTGAAATCCTGAATATCCTGTGCATCTCCTCTGCTCAAGGATTGATACACACATACACGTGTGTGTGTGTGTGTCTGTGTATATGCAGATTCCTCGTTGTAAATTACGTTGCACTGTATGACATTCGTGAAACTTAGAACTGAATTACATATTTTTTGAATATAACTTTCTTTTGACATGCAGGTCGTTGGCCGTCAGAGGATGTCCTTGCCTATTTTTGCTTGACTCATGCAGACATGTTCAGGTTTATTATATTTATTATTTTATATTTTATTTTAAACTCATCATTTTCAGTCTTGATGAACATGTTTCTGTTGGTGAATGTTGAAAGTGTGCTTTTATCTTTTATCTTTGGTTCCTGCTTTTCCTTGAGAGGACTGTATCACTAATACATTCTATTCAATGTTTAATTGTTGAATGTGGTGCTTTTCAATTTCATCCAGGTCAAAAAGAGTCCTTGAACTTGGATCAGGGTATGGATTAGCTGGGTTAACTATTGCAGCAAATACAGATGCCGTTGAGGTTGTAATATCTGATGGGAATCCTCAAGTTGTTGATTGTATCCTTTCAATCATGTGATGCTATGTGTTAATTTGGGCATTATAAAATTTTTGGATCAAATTATAGTGTTTCATTTGGGCCAATCATTTTGTATAGCTTCCGCCCATCTTTCACTAATCTGCTGGTGGGTCCCAAGAATATGGGTGCTGGGTGCATAATATCCTCTATCAAGAATTTCCAGACATCTGATGAGTGGAATTTTTGCTGTTAGATACAGACTTCCTATATTTTCTTTTAAACCATCTATTTGCAGGTCAATTTGGACAGCAAGGATTTTTCATTGGTGGAATTTTGTGCAACACTCACCCTTGGTGGGGTCAACCAGATGAATGGTAAGGATCAATAGAAGGTGCGAACCACCTTTATGGAGTGCTTGCCCTGATTAAAATGTCAGCAATTCAGGCGAACATGGTATATTTCCTAACTAAAGAGACGAGATGGTACTAAATATTTTATACTGACATAACTTAGAAAAACCGTTTTTACTTTTTCAGGATTGTTTTTAAAATCATGGATAAAGAAGACATGATGTTTTTTGGATGAATCTTGACAGAGAATGTTTAATGTACTGACGTCTTTCACACGACTGCTTTAATTTGTTTGTTAGCCTGTTCTGATAAGGGCACCATTAGAAAATGGAACCTCTTTGTCAAGAAACATAGAAACAATGACCACTGAGTAATTGCAGTTTAGTAACTTCTTTCAGAAGTCCTTTGCCCAATAGAATAGCACGAGATGCCTTCTCTTTCTGTAAAATGAAATAATCTCCACGGAACTTATGACAACTATAAAAGGCTCCTTAGGGCTTATCTGCTTTAGTATTTTTGTTAGCCAAATTTATGTACTGGACCCTCCCAAGAGACTATTCTAGTTGCTTGGCCAATTTTGGTTCTTCTTGTAGATCAAAAGGCTTTGACATAAAGTGTAAGAACTATAGAGAATTTTGGATAATGGTAGAAGCATGTCAACTAGTACAAATATCTCTGGAAGTGTCTAACGTTTTCTGGTGGGTTCTTGTAAAGAGAGTGATGTAGAATTTTCTAGGTTTCTAGAGTATTCTTATCTGTTGGGTGATCGCCACATGGCTTCGTCCTAGCCATCGATGTAAAGTAGCTAGAAGGTTCCCAAGCCTTTATATGGGGGAGGGGTCTTCATTTGGGAGGATCTCAAAAGCTATAAGCATTCTTGAGTTCTAGGGCAATTCATGCCTTCTTCCTTCAAGTCTCTCTTGTGTGCTCTCTTGTTTCTCAAGTTAATGTAGCGAATACTTAGATGGTTGGCTGATCCACCCACAAAGGGGTTGTGAGTGGAATGTAGCATGGTTGGGGAAGCACTTATGCCATGACAAGTAGTGTAAAGCAAGGTTGTAAAGGGGTTCATGACTGCTTGTGGGATAATAGAGACGATGCTGTCTGTGGTAACCGAACAACAAAGTGGTTCGAGGGAATGATGGTGATGGTTGCAACATGCATAGGAAGGAGAAGTCTTGTGATGTGATGGTGGCCATGGAGACATGACTTGCACAGTTGGATATTATCGTGGGTGCTAGGCAAGAATGGTTTGAGTTGAGGGGCAGTGACATGGAAGGCCTTGAGAGAAGGCTCAAGGAACCTAAAGGGGAGATATTGGGTGTCTTTAACAAGCTGGTTGACACTCAACATCGAGAGAGAGAAGCCTTCTAGGCTATGGTGCTGAAGATCTTCACCATGCTATGCGAACAAATTGAGCAGATGTGGGGTGATTGGGCCCTATGGAAAAGGGTTATGCAACGTGATTATGGCTATAGGGGAGGCATCTAAGCTATGGATCCCTAACCCTAGGTTGGATGCTTCCCCTAGGATGTTTAATGGATCTAGGGATGCTAGGGAACTGGACAACCTGCTATGGCAGTTGGAGCAATATTTTGAGTTCGTTCGTTGGTGTGGATTGTGGTGATGTACCCCATAGACATGGAGTGACGTATATGTAATATTGATCCTTGGGAGGAATTCAAAAGGAAGGTTAAGAAGCAATTCTATCTCAAGAATGTTTTGTATTTGGTGTGGTGGAATTTGAAGCAGTTGAAGCATATAAGTTCCATTTGCTAGTATGTCAAGGAATTCTCAATTCTTACGCTAAAGACTCCCAACATGCCTAAAAGGAACTACTCTTCAGTTTCTTTGGAGTACAGCATTTGGCTTGGCAGGAATTGCAATGACAGGGCGTGCATGACCTTATGACAGCCAAGTAGCAGAATTATTGATAGAGATCACGAGTGACTTGTGAAAGTCAAGATCTCCTCGGGATGGTCATGACAAGGAAGACTCGACCGCAATGATGGATCTTGCAAGCCACTAAGTGGCAATGACAAATGGGACATTGTCCAAGCCACAAGAGATAAAGTGCTTTGTTTACAATGGGCCTCATCTAGCTAGGGAGTGCTCCAACAGACAGACCCTCATGACTCTTGTAGCAAAGCCAAATAAAAAGAGGATGAAGGGAATATGGAGTTATGTTTGGGTTCGATAAGTCCTTAATGCTATGAAGGGGTAGGCACAAGAGCTAGGGGAGGAGTTCAAGTTGCTTCATTTATGATGGCGATCATAGGGCTAGGTGGTGTCCACAAAGGGAAGCCCTTGAACTCTATCCAAGTCAGAGAGGAAGATGTAGGGCTAAGGATTAGGATTCGGAACGCACCCCAAGCCACTTGAATGAGAACTAATGTACGTAGACATATATGTACATGTGAAGCCATGCAAGCGATGGTGGACACGGGTGCAACTCATACCTTTGTCTTCTGTGAGGAGGCAAAAAGGAATGGGTCTAACATTGGTGGACTTAGGTAGGATCAAGGCGGTCGCCTTAAAAGCTAAACCCATTCATGGTGTGGCAATGGATGTGGAGCTACTCATAGGTGGGTGGTTGACAAGGCGATTCTCCCCGCCATTATGTTGGACGACTTGAAAATCATCTTGCGCATGACTTCCCAAACAAAGTGACAAAAATTCTAATGTCCTTGAGTTGTTTTGCATTGTGGATGAGGCTCCCATACACGGTCTTTGTAGAGCACAAACGGAAGGTTGAGGTTGGGTCGGTCTCGTCCTTGTAGTTGATCGATGGTTCAAGCAAGATGAGGCAATGCATATTGCAACCTGAGTACATTGTGCCACTAAAAGGCTCAAGGACAAAGGATCCTTGACGAGAGCATCAACACAATAACTGGGGGAGATATTCATGGATTAGACATTTCCAAGAGGCTATTCTAGTGACTTAGCCATTTTTGGCTCTCTTGTTAATGATGTGGTTTTTCTATAGTGTGTAGAGGATTATAGAGAATGGTAAGGGCATGTAGACTACTGGGGGATTTGAAAGTTTTAAGGGCTACTTTGGAAGCTTGTATTGGAATGTATTGGAATCCAAATCACAATTACATTAGAATAAGGTGATTTTGAATCCTCAATTGTGTTTGACAGCTTGTAATTGGAATGCACTGGAATCCAAAAACTATGTTTGGATGCATATAATTGGAATTCATTGGAAGTTTTAGTATATTCACAAGAACTTGAATTTGATTAACTAAATTAGCTTTAATATCCCAAATTAGTGTACATATGTGATATTTGATAGAATTATTGTAATTAGTGTTCGAAATATCGGCATCGTGTTACATATCGTACCCTTGGGATACCGATACATATCGGTTATTGCATGGGATATATCAATTTTATTGCGTAATGTATCGTTGTTGTTGGAAACATGGGGAAACATTGGGAAATTGGTTGAATTTTTCAATGAAACTTTAGTGATTGTTAAAAAAGACATCAATACACACTTATAAATCAAAACATTGTAAAAAACAAGTGCACATAATAGGTTTTCTTTGTATGAGCTCCTAATCTATGTGCTATCTTAATGAATTGATGCAAGTATATTCATATAATTTATAAATGTAAGAAGAAGTGTGGAAACACAAGCAATACATTCAAAAGCAAAAGAAGAATCACTAGATCAGGTTACATACATATTTGATTTTATGTTTGGACACAAAGATTGCAACAGATTTTTAAGAAATTGGGAAATTTTGATTTTTTTTTTTTTTTCCAATTTTTTGCTACTTGGCCCATCTCTCCAAATCTTGAAATTGAAGCTCCTGATCCATGATTTTTTATGCAAAACATGAAAAATCATAGATTTGTAACAATTAGACACTGATTTAACTTGATTTACAAAAAAAAAGGATAAAAAATCGAAAATGTTCACTGGATCGAACATGTGGGATATATCCCACTACTTGTGCACTTCGTATCGCACATATGGGATACAAGATGTATCATGGGATATATCGGCTGATATCGTCGATACTTAAAACACCGATTGTAATAAGCCCATTGAAATATATTCTTTGGCAAAAAATGACAAAATTTGAAGCCTTGGGGACCACAAACGTAAGGATCACAAATGAGTGACTCATCAACATTTTTTAACCGCCTATTTAGATGGTTAATGTTTGGACAGTTCGGATCATTCTACTGATGTAATTTTAGTGTTGTAGCGGATAATTGGATTGTTTTGGGGTATCATCAGTGTACCATGTGTATAGCGGATTAGTAGCCTAGTAACACCTTTGTCAATTGAGTGACTCTTCCGCCTTTAAAATGGGGTAAAAAAGAGGCATTTAACTCTATTTAGACCGGAATCATAACAAAAATGTGAGATTTCAAAATACACCAAAACTTTGTATTTCAAATACCTTTTATTCCATTTACCTCTAAAAATACAACGCCAAACATAAAAAAATAGCCACGAGGAATCCATTTACCCCCAAATACATCCAAAACAGGTTTGCCAACTGACTAGGGGTGTCAATGGGCTAGGTTAGGGCTAGACCAAGCTCTGTCCAAGCCCATCCCGTTGATCCTGAAAAATTTTATTTTAAATTTTGATTGGGCTAACGGGCTTTTGAATTGCTAGGCCCGAGCCCAAACTGCTTGAGAAACAGGCTCAAGTTTTAAGGCTGAACCCAGCCCTCGGGCCTAATACTCCAACCCAAGCCCGGCCCGAGGCGGGCCAACCCTGCCCATTGACAACCCTAGAAACGACTTGTAAAGTTCTTTGGTGCATTCTTGGTGGGATCATCATCATCATCATTACCATGTGATGTTCCAACTAGATGGAATTGAGTTCAATTACACCAATTATATGAGCACAACCCTACCTTTAACTGTTAGAAAATTAATATATACTTAAATTGGAGTAGAAAATAGAGAAAGAGAAGAAGATGGGCAAAAGAGACAAATAGGTGTGGTCTCAACTTTTGGGTTGTAGAAGAGTCACACTTTTGGGGCATATTTCAAATCTCAGGAAACAAAAGAATTCACTTTATTCAATCATGTTTTCTATCCCACTCTATATGTATGGCTATGTATACGTGGCCTTGAACACAAAAAATAAAATAAAATCCCTATTAGAATAAAACATCAAACTTAGTTCTCTTTGGGAGCTTAGTTGCAGAATCCTTCTAACCAGGTGTTGTTCCCGCTTTCCAATCATGCTTCGGACTTGCACTCCTGCTTCTCTTCCTACCCACTGTTAATTGATAACATTTTGAAATATGCTTCCCACATTGAACTTGCACTCTCCTTTTTTGTGTGATTCTTCTTCTAGCTCTTCCACAATGGATTCTCTTTGCAATAGTTGATATTCTTGGAGGGCATACAACTGTGAAGTGACCTTTACCTCACCTTAACAAGAATCATTGCTACTGTTTCTTTGTGATGCCACCATTTCCTTTGGAATCATTATTTCATGTGGTGGAAATGGTATGCTGATTGCTGCCGCTATTCGTTGCAGGAATGTCGTAACCATTCACGTAACTTGTGGTGTGAAAGTATGTTAGGTGCAACTGTTTGGAGTGGGATTGGATTATTGTGTTGAATGCCTCCGGCTGTCAAGTGTTGCTCCTAGCGACTGCCTTCTTAATCTGCTCTTGGATTCTTAGGACTATCTGGTAAGCCCCCATCCACGTTGTGAGGTCAAACAATCATCATCTTCCTTTTAATATCTCCTTATAGACCATTGTGGCAATGGGCTATAGCTTGCAGCATATTCTCTGACACCTCACTTTTCCTTCACGTAATGGGATAAGTTCTTTGAATGTGACTCATAGTCAAGGGCCAGGGATTGCTCTTTCAGTTTGCTCCTCATTTCCTGCCAAGGTTCTCAAAGGAGGTTTCACATGACCACCTAGGATGATTGTGTTGAGAAATCTAGAGATCTATATCGCCTTCCATAAAGCTTTCATGGAGTAAACGTCCTAAAAGGATTTCCCACAGGGAACTCCCAAAAGCATTAAATTTTTACTTTTAAATAAAAAAAAGCACTTCTATCAGCCCCAGTGCAACTATAAATAGATTCTTAGGAACAATAGTCATAACCCAATTAGGAATCTCAATTTTAATCTGTTTTAGAAACCTAATCCTAATAAACTATGAAATAATCCAATGACAACTATCTCCCTAATCTTGTCATATAACAGAACGGTACACCTTGACATTTGAGTAGATTGTCCCTGTGGACATCCATTATCTCCCTAACACAATTAGGAATCTCAATTTTAATCTGTTTTAGAAACCTAATCCTAATAAACTATGAAATAATCCAATGACAACAATCTCCCTAATCTTGTCATATAATAGAATGGTACACCTTGACATTTGAGTAGATCATCTCTGTGGTCATCCATTATTAGGCAAATAGATACTCAACCCTGAAGGTTTTAGCATACTATTGAGGCAGTATAACTGTGACAGAAATCGATTTGAATGTGCAGATACCAATTTTGCGCTCAAATTCTCATGGGTAGGCCACACGATTGAGCAATCAAGCAAACTAGGGACTGTAGCCCTTTATAAGGGCCATGGACAATCCTCTAGTACATTCTAGATCTTTCAGCTCTAATGCAATTGTATCCATGTAATTGATTTTAATACAATCACAACCCTCTCATCTTGCTATAAAGAGACCCAGAATATCTCCAACTGGCTGTATCCGTATCGCTAAAAATATCATTGTATGATTATTTACTACTGAAAATAGCATCAGATTGGTCGTGTGGGCGCCAGTCATATTGGATCCCCTTTTGGAGCTGGATATTCACTCATGTGTCAGTTGTGGCTCATCTCACACCTTTAGTACACGTGTGATATGTGGCCTGGATGCTACACTCATAATTATCAATTTATCACACACATGCACACATAATCCTCATGAGAGCTCAATATATTTCACTGGTGGATCTCTCTTTTATTGAATAGATCTCGACCACGCATAAATGTGTGCTCTGTTGTAGGTTTTAAACATTTTGTTTATTTAGATGAATTGTGCATGCAGATGAATAGAGTTAACTACTATAGAAAACAAGTAATGATTTTTTATTTTTTAATTTTCTCTCTGGAAAGGTTGCTTCTCAAATTGCATGTGATCTTATGGCTGAATATAGAGTTGATGTTTATTTTCTACTTCTATTATTTTCTGCTCTGGTTATTCTTTTTGAATTCCCTTCTGAAGTCCTTAACATTCAGACATTCAGCGTAGCATCCATGCCAATACCGAACTTTTCGGTCATACAGAAGTGAAGCCTATGACATTACATTGGAATCAGGGACAAGTCTCGCAAATGTTGAACACCTTTGATATCATTGTTGCAAGTGACTGGTACCTATATTTATTTTTGAAATGAATTTCAAGTGTTAGATAATATGCTTCAGATGTGTTTTTCTTTTTCATTTTCCTTTGGTTCAATTCATCTTGAAACAAATAAAGGGATTAGAAGTTGTTGAGGAACTTTAATTTCTCACAAATTGTCCCAATAATTTTGCTCGTAGTTCCAAAACTCGATAACTTGACTCGAACCTCGTCTGGGTCAACTCGATTTGATGGGATTTCAAGCCAAGTCACTAAGAAACTCCCTGTCGAGCAAGATGCTGTTCTGATTTGACAAGACTCGTCTTGTGGGCTCGCCAACTTGGTTGACTTGACATACTTGGCGTGACTCAAAACTGAGTTGCTGAGCGAATGCCATTTTATTAAAAAAAAAATACAAAGTGGGAAGGTGAGACTTGAATGCCTGACATTGTTGGTGAGGTATGCACATCAATGCCACTCCGCCATTTGCTGTTTTCTGTGACAAAGTAATCGATGTTTTCATAATCATAGTCAATGTTTTAAATAACAAATCTTGTGTGGCATTAACCCTTTGAAGCGTGAGGTGTAAGCTACACATTATTTCTAGATTTTTAATTAAGGTTGTCTGCTTGCACCAAATATCATGAAGCTTTCACAAAATATCATGAAATTTCATGATATTTGGTGCAAGCATGCAACCCAACACATCCTAAAATGATTGGAAAAATAAGCAAAGATTAAATATGAAGATAAAAAATAGCAATGGAACAAAGGCATTCCGTATCCATTACGATATGGGCGTAACGGCCGATACGTATCAGTAATGATCGTGACCGTTACATGATACGGGGGTGAAACAGAGCATATTGATTTTTTGGGACCGTAACGGCCATTATAGGCATAACAGCTGTTACCACTGTAATGGTAAAAAAATGCCATTTTTTCCTATTTAAATTTATTTTCCTCATTCTTTCACCTCTCTCATTCCAAAAACTTTCCTAAATTATTCTATAGCAGGGTTCAATCACTCTCACTATAGTTTTTAGGATTAAAACAGTAGATTGAAGCAATTTGGGCGAACCAAAGCTCTAGGGGCCATTTTTTTCAAAAAAATAGAAAAAGAGGTATTTTTGCCCCTTTTTTTTTTCCTCTCTCTCTCTCTCTCTTCAATTTCTAGTTCTAATACTTGATTGTGATGTGTAGACATTTAAGACATATAACCATGTTCATAAATTCACTAGACAGCTTGATACAACTCTCTCACCAAGGAGTAGACCATTATGTTATCATAAAATGTCCAAAACAAAAAATGAATGCACATTTGAAATATTTGCATTATTTTAGTTTCTTCAGAATTTTTTAGGCAAAGAAGAAGAAGAAGAAGAAGAAAATTCAACCATTACGCCCTCATATCGGCTGTTACGGTCGATACCCATATCGGTAATGGTGGTGACTGTGACAACCATTGTTACTGATACAGAGTACCTTGAATGGAGCTGATTTAGTATTTTGCTATTATATTATTTTATTGAAATAAGTGAAAACATTAACTAGTGTTTATTGAAAATAGCAAAATGTAACAAATCATTAAATCATTAATTAATTTTAATTTTTAGTGAAAAATAACGTGTGGTGTAAACTACATAGCTTGTAGCTAGCATGTAGCGTAGGCTATATGTGACTATTTAAAACATTGGTCATAATATTGCAAACATGTATTATTAATCTAAAAACTTAATTAAACATCGAGTCGATAGAGTCAAGTCTTCAGGTCCCAACCCAGCTGAACATCAAGTCGAGTCGAGTTTTCTGGTTTTTGAACTATGGTCTTACTAATTCTAGATGCACCATCTCTCCATGCAGGCACACGCATCAATGTGTGAAGGATTCAAGCTTTTCATCAGGTGGGACCATCGAGTAGATTCCCTGGCCCAAAAGTCTGGTTGGTCCAATCATCAGATAACCTAAAAGCGTATCTTGATTGTGGACCATTGGGCAAAAGTTTTCTCAAACCATATATTTGTTTCTGCTTAGCCCGGCCTGCATGATCTGTGAATCAGCCTTATTTTCTTAGCCATGGCTTCTACATTCTGGTGCCTGCCTGATGAATGCCTTGCATATTGTGCATGTGGGCACACGTTGACCAGTTTGCCTGCATGTGGAGAGGTGGCTGTAGAATGGAAAAAATCTGAGCTGCTGATCCCATTGTAGTGGTTGATGAGAATGCTATCATGATTTATCTCAGGTTAAAGCCTAAAGAAATTGTTGGGGTTTTTCTCAACGTTGTTTACATAACTTAGGAAAAGAGATGGTACTGTAATAGTAATCATGCCCAGCAATGCATATCCATATACTACAAATTCTCTTGCAAATCTCTGACTATATTTCTTGTCAACAGCACTTTCTTCAAGGAATTTCATGAAAGCCTTGCACTTACTGTCAAATCCTTGCTAAAGCATTCGGACACTTCTGAGGCCCTATTTTTCAGCCCAAAAAGGGGTGATTCACTTGACAAATTTCTAGAGAAAATTGAAGAAATCGGATTGCGTTTCCGTGTGATTGACAACTACAACACCAAAGTATGGGAGCTTCATCTGAAGTTCCTAAGTGGTGACGATTCTTCCTGGCCCAACTATGATGCTGATCACTGCTACCCTTTACTGGTCAGAGTCACCTTCTGAATATATGGAATCTGCTTTTGCCATCCCGTAAGTGAAACATTTTCAGCCGTCTTTCTTTGGATGCAGTTTCTAGAAATGTAATTTTGTGGGCATGGTCGAAGTAGGCATTAATTGTTCTTGTTATTAGTATTGCTAAGCCCACTACAATTTTTACACAGGACCACATTTGCAAGACATCCAATCTGTGCACTGTGGAGCACTCTGTGTAGGCGACATGGCCAAATTGGTTAGGACAACTCATCAAGTGGGCTACACACGTACATTGAATGTGAACTCTCCATTTTCTTAATCATCACTGTCTCATGCATACATGGTTCACTGATGAAATGACCAGCCAGATTCTTGTGCCAGGTCTTTCACATTGGGGCCCATCTGATGCAGGGCCCAGATTCCTCTTGTACGGGTACAGGTTGACTTTGTAAGGCTCTACTATTATATTGTTGTTCTCAACACAATCTCGTTCAAGTCTTCACAAGCAGGCCTTGAACTGTCTTGGCTAGCTTATTCATGGCTCTCCATTCTTATCACCTTCCTTTTCTTTTATAGGTGAATGCTGAGGCGATTCATGCAATAGATTGAAATGGTTCTTAGAACGCATGGCACACGTGCAAGGGATTCCCTCTCACATGGTGGGGGCCACCATGAACTTTCCTCCCAAAATCAAGAAGGTATGCTCATCAGGTGGGTGATGCGCGTATACTGCATAAAGGAAAAGATTATTGGCCATCCTTTTCCTAACCATCCATTTTTCACATATACGTTTGTACCATCTGATGAGTGCACCAGCCTGAATTTTAGCCAAGGCATGTTCAGATATACCCCACCAATGAGTGGCTTGGATCTTACAGACTTGTTCTGCATTGGCACATGCACTGTGAATTGCCTCTCCAATTTCATGAATCTCTTTAGCACTTTTCATATTGAATCCTGACTTTTTCATCACAGTTTAGATTGCAAATACAGATACATCGCTGTAGATACTTCCTTTCTGCAATGTATATTAGTGGGATCTAGATACAGTATTCCCATATTCTACACATGTTTAGACGTTGCTTTCGAGTACATGGATGAGTGGGCTGCCTACTCATCAGGGTTTATCATCTGAAAAATAAGATTATAGTGACTATTCATGATTGATCTTATGCATTGATTGCTTTTTCTTATTTAACATTAGCTCAGTGCACGCCAGCTTTTGACACAGCACAAGATTCCTGTTTTCACTTTGGCATGGAATACTACATAAATAAAGCTTTTGAGTAGCTACACTTTAGTAAACAATGGCTGTCCACTGAGATGATGATGCACTGGAATCTTACAAGAGCAAATCTGATGGCTCTTAAAACTTATGTAATTTTAATTAGAATTGATTACAGAATCTGATAGACGGTCTGTTGATTTCATTGATATGCTAACACATCTCATGGAATCAAATCGTAATCCATTGACTGACTAATTGCTTGACAGAGAGGAGATTTGTTGCTGTGATTGGCGGTCACCGTATCTTTGGTTTTCATATAATATAGACTACAGTGCACCTATCTTACAACTTGGTATAATTTGTAGTTCTAAAACTAATGACTGAACTCGAAACTCAGGCAAGTCATTATCTAAATCATTGGTGAGCCTACTAATGGGGACATCTCCCGCACACGCACGCCCCCCTTATGCACGTCTGCAAGGAGGAAGGCCCCACCTTCGATCTGGATCGATGACAACATCCATGGAGGACTTCCTAGTTAGAAGACTATGTTTTGGTTCCTTGGGGTGGACTCGATCATCGTGTGGATCTCATTATTGGATCTCATGATCATGACCCACTACCTTAGGTGATCTAGGACTTTGAGTTTTGCTTATTACCGTTATTAGGAACATCACGAACGGTTTAGATTGTATTGATTAGTTATTATTTTTTATGATTTCGTCTTTAAGTAATAGTATGTGTAGCTAAAAAAAGAAGAAGCAATAGTATATGCACATGGCGTGGCTTTTGGGGTACAAGTTTTTCTTATAAATAGGCAATCCTTTGTAGGATTTTTTTCAATGAATATGATTAATAAAATTTTGCGCTTTCCTGCTTCTTTAATTTTCTGAGCTGTGGAAACCTAATTGGGTATGAAACCCTCCCTTTTTTGAAGGGCTAACTACCGTGGTGCGAAGCCACACCCATCCTAAATCGCCCCCATCTCATACCTTTCATATTCCTTATCTCTTACAACCATCCCCTCATCAAATCCACGCACATTTGCAACTAATCTTTCCCCTACAACGGATTTTCAGAATCTGGCACTGTAGAAGGGCTGAAACTTTGGCAGAGCACCGTGTTCAAATCAATCATCCGTTTGACCTGAAATTTGGAAAGAAGGTGGCCCATCCCTGGCCGACTAGGCCCTAGCTGGCCGATTCCAGATTCGTGGGCCCCACATACGTATGGGACTCCATCCACGCACATGTGTCAGGCTGGTTTGCTGCCCACACATGCAGGCTGATCACAGGTTCCCTCGCGTCTTATTTCACTCATCTTTCGCCTTGTTTTCATAACCTTAACCTTATATCATCTTAAATCCCCAAGTTCTATTTTACTTTTTAAACCCTAAGTTTTTTCGAATTAAAACGTGAGAATCCCTTGGATTAAGAAATAATCCTTTGCATGTGTGGATGAATCTACTATCCTTTGAGCATTGTTCGGTCTATATAATTTTTAATTGATTCAGCCCTAACATGTGTAGGCTTGGACCCTCATAAATTTTTCTTGTTGAATGCTTGACTTTATGTGGGATGTTGAATTATTGTGATTATTTTAAAATTATTATGATATAAAGCCTAAAATCTTACACATCATATCTAATTTTCATGTCCTGCATCAAATTTGGTATCAGAGCTTAGTTTTTTCATAGGGGATTGCATTGCATGTTTAGGGTTTACTCTACTCGTGTTTATTTTGCATTAAATTTCATCATATATGGCTGTTTAGGACCCATCATTCACAACATAGACTATTGAATTTTCTGTTGTCAGAAATTTTTCAATTTTCATTGCTGAATTTTCTGTTAACAAACTGTTTAGACAGTTATGTTGCTGGAATTTTTGGAGCGTTGTGTAGTTTCCCTCATATAGAGTCATATAGGAGCATTTAGTCTCATTTAGATGCATATGGTTGCATTAGAGGAGCTTTGAGTTGAGTAGGTAGTTGTATGCATATACGTACTGGTTGCAATTTTGGGTTGCACCCTGCACTAAACATGGATCAATTACAAGAGTCAATGGATAACATAACTCGACAGTTTGAATCTTTAGGTAGGCACTTGGAACAATATATTGACTAACGCTAAGATCAACTTAATGTGCGCGTTACCTAACTAGAGACCTCCGCTTGGGCAAACCCCGCCATTGGGGAAGATGCTCAATCTCAGGCAAGTGGTTAGGAGGATAGAGAAGGGAATGATGGTGGTCAAAGAAATAGACATGGGCGCGCACCCATGCACCCACCCCACAAGGGAATGATGGTGGCCAAAGAAATAGATGTGCAACTCCTCCAGGGAGTTAGAGTAGAGGCCTCTACGCTTAATGACCACTTGGGCCCTAAAGCTTTTTTAGATTGGTCGGCGGATATGGATCACTATTTTGAGTGATACGATATGTCGGATGCTCGTTAAGTCTGATTTGCCAAGATGAAGCTTGTGGGCCAAACAAAGAGGTTTTGGTCTACTGTGGAGCGAAAGAAAGAGAAGCTGATGGAATCCTCAATAGTCATTTGAGGAGAAATGAAAGAAACTCTTAAGAAAAAATACATCCCTTTCTCTTATCACTTGAGGTTGATTGAGGAATCGAAGTACAAGTCTAAGCCTCTCCATATTTTAAATACTAAAGACTTTGATCGAGAGATTGAGTCAGACTCGATGGTGTATGCCCTTGTGGCCAGAGAAAGTGCACCAGTGGCTAGTGCAGAGTTACCTATTGAGGCCATTCCAATAGTAGATGAGTTTTGTGATGTCTTTCCCGATGATCTACCGAATGAGCTTCCCCCTATGAGGGATATATAACACACCATTGATTTAGTCCCTATGACGACTCTACCAAACCTATATGAGGTGGTCAATAGGAGTCTGAAAAATTTGCTCAGGTGTTTAGTGGGGGAGCACACCAGGATGTGGGATACTCACTACCTATTGTCGAGTTTGCATTTAATAGTTTTGTCAATAAATTCACATGTTTAAGTCTTTTTGAAGTCGTTACTGATTATAAACCTATGAAGCCTATTGATCTTGTCCCTATGTCCCTGTCCCATAGGCCATCAGAGAGTGTAGAGTCCTTTGTACATCATATTCATTCATTACATCAACAAATCAGGCTAAAGATCAATACTAGTAATGAACATTATAAAATTTCTGCTAACCAATATAAACGATTCAAGGAATTCAATGTAGGAGACTCTGTGATGATCTGCATCAGGCCAGAGCGGTACCCTTAGGGAGCCGTTCGTAAATTACACGCGCGTAGCGCTATACCATTCAAAATTATAAAACAAAACGATCTCAGTGCATATCTAATAGATCTTCTATCTGATACATTGTCTAGCTTGTCACCTAACCATCCTGATTCTTTAGACATTTTCTTTGATCCATTGCCCTCTCCCGATCAATCTTCCCAGCCTCTACCTCCCATACCTACCCTTCCCACACTCAGAGAGGAGATAGATGATATTTTAGATCATCAGATAATATTGATGTCAGACGGCGAATTTTAAAAGTTCCTGGTCAAGTGGAAGTCATGCCTAGCTTCAGACAATACGTGGCTCGCTTAGGAAGAGCTTCAGAGATTTGATCATGGCATCTTGAAGCGATTCAAGAGTTTTGTTTTGTCAGTGGAGAAATCTTCGCACCGGGGAGAGTTGATGGGGACATCTCGCGCACATGCACACCCCCCTTATGCATGTACGCAAGGAGGAGGGTTTCACCTTCGATCTGGATTAATGACGACATCTATGGAGGGCCTCCTAATTAGAGAACTGTGTTTTGGTTCCTTGGGGTGGACTCGATTATCATGTGGATCTCATCATTAAATCTCATGATCGTGGCCCACTACCATAGGTAACTTAGGACTTTTGAGTTTTGCTTATTACCGTTATTAGGAACATCATGAACGATTTAGATTGCATTGATTAGTTGTTATTTTTTATTATTTCATCTTTAAGTAATAGTATGCGCACACGGCGTGACTTTTGGGGTATAGGTTTTTCTTATAAATAGGCAACCCATTGTAGGAATTTTTCATTGAAGATAATTAATAAAATTCTATGTTTTTTTGCTTATTTAATTCTCTGAGTTGTGGAAACTTAATTGGGTGTGAAACCATCCTTTCTTCGAAGGGCTAACTATTGTGGTGCGAAGCCACACCCATCTCAAATCACCTCTATCTCCAACCCTCCATATTCCTTATCTCCTACAGTCATCCCTTCATCAAATCCACCCACGTTTGTAGCTAATCTTTCTCCTACAATAAATTTTCAGAATCTGGCCTTATAGGAGGGCTGAAGCTTTGACAGAGTACCGTGTTCAAACTGATCATCCGTTTGGCCTGAAATTTGGAGGGAAGGTAGCCTATAGTCGGCTCTAACTGGCTGATTTCAAATTCGTGGCCCCACACACGTGCGAGCCACTATCCACGCACGTGCATCAAGCCGGTTTGCTGTCCACACGTACAGGCTGATCACATGTTCCTTCTCGTTTCTATTTCACTCATCTTTCGCTTTGTTTCTATGATTCTAACCCTAGATCATCTCAAATCTCTAAGTTCTATTATACTTTTAAAACCTTAGGTTTTCCCGATTTGAAATGTGAGAATCCATTGGATTAAGAAATAATCCTTCGCATGTGTGGATGAATCTACTATCCTTTGAGCATTGTTTGGTTTATAATTTTTAATTGATTCAGCGCTAACATGTATATGCTTGTACTCTTATAGATTCCCCTTATTGAATGCTTGACTTTATGTGAGATGTGAAATTATTGCGATTGTTTCTAAATTATTATGATTTGAAGCTGGAAATCTTGCACTTCATATCTTATTTTCATATCCTGCATTACCTACTCAGCTCGAAATTGTTGAAACTCATTGAGTTTACTCACCAACTCGGTTGCATCAACCTGACCAATTTGAACCAAGTCACTCACTGATTGGACTAATATATATATATATATATATATATATATATATATATATATATATATATATATATATATATGACACGAAAAAGGCAATGCAAGGAAGATGATTTGAACAGAGGAAAGGCGTCGTTACCATTAAATTGAATAAATTTACCATTTTTCTAATCGTTTCTCAACTTAATTATTAAATAACGAGTCGATCCAAGTTGTAGGGCATAAAGGACGGATGAAAATAGCCTAAAAATCACATTGATAAGAGGATCTGACTATGAAATTGGTCGCCATTGGAATGGACAGTCATAAAATTGTCATTGGTCCAAATGGATGGGCGAAATCTGATTGTCCATGACGTATGATATTTGGATTCTGTTCCATCCACTATGCGGTGCACAGTTGGATGGTCTGGATTGGAGTCCGTGTATGCCAGGTCCACGTTATATGATTTGTCACAGTAGTAACTTGTTACTTAGACACTCCAATACTAGGAAAGGAGAAAATGGGTCGCTCGGTGTTCTAGCTGTGCCTATCCGTTCCATGTTTTGGCTGGTCATGCAAAGCAGAATTTTTTCTTGATTTTTTTACGACGGGTGATGTCGGTCCAGACTGTAAACCAGTGGGATTTGATCTGGTGACGTTCCGTCCCTAGTGGGCCTATCAAGGACAATGCTGGTTTCTATATTAGCCACAATGACGGGTTGTAACAGTAACGTAGGGTCCATATTACCTATAATCACGGGTGTATGCATGTTACAACCATTATGGATGGGCCATAGTACCATTTATAATGGAAAGTTAGGTGAGATCAATTTAAAAATGAGAAAAGAAAGACAAAACCCATTAAAAGAACAATGGGCATTATTACTGTAATAGCAAGTTTTTTTTATTTTTTTTTCTAAACATTTTACATGTTTTCTGTGCTCTATTCCTTTAGAAAAACCTTATTTGGTAATGTTATTATCTTTACCCTCAGAAGATTTATCTGTTTCTAATTTTCGGATAGTGGGCCCCTCAAGAATTGGCATGGGAGAGTCGTTCACCGCACAAACCCCACCAAAATAGGAATCTTATAGCTTTTGAAGAAACTTGCACAGGCATTTTTGATACTTTTATCCCATCCTCTGTGGAGATGCATTATTAAAATTTCCACTGGTATGTGCATTTTTTAAGGAGGGATGATTTGGTTTGAGACATCATCAATGAAAGTTCCTTTCTTGGTGGACCCACATCCCGTTATCACCGGGCTGCTTGATCGCGCCATTCGAAAAGTCAAATTGAGTGGACGGCCGCTTGGATGTTGGTAGTTTTGTCCTCTATCAACATCTTCACTTTTGTTTGTTCAATGGCCTTTAGATCTAAATTACATACATTGATCATTTCACTTTAGATTTTAAAGGAATATGAAATCTTGAGAGTTGAATAAATGGGCCATCTTTCAAAGTATCCATCATAAGGTTTTAGACAAAAACTCCACAATAAGTCACTTTTTGCTTTTGTTTGTACTGCCAATCATGCGAAGATGTCCAAAAGAAAAAAAAACGATACTTTTTTGTTCTCAAGAGGAACTAAGTTCCCACCATAGTAATATTAATCCATGAGAAATGACCCAAACAAGCATTGTACATGCATGTGAACTTTCAACTTACAATCCCTATCTATTCTAGCAACAGGTCACATACATGCAGGACATTCCATCCGTGCGAAAGATGGGCAACAAGCAGATCACCTGCCTTCAAATCAAGCAGATAGCTGTGCATTAAGTGAGATCATTGGCTGCCCTTTTATTTCTGACCCGTGGTCTGCTTGATTAATGGGAGCAGCCTGATTTTCACCCCAGATGATCCTATTGGTGCGATTTGTTTTTGTATGGTTCAGATGAACTTGATGCTGTAAAGAAGAGGCTGTGTGAAAGTTCAGCATACAATGCATCTATGGGTTTATCTCATATAAACAATAGTGGGTGTTATCTTGCAATTAGCTAGAATGATTAGTAGCCACCAACATGGTCAGGATCATGGGGTGAGGTTTATCCACATTGAGGTCCACTAGATGAATGGTCTGTATCGCCCAATAGTGGGTCCTGCTCCAAAAGCTGTTTTCCTTGGTCAGGGATAGTACATTTCCTCCTAAAGAGTTGCATGTGAAATGTCCTGAGACTGGGCAAAATCAGTTGCTTTGGTCTTACACCTACTTTCGCCTGCCCACCACACTCAACTGCTTGATAGAAGTTCCATCCTTTTTATAGGACAATGACGGATTGCTTGGAGACCCGGTCACCAGGGCTATCTGACATTGTGGACCCATCGTGATTTACGTGTTTTATCCATGCCGTCCATCCATTTTGCCAGATCATTTTACATCATGATCTTAAAAATGAGGCAGATCCAAGGCTCAAGTGAACCACACCATGGGAAGCAGTTGGGACGATGACACCCACCATTGAACCATAATGTTTATTTGCCATCCAACACGTTCATAAGATCATACGGACTTGGATTCCTGTGATGTGGTCCACTTGAGCTTTGGATCTGCCTCATTTTTTAACTCATGAGGAGTGGGTAGAACGCATACTTGGTCTTCAAGCAATCAGCATACGTCCATCAATATCGCTATGTCAAAAAAGGGCCCATCCATAATCATAACAGAAATCCTCATTACGAGTTCCATCTCATGGCAAACAACTACCATACTTGCCGTGGCAGCAAAGTGTTCTATAAGGCCTACCAGGCACCAACCGTCTAAAACCTCAAATTGACATTCAAGCAACAAACCCAATCATCCCAAGAGATTTTTTGTGTTTTTTTTCCCTTTCTGGTGCATTTGCTTATCTCCACATCAACAAACTAACATACATACATACATAGACTACTGTTATCTAAATCTCAAAATGGATTTGCCAGGAAAAAAAAGGGGGGGAGAGAGAGGGAGGCCGCCAGGTGTTGCTAAACCATTAATGTGCTGCTCTGAGTCTGACTCAACACATTAAAGGGGCATTGAAAGAGATAAGGCTACAATGGAAGGAAGGCCAACATGATAATAGTAGCAAGGAATGTAGTTTCATGGGCTAAAGGGGCCCTCCTCCTTGCATCTCCTGTTGCTAAGCTGGCCAACCATGAGTCATCCGCCAGCATCACCCCTGCTGAGCCTGAGCCTGAGCCTGAGCCTGAGCCTGACGCTGGCACTGTTCCTGGTGTTTGTGGAGAATCTTTGGAGGATTTCTGACTGTAAAGAAAATGAAAAACAACTTAATGTGTTGAGTCTGACTCAACACATTAAAGGGGCATTGAAAGAGATAAGGCTACAATGGAAGGAAGGCCAACATGATAATAGTAGCAAGGAATGTAGTTTCATGGGCTAAAGGGGCCCTCCTCCTTGCATCTCCTGTTGCTAAGCTGGCCAACCATGAGTCATCCGCCAGCATCACCCCTGCTGAGCCTGAGCCTGAGCCTGAGCCTGAGCCTGAGCCTGACGCTGGCACTGTTCCTGGTGTTTGTGGAGAATCTTTGGAGGATTTCTGACTGTAAAGAAAATGAAAAACAACTTAACTGAGATCCAAGAAAAGAGTAATAAGAAGAAAATAATAAAGGAGAGATTGAAGAAATCCGGAAGAAGAATCTTTTTTTTCTTCTTCTTCTTGTTTATTGTTTCTTCTCTTCTTTTGAGGTTTCTGTGACTGATAAAGGAATTCAACAAAACCCAGTTTCCCATAAAAGGAGAAGTGTTACACTGAAGAAAAATCACTATGCAATAATTCACCTCAAAATGTCTATAGAAAAAGAAAATCTCAAGGAAATTCAGTTGGGGCCAACTGAATTTCCCCCACAGAGAGAGGCGTAACCATAAAAAATCTAGAACCAAAACACCCAGAAAAAAAACGAAAAAAAGCTTAGAAACCCAAAATGAAAAAAAAAAGAAAAGAAAAAAAGAAAAATCAAAGTTGTGTATATATAACCAAGTTCTTTCTTTCTTTCTAGTTTTTTGATAAGCAAAATAAAACCCAATTCACAAAAAAGACAAATAAATACAAAAGGATATTTTCAACCATATTTTCAATGAAATCAAACAATTCTAACCATCAATTGGATATTTTTTTTTAAAAAAACTTCTCTCAAGAAATACCTGAAAACAAACACAGATCTAAAATACACTGTAAAAAAATGACAAAAAGGAGAAGTGGTATACTCAAAATGTCTATAGAAAAAGAAAATCTCAAGGAAATTCAGTTGGGGCCAACTAACTTACTCTGAGAGAGAGAGATAGAGAGAGGTGCAGCCCAGAAATTTCTAGAACAAAAACACCCAGAAAAAATAAAATAAAGAAAAGCTTAGAAGCCCAAAATGATAAAAAAGAAAAAGAAAAAAAGAAAAAAAAGCAGTGGTATACTCAAAATGTCTATAGAAAAAGAACATGTCAAGGAAATTCAGTTGGGGCCAACTCAATTACTCTGAGAGAGAGAGAGAGAGAGGTGCAACCCAGAAATTTCTAGAACAAAAACACCCAGAAAAAAAAAATAAAGAAAAGCTTAGAAGCCCAAAATGATAAAAAAGAAAAAAAGAAAAATCAAAGTTGTATATTTTTAAAAAAAAGGAAAAACAAGACCCAATTTTTTTTCCTTAGTTTTTTTGTAAAGGAAAATAAAACCCAATTCACAAAAAGATAAATAAATACAAAAGGACATTTTCAACCAAATTTAAAATGAAATAAAACAATCGTAACCATCAAGAGGATGAAAAAAAAAAAAAAAACCAACCAACTTCCCTCAAGAAAAACCTGAAGAAATAAAACAATTGTAACCATCAAGAGGATAGAAAAAAAAAAAAAAAAACCAACCAACTTCCCTCAAGAAAAACCTGAAAACAAACAATTTAAAATACAATGTAAAAAAAAATTACATCCTCTTCCATACCTGGGTCCAGAAGGACAGAATGTAATCTCATAATCCGCTCCCGAACAAGTAAATGTACTCGTAGCATCATCGTAGGCGTAGCTATACGATCTCGGGCATGCTGACTTGAACATCTCCGAATACACCGACGGCCGACATGTGTTTGGCGTCGCATATTCTCCACTACAACAAAATTCTGGCTTTGCAAATGCCTCACATGCACTCCGGCAACCCTGGCCATCTCCCATCCTGAGCTCAGCTGGGCATCGCTGGTTCAGATCAACAACACACCCCGTCATGCCACAGGAACCAGAACCACCACTCCCCTGAATCACCATCTGAATATTGTACCCATCGACAAGACTAACATCGTAGAAATCCTGACCGCCCGACCCACCGAGGGTGAATTCTGCAAGAGTGGCAGGTGGAGCCGCCCCCGCGCCATTGCATTCGACTTGCCCAGATCCACAATCACCTGTGACACAGCTACCCTGACCTGAGGAATCGAAATTGCACCCTGTCCTGCCCCAGAATCTGCCAGACCAACCCGTTGGCGCTAGGAAAGATCGGCTGCTGCCCCTTGAAAGCTCGAAGCCAGTGCTTTCGAGTTTCGGGCTTCCAGCATTAGATAGAATTCCAGGCCAAACACTGTAATCACACTTGTTGGTGAATGTAAATGTAGCGCTTGAAACACCTACAAGAGCCAACCGAAGAAAGCGAAATTTTCAAATGTGATCAGAATCTGCTGTCAGAATCTGCCTCATGTGATCTATGAATTGGAAAAAATTAAAAAAATCAATTACAAATGCAAATGGGTGCCATGGAATCCTATGCCAGACAACTCGGTAAAACGGAATTATTCCAAAATGCAGTCACAGTCTGCACCATGTGATCTGCAATTATTCAATAAAATAGAAAATTCTGTAAATCTCAGTATGGAGATCATATGGCAATGATATGGCTGCATCTGGAAT
The DNA here is from genome assembly GCA_037074715.1 of Magnolia kwangsiensis. NCBI lineage: Eukaryota > Viridiplantae > Streptophyta > Magnoliopsida > Magnoliales > Magnoliaceae > Magnolia > Magnolia kwangsiensis. The sequence continues at coordinate 139,567,516 of CM073575.1, read as the reverse complement.
TTCTAAAATAGCATTCACATGCACACAGGACACGTTCTGTGACCGCCCTGCATTTGAAATGCGGCGCGTTTGGAAAAATACAGAAAGCGAATTCCACGTAGTGCAAGCTGTTAGTTTCCTGCCAAACCGGCAATTTTGCCAGTTTCATCTAAGGGGTGCTAAAACAGTGGGCTATCAGTTGTAGGCAGAAGTAATTTCTTTCCAATTGCAATCTCAAGACACCCAAATGCAGCTTTTAACCAGAAACAAGAAGCAAGAGCCACAATTTAGACTCAAAAAACTTTTGATTTTCTCACATTCAATTGTCAATTTGGAAAAACACTGTCCCCCACTCAGCAGAGAGTGTAGTGTGTGAGAGTGATCCAGGGTTCAATCCCTGGTAGTGTTATCTTTCAAGAAAAAAGGGAAAAACACTACAATATTGTAATTATTTCAATTCCCAGTATGTAAAAATGGGTGTATGAAAATCAAAAGAACTAGGTGTAAATATCATAATAACCAAAAGAAAAATAAAATATAATTGCACCTAGACACCAAATGAACAATCTAGCTATTTCTCCTTCTTTGTTTTCTTTTCTTTTTATAATTTTCTAGATAAACCCCAAATGCATTAATCATTAAAAAAAAAAAAAAAACTAGAAAACGTTTACAGATTTGGTATTATTCATAAAATGCAATGAAATGTGAGATACCACAAGTGCATGTGTCATGACCAAATATGTGTAACGATACAAGACAGTTGGAAAAAAAAAAAAACACTGAATAACAGTAATGATAGAAAGGGGGGGAAGAACAAATGGGTCTCTTACCTCCCAAAATAGAAAGGAAAACCAAGCTGAAGATTTTAGAGAACAACATATCCATCCTTCTCTGTATTTGAGTTTAGGAACTGGGTTTTCCTTGTTTTTGGTTTATTTTTGTGGGAGGGGTGTTTCTTTTGTTTGGACCCTCTTGGATTTTTGCAGTTGTTTCTCCTTCTAAGAATCTCTCACTCTCTCACTGTAAGGAAAGGTGCATTGATTGGGGAAACGGGTGTTTGTGTATTGGGGTTTTGGAGATAGAGAAATGGGAGTAGAAATGGAAACAGGACAGAGAGTGGAGGGAACAATGGGAAGAAGAAGAAGAAGAAGAAGAAGAAGAACAGTATCCAAGGCAAGGCTTCTTAGATTGGTAGATAGCAGTAAGAGAAGATGAATGGAGAATGGATTGAGGATCAACACCCATAAAACTCGTGTAGAGCTAATGGAGGGTGGAGGGGAAATCTTATGAATGCCTCTCTGCTACTATTAATAGACATGATCGGTAGTAACCACCCTTTCACCTTTTGGAAGTGGATTGCTTGCTGTGGCACGGCAGCGGATTGGCTGGTGTACTGCACATCACCGACATGGCTGCTGTAGTGCTGTGTACTGTCGTGGGAAGACGAGTGGATGCACCAACGGTACAAAGGAGATCAAAGTTACATGGCCACAAAGATTTATTTATTATATCCCCCACAGTTCATTCATTTGACGTGATCGTTTTAGAGAATTAGCCCAAGAATGAGTCATATCCAAGTGTACCATATCAACAATAATTATCACTCTTAAAATTTATTTCGTGGATAAAGAGGAACTTCCTGAGTTCAGACGCGGATTTCCGGCTAAAGCCTCGTGCAGGAAGTGCATGATGCTGCGTGGGCCTACCTCCATGTTTGTGAGAAATTTATTCCGTTCATATATTTTTCGATCTTATTTAGAAAGCAGAAATGAGGTGTATCCAAAACTTAAGTGGGCCACACGATAAGAAACAATTAGTATTAAGTGACAACCGTTGAAACATTCTCATGGCCATATAAGCTCTGCGTTAAGTTAATTTTTTTATATTTTCACTTCATATCATTGGTAATGACCTTATAAATGGTTTGGATGACATATAAATACTAAGATGGTGCCCAAAAAGGTTTCAACGGTAAGTATTTCCTCTCGTGTGGTCACTTGAGTTTTCATCCGCCTCATATTTTCTCTCTCGTAATAAAATGATTTAAAAAAACGGATGAACAGAGAAGATTTCTAACAAATATGGAGCTAGTCCCCACCTACAGTCCTTGGACAGCAACTTCATGCGAAATGCTTTAGTAGGAAATCCGCGTGCCCCAGAGCACGGTGAGAACGCGGATTAAGTCATGCGGCGTCCGTATCAGGCTAGGAAATGGACAGGGCTCTCAACGGTCATCGTGGGACGCGGATTACCTACTGAACCTGGCAGTAGCTAGCTGGCTTTTAAAGTCACGGTACCATGTTTTGTAGACCTTATCATGATGTATGTGTTGTATCCATACCTACCATTCATTTGGAAAGATTATTTCAGTGCACAAGCCACGGAACGAGTTAGATCCAAAGCTCAAGTCGATCCCACCGTAAAAAAAAGTGGGATTGAATACCTACCATTGAAAACTTCTTGGGACGCAGAAGTTTTCGATCAAGCGCTGATATTTGTTTTTTGTTTTTTTTCCCTTTTTCTGTGCCTGTGTTAACTTATAAACAGGTTGTATCTCAAATAAACATCATGGTGGCCCTAGGAAGGTTTCAATGGTGGTCGTTACTATCCCCACTGATTTCTTTGGTGGAGTCCACTTGGGCTTTGGATCTGCCTCATTCTGTGTCTCATGCTCTAAAATGAACTATCCAAATGGATGGACGGTATGGATTGAATACCTACATTATGGTAGGGCCCACAAATCTTGGTAACATCACTTCATTGGCTAGATTGGCTACTGTAGGATTTAGTAGTTAATCCACATCCCGCCATCATGATGTATGAATTTTATCCGCACCGTCTATGCATTTCACTCCATCATGTTTGAATAGAATTTGGATCCTCTACAACCATAAGCAAAAAAACCATGCTTGTTACAATCTAATTGGACCACATCATCACACGTTGCATTTAGCCTAGCAGTACTAACAATGTCGGTAGTGCTGTGGACCAATCAGATACAGGAAAGCAGAATTTTTCTGCTTGTGGCAAACAGTGAATAGAATATAGGCTCAAAACTAAGCCAGGGCTCAAGTGAACCACACCATAGGGCTCGAAACTTTTTAAAGCCTCATTGTGATGTTTATTTACCATCCAACCTATTCATAAACTCACATAAACATGGACGAAGGTAAATAATGAATATCAGCTTGATGCAAAACTTTTATAGGCCTTAAAAAGTTTTAAAATGTGAGAGTTTGATCCCCATTGTGTGGTTCAAGTGGGTCTTGGATCTGCCTTGGTATAGACACCCTACTCTAGGTTGACAAGTTAATGAAATGGACAATCTTGATGGATGAAAAAATAATTCTAATCTTGATCTAAACCTTAGTCTTAATCTAAATCCAACCCTAACCTTAACCTAAACCCTAAACCCTAAACCTAAAACAAGATCCCAAATTGTAGAACTCTAGAAACCTAAATCCTAGAACCTCCGAAACCTTGTTCAACCAAGTTAACCCACCAAGTCAACTCACTAAGTCATTCCAAGTTCACCTGCTGACTAAAAACCCAGCCAACTCTCCAAGTCAACCCAACCCTTATACAAGCCTTAGACCAAGCCTAAAGTCCAAGCGCATAAGCCCAACAGATATTCACAGTTCAGACAATAAATGAACATCACAATAGCTAGAGGTCCCTCGTACATGTGGGGGAAGCCTTGCCAAAACAGGGGAAAATCTCTGCCTAGGGTGGTGGTTTGACCGCCACCCGCCATGTGGCAAACCCTTGTTTCAGCAGGGAGCACCCCACAAGTGTCAAAACTCCATTTGTAACGTCTACATGCTAAAAAATGCAGAGTTATCTCTTTGTCCCTTGTTTGAACCCAGAATCATACTTTTACTTGGCCATCTAACCATCTGGATCGTGTCACGTGGTGTAACGCCCTGAAAATCAGGGGTCAAGTAGAAGCTCAGCTCTCGAGTTCCAACGCATCACTTATATAACATAGATAATGATGATTAAATGTTGTATATGTTTGTGCATTAAACATGAACGGGATTAAACTAAATCAACATATCATACTCCAGAGATGATTAAATTTAAGCAAGTGGAAGATTGTGATAGATATATAAATCATATAAACTGTTGTAGGTCTCCAGAGTATGAACATGTTACCAGGTTAACTAAATTACATGTATAGTTCCCAAAATTACAAAATAATAAAGGGTAATGTCTACTAATTCATATCTCTGTAGCCCCGGTGACACAACTCCAGGTCTACATAAGACCGCCAAAGAGTTACAAATAGGAGAACTCCTCCTCATGATCATAAAAGTAAAGCTTCGCCCCATAAGCATCACCGTCATCTAAAACTAAAACAAGGTCTAGTTGGTGTTTTAAAACACCGTCTCAGAGTGAGAGTGAGTGATCAACTCAATGGAGCTATAAAGCAAAGGTTAACATATTATCAATTCAGTCAAGTAGTAATGATAAAATAGTACAACAATCATATCCTAAGAACTCTTATTAATGCAGAAATAGTATGCGATAATGATGTGTGCCCTCGCTTACATTCTCTCAACAACATCATCTCACGATCGCGGCATGCACTACTTCGGACATGTGTACTTCTTCGCCAAAGCACATGCAATGCATGTATGATCATGTTAGCCCAATTCTTAATTAGGTTTATTTAAACGACATATTCGAGAAGCTAAGGTACCTTTCTTTTTATCATTTATCTAAACAATGATCCATCTAAGGTCGTTAATTCTAGTTAATCACATACGATAGGTAAGTTTGAGAGTTTACACTCTAGGTCGCTACGAGAGGCTCGTCACCGTTAGCGTAGGCCTATTTTGTACTCGAGGTCACTCCACCAATGCCCTACTAACTGACAGTCTATTTTCGAAGGCTCGTCATCAACCCGACTCTGGACCACAGCCAGGCTACGCTAGTGTAGGCCGACAGCTCGAATACAGTGTCCCATACCATAGTATTTGGCTCATGAGTTTAGTTTGCTCACTGGTCACTACAGGGAGGTTCGTCACCCTAGCGTAGGTCGACAACTCGACCATGGTGTCTCATACCACCATGTCCGACTCATGAGTTTTAGCAGATCGTGGTACCATGGTTGAAGCGGATTTTTCATTGGTAAGTGATAACTTAAGTTCAAGCAGTAGCACCCATACATGGTAAACACACAATAAGTCAATCAGTTTATTAGACAGGTTCGACTGGTACGAGAGTACGCTGAATTCATCGCCATGGTATCGCAGTCAACAATCATCGTACTACTCAGATTCACCGAACGCATCAACTGTGGCGAGACTAGTTCGGCCACTCAATCAGGATCCGTTACCGATTGCCTGGACTAGGTGGTAGTCCCAAACATACTTTGTAAGACCCATATCTTGGTCCATACCTTTCCGTAGACTTCCGCGGTCTTACCGGTCGAATTCCGGCAACCTTCGACCCTTAACTGATATCGACGCGCGACCCTGATTCATATACCGACAACCCGAGACCAATACCATAGCGACCGCGCCGTCGTTACGGTTCCAATGCCGCGACTCGCGCGCCGAGGCGATACCCTGGTCAAGAGATGTGGGCTAACGTTCGGTGTGAGAAAATGCCACGCGTTGCGAAACCCAAGGGAATCTCTACGATGTGCCACATCAATCACATCAATCCCATCAATCAATCAATCCATCAAGCCATCACATGTCAAGTACACATCACTTTCATCCCTTTTCCCAAGCAACCACAAAAGTCTCCCAAACCCATACCTCTCTTACACAAAAAGCCACAAAAGTCAAGCTTTTCTTACACCTCCCATACCTCTCTTACACAAAAGCCTCAAAAGTCAAGCTTTTCTTATACAACCATCACTCACCACATCCATCCATCACTCTCTCTCTCCCTTTACAACTCTCTCTCTTTCTCTCTTTTTCATTTCAAAATCTCCAAGCAAAAGAACTCCATACGTATGGAGTTTTCCAAACTCTCCTAAGCTCCAAGTGGCCCACCTTCCTACCCCATCATCTCCCATCTCAACCTTCTATTCCTCATCTTAACCGTTGAAATCCAAGCTAAGGTGCCAAGGAACTCCTAGGAGCAAGAGGATCGGATGGTGGGTGCCTCTATAGGGTAGTTTCTTTCTTATTTTTATGATGGGCCAAGTGAGACCCACCGATCAATGGTGTGGATCTCGCTTGGGACCCTAAGATAAGGCCGATGGCCCACTTGGATCATCATGATGTTTACTCCATTGCATTTGAGAGGTCATCTAGACCGTCCATATCGGTGGGGAATGGATCTCCACCGTTGATTTACATTTTCAATGGTCCCATGTACAAAAGGATCCGTTTATTATATGATTTCATTTAAGGGAGGGCTCATAGTGGCGGAGCCCTCCATCACAAAGCGTGTCCCACTCTCAATGTCTCTCTCTCTCTCTTTTATTTATTTTATTTTATTTTATCTTATTTTATGCAATAGGGATTGTGTGGCCCACTCGAATGGACCCCACCTTTAGGCATTGTGTCTAAGTGTTCTTCAAGTGGGGCCCACCTTAAATATTGTGAGTACATCATCCATTAGTGGTGGCCCACTTCAACAGGGCCCACCATAATGCAATGTGAGGTCTGCACCGTCCAGCGTTTGGGACGCTGGACGTCCCTGCTTGTAAAACAAAACAAAAAAAAAAAAGGAAAGAGGAAGAAGGGCCTTTGGGTGGTCCACTTGCTTAGGCCCCACCGTGATGTATTTAGACAATCCAAGCCGTCTACCCTCTTACCTACAGTGTTTTAACCGTTGGGTAGAAGTTTGGGGCTGATTGGAAAACCTGGTGGGCCATAGTATTAAAGAATGCATCGCTACCATTCAAGGATCCTTTTTCTTATTTTATTTCATTTTCTATCATCAAAAAAATTTAAACTTTAGACTCTTTGGGCTCGTCTTGGGCCAGGAAAACCAATGGATGGAGTGGATTTAGGCGATGTGGACCCCACCTTCGAAAATCCCCCAAAAAATAGTTTTTCCAAAAATTGCAAGGGCCTCTTGCTTCTGACAGGTGCTGCAGCAGCAGCAGCCGCGTACGGGCGGGCATCCAGCAAGGGACCCACAGCTCCAGCCGTGGGCCCCACCATGATGTATATATTTGATCCACGCCGTTCATGAGGGGGGTCCCCTCCTCAGGTGGACCCCCTCCAAATTTCGGCTCGATCCAGAACGCAGGCGGCCCACACCACAGGAAACAGTGGAATCGTATACCTACCATTGAAAATATTTTTGGGGCCCACAGAAGTGTTAGATTAAACCAAAATTTATGTTGTCCCTTCATCCAGGTCCGAACGACCTTATGAACGGGTCGGATGGCATCTAAACATTACAGGGTGGGCCCCACACGGGACCCACAATGATGTATGTGTTAAGTCCACCGTCTGTCTACCACGGTGGCGCCCACCTCATGTATGTGCTGCCTTCACCGTCCAGCGGACGGTGGGGCCCTGTGTGATGTATGTGCTCTATCCGCACTGTCCACTGGACAGTGGGACCCACCATGATGCACGTGATGCATCCAGACCGTCCATCCACTTGGTGTGATCATTTCAAGGCCTGAGTTGTTGGTTGGGTGGGCCCCTCATGTATGGGTTAGGCCCATTGATTTATGAAATGCTTATGGGTTAGGTCCATTTGATTTATACAAGGCCTATGGACTTGGGCCCACTTGCTATGTAAAGCCTATAGGTTAGGCCCATTTGATTCATATAAGGCCTATGGACTTAGGCACACTTGTTATGTCTCAAGTCCATGGGACTAGGCCCAATTGATGCAATCCAAGGCCCACGGGTTTTGACCCATTGCAATGCATATAAGACCCATTGGTGTGGCCCATTTATGTGGCCCATCTGATGAATAAAAGGCCCATAGGATATGACCCATTTGATATATATATGAAAAGCCCAATGGGATGAACCTAAGGTCTATTGCAATGTGTAATCCCAATACCGATTATGTAGCGATGTTTAAGAAGATCGTGCCTGGGAAGCAATGTTGGTTTGACGTCCACATTGTGAGTGTAATGCTGGTTGGATTTCTACATTACGACTCTCCTTAGGGCCCATTGTTAGGCCCGTACTTATTGTGTATAGGCCATCCACGTCCATCTGCATTGTAAAATAGTTCATTTCATTATAACATATTTAGTATAGTTTCATGACTCATGATCATACGCATCATATGTATGCTTGATATGAGGATTGACTGATCATAGCATATGCCTTCGGGCAGGTTGTTTATGGGCTTCTGGTTATGCAGTATTGCCCTGCATGAGCGCACGATATGCGCATGAATTGTTGCATGACTGGATAGCGTGAATCATGCATTTCACATTTGTGTGACATGGTTATTGTACGCCCTAGCGACATCAGGGCCGTAATCTCCACAGACGTATCGTGGTTGGCAGGATTGGATACCGAAAATCTTGTTCTACATGGGGTACTATAGATATCCCTGGGTGAAAGTCCCTAAACCCTTATGGTACCAAGAGGTTGCTCCAACATCTAGACCGAGTGGGTAGATGAGCGTTGAGTGCCGATTACCATACGGTTACGCTCTCCACTGTGTCGTGGTTGGTTGGAAGGGGGTGCGGCCTTACCCGCCCGAGTGTAGGGGCCAATACTAGGCTGAGTCTGACCAGCTCGAGGAATGGGTCCGCTATCGACGAGTCGCACCCGATATGGAAGACGTATATTGATGTCTCTTCCACTTACCTTATTGCGCGTGATGTGGCGGTAAACTGGTTTAGAGTGTACTAGACCCCGGTGATATCCCATATTTTGAGCTGTATTGATGTGTGAACACTGATGAGGATCTGTATGCTTGAGTTGCATTGCACATCGCATGGCCTTGGGATGGCCGATACCATTCATGTCTTGCATCGCATAAGCCTTGGTACGGCTCATGATATTATGGTTCCATCTGCATATTCTGCATTACTCTGACATTACATGTTCATATTACTACCTTGTGCACACACTTTCACCACCCTCTAAGCTTTCTGTAAGCTTATGCACGATCGTTGCGTGCAGGTGACGTTGGATCGCAGCAGCGCTGAGGCAGGAGCACGTTGTAGAGCGTTTTGGAGTTTTTGTTCTTTACCATTGTATTTCCCTTTATGCTCATTGTACTTGTAAAGTTTTTTATCATAGTGGGAATGTAATGGAGTACTTGGTTATTGTTTCTGGGTTATGCCTTTGGTTATGCTTGTTACGAATCAAACTGACATTGAAAATCCTCCTCGTAGCATCCCAGGATCGGAACCTGGCGAATGGGAGCTAGGAGCCGAGAATGGGGTTCTACGGAGGCTGTCGGCGCCGGATTCGGCGATCGAGAATTTTGTGAGCCCGGTTTTCGAGTTTGGGGCGTGACATACTTAGATGCAATAAAGAATCACATACGTTAACTATAACAGCATGTTACAAACAATTCAAATACAATAATCATTTGAGCATTTTATCCCATACATTGCACATGTTATTATACATAGGCATTTTATACATATATCACATAATACTAATTTACATTATATGAAGGAAACAATTTATATGACTAAGGAATGTAAAAATCCTGTCCTAATACACTTAATAAGTGTAAGACCCGTATCTTGGTCCGTACCTTTCCGTACACTTCCGCGGTCTTACCGGTTGAATTTCGACAACTTTCGACCCTTAAACAATATCGACGCGCGACCCTGATTCATGTACTGACAACAAGAGTCGACTCAACCCGAGACCAATACCATAGCGACCGCGCCGTCGTTGCGGTTCTGATACCGCGACTCGCGCGCCGAGGCGATACCCTGGTCAAGAGTTATGGGCTAACGTTCGGTACGAGAAAATGCCGCGCGTTACGAAAACTAAGGGAATCTCTACGATGTGTCACATCAATCACATCAATCCCATCAATCAATCACCCATCAATCCAGCACATGTCAAGTACACATCACTTCCATCCCTTTTTCCAAGCAACCACAAAAGTCTTCATCTCCCATACCTCTCTTACACAAAAAGCCACAAAAGTCTTCACCACCCATACCTCTCTTACACAAAAGCCTCAAAAGTCAAGCTTTTCTTACACAACCATCGCTCACCCATCCATCCATCACTCTCTCTCTCTCCCTTTACAACTCTCTCTCTTTCTCTCTTTCTCATTTCAAAAAAAAATCCCAAAGCCAAGAGATCCCACGTATGGAATTTTTCAAGCTCCCTAAACTCCAAGTGTGACCCAACCTTCCTACCCCAAAATCTCCCATCTCAACCCTCCATTCTTCATCTTAACCATTGAAGTTGAAGCTAAGGTGCCAAGGAACCCCTAGGAGGGAGAAGATCGGACGGTGGGTGCCTCTATAGGGTAGATTTATTTGTTTTTATGGTGGACCAAGAGAGGCCCACCGATCAATGGTGTGGATCTCACTTGGGACCCTAATACGTGGCCGATGGACCACTTGGATCATTATGATCATTTCATGATGGGGCCATACTCCATGGACCCCATCATGATATTTATTTTCATTTGGAAAGGTCATCTAGACCATCCATATTGGTGGCGAAAGGATTCCCACCGTTGATCTTTAGTTTTGATGGTCACATGTGCAAAATGATCCATTTGAAGTATGATTTCATGTATGGAAGGCCCATAATGACGGGGTCCCTCCATCACAAGCCGTGTCCCACTCTCCATGACTCTCTCTCTCTTTTATTGCTTTTATTTTATTTTATTTTATTTTATTTTATTTTTTTAATGCTATAGGATGGTGGCCCACTTGAATGGATCCCACCTTGATATAATTATTTTTATTCAAGTGGGGCCCACCTTAAAAGTTAAACCCATGTCAACCATCATGTGGTGGCCCACTTCATCAGGGCCCACCATTTGCAAAAGAAAGAAAGAAAAAAATCAAAACCGTCCAGCGTCTGGGACGCTGGACGTTTCAATGAAAAAAGGAAAAAGGAAAGAAGAAAAGGGGATTTTTGGTGGCCCACTTGCATAGGCCCCACCCTGATGTTTATGCCCGATCCAAGCCGTCCATCCTCTTACCCACGACATTTTAGCCGTTGGGTAGAAGTTTGGAGCTGATCCAATCACCTGGTGGGCCATAGTGTCAAAAATCTCATCCTCACCTTTCAAATACATTTTTCTTATTTTATTTTATTTTCTTTCATCAAAAAAATTTAAACTTTGGACTTGTTGGATTCATTGCAAGGTGAGGAATCCTATGGTCGGAGTGGATCCAGTTAAAGCGGACCCCACACCAGAAAAATCGCGGAAAAACGGATTTTTCCTAAATTTCATAAGAGGCAGAGCCTCTGTGCAATTGCCAGAGGGTGGCAGCGCTGCACGCTCCTGCGTGCAACTTTGTACAGGCGGGTGGACGGGCGTGGGGAGGTGACCCACGGCCCTACACGTGGGCCCCACAGTAATGTTTTTTTTGTCATCTAACTTGTTCATTAGGTGGGCCACCCCAGTGGTGGGCCCCCCTCCAAAAATGAGTCAGATCCAAAACTCAGGTGGCCCACACCACGCGAAACAGTGTGAATTAAATTCTATCGTTGAAAAGTTTCTGGGGCCCACAGAAGTATTGGATCAAGCTGAAATTTATGTTTTCCCTTCATTCAGGTCCAAGGGACCTTGTGAACGGGTTGGATTTTGAAAGAACATTACAGGGTGGGCCCCACATGGGACCCACAATTGATGCATATGTTGTAGGACGGTGGCACCCACCTGACGCACGTGCTGCCTCCACCGTCCACGGACGGTGGGGCCCTGTGTGAGGTATGTGATATAGCCGCACTGTCCATTGGACAGTGAGACCCACCATGATGCATGTGATGCATCTGGACCATCCACTTTAACACAAAAGGCCTAGGGGTTAAGCCCCTTTGGACTGTAAAAAGGGCTATGGGTTAGGCCCATTTGATTTATAAAATGCATATGGGCTGGGCCCATTTGATCCATTTAAGGCCTAAGAATTTGGGCCCACTTGATACGTAAAGCCTATGGGCTTAGGCTCACTTGTTATTTAAAGGCATGGGCTAGGCCCATTTGATTTATAAAATGCTTATGGGCTAGGCCCATTTGATTCATTTAAGGCCTAAGAACCTAGGCCCATTTGATGTACTTTAATGCCCATGTAATTAAACCTTTTTGTTGAAATTTTAAAAAGCCTATGGAAGTAGGCCATTTGATATATTGTAAGGCCCATGGGACTAAATCCATTTGATTATAAAAGGGTCCATGGGATTAGGCCCACTTTGATATGCATACAAGCTCATGGATTAGGCCCATTTGAATTGTTTAAGGCCTAGGGATTTAGGCCCATTCGACTCATATAAGGCCTTTGGGTTGAGGCCCATTGGATATCCATTTGGGGGTCCAATTGGTGTGGCCCATTTGATACATACTAGACTCATGTGACTAGGTCCAATTGATGCAATCTAAGGCTCACGGGTTTTGACCCATTGCAATGCACATAAGACCCATTGATGTGGCCCATTTATGTGGCCCATCTGATGAATAAAAGGCCCATAGGATATGGCCCATTTGATATATATATGTAAGGTCCAAGGGGGAGAACCTACGGTCCATTGCAATGTGTAAATCCATTACAGACTAAGTATTGATGTTTACAAAGATCGTGCCTTGGGAGCAATGTTGGTTTGACGTCCACATTGCGAGTGTAATGTTGGTTGGATGTCCACATTACGACTCTCCTTAGGACCCATTACTGGGCCGTACTTATCGTGTATACGCTGTCCAGGTCCATCTGCATTGTAAGATAGTTCATTTTATTATAACATGTTTAGTACAGTTCCATGACTCATGATCATACGCATCATATGTATGCTTGACGTGAGAGTTGTCCGATCATAGCATTTGCCTTCGGGCAGGTTGTTTATGGGCTCCCGGTTAGGCGATATTGCCCTACATGAGCGCACGATATGCGTAGGATTGGTTGCATGACTGGATAGCGTGATTCATGCATTCCGCATTTGTGTGACATGGTTATTGTACGCCCTAGCGACATCGGGGCCGTAGCCTCCACAGACAGATCATGGATGGCAGGATTGGATACCAGAAATCTTGTTCTACATGGGGTACTATAGATATCCCTGGGTGAAAGTCCCTAAACCCTTATGGTACCAAGAGGTTGCTCCAACGTCTAGACCGAGTGGGTAGATGAGCGTTGAGTGCCAATTACCAGACGGTTACGCTCTCCACTGTGTCGTGGTCGGTTGGAAGGGGGTGCGGCCTTACCCGCCCGAGAGTAGGGGGCAATGCTAGGCTGAGTTTGACCAGCTCGAGGAATGGGTCCGCTATCGACGAGTCACGCCCTATATTGGCAGACGGATAGTGAGATCTCTTCACACTTACCTTATTGCGCGCGATGTGGCGGCAATCTGGTTTAGAGTGTACTAGACCCCGGTGATATTCCATATTTTGAGCTGTATTGATGTGTGGACATAGATGAAGATCTGTATGCTTGAGTTGCATTGTACATCGCATGGCCTTGGGGTGGCCGATACCATTCATGTCTTACATCGCATAAGCCTTGGTACGGCTCATGATATTATGGTTCCATCTGTATATTTCGCATTACTCTGTCATTGCATGTTTATGTTACTACCTTGCGCTCACACTTTCACCACCCTCTAAGCTTTCTGTAAGCTTATGCACGACCGTTACGTGCAGGTGACGTTGGATCGCAGTAGCGCTGAGGCAGGAGCACGTTGCTGATCATTTGGAATTTTTTTATTATTATTTACCATTGTATTTCACTTTATGCTCATTTGGACAGGGCAGACGCCCAGCTGTTTCACCAGCTCAGGCAGAGCAGGAGCGCGCGAGCGCCTTACTACGTGAGTTCAGACGGCTTGATCCCCCACGTTTCTAGGGCGAGCCAGATCCGACTGCAGCAGAGAGATGGCGCTCCGATGTGGAGAAGATCTTCGATACCATGTCATGCACGACCGAGCAGCGCGTCCGGCTAGCTGTATTTCTCTTCCAGGGTGAGGCCGAGCATTGGTGGACCTCTATTACCCGTGTTGCCGGACCCGATTATGTCTGGACATGGGAGGACTTTGTGGATCGATTCGAGGAGCAGTACTTCTCCGACCATATCCGTCGTCAGCGAGCTTTAGAGTTCGAGACTCTGGTGCAGGGAGACATGACCGTGGCACAGTACGCGGCCCGTTTTGTGGCACTATCGCATTTTGCACCATATATGATTGATGAAGAGGGGCGGAAGGCCCGCCGCTTTGAGCATGGCTTACGTTACGGCCTTCGAGGTCGAGTTATTGGGCATGAGCTCCCTACTTTTCAAGCAGTAGTGTGGAGAGCCCAGATTTATGAGACTGAGTGGGCCGGTTCTCAGTCTGATCGTGGTTAGAGGAGAGACCGGAAGAGGCAGGCTTCTTCCAGTCCTTCCCAGCAGCGTCGACCATAGCAGCAGAGGCGTACAGGTCGCCCAGCCTTCCGAGCACCAGCAGCACCTCCACCACCACCTCAGAGGCAGTTCACCGGCACTTGCTTCAGGTGCGGTGCGACGGGACACCGTTCATGGGAGTGTCCCAGCCCCCAGCAGCAGCAGAGAGGTCCACAGCAGCAGAGACCTCCACCGCAGCAGCAGAGACCCCCACAGCAGCAGCGACAGCAGCCTCCACCACCGAGGCCACCTCAGCAGCAGCACCAGCATCATCACCAGCCTCAGAGGCCACAGCAGCAGAGGCAGCAGTTTAGACTGCCTCAGCGACCCCAGCAGCAACAGCAGCACACTCAGAGGGGACAGACACCTCCCCAGCCGGCTCAGGCTAGGTTTTATGCAGCTCAGCAGGACCCTCAGTCTTCTGGAGGAGTTGTTGAGGGTATACTGCCAGTTTCTGCATGCATTGCACGTGTACTGTTTGATTCTGGTGCATCATATTCTTTTGTGGCCGAGAGCTTCTGTCGATCGGCTGGCTTACCATTAGAGTCTGCTGATGAGAGCCTATTAGTGTCGACTCCCTTAGGGAGGACTGCGGCGTTGGGACGATTTTGCTCGTCTTGCCCCGTTCTAGTTGGGGATACCTTCTTACCCGTTGATTTGTTTATTTTGCCGATGTTCGAGTTCGACGTCATCTTGGGCATGGATTGGCTCGCCGAGTACTATGCTATATTGGATTCTAGTACTATGCTATATTGGATTGCGCCGCGAGGACCGTCACATTTTGTACACCTGGCATGCCACAGTTTCAGTTCGTTGTAGAGGCCAGAGGAGAGCGGTTGTCTTGTTTGATGTCTTGCGCCATAGAGGAGCCTGTTGCTGTTTGCATCGACCATTTGCCGATAGTATGCGATTTTTTCGATGTGTTCTAGGAGATTCCGGAATTATCGCCTCGCCGACTCACCGAGTTCCAGATCGATCTCGTGCCCGGTACCGCGCCTATTTCGAAGGCCCCGTATCGTATGACACCGTTAGAATTACGAAAACTGCAGAAGCAGTTGGACGAGTTACGTGAGTTGAATTTTATCCGTCCGAGTAGTTCACCGTGGGGAGCACCGGTACTCTTCGTGAAGAAGAAGGATGGTTCGTTGAGGCTCTGCGTTGACTATCGCGAGCTCAACAAAGTCACGATCAAGAATAAGTACCCGCTCCCTAGGATTGATGATTTGTTCGACCAGCTGCAGGGTGCACAGTTCTTTTCGAAGATTGACCTGCGTTCCGGTTATCATCAGATTCGGGTCTGAGATGAAGACATTCCGAAGACGGCATTCAGGACGCGTTACGGACATTTTGAGTTTCAGGTCATGTCCTTCGGACTGACCAATGCACCCGCGGTCTTCATGCAGCTGATGAACGAGGTTTTCCGTCCATATCTGGATCAGTTTGTTATAGTCTTCATCGACAACATTCTGATCTACTCGAGGACCCGTGAGGAGCATGAACAGCACTTGGAGATTACTCTACAGACCCTCCGCGCACACTAGCTGTATGTGAAGCTGGAGAAGTGCAAGTTCTGGCAGGAGGAGGTGAAGTTTCTCGGTCACGTGGTGACGAGGGAGGGTATCGCAGTGGACCCCTCGAAGGTCGAGGCAGTGCGTCTATGGGGCCAGCCCACGACTGCGACAGAGATCCGTAGTTTCCTTGGTCTAGCGGGCTATTATCGACGTTTCATTGAGGGCTTCTCTCGTATTGCGGCCCCGCTGACCAGGTTGACTCGGAAGGGCGCAGAGTTTATTTGGAGTGACGCCTGCGAGCGAGCATTTATGGAGTTGAAGGACCGTCTGACGTCTGCTCCTGTCCTCACTCTTCCCTCTGGGAGTGACGGCTTTATTGTATTCACTGATGCCTCGCATATCGGTTTGGGTGCTATCCTGATGCAGCACGGGAGACCAGTGGCCTTTGCGTCTCGTCAGCTCAAGGTCCATGAGCTGAACTATCCTACACATGATCTGGAGCTAGCTGCAGTTGTCTTCGCACTGAAGGTGTGGAGGCACTATCTTTACGGGGTTAGGTTCGAGCTCTTCTCTAATCACAAGAGCTTGAAGTACCTCTTCTCGCAGTCTGAGTTGAATATGAGACAGGCGCTGGATGGAGCTCCTGAAGGACTATGATTTCGACCTCCAGTACCACCCGGGTAAGGCGAACGTGGTGGCAGATGCCCTCAGCCGTCAGCCACGAGGCCTAGTGGCGCATATGATGATCCAGGAGTGGCGGATGCTTGAGGATATCGTAACGTATAACTTTGAGTTCGGCCTGCAGTCTTTCATTGTACAGTTATCGAGCCTGTCGATTCAACCCTCTCTTGTCGCTAGGGTGATCGAGGCTCAGCAGGCTGATGAGTCGTTGTAGAGTTATATGGCTGAGGCGGCATCTGAGGGTCAGACTGATTGGCAGATCGGTACAGACGGTGGACTTCGCTTCAGAGGCCGATTATGTGTCCCGGATATTCCAGAGTTACGCAGAGATCTTATGACCGAGGCACATCGATCGCGGTTTTCTATCCACCCGGGCTCGACGAAGATGTACCGTGACATGAGGCGACAGTATTTTTGGGCGGGGATGAAGCGCCAGATCGCCAGTTTTGTGGCCGAGTGTGACACGTGCCAGCTGTCAAGGCCGATCATCAGAGACCTCCTGGTCTATTGCAGCTGTTGAGCGTCCCGATGTGGAAGTGGGAGCACGTGTCGACTGATTTCATTATGGGTTTGCCGAGGACTCAGTGCGGTCATGACGCCATTTGGGTTGTTGTGGATCGTCTGACGAAGTCGGCACATTTTCTTACGATGCGTGCGACTTGGTCTATGGACCGGCTTGCCAGACTATTCATTGAGGAGATTGTGAGACTACATGGCGTTCCAGTGTCGATCGTTTCTGACCGAGACTCGAGGTTCACGTATCAGTTTTGGAGGAGCTTCTAGCGTGCGATGGGGACTGATTTGCAGCTCAGCACCGCGTACCATCCGCAGACCGATGGCCAGACCGAGAGGGTCAATCAGATACTTGAGGATATGCTTCGGGCCTGCGCGATTGATTTCGGGGGTAGCTGGGATGAGCATCTGCGATTGGCTGAGTTCGCATACAATAACAGCTATCAGGCGACCATCGGCATGACTCCTTTTGAGGCACTATATGGCAGACCATGCAGATTACCAAGTTGTTGGACCGAGGTTGGAGAGCGCCGTCTCCTACGTCCCGAGCTTGTGCAGGAGACTTCAGAGGCTATTGACATCATCAGGCAGAGGATGCGCACAGCTCAGAGCCGACAGAAGTGTTCTGCTGATCGTTGGCGTCGTCCCTTAGAGTTTGATGTAGGGGACCATGTGTATCTCAAGGTCTCGCCCATGAAGGGCGTAGTTCTATTTAGAGCGAAGGGCAAGCTTACCCCGAGATTCATAGGACCTTTCGAGATCACTGAGCGCGTTGGCGCCGCGGCCTATCGGCTTGCCTTGCCATCACAGTTGTCTGGCGTCCACGACGTTTTTCACGTCTCCATGTTGAGGAAGTGTGGGTCAGACATAGTTTCCATTATTGATTGGCAGCCGTTGAAGGTTCGTGAGGACGCTTCTTACATTGAGCAGCCAGTCCATATCCTTGATCGGAAGGAGCAGGTCTTCAGAACCAAGGTCATTCCTTTGGTAAAGGTGCAGTGGGGTCACCATTCTGTAGAGGAGGCTTCGTGGGAGCGTGAGGCTGAGATTCGAGAGCGTTATCCTCATCTCTTTGATGGTTGATCATGTGATGTATTTTGTATGCTATCTTCGATTTTATATGATGATGTTATATTTCTTATTCTTCGCGAGTTATGCTTAGTTGCGATGCTTGTATAAATTTCGAGGATGAAATTTTTATAAGGAGGGGAGAGCTGTAAGACCCGTATCTTGGTCCGTACCTTTCCGTACACTTCCGCGGTCTTACTGACCGAATTTCGGCAACTTTCGACCCTTAAACAATATCGACGCGCGACCCTGATTCATGTACTGACAACCCGAGTCGACTCAACCCGAGACCAATACCATAGCGACCGCGCCGTCATTGCGGTTCCGATACCGCGACTCGCACGCCGAGGCGATACCCTGGTCAAGAGTTATGGGCCAACGTTCGGTACGAGAAAACGCCGCGCGTTGCGAAAACTAAGGGAATCTTTACGATGTGTCACATCAATCACATCAATCCTATCAATCAATCACCCATCAATCCATCACATGTCAAGTACACATCACTTTCATCCCTTTTCCCAATCAACCACAAAAGTCTTCATATCCCATACCTCTCTTACACAAAAAGCCACAAAAGTCTTCACCACTCATACCTCTCTTACACAAAAACCTCAAAAGTCAAGCTTTTCTTACACAACCATCACTCACCCATCCATCCATCACTCTCTCTCTCTCTCCCTTTACAACTCTCTCTCTTTCTCTCTTTCTCATTTCAAAAAAAAATCCCAAAGCCAAGAGATCCCATGTATGGAATTTTTCAAGCACCCTAAACTCCAAGTGCGACCCACCTTCCTACCCCAAAATCTCCCTTCTCAACCCTCCATTCTTCATCTTAACCATTGAAGTTGAAGCTAAGGTGACAAGGAACCCCTAAGAGCGAGAAGATCGGACGGTGGGTGTCTCTATAGGGTAGATTTATTTATTTTTATGGTGGACCAAGAGAGGCCCACCGATCAATGGTGTGGATCTCACTTGGGACCCTAATACGTAGCCGATGGACCACTTGGATCATCATGATCATTCCATGATGGGGCCATTCTCCATGGACCCCATCATGATATTTATTTTCATTTGGAAAGGTCATGTAGACCATCCATATTGGTGGCGAAAGGATTCCCACCGTTCATCTTTAGTTTTGATGGTCACATGTGCAAAATGACCCATTTGATGTATGATTTCATGTATGGAAGGCCCATAATGACGGGGTCCCTCCATCAGAAGCCGTGTCCCACTCTCCATGACTCTCTCTCTCTTTTATTGCTTTTTTTTTTTATTATTATTATTATTATTTTTTTTAATGCTATAGGATGGTGGCCCACTTGAATGGATCCCACCTTGATATAATTATTTTTATTCAAGTGGGGCCCACCTTAAAAGTTAAACCCATGTCAACCATCATGTGGTGGCCCACTTCATCAGGCCCACCATTTGCAAAAGAAAGAGAAAAAAAAAATCAAAACCGTCCGGCGTCTGGGACGCTGGATGTTTCAATGAAAAAAGGAAAAAGGAAAGAAGAAAAGGGGGTTTTTGGTGGCCCACTTGCATAGGCCCCACCCTGATGTTTATGCCCGATCCAAGCCGTTCATCCTCTTACCTACGACATTTTAGCCGTTGGGTAGAAGTTTGGAGCTGATCCAATCACCTGGTGGGCCATAGTGTCAAAAATCTCATCCTCACCTTTCAAATACATTTTTCTTATTTTATTTTATTTTCTTTCATCAAAAAAATTTAAACTTTGGACTTGTTGGATTCATTGCAAGGTGAGGAATCCTATGGTCGGAGTGGATCCAGTTAAAGCGGACCCCACACCAGAAAAACCGCGGGAAAACGGATTTTTCCTAAATTTCATAAGAGGCAGAGCCTCTGTGCAATTGCCAGAGGGTGGCAGCGTTGCACGCTCCTGCATGCAACTTTGTACAGGCGGGTGGACGGGCGTGGGGAGGTGGCCCACGGCCCTGCACGTGGGCCCCACAGTAATGTTTTTTTTGTCATCCAACTTGTTCATTAGGTGGGCCACCCCAGTGGTGGGCCCCCCTCCAAAAATGAGTCAGATCCAAAACTCAGGTGGTCCACACCACGCGAAACAGTGTGAATTAAATTCTATCGTTGAAAAGTTTCTGGGGCCCACAGAAGTATTGGATCAAGCTGAAATTTATGTTTTCCCTTCATTCAGGTCCAAGGGACCTTGTGAACGGGTTGGATTTTGAAAGAACATTACGGGGTGGGCCCCACATGGGACCCACAATTGATGCATATGTTGTAGCCCACCGTCCAGGCGGACGGTGGCACCCACCTGACGCACGTGCTGCCTCCACCGTCCACGGACGGTGGGGCCCTGTGTGAGGTATGTGATATAGCCGCACTGTCCACTGGACAGTGAGACCCACCATGATGTATGTGATGCATCCGGACCGTCCATCCACTTTAACACAAAAGGCCTAGGGGTTAAGCCCCTTTGTACTGTAAAAAGGGCTATGGGTTAGGCCCATTTGATTTATAAAATGCATATGGGCTGAGCCCATTTGATCCATTTAAGGCCTAAGAATTTGGGCCCACTTGATACGTAAACCTATGGGCTTAGGCTCACTTGTTATTTAAAGGCATGGGCTAGGCCCATTTGATTTATAAAATGCTTATGGGCTAGGCCCATTTGATTCATTTAAGGCCTAAGAACCTAGGCCCATTTGATGTACTTTAATGCCCATGTAATTGAACCTTTTTGTTGAAATTTTAAAAAGCCTATGGAAGTAGGCCATTTGATATATTGTAAGGCCCATGGGACTAAATCCATTTGATTATAAAAGGGTCCATGGGATTAGGCCCACTTTAATATGCATGCAAGCTCATGGATTAGGCCCATTTGAATTGTTTAAGGCCTAGGGATTTAGGCCCATTCGACTCATATAAGGCCTCTGAGTTGAGGCCCATTGGATATCCATTTGGGGGTCCAATTGGTGTGGCCCATTTGATACATACTAGACTCATGTGACTAGGTCCAATTGATGCAATCTAAGGCTCACGGGTTTTGACCCATTGCAATGCACATAAGACCCATTGATGTGACCCATTTATGTGGCCCATCTGATGAATAAAAGGCCCATAGGATATGACCCATTTGATATATATATGTAAGGTCCAAGGGGGAGAACCTACGGTCCATTGCAATGTGTAAATCCATTACAGACTAAGTATTGATGTTTACAAAGATCGTGCCTTGGGAGCAATGTTGGTTTGACGTCCACATTGCGAGTGTAATGTTGGTTGGATGTCCACATTACGACTCTCCTTAGGACCCATTACTGGGCCGTACTTATCGTGTATACGCTGTCCAGGTCCATCTGCATTGTAAGATAGTTCATTTTATTATAACATGTTTAGTACAGTTCCATGACTCATGATCATACGCATCATATGTATGCTTGACGTGAGAGTTGTCCGATCATAGCATTTGCCTTCGGGCAGGTTGTTTATGGGCTCCCGGTTAGGCGGTGTTGCCCTACATGAGCGCACGATATGCGTAGGATTGGTTGCATGACTGGATAGCGTGATTCATGCATTCCGCATTTATGTGACATGGTTATTGTACGCCCTAGCGACATCGGGGCCGTAGCCTCCATAGATAGATCGTGGATGGCAGGATTGGATACCGAAAATCTTGTTCTACATGGGGTACTATAGATATCCTTGGGTGAAATTTCCTAAACCCTTATGGTACCAAGAGGTTGCTCCAACGTCTAGACCGAGTGGGTAGATGAGCGTTGAGTGCCGATTACCAGACGGTTACGCTCTCCACTGTGTCGTGGTCGGTTGGAAGGGGGTGCGGCCTTACCCGCCCGAGAGTAGGGGGCAATGCTAGGCTGAGTTTGACCAGCTCGAGGAATGGGTCCGCTATCGACGAGTCGCGCCCGATATTGGCAGACGGATAGTGAGGTCTCTTCACACTTACCTTATTGCGCGCGATGTGGCGGCAATCTGGTTTAGAGTGTACTAGACCCCGGTGATATTCCATATTTTAAGCTGTATTGATGTGTGGACATAGATGAGGATCTGTATGCTTGAGTTGCATTGTACATCGCATGGCCTTGGGATGGCCGATACCATTCATGTCTTACATCGCATAAGCCTTGGTACGGCTCATGATATTATGATTCCATCTGCATATTCCGCATTACTCTGTCATTGCATGTTTATGTTACTACCTTGCGCACACACTTTCACCACCCTCTAAGCTTTCTGTAAGCTTATGCACGACCGTTGCGTGCAGGTGACGTTGGATCGCAGCAGCGCTGAGGAAGGAGCACATTGCTGATCATTTGGAGTTTTTTTTTGTTATTTACCATTGTATTTCCCTTTATGCTCATTGTACTTGAAAAGTTTTTTATCATAGTGAAAATGTAATGGAGTACTTGGTTGTTGTTTGTGGGTTACGCCTTTGGTTATGCTTATTACGAATCAAACTGGTATTTAAAATCCTCCTCGCAGCATCCCAGGATCAGAACCTGGCGAATGGGAGCTAGGAGCCGAGAATGGGGTTCTACGGAGGCTGTCGGCCCCGAATTCGGTGATCGAGAATTTTGTGAGCCCGGTTTTCGAGTTTGGGGCGTGACAATAAGTACAATCCATCGATAAAATCTCATTCAGACATTTTAACAAACACTTAGACTACACATTTCTAAGTATATAGGATAGACTTACTACGGCATGAATTATGACAAGTCATTCCATCACATCAATCATAAAGTATATAACATACGTGCATCTAAGATTAAAAATCATAATAAGTATAAATCAGGATTTTTCATTCATTCAAACATTTTAACAAACACATAGAATGCATTTCATATTTACATAGTCCACACCTACATATTTCATCGAATACATCGTAACTAGGGTCATATGGCAACAATCAAGTTAGACATAAATCATTACTGACATTGAAAGCCTTGAAAACCATAACCTAAACGTTTATAGTCCACACCTTTCATCCGTTTGCTCATTTTGAATTCGGTTCGAATCCTACGTACCCGAATGCGGAATAATAATACCTAAATCATCGAAATAGGTTAGCTATTACACTAATTACCCTATTTGGACTTCTAAAACAAGATTAGGGTTAGGATTTCTTACCCAAATCGAAGTTAGAACAGATGATGTAGCGATGGTGGGGAGACGAAACGGCTCGTGGAGTCGTGGGAATGAATCCTAACAATGATCTCCCTATCTCCCTCTCTTCCCCTCACTCTTCTCTCCTTTTTTCTCTCTTCTCTCTCCTAGGGCTTGGAATTTCGTATGGAATGAGAGAGGGGTGGGTTTAGGTTCTTATATAGGCCCAGAAATGATATAAATGGCCCCAGGGCCATGGTATACTTAGGTTATAGCCAAAGAGTGGCTGTTTTTGATAAACGGGGCCCATCTAGAGGCCAATTTTGTGCATACAGTTCAAAGAAAGTTTCTTAAAAATGGATCTATATCTAATTAAGATTTCAGTCCGATCAGATTTATGGATCGACCGCGGAGGACTAGTTTCAGTTCAATGGGCTATCATCACTCGATCAGGGCCACAAGTACACTAACCTGTGTAGAAAAATTTTCCTGATCCGATCGTATAGTTGGGTCAAAATTTAACGGTCTGAAACCTTAAATTTGGCATACAAGCGAACAACCCAATTCACTTAAGTTTAAGTTCATTTTCTAGAGATATTTGCGTTTCTCACACACTTCGCTCCGGGCTTAAGTTGTGCGTTTGTGAATACTATTGGGACTTGATTTCTGAGATGGTTGTCGAGCCCAGTAAGGCAGTCATAACTGTATAGTTTCGTGGTTATTGAACTTTCGACGCGTGGTCCAGGTCCGATACGGAGTTTCAATATGCTCCCGAGAGCAACTGGGTTTTGAGATTGCTTCGAAGTTTTTAAGTAATATTGAGCTAGTGATTTTAAAAGTTTTGAGTCTTAGTTTGTATAGAAAGTGGTTCAAGTTAATTCTACTGATTATTCAGTTTAGTACTTAACTAAATTATGCCCTAATTACGATAGAATAAGGTCCTAGGGCAGTTCTACGCCCCTTTTTGACACTTTTAATTAGTATATTATTTTAATTCGTTATCAAGTCTACTACATCTCTACCAAATTTCATTAGATTTCGTGTTATAAAAAAAATCTAAAAATTCTAGAAGCAGCAGTTGTTCAAACTGATGATTTTCAAATAGTTGTCACAATGACCTATATTTAAATATATTAAAATTTTTATTATATTTTTAAATTATTTTTATATGAAACTATACTTATTGATCTTCAATTTGGCTTTTGAATCACCTAAATTGGAATTATATTGAGCGAGATATGACTTTTTGAAGTCGGAAGAAAAACTATAGAAAATGGGTAGAAAACGAGCCGCTCGACCCCCCCTGTCCACTGGCCGGCAATGCATCCTCGACCCCGCGATGCCATCGCCAGTCGCTGTCCTATCTGGTGGTGGTTTCACCACCCGATATTTGAAATGAGTGTTTTTTACAAACCGGGATGAGTTATTTGACATGCAATATATGTTTTTGGGTAGGAGAAGTTGATCTATCCAAATAGCCTACTTATTTTGTGAGATTCCAAAAGGTTAATGGTCAAAAACTTATTTTATTCATTTATTTACTATTTATAATATTTTTTAGTTTGAGTATTGTTCTTCGTCACCTAAACTTTAAGATTTGTGTCTAATATGAAAGTACTTAGAAAAATTTGAAGAATAAGATGGTGAAAGGTGAGATTCTGAAGGAAATAGGTTAAAAAGGGATTTTAAACTTTGAGATTGAGTTCTGAAAAATTAATAAGGTGTTATGATTGACCCAGTGCTTAAGGACGTCCATCGCCAAGTTGGAAAAAATTTAAAAAGTTACACGTGGCGATATGAAATCTCAACCATTCACTCTTGATTAACTCCTAAACTTGTCGGGAATTACCAAAAAATCGGGTTGGGGGCTATAAATAGCCCCCTCTCCTTCTCATTTCAACAATAATAATCATCCAACAAGCCTATAGCTTCTAAAGCCTTAGTCATCCCATCCCTCTACTAAGTAGAGTGAAAGTGAGGAAGAGAGCTTAGGCTTTGTCCAACCCTAATCTTAGCTTCTCAAACCAACCAAGTTCCAATTCAAGTACCAATCCAAGTTGATTGATCTAATCCTTTTGACAGTATCGTCTATCAACCGTCCAAATTCTAAGTAATTTCGTCTAATTCTAATATTAACATTGTGCAACATCTACTCCCTCATTGACCCCCTTGCTTGACGGAGTCATCAACTTCGCATTATATCACATTTTACACCTAACCGATCTGGGGTGTATGCTCTATGGCTTGCCAATATAATCGGATCCTTCCCATTAAAAACCTTAGTCGGATAGTTATTATGTCATATATCATTGCATCACATATATAAATATCCATACATCTAGTTAGTGCAACTGTATGCTTTGTGGCTTGCTGATATAATTGGATCCTACCCATCAGAAACTTGTGCTAACTTACATTTAACATTATAACACTCATCATCGCATCATTAAAGTACGAGAGTCATAACTAATACTTGTAGAAAGTTGAATTTTGCGAAGTAGAGATTGTACATCTGTACGGGCGAAGTGGGGTGCCTAAAACCTTCTACCTCTGTAACCGCGGTCCTTACCTTAAATCTCTAAATGCAAATCAAAGAGTAATCTTATGGTGGATAATCTTCAAATCTTCTCTACCGTAATGTTTCTATAGGCCATAGCCAACTGTAAAGAAGAAGTAACTGGCTCGTGGTGACTTTGGTCAAACATAACACTCTTTCAACTATACTAGCGTAAAAGCTCTTAAAAGAGGCAACACGTGGAACCACAAGTTTGTTCCTAGCCCCAGACGAGTGGGATTGATTAAATCGGGATTCCCTCAATAGTGGGTTAACGTGGAAAAGTTCTTTGGGCTCCACCATGAGGTATGTGTTATATCCATACTGTCCATCGATGTTGAAAGATCATGTTAGGGTATGAACTAAAAATAGGTAGATACAAAGCTTAAGTGGACTACATTACAAAGAATAGTGGGGACAATGATGCCCACCCTTGAAACCTTGCTAGGCCCACAATTATGTTTATTTGCCATCTAACTTGCTCATAAGGTCATGTAGACATGGATGAACGGAAAACACAAATATCAATTTATTCCAATCTTTCTGTCGCTAGACATGGATGAAGGCTACAGTTGAAAACTTCTTAGGGGATTGAAAGCCTACGGTTGAAAACCTATTGGGGGCTACATAAGTTTTGGATCAAGTTGAAATTTAATTTTTCCTTCGTGAACTTAAGAACAAGTTGGATGGTAAATGAACATCACCGTGAGCCATTAGAAGTTTTCAATAATAGGAGATGGATGGCAAATGAACATCACTGTGAGCCTAGGGAAGTTTTCAATAATAGGAGTTCAATCTCCATTGCTTATATTATGGTCCACTTGCGCCTTCCATCTGCCTCCTTTTGGGGCTCATTGCCTAAAATGATTTTTCAAAATAAATGAATGGTGTGGATAAATTATATAAATTGTGATGGGCTCTACATAGCCTTAGATTGCATGCGCACACACCACAACAGGCACTTGAACCCGTGACCTTAGTTTTGAAACTCTTGTGAGTCTACCACTGAAACATAAGTAGCCGCATGGTGGACGCATATTATTTATAAGTAAGCATACTCATTAAACCGATGGGGCGTTGTGTAATCTGTCTTATCCAGGTTGTCCGCCCATTTTTCCAGTTCATTTTATGGCAAGTCCAAAATTGAATCATTTACAAAGTTCAAGTGGACCAGACCACATGAAATAGTGGTCACTGTTGAAACCTTACCAAAGCTTACAATAATGCTCCTTTGTCATTTATCCTTTTTTTTTTTTTTTCCTAATAGCTCGTTAGTTCACCTCACCATCAGTTCACACTCCAGCCAGTAGCAATTCATATCAAGACCTCAGCGTTTTGAAAAGAGATATCTTTCACACAGCCTACCACTTGAGCTATGAATTAGGGTGTCATTTGTCATCTGTCCTGTTCATAAGGTCTCACGTATAAATTTTTTTTTTTTTTTTTAAAACAAACAACAAATATCAACTATATCCAAAACTTCTATGGCCTCAAGAGGTTTCTAATGGCAATCACACACCACCGATCTATTGGGTTCTTTTCCCTCTGCTAGTCCCCCAAGAATAAAAGTTACATAGATCCAAAAGTCAGGTGGACCACAACATATGAATGGATCTGACATAGTTTGTGTATGGGGCGAACGCCATGGTGTGTCCTTCATCAAACTCATTTATCAGGTGTAACTCACCGGAATGAAGAAAAAAAATACAAAACTCAGTGAAAAATAAAGAAAGAAAGAAAGAAAGAAAGAAAGAAAACTCAGGTGGGCCACACCATGTGAACTTATTGGCTTTTGAAGAAATTTTACATTGTTCCCACCCACATGACCTTTTTAATCCCCCTTATATTCTGTATGTGTGGCATAAATAATGGTTCTCTCCTGATGGACGGAGTGGATTTCACGTATACAACAAAGTGGAGCCCACAAGCTTGGGTATTTTACGGATGTGCAAAATACGTGCGTGTAAATGATTCCAGTCGCTTTTCCTGTACGAATCCAAGACAGCCCCACGCACCCCTTTTAGCCTTTTCTGTCTTGGATGTTATGATAATCACTCGAAATTACTAAATTACCCTTTCATTGCAGCTTTGGGAAATAATAAAGGCCAGGTTACATTTGGAAGGAGGAAATCGTTGATACTCCGTGGAGTGTGATGGATGAGGCGCAGCCGGATCCCTGAATGTGGTGCCCAATGTGATGTACGTGACTTACATCCACACCTTCCATACGTTTTGACAGCTAATTTTAAGGCATCATCCCAAAAATGAAGTAGATCTAAATAGCAGGTATACCCTACAACAGAAAACAGTGGTGATTGGCAATTAATATTTTTTTGTGGGCCAGAGAAGTTTTGGATCAAGCTGATATTTGTGTGGTACCTTTATCCAGGTCTTTGTGACATTATCAACAGGTTGGATGGAAAATAAACATTCTGACGACTCCTAAGATGTTTTTAATGGTGTGTATTTAATCACCACTGTGGTCCATCTAAGATTTGGATCTGCCTCATTTATTGTATCATGCCCTAAAATTAACTTTCAAAACCGATGGAAGGAACGGATATATGGTACATACATTAAGGTGGGCCCCACTTTCATAGATTCACTCAAGCTGCACCCTTATGGATGATATGCAGGCACTTTGAAATTACTCGTAAATTACACCGAAATGATTCAAACTATTTAGCCAATGAGAAGCCATGTGTGTTGTCACACTCATACAAAGTGTTTACACTTACTTTTAACATACCGAAGTGGATCAATGAAACGTGATCAGGTGTCACCACTACGAGATTAATAATGATATAAATTTATTCGTGTATAAAAATATCTTCTGCCTAATTTACTTCAGCAATATGTCTTTTGTTATAAATGTAATGGCACAGAACTGTACACGTATCTTTCGAAGAAACGAAGTGTCGAATTACATGGACCCCTAATTCGCGTGTCACGAGATTAAGAAAGTCATACTTAGTATGTCTATAAAAGACCCACTAGGGCAAGTATCTTATCAACGATTCAGATATGATTCGGATATGCGATCAGTAAATTCGTCTCTCACAATCCTTTCAAAATAGAAGATTTTTCTCCAGATGTTCGGAGCTCTCGTGGCAATTACGAAGATTCTTAATATTCGAAGATCATACCAATATTTGAGTAGATGAGAACAAATAAATTGGAGCCTAACCAGGATATGGTAAGATTGGTTCTACCAGTTCTATGAATATTCAAATTTACGATATGGATTTTCTAAAGATGGCTATTGTTCATGTTGTATTTCGGTAGATCTAATGTACGGGCCTTCCCTGAACTTGTAGAAGTAGAAAAGAGGGACAAAGGAGGCCCTAGTTATTACAATAGACTTTCTGATGCCTAAGTTAGAATTGAGGTCTTTGAGAATGAAGTAAGATCTTCTAGAAAGAGATATCAGTCGAATATCAGGGTTTTTTTCTGTGTACATACCTTGAATTGTAACACCCTAAAAATCGGGGATCGTGTATGAACCCGACTCTCGAGTTCCAGACCATCACTTATGCAACAAATAGGATTATGATTCAATGTTGTCTGAGTTAAAGCATTCACATGAGTAAAATTATACCAAAACTGTAATTCATACTCCAGATTTAGTGATAAAATGCAAGCGGAAGATTGAAGAATATATATATCACTGTATGGAAAACAAAATAAATCTCAACTGTCTCCAAAGTATGAATACATCACTGAGTCTCATATACATGTAATAAACAGAAATCAAAATGTCTGAAGTCCAACTAGTATGTCCCGCCAATCCAGGCCACCTATGCAAAGCCGTCGTGAAACTGCATATATGAGAACTCGTCCTGGTCCTCATCGTAATCCAGCTCTGCCTCCTGAATCGCCGCCTCACCTGCAACTAAGACAGGGTCTGGTGGATGTTGCAAACACCATCCCGTAACGTGGGAGTGAGTGATCAACTCAGTAGAATAATAGAGCAGAGATTAACATGTTCTCAAATCAATCATGCAATAATAGTAATGCAATTAATCAAATATTTCTAGATACTGTTGTTAATGCAATATGACATGACATGATGGATGCCTTCACCGACATTCTCCCTCATGCGGCACCATCTACGTCCGCGGCATGCTTGCGTACCGCTCAGTGCTCCACATCTTCCAGGCATATACAATGCGATTTGGATATGATTACCAAGTTGTTATTAGTCCATTCATTCAGTAGTACGCAAGCTAAGGAAGGGTCGTCGCCTTATCAATGCGATGTGATGTGCAATGCGATGTGCAATGCGCTCCCCCATCACATTATCAATACAAGCCTAATGTACTCTCATTGCTAAGGAAGGGTCGTCGCCTCCCGTAGACTCAGAATACGCTCGTAGTCACTACAAAGGGCTCGTCACCAATCAGTGTAGGCCGACAGCTCGAATGTAGTGTCCCATACCACCACAATCGGCTCACGAGTCATAGGTGCTCACTGGTCACTACGGGGAGGTTTGTGGCCCCAGCGTAGGCCGACAGCTCGAACACGGTGTCTCATACCACCATGCCTGGCTCATGAGTCTTTATGGATCAAGGTACCATGGTTAATAGGGTTTCCAATGGTAAGTTCAGTACTCTAGGTTCAAGCAGTTATGATTCATACAGGGTGAACAATCAACGGCCAGTCGGGTTACTTGACGGGCTCGACTAGTACGAGCGCATCGCAAGTCGAACAACATGAAGTGCGTAAAACACTTCGTGTGGCCTAACCACTGCCGTCAACTCCAAACACGACTCGCGTTCATCGACGCGTCCTTCGTGGTAAATACAAGCAAACCACGAATTTACTCTGTTACCGACTGCCTGGACTAAGTATAGCCCCAAACATTTGTGAATCTACATCAACAATCATATAAGAGTAATGAAAATGAAATATAACAATATAAGCATGTTGAAACATGTTATAACATACCACTTAAGCAATTCATCCAACATATACATTTCCTATACATAAAGAAATCAATACATCTAGCCAACATGATGGAGATCATTTACATCAGCATATTGCTTGAGAATTCAATCTCAAAACTATTTCACAACACCATATACACAATACATACTAATACAAACATTTATACAAACACTTAGTCTACACACTTAAGTCTACATAGTGTATGTCGACTCAAAGTGCGCATTTGGGCGAATCTCTTCGTCAAACCAATTATGCACGCATTCCTAATATCCTAATGCAACAAATAGCCATGGCAACCATTTCTGCAAAATATGCATGTATACAGTATTCCTACAAATGACTAAAATGCCCTAAATCTCATTTTTTCCGTACATTTACGAAACAGAAAACGGACAGCATGTTATACATGTCAAACGGCGTTGCCGTCGATAATCTCTATTAAACAACATTGAAAGCGTTGAAATCAGCCAATCAAAGCGTCTAAAATTCGCACATTTTTACCCTAGATATGTATCGTTCCGAACGGAGCGTATACGCTTCGTCTACGGCGAACAGGTGACCTAATACACAAGATGTATAAGCTACTTCGCTATTGGAATCGACGGAATTTTAAATAAGCAAGTGGTTAGGGTTTTTCTTACCTAGAAATGCGTTGGAATCACCGGCAAAGTGATTTGAATGCGATGCTTAGGCATGTGTAGCAGCTGCAGCAAGTGGCAGGAAGATCTCTCCCACACTCTCTCACAATCTCTTACTTTTTCTCTCTCTCTAGCTAGGGTTTCTAGCAAATTCGGATGGGTGAGATAAGTGAGGGTTTAAAGCCCTTTTATAGCCTAAAACCTTTCCAAATTAGGCTTGGGAACAATGTTTACTTGAGGTATAACCAAATCGGGGCTGTTCTGGTCCAAAAGAGTAGTTCGGGAGGTCCCCTAGCCGAACGCGATCGGACTTAAGCTCATGGTCACTGGATGTTGCTCACACCCAGTTTTCAGTCCGGTAGAGTTCGTAGATCGCACGTGGCGGTCCAGTTTCAGTTTAGCGGTCATCGCACTTAGATCTGGTCTACAAGTCTCGTGATATGAAAGAAAAATTTTTTCTGATCCAAGGGTGAAATTTGGCTAAATTCTGACGGTCAGAACGCTTAATAATAATACGCCAAGTCATGTGCCAGATTTGAATTTTAAATTTCTAAATCTAACCCCTTTCTCACTCTCTTCACTCCAGGCTCAATGAAATAGCCTCTGAACGTCGGTTGGGCTTGATTTTCGAAATGATTGTCAAGTCCAGTTAAGCGGTCATAACGGTCTAAGGTTGTAGGTATCGAACTTTCGACGCGCAGTCTAAATCTAATACAAAGTTTCAAAGGGTTCCTGAGAACAAACCGGCTTAGAGTTTGATCCTAGGTTTCAGGGTATTATAGCGCCATGGATTCTACAAGTTTTAGGTCTTGTAGAACGTATTTAAAATGATCAGGGACTATTTCACAGCTACTCTAGCGTAGCGCTAGCTAACTTATGCTTATTTTCTAAAGGAATTAATCCTACGCGATTTCTGATCAAGTTGGTACTCGAGTCTAAGTACGGATTTTTCCAAGGCGTTATAATCTACCCCCCTTAACAAAAAATTTCATTATCGAAATTTGTACCTTTTCGTACTCCTCAAGAAACTGTGGGTAGTTCTTTTTGATCTCGGCTTCTGTCTCCCAGTTAGCCTCTTCCTCAGAGTGATGCGTCCACAATATCTTCACAAGGGGGATGACCTTGCTACGCAGTACCTGCTCCTTCTTGTCTAGTATACGCGTCGGTCGCAGGATATATGTAACATCCTCTTGTAACTGTACCTGCTCCCATCTGATGATATGGGAAGGATCAAAAACGTATTTCTTCAGTATAGAAACATGAAATACGTTGTGAACGCTTGCGAGTGGCGTAGGTAAAGCCAGACGATAAGCCACTGCACCCATGCGATCGAGGATTTGGAATGGATCAATGAATCGGGGTACCAGCTTTCCCTTCTTCCCGAACCGAAGGACTCCCTTCATAGGAGAAACTAGCAAAAATACATGATCCCCAACTGTGAACTCTAGCGGGCGCTGTCTCGTATCGGCATAACTCTTCTGTCTACTCTGCGCTGTGAGAAGCCGGCGTCTAATAATATCAATCTTCTCTGACGTCGCCTGCACTAACTCTGGGCCAAGCAATCTACTCTCACCAACCTCTGCCCAGCAATGCGGTACTTGACAAGGTCGCCCATACAACGCCTCGTAAGGTGCCATACCGATACTCGTCTGGAAACTGTTGTTGTACGTGAACTCCGCATATGCAAGACAATCATCCCAACTGTCCTTGAAGTCCAATGCGCAAGCTCACAACATGTCCTCTAGAATCTGGTTCACCCGCTCTGTCTGTCCGTCTGTCTGTCTGTGGGTGGAAGGTGGTACTGAACTTCAACTTCACACCCATAGCCTCCTGAATGCGAGTCCAGAAAATAGAAGTGAAACGCGTGTCTCTGTCCGACACGATCTCCAAAGGAACTCCATGCAGACGCACGATCTCCCTGATATACAGTCTAGCCAGCTCGTCTGCAGAGTTCGTAACTCTAATCGGTAAGAAGTGCGCCGACTTCGTCAAACGGTCGACAATCACCCATATAGAATCATGTCTCTTTCTCATCTTCGGCAGCCCTGAGATAAAATCCATGGAAATGAAGTCCCATTTTCACTCAGCGATCGGTATAGGTTGCAGGAGTCCAGGTGGTCGGAGATGCTCTGCCTTCACCTGCTGGCAAGTGAGACAACGAGACACGAACTCTGTGATGTGGGTCTTCATACCTTCCCACCAATAAGTCCTCCTCACGTCGCGATACATCTTGGTGCTGCCCGGATGTAACCCAAGTCTGGTACAGTGCGCAGCTTCGAGAATCTCTCGCTCAAGTCGGGAATGTCTGGGACGCATAGGCGGCCACGGTAACGTAAGCCCCCATCCGTGCCAACACGCCACACGGCGTCTGCATCATCACTGGCCTGCTCTCGACGCTCAGTCAGACGCGCATCATCCCACTGTGCCTCGATGACCCGGTCATCGATCTGAGATCGCACCTGTACATGGGCGATGAACTCGAAGGGCTCCTCCACAGTGAGTTTCTACTCAAAGTCTCCCAAAAATCCAACCATGTCCCACTCAACAACTATCAGCGGAGCTGCAAACTCTATCGCCTTCTTGCGGCTCAACGCGTCAGCCACGAGGTTCGCCTTACCAGGATAGTAAGAGACTTCGAACTTGAAGTCCTTCAAAGTCTCCATCTATTGCCGCTGCCTCATATTCAAGTCTCGCTGCGTGAATATGTACTTGAGGCTCTTGTGATCACAAAAGAGCTCGAACTCCTCTCCATAGAGGTAATGTCTCTAGAGTCTCAGTGCGAATATGACGGCTGCCAACTCCAGGTCGTGTGTAGGGTAATTCTCCTCTTGCTTCCTTAATTGTCTCGAGGCATACGAAATTACCCTGTCCCTCTGTATAAGGACACAACCTAAACCAACGCTAGACGTGTCAGTATATATCGTATATCTAACCCCTTGCTCTGACAATACTAGCACGGGGGCGGACGTAAGTCTGTCCTTCAGCTCCTGAAAGGCTGACTCCACCTTATCATTCCAGGCGAACTTCACATCCTTCCGTGTCAACTGAGATAGAGGTCTGATGATCTTCGAGAAATCCTGAATGAAGCGTCGATAGTAGCCAGCAAGACCCAAGAAACTCCTTACCTCAATGACAGAACTAGGCTGCTCCCAGTCCTGAACTGCAACTACCTTAGACAGGTCGACTGCCATGCCATCTTTGGACACCACGTGTCCCAGGAACTTCACTTCCTGCTTTCAGAAATTGCACTTCTTGTATTGTGCGAACAACTGATGCTGTCTCAGTGTATCTAGGACCAAGTGCAAGTGCTCCTCATGCTCCTCTCGACTCCTGGAATATACCAAAATGTCGTCAATGAACACCACGACGAATCGATAGAGGAAAGGCCGAAATACCTTGTTCATCAGATCCATGAACACGGCTGGTGCGTTCGTGAGACCGAACGATATCACAAGGAACTCGTAGTGGCCAAAGTTGGTCCTGAATGCTGTCTTCTGCACGTCCTCATCCCTGACGCACAACTGATGATATCCTAACTGAAGATCAATCTTCGAGAAATACTGCGCCCCTCTCAACTGATCAAACAAGTCATCGATCCTGGATAAAGGGTACTTAGTCTTCACCGTGATCTGGTTCAGCCTGCGATAATCAATACACAATCGCATCGAACCATCCTTCTTTCTCACAAACAGAACTGGTGCTCCCCAAGGAGACACACTGGGTCAAATAAAACCAAGCTCCAACAGATCATCAATCTGCGTCCTCAACTCCTCCATCTCACACGGTACCATGCGTAACGTTGGCAGTAAGATGGGCGTGGAACCAGGCACCAGATCGATAGTAAAATCAATCTCAGGCTGAGGTGGCAAACCAGGGATCTTCCTAAACAGATCTTCAAAATCACAGACGACTGACGTATGCTCAAGCGTCTGGGCACCAGCGTCCCGTAGTAAAGTAGCGTAGCTAAGTATGCGGAAGGGGAGATTTACCCACACTGGGAATGTAAAGGACGCGCCCTCTGGCTCGTAGACAGTCACTATACAAGTCTCGCAGTCAATCTCGACCCTCGCTGCAGTCAGCCAATCCATGCCAAGAACGATGTCGAGAAAATAGAGAGAGGGGTCGATGACAAGATCAATAGCCATCGACCTGCCTCCCAGATTCACCAAACAACCCTCACACATCAGGGTGACATCTGTAAAAGACCCGTGAGCTGTATAAACTCGCACCCCATCCATCCGAATAGTCGATAGCCCAAGGCGCCTGATTATGGCATGCGATATCAATGAAATTGTGGTTCCTGTGTCCACCATCACGAGTATAGGAGTACCTCCAATATGGACGGTGACCTTAAAAGCCGAGTGCTGAGCAGTCTCTGTCTTGGCTGTCTCCGCTGTCAAGGCGTGTACTCGAGCCTGTTGTGGCCGGTTCGGCCGCGGTATCATAGGCCGTAGAGGCGGCCTGAACTGAGATGTGGGAGGTCTGAAGGAAGGGCGTGCAGGAGCTAACCGTAAAGGCGGTGCCGATATAGCTTGGGGGCGTGGACGGTTGATCTTCTGCGGCGGTGAGAACCCACTGTCTCTCATCCGAGCGAAACAACTCCCCACAGAATGACCCGGTCTCCCACAATAAGTACACGATAGATCGAGGCACCTCGTCGGTAACACCGGCGCTATAGCCCTAGGAGGAGGGTCGATGCGAGGCCTCTTGCCCACAAAGGGCCTGTCCTGCAACTCTGGTCGTGGCCTAGACACCATAAGGCCACGAGATCGTGCGAGTCTATCAACGTCCTGCTCTGCCCTCATGGACATATGAATCAGCTCAGCGTAGGAGGGAATGCTAACGCAACACATCTTCAACCGAATATCCGGTCGTAAGCCCTCCGAAAAGTACCGTATGTGCATCTGCTCATCTGCAAATATAGTCGGGACGTATCTGCCCAACTCTGTAAATTGATGCTCATACTCTGTGACTGTCATGCCTCCATGTCTGAGGCGTAGAAACTCATTCTCCCGCTCACGCCTGTAAGTCTGGGGATAGTATTTCTCATGGAAACGGAACTCGAACGCTGCCCAGGTCCAGATATAATCGACAGCAACAGTCCGCAAACACTATCCCACCACAGACTGGCCTTCCGCTTAAACATGAACGTAGCCAACTCTACCTGCTCGGACTCTGAGCAGTGCAGCATCCGTAGTATCTTCGACACACGGTTGAGCCAATACTCGGCCTCCTCGGGTCTATGAGAACCCGTAAAAGTAGGAGGTCGTAAGCGCTGGAATCGCTCGAGTAGGCCCCGTGTATCAGTAGTAGTCCCCATAGGATAAGAAGGCGGTGCGGGATGAGCCATGCCCTCATCCTGAGCATAAGTATTGGCATCCTCAGCTGGATGCACAGGGGGTGCAGGTAGTGTCGCACTCCCACCCTGGGCTAAAGCCCCTGCTATAGTAGCCAAGAGCTGCTGCTGTTGCTGCATCATGACCATCATCTACTCAAACCTATCAGGAGGTAGAGCGGGTTGTGGCATGTACTGTGTCGAGGAAGACGCACGATGCTGCTCTCTTACAGGGGGTGTGAAAGGCAGCGGTCCAACTGTAGGACCTGTAGGAGGCTGAGACTCACGTGCTGTCTCAGGAATTGGGCCCACAGCAGGGTTCGTATGAGCATCAGACTGGAGAGGAACCCGATCCATAGGCTCTCCCAATGTAAGTCAAGCTGTGCTCCGTGTGGCCTTAGGCAGCATTCCCTATATTTAAAATAGGGCATAACCTTGTCAGTTTCAACAATAGCACAAACACACCGCAATCATTCACATACTAAACCGCAGAATTCCATACATTTCATTTAATCAAAATTGTCACAATACAAGAGATATATCCTTACATGCATCATGACCAGAAACACATGGGAACTAAACCAGTAAACTACTACAGCAACATAAGCAAACTACTCGCCTTATCAGGCTTACACACAGAAAGCAGAAAATAACTAACAACAACGAACAACATCTAAATCTAGGTCACTAGTCCGAGTCTGGGGATGGAGGAGGAGCACCCTTATCCTACAGACAACATAGGATAGCTTTCAAAGTACGAATCACCTTACCAAATTTTCTCTTCATGACAGCCTTGGTATCCTCGACCTCGGCCCAAAGTTCCTGGACTTTCTGTCGCAAGGCGACCTGACTCTTCTCAATTCAGACAATGTGAGCATCTCTAGTAGCCCGAGTCGCTGGAGGAGGGATCTCGTCAGTATCCTAAGCCTCTTCTTCTTCTTCTTCCTGAACTTCCTCCTCGATCTCTGTCCCAACTTCTTCTTCACCAGTATCCGCTTCGCTATCATAATCGCCCTCGCTATCATCCTCGAGCTGAGCCTCACGCTGCTGAGGCCCGATCTTCATCTTGTTCACGGTAGTCTCGTCGATGAAGTGGACCGATACAGGTAACTCTGGCCCTAGTCTATAGGCAAACTCAAGTGTAATTTTGCATATGAGCTGACCAAAAGGGAGAGACTCTGACGTTCTTCTCAACTTTGCTATGAGGATGATCTGTCGCAATATAAAAGTAGCCATGCACACATTCTCACCTTGGCCCACCTGATATAAGAAATCGACCATGAGGCGCGTACATTCACTGTGGTTGGTCGACCTCGGATACATATTGAACGTGCAGATATGGTGCAATAGGTGAAAATCATCCGACATGTGGGACGCCAATAGGCTCTTGTTACGTTGCCATGGAACTAAACTACCGCATAGGAACCTGGTACGACGATCTCACTCACGCACACTTTTCAGATTCTCAGCACTTGGATGAACTTCACCAAGAGGTACCTTTAAAATGCGAGCTATCAACCGAACATCGATCGTAGCCATCCGGTCTCTATCAAAGAGAATCTTGAATTGCAATGGCTCCAATGTAGGATCCCGGATACGAGCATAAAAGGAACGAACGGTGCTCATGTTTGCTCGGGACTGTGCTTCAAAGAGCGGACCCTAGTGTGCAGCCTCAATACGCTCAAACAACAGATATTCACCAAAGAGCCGCCCATCCACATGCGCTTCAAACACGACCTTGCGGTCAGTATAAGCGCCATGGGGAAACTCTGCTAATAGTACTTGCCCTATGTGAGCATGGGGATCCAAATCCCATTTTGTATGAAACTCATGAACCGTGCTTGGACTTGCAGCGGTGCTTGAGCTAGTGGCGCCACCTCTTGGCCTTCTTGATTGCGAAGGGCGACTATGCCTAACTTCGTCTGTGGCAGTCTTCCTCTTTCCCATAAAAGAGAGGATGGTGGAGAAAGAGAAAAAAATTAAAATGGCCTGAACAAAAGCCATGGAAAATGAGAGAAATGGAGAGAAACCGCTGCCCAAACGGACTGAAGTGAATTTAGACATTGTAGAGGGATGAGGGCTGGATTCTCAAAGGGAAAAGAGAACTATAAATGGGAATGGAGCTCCACACAATGTTAGCCACGTTTTGGGGGTTGTAGGAGCTTCAAACGACGAGATTGAAGATGGAGAGGGTTGCTAATAGCAATGAAGGGGCGGACAAGCGTCAGTTTTAGCAAAGGAAGGGATTGGAAGTGATTTGGCACCGGGTTTTGAGAGAGGGCAGCAAGAAAAATAAAAATGGAGGGCATGGGGGCGCTCTTTATGAAGGGAGTAGGACATTTAGGGATTTTTAAGGGACGACCCACACATGGGAGGGGTGCCCTACCCCAAAAAGGGCGTGCGCCTGAATTTTAGACCATGTGGGGCCCACCGGTCTGCGATGACATCGCCGACCGGCCATCAATTCGGCAGGTGGGGCCACATGGGTTGGGTCCCCCTACCCTGGAGGTCCCAAATATATGTGGGTCCCACCCTAGTTCATTGCAGTTTGGCGTAGAGAGGCCCAAAACTCCTTTTGGGGTGTTCCGGGGCCAGTTTATAAACTAGAATGAAATTATATATCATGTAACATATGATTTTGGGGTAGGAGGAGCTAGTCCATCCAACTAACCCATCTGTATGAAATATTTCAAAATTTAAATGGCCAAAAGGCCAATTTTCATGTATTTTTACTATTCATTATAAAATTTTATCTAAGTATGATTTTATATCATTTTCACATTAAGATTAATGCCTAACATGAAAATACTAAGAAAGAATTGAAGAATGGAGTGGTGAGAGGAAGGATTTTGAAGGAATTGGGTGAAACGGGATTTTTAAGCCCTAGCGATTGAGTGTAAAGGTTGTGGTTGCCCCATGACCCAAGGATTTACATTTTAGGGTTTGAAATTCTCCTAGGTTCATCTCAAACCTGCCTACTTACAACCTATGAGCTACATAGGTCGCTTCACGTGACCCTAGATGCGTTACGAACTCGATCAAACGATCTTATAAGTATTTTTAGGTTCTTTCTCCCACTTAAGTCAAAGGAGCGACAGCGTACGTCGCGTGTCCATAACCAAGGTTCGGTTTAATCTCATTCATGCTCTGGTACCAACTTGTAATACCCTGAAAATCGGGGGTCATGTATGAACTCGACTCCCGAGTTCCAGACCATCACTTATGCAACAAATAGGATTATGATTCAATGTTGTCTGAGTTAAAGCATTCGCATGAGTAAAATTATACCAAAACTGTAATTCATACTCCAGATTCAGTGATAAAACGTAAGCGGAAGATTGAAGAATATATATATCACTGTATGGAAAACAAAATAAATCTCAACTATCTCCAAAGTATGAATACATCACTGAGTCTCATATACATGTAATAAACAGAAATCAAAATGTCTGAAGTCCAACTAGTATGTCCCGCCAATCCAGGGCACCTATGCAAAGCCGTCATGAAACTGCATATATGAGAACTCGTCCTGGTCCTCATCGTAATCCGACTCAGAATACGCTCGCGGTCACTACAAAGGGCTCGTCACCAATTAGTGTAGGCTGACAGCTCGAATGTAGTGTCCCATACCACCACAATCGGCTCACGAGTCCTAGGTGCTCACTGGTCACTATGGGGAGATTTGTGGCCCCAGCGTAAGCCGACAGTTCGACCACGGTGTCCCATACCACCATGTCCGGCTCATAAGTCTTTATGGATCAAGGTACCATGGTTAACAGGATTTCCAATGGTAAGTTCAGTACCCTAGGTTCAAGCAGTTATGATTCATACATGGTGAACAATCAACGGCCAGTCGGGTTACTTGACGGGCTCGACCAGTACGAGCGCATCACAAGTCGAACGACATGAAGTGTGTAAAACACTTTGTGTGGCCTAACCACTGCCGCCAACTCCAAACACGACTCGCGTTCATCGACGCGTCCTTCGTGGTAAATACAAGCAAACCACGAATTTACTCTGTTACCTACTGCCTGGACTAAGTATAGCCCCAAACATTTATGAATCTACATCAGCAATCATATAAGAGTAATGAAAATGAAATACAACAATATAAGCATGTTAAAACATGTTATAACATACCACTTAAGCAATTCATCCAACATATACATTTCCTATACATAAAGAAATCAATACATCTAGCCAACATGATGGAGATCATTTACATCAGCATATTGCTTGAGAATTCAATCTTAAAACTATTTCAAAACACCATATACTCAATACATACTAATACAAATATTTATACAAACACTTAGTCTACACACTTAAGTCTACATAGTGTATGTCGACTCAAAGTGCGCATTTGGGCGAATCTCTTCGCCAAACCAATTATGCACGCATTCCTAATATCCTAATGCGACAAATAGCCATGGTAACCATTTTAGCAAAATATGCATGTATACAGTATTTTCTACAAATGACTAAAATGCCCTAAATCTCATATTTTCCGTACATTTACGAAACAGAAAATGGACAGCATGTTGTACATGTCAAACGGCGTTGCCGTCGATAATCTACTATTAAACGACATTGAAAGCATTGAAATCAACCAATCAAAGCGTCTAAAATCCATACCTTTTTACCCTAGATGTGTGTCGTTCCGAACGGAGCATATACACTTCGTCTACGGCGAACAGGCAACCTAATAACAAGATGTATAAGCTACTTCGCTATTGGAATCGACGGAACCTTAAATCAGCAAGTGGCTAGAGTTTTCCTTACCTAGAAATGCGTTGAAATCACCGCCAAAGTGATTTGAACGCGATGCTTAGGCACGGGTAGCAGCTGCAGCAAGTGGCAGAAAGATCTCTCCCACACTCTCTCACAATCTCTCACTTTTTCTCTCTCTCTCTAGCTAGGGTTTCTAGCAAATTTGAATGGGTGAGATAAGTGATTAAAGCCCTTTTATAGCCTAAAACCTTCCCAAATTAGGCTTGGGAACAATGTTTACTTGAGGTGTAACCAAATCGAGGCTGTTCTGGTCCAAAAGAGTAGTTCGGGAGGTCCCATGGCCGAACGCGATCAGACTTAAGCTCATGGTCACTGGATGTTGCTCACACCCAGTTTTCAGTCCGGTAGAGTTCGTAGATCGCACGTGGCGGTCCAGTTTTAGTTCAGCAGTCATCGCACTTAGATCAGGTTTACAAGTCTCGTGATATGAAAGAGAAATTTTTCCTGATCCGAGGATGAAATTTGGCTGAATTCTGACGGTCAGAACACTTAATAATAACGCTCCAAGTCATGTGCCAGATTTGAATTTTAAAATTTCAAATATAACCCCTTTCTCACTCTCTTCACTCCAGGCTCAATGAAATAGCCTCTGAACGTTGGTTGGGCTTGATTTTCGAAATGATTGTCAAGTCCAGCTAAGCGGTCATCACGGTCTAAGGTTGTAGGTATCGAACTTTCGACACACAGTCTAGATCCAATACAAAGTTTCAAAGGGTTCCTGAGAACAAACCAGCTTAGAGTTTGATCCTAGGTTTCAGAGTATTATAGCGCCATGGATTATACAAGTTTTAGGTCTTGTAGAACG
Organism: Magnolia kwangsiensis; assembly: GCA_037074715.1. Lineage (NCBI taxonomy): Eukaryota > Viridiplantae > Streptophyta > Magnoliopsida > Magnoliales > Magnoliaceae > Magnolia > Magnolia kwangsiensis. The sequence continues at coordinate 139,525,124 of CM073575.1, read as the reverse complement.
TATTTAAAGTGATCAGGGACTATTTTACATCTACTCTAGCGTATCGCTAGCTAACTTACGCTTATTTTCTAAAGGAATTAATCCTACGCGATTTCTGATCGAGTTGGTACTCGAGTCAATGTACGGATTTTTTCTAAGCGTTACATGAATGGTGGATGGTACCTCTATTTATAGGTGACTCAGAATATCATTTTCGGTTGGATCCTCCCCTGACTTCGTGGTTGTAATCCAAGATTTCTGTGAGATGAGGGATTCCCAAGATTGTCGGGATCTGATATTATCCCCTAGTGATCTTGAAAGATCCTCCAGAAAGTTAGGAGAATATTGCCTATTTCTCGATGTACAAACTTTGAAATTAGAGTTTGATGTAATACCGATGTAACTACACCATTTTGGTCTTTATTAATGAAAATGCCTCATTTTTGAAGATTTGTTGTCATTTTCCTTATTGGTCGGGTTACATAACAGACATGAGTACGTACATATCAGGCAGGTGTTGCTCGGAACTCAATCGGACAAAGATCGTCTGTAGATCTAATCCAAGTCGGACACCGATCTCGACATATCTTGGACGTAGATCGCATGTTTTTCAACTCAAGGATAGTAAATCTTTAGATGCTCGACATTCCACGGATGATGGAGTAATTGACTAGTCAGATTCTCTAATTGGTATGTGTCGGGTTTGACTGTGCTTGAAATCACGTAGGGTCCTTCCCAGTTCGGTCCCAAGGTCCCCGTTCTGACTCCTTAGTTTTCTGGAATGTCTTTTGGAGGACTAGGTCTCCCGCTTGAAACCTCATAACCTTAATCCATGCGTTATAGAACCGAGACACTTGTTGTTAGCGGACAACGGTTTGAAGCTGATTTTTCTGCCTTCGCTCTTCCAGAAGGTCGAGGCTAAGGGACATAAGCTCATCATTGTCTTGTTCGTTGAACGAGCTTATGCGGGCGGTAGGAAATCTGATCTCTACGGGGATGATGGCTTTTGCCCTATATGCTAAGGAGAACGGGGTTTCCTCGGTGGCCATTCGGGCTGTGGTCCGATAAGCCCATAGGACTTTGGGAAGTTCCCTAGCCCAAGCTCCCTTGGCTTTCTCTAGTTTGGTTTAGAGGTGATGCTTGATAATCTTGTTGATAGCCTTGACCTGCTCGATTGCTTGTGGATGTCGCGGTGACGAGTATACGTTGTGGATTCTGAGATTTTTGCACATCTCTTGGTACTGCTTGTTGTCGAACTGCTTCCCTTTATCGGAGACGATAGTCCGGGGTATCCCGAAGCGACATATGATATTTTTTCAAATGAAATCTGTGATTTTTTTCTCGGTTATCTTGGCCAATGGCTTTACTTTAGCCCATTTGGTGAAATAATCCACAACGACGACGACGAACTTAGTCTAACCTTTTCCCATAAGGAAGGGTCCGATAATATCGATTCCCTACTGAGTAAACGACCATGGACCAGCCATAGGGGTAAGCTCTTCCGATGGTTGTACAGAATGGTCATGAACATCTAGCATTTATCACATCTTTGGACGAGCTTTCGCGCGTCATGTTGGATGGTTGGCTAGTAGTAACCCTTCCGGATGACTTTATGAGCTAATGATCGTTCTCCAAAGTGGTTCCCATAGATGCCTTCGTGAATTTTTCTTAGGATATATTCGGCTTCTTCGGGTCGTAGGCATCTTAAGTAAAGTAGATAAAATCTTTTCTTATAAAGCATGTCATTGTGTATGGTATATCAAGCGGCTTTAATCTCATTCTTCATGCTTCTACTCGGTCTTTGAGCAATTCGCCAGTTTCAAGATAGCGGATGATTGAGTTTTCCCACGTCGGTTCCGAGTTAATCGGAAGTACGGTTGGGATGTCTGCTTCGTGGACGCTCGGCTTGGCCAAGAATTCGATGGGGATGGATCTGGGGATCTCATCTTCGTCCGCTGTAGTGAGCTTTGCTAGCATATCAGCTTTGGAATTCTCGGCCCGCGGGATCAAGGCGACGCTGCAATGTCCAAAATCATCGATCAATTCCTTGGCCTTCTGAAGGTAAGCTTTTAGGCATTCTTTTTCGGTTTGGTAAACGTCGAATATTTGGTTAATGACCAATTATGAGTCACTGAAAACGTTAAGGTGGCTAGCCCCTATGTTTGCTGCCAACTGCAGTCTGACGAGCAAGGCCTCGTATTCTGATGTGTTGTTGGAGACTTAGAATTCAAATTTTAAGGCATACTGCATGTGTGTATGGTTGGGAGTTTCCAAGACGACCCATGCCCTGCTTGCCTTAAAGTTGGAGGAGCCTCCAATGGGGAGGGTCTGGATGAAGTGGGGAGTGGGACGATACCGGGTTGCGCTGATCTTACGACCCTTCCAATTCAGGTAGGTCAGAAGGAGGTCATTCATCGATCGTAGATTGCTCAGATTGTTGTGTGACCTCGATGATGAAGTCAGCCACAACTTGCCCTTTGATTGCAGCCCTCAGCTTATAATTGATAAAGACCTTTGTGAGTGATAAAGGTAGTTTTAGATTTATCTCTTGGGTGTATTACAATCTGATTATACCCTGAATATGCATCCATGAAACTAAGGAGTTCATGTCCCGTGGTACTATTGACCAACTGATCGATCCTGGGAAGAGGGAAGCTATCTTTAGGGCATGCTTTATTCAGGTCGGTGTAGTCTACACAGACTTGCCATTTCCAGTTGGCTTTTTTGACTAGTACAATGTAGACTTCTTCGACGAATTTGGCCTTGAGGAGCTTGCTGACCTCTTCTTTGATCACGACATACCTTTCTGGACTGAGGGTGCATCACTTCTGTCGGATCGGCTTATAGGTCAGATCGATGTTCAGCCGGTGTGTGATGATGGAGGGGTCGATCCCTGGCACGTCCTCATAGGACCATGCAAAAATGTCGATGGATCGTCATAGTAGGGCTACCAATCTGTCCTTTAATGGTGGAGTAAAGGATGACCTAACCTGTATGGTCTTAAAGGTGTCAGACTCGTCCAACGGGATCTGAACAAGGTCTTCCATAGGTTAACCTCGTTCGGGAGACTCCTCGCGTGGATCCAAGGACTCGATTGTCATTACCTCCTGCAGAGCCTTTAAGGCCGTTGCATAGCATCGTTGAGCATCGTGCTTGTCCCCTTTGACAACTCCCACGCCATGCTCGATCAAAAATTTCATGGAAAGATGATAGGCAGACATTATCGCTCGGAGAAGTCATAGTGATGGTCGTCCGAGAATAGTGTTATAGACCGAAGATTGATCAACCATGAGAAAGTCGACCGTCATAGTGGCCTGATTCTGCCCGTCCCTGGCCATGAGAGGGAGTTAGATAACTCCTTCAGGCAAGATTCATCCGCCTAAGAAGCCGATCAGGGGAGTTCGTACTGATCAGAGTGTAGACCAATTGATGCCTATTTTGTCGAAGGCTTGAGTGAAAAGTACGTCCGCGGATGACCTTGTGTCAACGAGGACTCGAAACACTTTTCGATTGGCTATTGTTACAAAAATTACCAAGGTGTCATCCTGAGGGTGATGGACGCCTTGGGCATCTTCCTCGGTAAAGGACACATTGTATGTTTCCAGTTTTCTTTCCTTCGAAGGTGTAATGCCCCGAAAATTGAGGGTTAAGCAGAAGCTCAACTCTCGAGTTTCAATGCATAACTTATGCAACATAGATAATGATGATTAAATGTTGTCCATATTAGCACATTAAACATGAATGAGATTACACTCAATCAGCATATCATACTCCAGAGATGATTAAATTAAGCAAGTGAAAGACTGTGATAGATATATAAAGTATATAAGTGGTTATAAACCCCCCGAATATGATCATGTCACTAGGCTGAATATATACATGTTTGTTCCAAAATATACAAAATGACGAAGTGAAATGTCCAACTAATCTGTATCCCTGTAATCTCGTTGATCAGCACATGGTCTACAAAGACCTACCTGATAGCTGCATATAGGAGAACTCCTCCTCATCATCATAGAAGTCAGGCTCTGCTTCATAAGCATGGTCATCATCTACAGCTAAAATAAAGTCTGGTTGGTGTTTTAAAACCCCGTCCCAGAGTTGGAGTGAGTGATCAACTCAGTGGAGATATAAGGCAAAGGTTAACATGTTATCAATTCAGTCAAGCAGTAATGATAAAGCAATACAACAATCATGTCCTAAGTACTCTTGTCAATGTAGGAATGATATGCTATAATGATGCATGCCCTCGCCTGCACTCCCTCAACGACATCATGTCACGATCACGACATGCACCACTCCGGACACGTATGCTTCCTCACCAAAGCACATGCAATGCGGTGCACATGGTATTCTAAATCGGTTACGTAATGGCCATAACAGTCGTTACGTAACGGTAACAGTCATAACTGTTACGTGTTATGGGGTCGTAATGGCCGTAACGGCCGTTACAGAAAAATGCACCGTAATGGTCCCGTAACGGTCCAGGAAGAATAATTTTAAAAAAAATGGCCGTAACGGCCAATACGAGGGCTGTAATGGCCGTTACGGCCCGTATCGTAACGGTAAAGGTGGTGGCCATTACGGCCACCGTTACCGTTACGGAACACCTTGGTAGTGCATGGTCATGTTAGCCAATATTTAATTAGTCTTATTCATACAGTAGATTCGGAAAGCTAAGGTACCTCCCTTTATATCATTTATCCAAACAATGATCCATTTAGGGTCGTCAATCCTAGTTAATCACATACGATATGCAAGTTATAGGGCAACATCACCCCTGATTGAAAAGCAGTGGATAGGCAAGTTCAGGTCGCTACGGAGAGGCTCGTCACTTCAGCATAGGCCTAATTTATACTCAGGGTTACTACGAAAGGGCTCATCACCTTAGCGTAGGCCGACAACATGAATACAGTGTCCCATACTATTGTATTTGGCTCACGAGTTTGGGTTGCTCAATGGACACTATAGGGAGGCTCGTCACCCCAACATAGGCCGACAGTTGGACCATAGTGTCCAATATCACCATGTTTGACTCATGAGTCTTAGCAGATCATGGTACCAAGGTTAAATGGGCTTTATATTGGTAAGTGATACCTTAGATTCAAGTAGTAGCATCCATACATGGTGAACATATATTTGGCTAATTGGGTTACTTGATAAGCTCGATTGGTATGAGCGCATGTTGAATTAATCGACATGGAGCGCATATGCACTCCTCATGGCCTAACCACTGTCGATAATTACCGTACGACTCGGATTCATCGAATGTATCCATTGTGGCGAACTAGTTTGGCCATTGATTGTAAACCATTACTGATTGCCTGGACTACATATTAGTCTCAATCATACTCGAATACAATAAGCAGTCATATGTGATAGTCAAAACAACATGTGATAATCAATTCAAATATAAATCTCATTTGAGCATTTTAACAACACAGTGCACATATTATCATATATAAGCATTTCATCCATAAATCACATAGTAGCGAGATAGGTTACATGGAGGAAACTATAACTATAGATACGGTAATTGAGAATCCTATCTTAACGCCCTTATTAAATACATTTCAACAAGAAACTTCTTATTCAAACATTTTATCAAACACTTAGACTACAAATATCAACATATATGTAATAAATTAATTATAACGTATATTATAGCAAATTCTTTCATAAAGGAGTTGTCACACATATAACAATCATATATTCTCAATCAATAATTATGACAAGTACAAATCATAATTCCATATTCATTCAAGCATTTCAACAAACACATGGAATGCATCATATTCAACATAGTTTATATATATGCATAATACATGAAAAACATTGCATCTAAGTACATGTGACAACAATCAAGTCAGTCATAAATCATTAACTGACATTGAAAGCCTTGAAAACCATAACCTAAACGTTTATAGTCCGCACCTTTCATCGATACGCCGATTACGAACTCGGTTCATACACTATGCCTTTGTTTACGACACAACAGCTACCTAAATCATGAAATAAGTTAGTCTCTCACACTCCTCCTCACTCCTTTCTCCTCTTTTCTCTCTTCTCTCTCTTAAGGTTAGAAAAATTTGTATTGAATGAGAGAGGGGTGGGTTAAGGGTCTTATATAGGCCCAGAACTAGTTCAAATGGCCCCAGGGCCATGGTATATTTAGGCTATAGCTAAAAAGTATTTATTTCGGGCCAACGAAGCTCATCTAGAGGTACAATTCCTATATACGGCCTATAGAAAGTTTCCTAACAATGGATTAAATTTTGATTCAATTAGATTTATAGATCGACTATGAAGGACCAGTTTCAGTTCAACGGTCATCGTCACTCGATCAGGGCCACAAGTACACTGTCATGTGTAAGAAAATTTTTTGAATCCAAGTGTGTAGTTGGGTCAGAATCTGATGGTCTAAAATTTTTAATTTGGCCTGCAAGCGAACGGCCTAATTCACTTAAGTTTGAGTTCATTTTCTAAAGATATTCGTGTTTCTCACACACTTTATTCCAGGCTCAAGTTGTGCATTTTTGGATACTATTTGGACTTGATTTCCTCGATAGTTGTCAAGCCCAGTAAGATAGTCATAACCGTATAGTTTCACTGTAATCAGACTTTCGACGCACGGTCCAGGTTCGATGCGGAGTTTCAATGTGCTCCCGAGAGCAACTGGGTTTTGAGATTGATTCTAGGTTTTTAGGTAATGTAGAGTTAGCGATTCTACTAGTTTTGAGTCTTACAGTTTGTATAGAAAGTGGTTCAAGCTAATCTACTAATTAATTCAGTTTAATACTTAATTAATTTTTTAATCTAATTTTAACATAATTTGATCCTTAACATTTCTGCCTGAGGTGCTACTCGGGTCTTTGTACGAATTTTTTCGAGACGTTATAGAAGGTCGGGCAAGGACTATGATTTTTGCCTCGGGACGACTAATGCTTCTTGTGTGAGTCTTTCGAGCATTGTTCGAGTCACCTCCGCCCTTGTGACTGCCGATGATTGTTGGGATTTCTTCAGTTGGCTGGTTATCAACCAGGCGTTCTTCAGCAGCTATGATTCGATTACCTCCTTAGTCCACATGTTTTCCGAGATGGCCTTCTCGAACAAGCCTTTCGATCTCCTGTTTGAGATTATAGCGGTTGCTCGTGTTATGTCCATGATCCCAATGAAAGTAACAATATTTATTCTTGCTTCTTCGATCGGGATTGCTTCGTAACTTGTTTAGCCAATGGATGAAGCGTTCGTCCTTTATCTTCATCAGGACTTGCTCATGGGATTTGTTAAGTGGGGTGGGATTTGTTGAGTGGGGTGTAAGTAGTGAACTTACTATCAGGTCGCTTGCTCGACCTACGATCGTCCCGAGATCGGTCGTCCTTTCATTTTTTTTCCTGTGTTGGTCGAGTCAGACTCTTTCTTCTCCTGGTCTTTGGCCGGGGTGTTTCTATTTTAGGCTGTGTCCCTCAGGATCCAAGACTCCTCGCCATTGGCATACTTTTGTGACTGGTTCATAAATTCGGCCAGCGTGATAGGAGGATTCTTATCCAGAGAAAAGAGGAACAGTTTGTCCCTCAGTTTGCTCATGATGGGGTTCAATGTGGTTTCATCTGAATGCTTTTAAACTTGTAACGCCTCCAGGTTGAAGCGCTTGATGTAATCCTTGAAGAGTTCACCATCTTTCTGAACGATGTTCATGAGGTGGGCCGATGCTTTGAGTCTTTTCTTTCCCTCAATGAAGTTCGTGACGAATGCCTCACTGACTTCGAAAAATAAACTGATGGACCATGGATTTAATTGTTTGAACCAGAGTCAAGCAGCGTTGGCTAAGGTCAGCGAGAAGGCTCAGCACATAACCGCGTTCGACGAGTCGTGTAGTTCCAAATAAGTCCGGAAGGACTCCATGTGCTCTTTTGGGTCGGTATTCCCAGTGTAGGGTGTGATCTGGGGCAACTGAAACATATCTGATAACCGTGCTCGTATTATATTGGCTATGAATGGAGACTCAGTTTCTTCTGCCCTAGACGGATTGGCTTGGTAGGTTTGCTTCATGTCTGCAATCTGCTTTTGCAGGTTCTTGATCTCAACTTTCTAGGGTTCCTCGCTATCAGCGGTAGCTTCAACTGGAAGTCGGCTACACCTTCTCCAATATATTTCATGTCATAGGTCGGACGCATGTGATGGGATAGTCCCTGAGACATGGGACGGGACAGACTCGACTGGATTGTGTTGCTGGCTCGGTTGCGGAGTGGCCTGCACAGCGGAAGGCTGAGGAGGGTAAATATACGATCAGACATCCTCGACTGTCCCCCCCTCTGATCGGATCCCTGCACTCACTGAGGTTGCATTTGCAATAACATTTGTTTTATATAACCAAAGTAAGCCCTAATATCTCTGACCTCCCTTTTAAGGGCGTTCCGTCAACCATTCCTTCTACGATTTTATTGATCGCATCTGCTTGAACCCGAGGTGGCCTAGTGTTACGGAGAACCCTGACAGCTCTCTTGCTATTGTGGTCGTTCCATAGATCATGGAGAACATTCTGGCGCGGGCAGAGTCGTAATTAGAATCACCACTGGAGGGGATTGTGCTTTCTTTTTTTGCTTTACCATCGTAGGTTATCTAGAGTGTTTCTAGTAGAGTAGGAATAACTTAAGATGTCGTTCCCGCAGACAGCGCCAAACTGTGGATGTTGTATTTCAAGAGATCCAATGTACGGGCCTTCCCTGAACCTGTAGAAGTAGAAAAAAGGGACAAAGGAGGCCTTGGTTATTGCAAGGGACTCTTTGATGCCTAAGTCAGGATCAAGGTCTTTGAGAAGGGAGTGAGATCTTCCAGAAAGAGATATCAGTCGAATATTAGGGTTTTTCTTTGTGTACGTACCTTGAATGGTGGATGGTACCTCTATTTATAAGAGACTCAGAATATCATTTTTGGTTGGATCCTCCCTTGACTTCATGGCTGTAATCCAGGATTTTCATGAGATGAGGGATTTCCTACATTGTCGTGATCCGATATTATCCCCTAGAGATCTTGAAAGATCCTCGGGGAAGTTAGGAGTTTATCCAAATCTTCTAGGTTGATCTTATGCCAATATTTAGTTAGCCTTGGGTTGGGACCCAAAGTGGGCCCTGACTCTACCCACGAATCAACCCTTGCTATCCATGAGCTAGTTGAGAGCATTGTTGATCTTAGGTCGTATGACTCCTGACCTATAGTTGATCCGTAGTCGACTTATGACCGATCTATAGTCGATCTATCAACTTATGACCGATCTGAGGTCGTGGCATAATTATACTCAATTGTCTTGGAAAAGTCTCGGGGAACGAGAGATTGAATAAGTCCTGGGTCGGCCGTCTCTCAGCGACCGTAAGCCTAAAACCACTTATCCCTCCAATGCTTGTTGGAGGAAGGGGGATCAGTTATCATAGCTTCGTCGGTATTTCGCCATGCATAGAAGTAATACCAGTCGGGCTGAAGGGGATTTGGCCTTAGTTGATCCAAGTGGAGGACCTCATCCACTGATAGCTCGGGTTGCTCCACCTCAGCCCATAAGAGTGCGCAGGAGTCAATTGTCCCAGGGCCAAGTCGAGGCAAGGCAAGAGATGCTAAGTAATTCCTTGGAGTGGGAGTCGCAGGCCGCATTGCAGGGCAACTTGAAAAATTGCGACCGCTCCAACGGGAGGTTGGTCCAACAGTTCGTTCGCCGAAGCTAGCCAAAGGATCACAGATTCGGGAATGTGATACCCGAACCTGAACCGGACAAGCTCCTCCTCAGACAAGGTTAAAAGCACTGGCCCCTTTGGATCCTCCTCACCCTTGGCTTCCCCTGCTCCATCTCCAGCAGGAGGATCACATGCTTTAGCGACTTGTTCAGTCACTGGGGGCGTGTTTGTTCCCCGTGTTTCGAGTGCCATTTCCCACCTAAGAGATAGGTTCAATGCCCTAGAAGTGGGCACCGGTCTTTGTGTTGAAGGCCTCTCCAGTGCTCTCCTTGACGACGAATACCGAAAAGTAGCATCTGCCATCACCACCAGTGACAAAGGTGACTACTCGCCCCACTTTCACCACCGGAAACCCTCTCCCACGAACTCATGGAGCCAGACATGAATGGAAAAATGAAAGGAGGGGGAAGGGAGCTCACTGGAGTTGAAAATGGTGAAGTTTCGATCAGGCTATAGCAAGAACAGCTGCAGGAGTGCGCTCAGTAGAACATGGAAGCAAAAAGGGAAAGAAGATGAGATGTGAACGGAAATGACCTAAGGATTAGGGCTTCCCTTATAAAGCTATGCCATGCGTCACTCATTTAAAGAGATCATTGATGTTGCGCGTACGGACGCCTCTTCGGCTGCCCCAAAATGATGCGTGGCGTAATCCTAAGCGCCACTTGAGTTCAACATCGAATACAGTGCCACGTGTCATTCCTTCATTAATCCATCACTGAAACGACGACTTAACAGCCCATGTGACATCGGGTATTGAACTGACATGTCATAAAATAAGCTGACACGCTTCGATATTCACGCTAGCCACCATACTTGGCATTGATGACTACGCGACTTTACCTAGTCCATGCACAACCCGACCTAGTTTTGATCTTCTTACTTCTCAGCCTTAATAGGTCGACACAAGAAGTGGGGGGCTTACTGTTGGGGAAAAAAATGGATAGGTCAACAAGTCAGATTATGGAATGGACCAACCCTACTGAATTGGCTCAGGCCCATCGAGCGCCGAGCTTAGCAAAAGTTTTGTATCCAGAGTACGTAGCCTCCGAGGATGATGTAACTTTAAGGACACATAAAGAGCCCGCTGACAAGCCCTTTTAATAGCCATGTGTTACCAACCTAGCCCATAGGTCGGTAATAGGTCGATTATGGATCGACCATATCTCAGCCGACAGTTGATTATGGATCGCCCATAACTTGGCCATAATTCGGTTACAGATCGACTATAGCTCGTCCATTAGTAGGTTACAAATCGACTATAGATTGACCATAAGTCGGTTATGGACCGACTATAGATCGGTCATAAGTTGATGGATCGACTATAGACCGGTCATTGTTGACTATGGATCGACTATAGGTCGGGAGCTGCACGACCTCAAATCAACGATTCTCTCAATTGGCTCACGAATAGTAAGGGCTGATTCGTGGGTAGAGTCAGGGCCCACTTTCGGTCCTAACCCAAGTGTTCAATCCCCAAGTATAGGGCTGTGATGTAGAAATAACTCGGTGAGACCGAGGTCGAATCCCAAGGGACTGATACCTGTACGTTATCTGAAACTAAGTAGAATTAAAACTAGACTAAGATGTAATCTAAATCAAATAAAATTTAAGGAATAATTGTGAAATAATTATCTAAAACTTAAGGAATTCAGGGAAAGAAAACTAGAGATTCAGAAGATCCACTTGTAGAGATCAGAGAGATCTTATGCCTGCATCAAAAACTTAACTAGACTTAGAGTCCATCTTCATCCAGTTGAAGGGTGTAACCATGAAAATTAACCAAACTTTCTTTAATATAGTTTTCATGAGATGAAAGGTATATGAATTAAAATGAATTCCATCACCAAACCATGCCCAGGAGATAAAGTAAACAACAGAATTAAACTAATTACCAACCAATCAAGAATGTATGAGGGTTAGGAAGGGTACCATCATCCGACTATGTCCAGGAGACGATGGTGAACAACAGGGCTTCCTGACGTCATAAACATAAAAAGAAAAGAACATGCTCAAAGCCATCACAAACCCATTATAATTTTAGTCACAACAGACTATTAAAAACTAAAAACATTTCCTTAATTAAACTAAACTCAATATCTATTCAGTATAAACAAAAGGCATAATCAAAGTCTCCCCATCACGCTACAAGCTTCACCTCTTAGCCCTAGCTAAGACACTTAGCCACACATGATCATGATGAAGCTAAGTATCTTAAAGGAAAAATAATAAAATAGAGAAAACAGTGAATAAAAGCTTAAAGAAAAATAATCTCTTTCACTGCTCCACGTCCCAGCCGATTGATTCCCTTCGAAATCCCTCCTTTCTCTCTCTCACTCTCTCATCTTTTTATAGGGCCAGGAGGTCGGTGAGATCTTTCGCATAGAGAGGCGATGCGTAGCTTTTACGCATAGCAACACATTTCACAGTTGGAATAGATTTCTTACGTTGATTTTCCAGTGGGGCCCATTATTAAGTTCATTCGGGAAATCCACTCCGTTCACTAGCTTCTCCTCAAAATTTCGACCAGAGATGGTCGATTTTTGTCATCTGTTGATGTGGCCCACCTTGATTGATCATTCGACAATGAGACGGATAATCTGAGAGCTCGCGGCCACTGTCAGGCGTGTGCCAGCAAAATGTCACCTACATCTTAGTTCAAATCCCCGACCGGTTCGAATGGATGGCTCTAATTAGATATACGGACAATGAGTGGGGCCCACAGTGATCACTCGCAGCCTCTGTTGCGAAACAGAGGCGACACAGTAACACTGTGATGTTTGGTGGACCCCACAGTGATGCTTTTAATAAAATCCACCCCGTCCATTGAATTCAGGACGAAAAACCATTGGGAAAGAGTGAAAACTGGTTTGAATTTAGTGTGGCCCACAAGACTTGGCATTACACCGTTCATCTTACGTCGGGACTTTAATTTCGTGCGTACACGTGTATGGGGCAAAAAGTCCACCTAGGCATGGGTTAAACCTACCCTAGAGACACAATGGACGGTTCGGATCCTTCAAATGGCTGATGGGTGGGGCCCACAAGCAGGACTCAGCAGCCGTGCGTAGAAGACGTTGTTGCGTCTTCTTACTTTTTGGAATTTTGTTGGTCAGCACAACGCTGACCGACTTGATGGTTTCGGTGGGCGACGACCATGAGTGTGTTGTGCACACGCACCAGGTAAGTTGGGTCCCACCTTGATGTATATAAAGAATCTGCTCCGCTCGTTCCTTTCCTCATGTAAATTAAGTGGTTGAAACCAAAATTGAAGAATATCCAGATATCAAGTGGGCCTCAAATCACTGTTTTGGTAGCTGATCTGTCAGTGGGGCCACTTTCACAGTGATCTAGGAGCTGAAATCCGACGTGTATGGTTCATTTATGGTCCTCAGACCATGTATGAAGTTTCGAGCCGAACAGATGGAGGGAACCCCATGATCTTGCATTCCGGACCAATTTCGGGCCACTTGAACTTCAGTTTCTCAATTTTCTCCGATCTCTGGCGTGTAAATCTGATGGTCTTGGTCCCTTGTGGTCCGTCCCTTGCCTTTAGTGTCATCAAAGCGTTAAATCCATGCTTTAAGCACCTTATTTCGATCCAAGCTCGTAAATATACCCTGCATCACAAATATGATTAAGATAGAGCATTAAACGGTATCAGGTTCTTAAATCCAGGCAATAACTGGGTCTAATATGCAATATTTGACCCTCAACACCAAGACCGACCTAGAAGATTTAGATATACTCCTAATTCCTGGAGGATCTTTCAAGATCTCTAAGGGATAATATCGGATTCCAACAATCTTGGGAATCCCTCATCTCACGGAAATCCTGGATTATAGCCACAAAGTCAAGGGAGGATCCAACTGAAAATGATATTCTGAGTCTCTTATAAATAGAGATACCATCCACCATTCAAGGTACATACATAGAGAAAAACCCTAATATTCGACTGATATCTCTTTTTGGAAGATCTTACTCCCTTCTCAAAGAGATTAATCATGAGTTAGGCATTGGAGAGTCCCGTGTAATAACTAGGACCTCCTTTGTCCCTCTTTTTTGCTTTTACAGGTTCGTGGAAGGCCCGTACATTGGATCTATTGAAATACAGCATCAATAACTCTAATCGAGCTGGATCCGATGAGATAGAGCTCTAAAAATGATTTTTAATATATGAAAATTGTCGCAGCCATACTGGCTAAAGATTTGAAAATGGTTTCAGATTTACAAATATTCTCTTGTGGAAAGGCCACATAAAAATTGTGGCTGCAAAGGATCTTGAACCAACAAGGAAACCCAGTGAGAGTTTTGCTGCATCCAGAAGCTATAAAAGGAGAACACGATAAAAAAAATCCTATCCCATGCCAAACACAATTTACCTTTACCTTTATCTTTTATCTTGGCATACACTAGTCTTAGCTTAAATTGTTATTGTCCAACACTATTGCTACATTACCATAGGAGTAGGATAAATATCCACAACCTTTTATTGGTGGATCTCGATCAATCAAGTTCTTGCTTAAAAGATTAAACATTCCGGTCACAGGAACTGGTCACATTCTTGTTGACAATTCACTTAGATTATCTGACACATGGACGGTACATGTATTTATATATTTTTATTTATTACCTTTTTTTTTACACACACCCACATACCCCCACACACTCACGTTGTAGTGGAATTTCACCACCTACGGGTACTCGAACCCTTGACCAGGTGTTGAAACTCCTAAGAGTCTACCACCAGAGCAAGAGTAAGGGCCCATTTATTATGTAGTTTATTTGTTACTTTCTGTAACACCCTGAAAATCGGGGGTCGTGTACAAACTCAACTCCCAAGTTTCAGACCGTCACTTATGCAACAAAAAATGGTTATGATTTGATGTTGTCTGATTTAAAGCATCCACATGAGTAAAAGTATACCAAAATTGCAATTCATACTTCAGATCCAGTGATAAAAGCAAGCGGAAGACTAAACAATGTATATATCACTGTATGGAAAAGCAAAGTAATCTCATCTGTCTCCAAAGTATGACTACATCACTGAGTCTCATGTACATATACATAACAAAAGAATAATGTTTAAAAAGAAAAGTCCCACTGATGTCCCCTCGATCCAGGTCGCCTACGGGAAGCCGTCATGATACTGCATATACGAGAACTCATCCTGGTCCTCGTCATCATCTAGCTCCACCTCCTGGATCTCGTCCTCACCTGCAACTACAACAGGGTCTGGTGGGTGTTGCAAACACCATCCCGTAATGTGGGAATGAGTGATCAACTCAGTGGAATCATAGAGCAAAGATTAGCATGTTCATAATTCAATCACGCGATAATAGTAAAGCAGTAAATCAGACAATCCTAATACTGTTGTTAATGCAAGATGATATGACGTGATGTATGCCCTCACCGACGATCACCCTCATGCGGCAACATCTTACGACCGCAGCATGCCACACTCCCTAGAGTGCTCCACATCTTCCAGGCACATGCAATGCTATGGTGATATGATTACCAAGTTGTTATTAGTCCATTCAAACAGCAGGATTGGGAAACTAAGGTACTTCCCTTGTATCAATCCCAACACGGATCCTGTCTAGGGTCGTCACTCCTAGTAATCTCATACGATGTATATTTCGTAGGTCACTGCAAGGGCTGCCAGGGCTGTTGCTCGCACTCGTTGCACCGCTCCCCCATCACCTTATCAATACAGGCCTACTGTACTCTACTGCACGGAAGGGTCGTCGCCTCCCGTGGACTCAGAATACGCTCGCGGTCACTACAAAGGGCTCGTCGCCTGATCAGTGTAGGCCGACAGCTAGAATATAGTGTCCCATACCACCATAATCTGCTCACGAGTCAAGGTGCTCACTGGTCACTACGGGGAGGTTGTGGCCCCAGCGTAGGCCGACAGCTCGACCACGGTGTCCCATACCACCATGCCCGGCTCATGAGTCTTCGTGGATCAAGGTACCACGGTTAATAGGGTTTACAATGGTAAGTTCAGTACCCTAGGTTCAAGCAGTTATGATACATATAAGGTGAACAAACATCGGCCAGTCGGGTTACTTGACGGGCTCGACTAGTGCGATCGCATCTCGAGTTAAACGACATGAAGTGCATAAAACACTTCGCGTGGCCTAACCACTGCCGCCAACTCTCAACACGAATCACGTTCATCGACGCGTCGTTCGTGGCTATGACCAGTCAGCCACGAATTCGCTCGGTTACCGACTGCCTGGACTAGGTCAAGTCCCACACATCTATGGAATTTCATTAACATTATATACCAAGGTATTGGAATTGAAATACATCATGTGAGCATGTTAGCACATGTTAAAACATTCAACTTAAGCAAATCTTCAAGGCATACTTCCCATGTATATTCAACTTAAGCAAATCTTCAAGGCGTACTTTCTATGCATGTAGTGTAATCATGCATAAGGTAAGCATGTAGGAAATCATTCAGGTCAGCATATTAATCATGAAATCAATCTCAATCTACTACATAACATCATTTAATTCAATACATAATAATACAAGCATTTATACAAACACATACACTACACACTTAAGTCCACATATAGTATGTCGACCCAACGTGCGCAACTTGGCGAATCTCTTCGCCAAACTGATTATGCAAGCATTCCTAACTCTCTAATGCGGCGACAAATCATGTCAATCACGTCAGCAAATTATGCATGGAGACCGTACTTCCTACAAATGACTAAAATGCCCTAAATCTCATATTCTTCGTTAATTTACGAAACAGGAAACGGAGAGCATGTTGTACATGTCAAACGGCGATGCCGTCGATAATCTACTATTAAACGACATTGAAAGCGTTGTAAACCGTCAATCAAAGCGTCTAAAATCCTCACCTAGTCTCTTACGGTCGCGGAATTTTGAACGGAGCGTGTACGCTTCGTCTACGGCTGTAAGAGAACCTGATTCATGGATTACGTTAGCTACCATGCTCAGAATCTACGTAAACCCTAAATCAGCAAGTTTTTGGGGTTTTTCTATACCTGAAAAAGTGGAAAAATCACCAGCCAGGTGATTAGAATGAAGTGTTGAAGCAGCACTGTCAGGGGCTCGGATGCGGAAAAAATCTCCTCTTCCCTTTCTCTCAAACTCTCTCTCTCTTTTCTAGGGTTTGTGAAATTTGGATGCAAGGAAGGAATGAGGGTTTCAACCCCTTTTATAAGCTTGGAAACGCCGAAATAGGCTCCGGGACGAAGTTTACTTAATGCCTATCCATTTCGGGGCTGTTTCGGTCCAAAAACTGATTTCTGGTGGTCCCCTGGTCGATTGCGATCAGACTTAAGCTCATGGGTACCAGATGTACCTCGTATTAAGTTTTCAGTTGGGCAGGGTTCGCAGATCGCACGTAGCGGACCAGTTTCAGTTCAGCGGTCACCGCACATAGATCAGGGCTAAAAGTCTCATGATAATAAATAGAAATTTTTCCTGATCCGAGGGTGTAATCTGGATGAATTCTGACGGTCAGAACGCTTAATACTGACGCGTCAAGTCGTGTGCCAGATTTGAATTTGAAATTCCCAATTCGTCCCTATTCGCGGTCGCTTCAGTCCGGGTTCAATGAAATACTCTGTGATTATCGGTTTGACTTGATTTTCGAGATGATTGTCAAGTCCAGCTGGGCGGTTCTAACGGTCTAAGATAGGAGGTATCGGACCTTCGACGCGCGGTCTAAATCCAATACAAAAGTTCAATATGGTCCAGAGGACAAACCTGCTTAGAGTTTAATCCAAGGTTATAGAGTATTGTAGAGTTGTCTGTTCTACTCGATTTGGGTCTTGTAGAACGTATTTAAAGTGATCAGGGACTATTTCCCAGCTACTCTAGCGTTGCGCTAGCTAACTTACGTTTAATTTCCATGGAAATTATTTATACGCGATTTCGGGTCAAATCAGTACTCGATTCCAAGTACGGATTTTTCATGGGCGTTACAATCTACCCCCCTTAACAAATAATTTCGTCCTCGAAATTTGTACCTGTTCGTACTCCTCGAGAAGCTGTGGGTAGTTCTTTCTGATCTCGGCTTCTGTCTCCCAAGTAGCCTCCTCCTCAGAGTGATGCGTCCATAGTACCTTCACAAGGGGAATCACCTTGCTACACAGTACCTGCTCCTTCCGGTCTAAGATGCGTGTCGGTCGCAGGATATAAGTAACATCCTCTCCTAACTGCACCTGCTCCCATCTGATGATATGGGAAGGATCAGCAACGTACTTCTTCAGCATAAAAACATGAAATACGTTGTGGACGCTCGCGAGGGGCGTGGGTAAAGCCAATCGGTAAGCCACTGCTCCCACACGATCGAGGATCTGAAATGGACCAATGAATCGCGGTGCCAGCTTCCCCTTCTTCCCGAACCGAAGGACTCCCTTCATAGGGGAAACTCGCAAAAACACATGATCCCCGACTGTGAACTCTAGTGGCCGTCGTCTCGTATCGGCGTAGCTCTTCTGTCTGCTCTGCGCTGTAAGAAGCCGACGTCGAATAATATCAATCTTCTCTGACGTCGCCTGCACCAACTCTGGGCCAATCAAGCTGCGCTCATCGACCTCTAACCAGCAATGCGGTGCGCGACAAGGTCGCCCATACAGCGCCTCATAAGGTGCCATGCCGATACTCGTCTGGAAGCTATTATTGTACGCAAACTCCGCATATGCAAGACAGTCATCCCAACTGTCCTTGAAGTCCAATGCGCAAGCCCGCAACATGTCCTCCAGGATCTGGTTCACTCGCTCCGTCTGTCCGTCCGTCTGTGGGTGGAAGGCAGTACTGAACTTCAACTTCACACCCATAGCCTCCTGAATGCGAGTCCAGAAAATAGAAGTGAACCGCGTGTCTCTGTCCGACACAATCTCCAACGGAACTCCATGCAGACGCACAATCTCTCGGATATACAATCTAGCCAGCTCGTCTGCAGAGTTCGTAACTCTGATCGGTAGGAAGTGTGCCGACTTCGTCAATCGGTCGACGATCACCCAAATGGAATCATGCCCCTTCCTCGTCTTCGGCAACCCAGAAATGAAATCCATGGAAATGAAATCCCACTTCCACTCTGCAATCGGCATAGGCTGCAAAAGTCCAGGTGGTCGGCGATGCTCTTGACAAGTGAGACAACGGGACACGAACTCAGCTATGTGGGTCTTCATACCTTCCCACCAATACGTCCTCTTCACGTCACGATACATCTTCGTGCTGCCAGGATGCATCGCGAGTCTAGTAGAATGCGCAGCCTCGAGAATCTCTCGTCTCAAGTCAGGGACATCTGGGACGCATAGGCGGCCACGGTAACGTAAGCCCCCATCCATACCAACTCGCCAGTCGGCGTCAGTATCATCACTGGCCTGCTCTCGAAGCTCAGTAAGATGCGCGTCGTCCCTCTGCGCCTCGATGACACGGTCATCGATCTGGGATCGCACCTGTACGTGTGCGATGAACTCAAATGGCTCCTTTACGGTGAGTTTCTGCTCAAAGTCTCGCAAAAACTCAACCATATCCCACTCGGCAACCATCAGCGGAGCCGCAAACTCTATCGCCTTCTTGCGGCTCAACGCATCAGCCACAAGGTTCGCCTTCCCAGGATGGTAAGAGACTTCAAACTTGAAGTCCTTCAGCGTCTCCATCCATCGCCGCTGCCTCATATTCAAGTCTCGCTGCGTGAATATGTACTTGAGGCTCTTGTGGTCGCAAAAGAGCTCGAACTCCTCTCCGTAGAGGTAATGTCTCCAGAGTCTCAGTGCGAATATTACGGCTGCCAACTCCAGGTCGTGTGTAGGGTAATTCTCCTCGTGCTTCCTTAATTGTCTCGAGGCATACGAAATTATCCTGTCCCTCTGCATAAGGACACAACCCAAACCAACGCTAGACGCGTCAGTGTATATAGTGTATCTAACCCCCTGCTCTGGCAATACTAGCACAGGGGCGGACGTAAGTCTGTCCTTCAGCTCCTGAAAAGCTGACTCCGCCTTATCATTCCAGGCGAACTTCACGTCCTTCCGTGTCAACTGAGATAAGGGTCTTGCGATCTTCGAGAAGTCCTGAATGAAACGCCGATAGTAGCCAGCGAGACCCAAGAAACTCCTCACCTCAGTGACAGAACCAGGCTGCTCCCAGTCCTGCACCGCAGCTACCTTAGACAGGTCAACTGCCATGCCGTCCTTGGACACCACGTGTCCCAGAAACTTCACCTCCTGCTTCCAGAAGTCGCACTTCTTGTACTGTGCGAACAACTGATGTCGTCTGAGCGTATCAAGGACCAAACGCAAGTGCTCCTCATGCTCCTCTCGACTCCTAGAGTATACCAAAATGTCGTCGATGAAGACAACGACGAATCGATAGAGGAAAGGTCGAAAAACCCGGTTCATCAGATCCATGAACACGGCCGGTGCGTTCGTGAGACCGAACGACATCACGAGGAACTCGTAGTGGCCAAAACTGGTCCTGAATGCTGTCTTCTGCACGTCCTCATCTCTGACGCGCAGCTGATGATATCCTGACTGAAGATCAATCTTCGAGAAGTACTGCGCTCCTCTCAACTGATCAAACAAGTCATCGATCCTGGGCAAAGGGTACTTGTTCTTCACCGTGAGCTGGTTCAGCCTGCGATAATCAATACACAATCGCAGCGAACCATCCTTCTTCTTCACGAACAAGACCGGTGCTCCCCAAGGAGACACGCTAGGCCGTATAAAGCCAAGCTCTAGCAGGCCATCAATCTGCGTCCTCAACTCCTCCATCTCACATGGTGCCATGTGATACGTCGGCAGTGAGACGGGTGTAGAACCAGGAACCAGATCGATAGTGAAATCGATCTCACGTCGGGGCGGCAAACCAGGGATCTTCCTAAACAGATCCCCGAACTCAGAAACAACTGGCGTCTGCTCAAGTACCTGGGCATCAGCGTCGCGCAATAGAGTGGCGTAGCTAAGAATGCGGAAAGGAAGATTTACCCGCACTGAAAATGTGAAAGGCGTGCCCTCAGGCTCGTACACCGTCACCACACGAGCCTCGCAGTCAATCTCGGCTCTCGCTGCAGTCAACCAGTCCATGCCAAGAATGACGTCGAGATAAACGAGCGAGGGATCGACGACCAGATCAAGAGTCATCGTCCTGCCTCCCAGATCAACTAAACAACCCTCACACATCTGGGTGACATCCGCATAATCTCCATGAGCTGCAAGGACTCGCACGCTATCCATAGTGATAGTCTGCAACCCAAGACGTCTGACTACGGCAAGCGATATCAAAGAAATCGTGGAACCAGTGTCCACCATGATAAGAACGGGAGTACCTCCGATATGGCCCGTGACCTCGAAGGCTGAATGCTGGAAAGTCGGCGTCGTAGCTGCCTCAGCGATCAGTGCATGAACTCGAGCCTGCTGTGGCCGGTTCGGCCGCTGTGTCAAGGGCCGTGGAGGCTGTCGAATCTGCGATACCGTAGGTCTGAACGAAGGATGCGCAGGAGCTGACCGTATAGGCGGTGCTGATATCGCCTGTGGACGTACACGATCAATCTTCTGCGGCGGAGAGAACCCACTGTCCCGCATCCTGGAAAAGCAACTCTGCGCTAAATGGCCCGTCCTCCCACAGTATGTGCATGATAAATCAGGGTGCCGAAACGGTCGTACAGGCGCCGTGGTCCTGGTAGGAGGATCAATGCGAGGCCTCTTGCCCGCGAAGGGCCTGTCTGGCAAATCCGGTCGCGGCCTAGAAGTAGTCGGGCCTCGAGATCGCGCAAGTCGATCCACGTCCTGCTCTGCCCACATGGACATGTGAACCAACTCCGCATAGGAGGGAAAACTGACACAGCACATCTTCGACCGAATATCCGGTCGCAAGCCCTCCAAAAAGCGCCGTATGCGCATCTGCTCATCAGCTAGAATCGTCGGGACGTACCTGCCCAACTCTGTGAACCGATGCTCATACTCGGTAACCGTCATCGCCGCCTGCCTGAGACGAAGAAACTCATTCTCCCTCTCATGCCTGTAGGTCTGGGGATAATACTTCTCATGGAAGCGGAACTCGAATGCTGCCCATGTCCATACGAAATCTGCAGCAACAGTCCGCAATATACTATCCCACCACATACTGGCCTCTCTCTCAAACAGGAAGGTAGCCAGCTCTACCTGCTTAGCCTCGGTACAGTGCAACATGCGTAGAATCTTCGACACTCGGTCGAGCCAGAACTCTGCCTCCTCGGGCCTGTGAGAACCCGAAAAAGTAGGAGGCCGCAAGCGCTGAAATCGCTCCAGTAGGCCCCGTGTGTCGGCAGGATTCCCCGCAGGGAAAGCAGGCTGCGCAGGATGTGCTATGCCCTCATCCTGGGCGTAAGTATAGGCATCCTCAGCTGGATGCGCAGGTGGTGCAGGTGGAGTAGAGGTAGTCGCACCCCCACCCTGGGCTAAAGTCCCAACTATAGTGGTCAAAAGCTGCTGCTGCTGTAGCATCATAGCCATCATCTGCTCGAATCTATCAGGGGGCGGAGCAGGCTGTGGCGGATGAGGTGCGGAAGTAGATGCGCGCTGTGGCTCTCTAACTGATGGTGTAAATGGCGGTGGTCCATCTGTAGGACCAACAGCAGGCTGAGACGATCGAACAGTCTCAGGAATCGGGCCCACAGCAGGGTCCGGACGAGTGCCAGACTGAGAAGGAGTCTGATCCATCTGCTCAGACAATGAAAGCCGAACCACGCTCCTCGTAGTCTTAGGTGGCATTCCCTATATTCAAAATAGGGCGCAACCTTGTCAGTCTCAATTGCACAAATACACCACAATCATTCACTAAAGAGTCAAAGGCATTCCATGCATTTCAATTAATCAAAATTGTCACAATACAAGGGATATATCCTTACAAGCATCATGACTAGAATGACGTGGAAATTAAGACAGTTAAGCAACAGCAACATAAGCAAAGCACTAGCCCTAATAGGCTTAACACACATAAAACAGAAAATGGCTAACTACTCATAACAACATCAAAGATCGCGTCGCTAGTCGGAGTCTGGCGACGGAGGAGGAGCACCCTTATCCTGTAAGCAACACAGGATTGCCTTCAAGGTGCGAGTCACCTTGCCAAATTTCTTCTTCGTAACGGCCTTGGCATCAGCGACCTCTGCTCGAAGTTCTTGGACTTTCCTTCGCAAAGCGGTCTGACTCTCCTCCATCTGAGCAATGCGGTCGTCAATAGTAGTCTGCGCAGAAGGAGGAGGGCTCTCATCAGTATCCTGAGCCTCCTCTTCTGCTTCTTCCTGAACCTCTTCCTGAATCTCTGCTCTAGGTTCTTCTTCGCTTTGATCTTCCTCTTCATCAAAGTCATCCCCACTATCCCTTTCAAGTTGATTTTCACGGTATTGCGACCCAATCTTCATCTTAATCATTGTCGACTCATCGATGGTGTGAATCGATACCGGCAATTCGGGTCCAAGTCTATAGGCAAACTCAAGCGCAATCTTGCAAATGAGTCGGCCAAAGGGAAGGGATTCGGATGTTCTCCTCGACCTGGCTATGAGAACTATCTGCCGTAAGATGAAAGTGGCCATACATACGTTCTCTCCCTGGGCCACCAGAAATAAGAAATCGACCATAAGACGTGTACATTCAATGCGGTTCGTCGACCTAGGATAAACATTGAACGTGCAGATATGATGCAGCAGACGCAAATCCTCAGACATGTACGTCGCCTTGAGGCTATTATTAGGTTGCCATGGAACCAACTTACCGCACAGAAACCTGGTGCGGCGATCTCGTTCACGTCTAGTCCTCAAATTCTTCTCACTTGGATGTACATCACCTAGAGGCACATTGAGAAGTCGCGCAATCAACCGGACGTCGATCGTAGCCATCCGATCTCTACCAAAAGGGATTTTGAACTGCAAAGGATCTAAGGTAGGATTCTGGATGTTAGCATAGAAGGCACGAACGGTGCTCACATTAGCACGAACGCGAGCTTCAAAGATCGGTCCCCAGTGCGCAGCTTCAATGCGTTCGAACAACAGATATTCGCCGAACAATCGCCCATCTACGTCCGCCTCAAATAACACTCTACGGTCAGTGTATTCACCATGAGGCATCTCTGATAGAATGGTTCGTCCAAGGTGTGCATGGGGATCCAAATCCCGCTTTGTACGGCACTCCAGGACTGCAGCTGGACCTGTGGCGGTGCTTGAACTTGCGGCACCACCCCGCGGTCTTCTCAATCGAGCAGGGCGGCTTGGCCCAGCCTCATCTGTCGCAGTTTTCCTCTTACCCATCAAAGATATGATGGATGAGAGCGACAAAAGGCCCAAAATGGCTTCCACAAAAGCCATGAAAAACGTCGAAAATGCGGAGAAATGACTGCCCAATCTGAAAAAAGGAAATCTAGGCATCGTAGAGGGATGTTTCAAGCTTCCCAAGGCTGTACTTTCAGGGAAAAATACGAACAAAAAGATGGGATGGAGCTCCTCACGATTTCAGCTATATTTGAGGGATTTTGGAGCTCCAAATGGGGAAATCTTCAAGGAAAGAGGCTGACAACACCCAATAAATGATGGGTGGTGGTCGGTTTTGGCCAAGGAAGGGTTTAGAGGTGGTGTGGGACGCTGGGGTTTGGAATAGGTTGCTGAAAATCGAATCTAGGCTATGTAAGGGGGCTGTTTGTGAAGGAGAGGTAGGATTTGGGGGTTTTCATGATGTGGGAGGTACATAGGGGTGATGTGGACCCTATTTAAGGGGGTGCGCCCGAAGGACAGCACCAACGGAGCTCGCCGGCCGGCGATGCATCGCCGGTCAACTCTCAAGTTGACCGGTGGGACCCCATGGGTCTGGTCCCCCATGGTCCCAGGGTCCCAAAAAGTCAGGTCCCACCCCTTGGTTCATAGTATTTTGGTCTGTATAAGTCCAAACATGTGTTTGGGGTTTTCCGGGTCCACATCGCAATCCCGAATACCAAACCATATGATGCAGCATATGAATTTGGGGTAGAAGGAGCCAGTACATCTTTCTAGCTCCTTAGTTGCTAAAGAAAGTAAAGTTAGAATGGCCTTATGGCCATTTTTCATGAAATTTTACTATTCACTGTAAAATTTGGTGAATGTACTAATTTGTGTTATTTTCACATTAGGTTTGATGCCTAACATGGAATGGATAAGAAGAAACTGAAGGTTGAAGCGTTTAGAGGAGGAATTTCAAGAATTTTTGGCAAAACGGGGTTTTTAAGCCCTGGCGATTGATTACTGGAGTCGTGGTCATCCCACGGCCCAAGGATTCACTTTTGCGGTTTAAAACCGCTCATAGGACGTCTCCACCCGACTTCCTAAAGCTTAGAAGTGATTCGGGTCGCTTTACGCGACCCGAGATACGTTACAGACTCGATCTTGCGATCGATCCTTATAGACTTCGCCTATCGGCGAATCTGTGATCCTAGAAGTGTTTCTAGACCCTTCTCGCACCCACCTAAGTCAAAGGAAGCGACAGCGTACGTCGCAAGACCATAACCCAGGCCCAGTATACTCTCATTCACGCTCTGATACCAACTTGTAACACCCTGAAAATCGGGGGTCGTGTACAAACTCAACTCCCGAGTTTCAGACCGTCACTTATGCAACAAAAAATGGTTATGATTTGATGTTGTCTGATTTAAAGCATCCACATGAGTAAAAGTATACCAAAACTGCAATTCATACTTCAGATCCAGTGATAAAAGCAAGCGGAAGACTAAACAATGTATATATCACTGTATGGAAAAGCAAAGTAATCTCATCTGTCTCCAAAGTATGACTACATCACTGAGTCTCATGTACATATACATAACAAAAGAATAATGTTCAAAAAGAAAAGTCCCACTGATGTCCCCTCGATCCAGGTCGCCTACGGGAAGCCGTCATGATACTGCATATACGAGAACTCATCGTCCTCGTCATCATCTAGCTCCACCTCCTGGATCTCGTCCTCACCTGCAACTACAACAGGGTCTGGTGGGTGTTGCAAACACCATCCCGTAATGTGGGAATGAGTGATCAACTCAGTGGAATCATAGAGCAAAGATTAGCATGTTCACAATTCAATCACGCGATAATAGTAAAGCAGTAAATCAGACAATCCTAATACTGTTGTTAATGCAAGATGATATGACGTGATGTATGCCCTCACCGACGATCACCCTCATGCGGCAACATCTTACGACCGCGGCATGCCACACTCCCTAGAGTGCTCCACATCTTCCAGGCACATGCAATGCTATGGTGATATGATTACCAAGTTGTTATTAGTCCATTCAAACAGTAGGATTGGGAAACTAAGGTACTTCCCTTGTATCAATCCCAACACGGATCCTGTCTAGGGTCGTCACTCCTAGTAATCTCATACGATGTATATTTCGTAGGTCACTGCAAGGGCTGCCAGGGCTGTTGCTCGCACTCGTTGCACCGCTCCCCCATCACCTTATCAATACAGGCCTACTGTACTCTACTGCACGGAAGGGTCGTCGCCTCCCGTGGACTCAGAATACGCTCGCGGTCACTACAAAGGGCTCGTCGCCTGATCAGTGTAGGCCGATAGCTAGAATATAGTGTCCCATACCACCATAATCTGCTCACGAGTCAAGGTGCTCACTGGTCACTACGGGGAGGTTGTGGCCCCAGCGTAGGCCGACAGCTCGACCACGGTGTCCCATACCACCATGCCCGGCTCATGAGTCTTCGTGGATCAAGGTACCACGGTTAATAGGGTTTACAATGGTAAGTTCAGTACCCTAGGTTCAAGCAGTTATGATACATACAAGGTGAACAAACATCGGCCAGTCGGGTTACTTGATGGGCTCGACTAGTGCGATCGCATCTCGAGTTAAACGACATGAAGTGCGTAAAACACTTCGCGTGGCCTAACCACTGCCGCCAACTCTCAACACGAATCACGTTCATCGACGCGTCGTTCGTGGCTATGACCAGTCAGCCACGAATTTGCTCGGTTACCGACTGCTTGGACTAGGTCAAGTCCCACACATCTATGGAATTTCATTAACATTATATACCAAGGTATTGGAATTGAAATACATCATGTGAGCATGTTAGCACATGTTAAAACATTCAACTTAAGCAAATCTTCAAGGCATACTTCCCATGTATATTCAACTTAAGCAAATCTTCAAGGCGTACTTTCTATGCATGTAGTGTAATCATGCATAAGGTAAGCATGTAGGAAATCATTCAGGTCAGCATATTAATCATGAAATCAATCTCAATCTACTACATAACATCATTTAATTCAATACATAATAATACAAGCATTTATACAAACACATACACTACACACTTAAGTCCACATATAGTATGTCGACCCAACGTGCGCAACTTGGCGAATCTCTTCGCCAAACTGATTATGCAAGCATTCCTAACTCTCTAATGCGGCGACAAATCATGTCAATCATGTCAACAAATTATGCATGGAGACCGTACTTCCTACAAATGACTAAAATGCCCTAAATCTCATATTCTTCGTTAATTTACGAAACAGGAAACGGAGAGCATGTTGTACATGTCAAACGGCGATGCCGTCGATAATCTACTATTAAACGACATTGAAAGCGTTGTAAACCGTCAATCAAAGCGTCTAAAATCCTCACCTAGTCTCTTACGGTCGCAGAATTTTGAACGGAGCGTGTACGCTTCGTCTACGGCTGTAAGAGAACCTGATTCATGGATTACGTTAGCTACCATGCTCAGAATCTACGTAAACCCTAAATCAGCAAGTTTTTGGGGTTTTTCTATACCTGAAAAAGTGGAAAAATCACCAGCCAGGTGATTAGAATGAAGTGTTGAAGCAGCACTGTCAGGGGCTCGGATGTGGGAAAAATCTCCTCTTCCCTTTCTCTCAAACTCTCTCTCTCTTTTCTAGGGTTTGTGAAATTCGGATGCAAGGAAGGAATGAGGGTTTCAACCCCTTTTATAAGCTTGGAAACGCCAAAAATAGGCTCCGGGACGAAGTTTACTTAATGCCTATCCATTTCGGGGCTGTTTCGGTCCAAAAATTGATTTCTGGTGGTCCCCTGGTCGATTGCGATCAGACTTAAGCTCATGGGTACCAGATGTACCTCGTATTAAGTTTTCAGTCGGGCAGGGTTCGCAGATCGCACGTAGCGGACCAGTTTCAGTTCAGCGGTCACCGCACATAGATCAGGGCTGAAAGTCTCATGATAATAAATAGAAATTTTTCCTGATTCGAGGGTGTAATCTGGATGAATTCTAACGGTCAGAACGCTTAATACTGACGCGTCAAGTCGTGTGCCAGATTTGAATTTAAAATTCCCAATTCGTCCCTATTCGCGGTCGCTTCAGTCCGGGTTCAATGAAATACTCTGTGATTATCGGTTTGACTTGATTTTCGAGATGATTGTCAAGTCCAGCTGGGCGGTTCTAACGGTCTAAGATAAGAGGTATCGGACCTTCGACGCGCGGTCTAAATCCAATACAAAAGTTCAATATGGTCCAGAGGACAAACCTGCTTAGAGTTTGATCCAAGGTTATAGAGTATTGTAGAGTTGTCTGTTCTACTCGATTTGGGTCTTGTAGAACGTATTTAAAGTGATCAGGGACTATTTCCCAGCTACTCTAGCGTTGCGCTAGCTAACTTACGTTTAATTTCCATGGAAATTATTTATACGCGATTTCGGGTCAAATCAGTACTCGATTCCAAGTACGGATTTTTCACGGGCGTTACACTTTCTCGATTACAATGAATGATATTTATAACTCAATAAAAGAAAATCAACATTATTTTCAGCCTTCTTTCATTTTAGTTTATCCATCTTTGTTCCTTTGAGAAATACATTAGTTGTAATTATTGATAAAAATTAAGCTATAATTACTAGTAAAAAAATAAGTCCTTAAGACACAAGGTAAAAAAGAGTCCATCAGGAAGGACTAACCCCTATCCAACTGCAAATTGCCTACTCATTGTTACAACTGATGGCTGACAAAGGCAGCCAAGTCCTTAAACTTCATCTTAATTGGTCCATCTCAATGTGGGGGTCACCAACGTTTAATCATACATTGAGTGAAGACTGATTCTAGCTAATCACACATGTAAACTAAATACAGGCCCTTGATCATACATGTGACCTAGTGTTTGATTAAATTACGTGAACACAAAGGATAGAAAAGAAACATATTCATACAAAGAGAGACCACCAACGCTTATTTAATGAAGGCATGTAGCATGCCAAAAGAGCCAATACTCAGAATCGTACGCACGGCTAGGACTTAAAAAGGTGGTCAACTCTCACATGGCATGTGATCGACAAATGAAAGGCATGCATGATCCTCAGCATGTCAGAAAGTTTTCAAAAAGACATGTTGTTGATGGATTATTCGTAACCTGTATACGCACCGCATGATTGTCCTAGATCAACATCTAAAGGGACATTCGAAATTTTCTCAGAAGTCATAAGAAATCGGGAGTGAATTATAGAAAGCCATCCAAAAATAGAAGCAGATTACATACGCTGTCATAATCCAGCAAGAAATCCAGATCCTTATAAGATATGGCCATTGTGTAATCGAGAGACTCATGCGCAAGTCACAAAAACTTACACATGGCCACCGCCTCTCGAAAGTCTATAAAAAATGACACTCAAAGAAGAGCTCTAGGCCATTGTCGAATTATCTTTTCAACGAGCCTAAGATTGTGTTTGTTCGACTTGTAACGAGGGATTTGTGAATGTTTTTGTGGGATTACGCGATGTTGGAAACAAAAGTGAATGCGAGATGGAATTTAGGTCCACTTTTGATGGTCAAACAACCTCCAAATGAGATAATTCTAAATTCATTTGGAATTTATCAAATTATATTTTTAACGAGTGGAATATCATCCCAATTCATCCTTTAATGAGGGAGTAATGACCTTTTTCATAGGATCGTGTAATGTTGTAAATGAGACTAATTAAATGGTTCGTGAATGCAGTCATGGACTTTGGGCTCATTTTTTAAAGGTCAAATGGTATCCAAATGATATGATTCTAATTTAAAATTTCATCGAACCATCTTTCCAACGAGCCTAAAAATGCTCCAATTTGACCTGTAACGAAGGAGTTATGAGCGTTTTCGTGGGATTAAGCAAAGTTGGAATCGAAAGCGAAGTGAGAGTACACTCGCATTTGCATTCCCCGAAAGCAAATGCAATAAGGCAAGAGTACACTCGCATTCACGTGCACATAAAGGTAACACAAGTGTACTACTGCCTTCACTTTAAGTTCTAACTCTACATGATCCTACGAAAATGCTCATAACTCCCTTGTTATAGGTTAGATCGGAGTGATCTTGGACTTGCTATAAAGATAATTTGATGAGCTATCAAATGAGACTATTATCATGTCATTGGATACCATTTGTCCATTTAAAAGTGAGTTCAAAGTCTATAATAGCATTCATAAATCGTTTGGTCTCGTTTTCAGCATCACACAATCCCATAAAAACGGTCATAACTCCCTTGTTATATATCGGATCAAGGCGATTTATACTTTTTGAAAAAATAATTCAACAAACTTTCAAATGGATTTGAAATTATTTTGTTTAAAAAAATTTCGGCCTTTTAAAATTGAACCCAAATTCCAGCTCATAATTGCTCTCATTGCTAACATCATGTGATCCCACATAAATGGTTATAACACTCTCATTACAAGTCAGATTAGGGCGATCTTGGGCTCATTAGAAAGATATTTGAAAAAAAAAATTTCAAATGGATTTAGAATAATTTCATTTGGATACTGTTTGACCTTCCAAAAGTGAAACCAAAGTCCATCCTGCATTCATTGTTGTTTCTAACATTGCACGATCCCAAAAAAAGTTCATAGTTCCCTCATAATAGGACGGATTGAGGTAATTTTAGGCTTGTTAGAAAAATAATTCAACAAACTTTCAAATGAAATTAGGATGATCTCATTTAGATGCCATTTGAAAATTCAAAAGTGGGCCCAAAATTCATGATGGTGTTTGCAAACTATTTGGTCTCGTTTTCAGCATCAAGTGATTCAATAAAAACAGTCATAACTCTTTTGTTACAGGTCATTCGAGGCAATCTTATACTTGTTAGAATGATAATTCGACAAACTTTTAAATGTCTATCAAATCGTATAGTTTAAATACCATTTGACCTTCAAAAATTGACCCAAATTCCATCTTGCATTTGCTTTCATTTCCAGCATCGAGTGATCCCACGAAAATTGTCATAACTCCCTTGTTACAGGCTGCATTAGCGCGATCTTGAGCTTGTTAGAAAGATAATTCGACCAACTTTCAAATGGCTTTATAATCATCTCATTTGAACACTATTTGACCCTTTAAAAGTGGACTCAAAATCTATTTCAAGTTCGCTCTTGTTTTTAGCATCACGTGATCTAATAAAAATAATCATAACTCTCTCGTTGTAGGTCGGATTGACGAGATCTTGGGCTCATTTGAAAGATAATTCTATAAACTTTTAAATGAAAATACAATCATCTTATGTGGACACCATTTGACTATTCAAAAGTGGGGACAAAATTTATAATAATGTTCATGAACTGTTTAACCTCATTTTCTATATCGCATGATTCCACAAAAAAAATCATAACTCCTTTGTTATAAGTCAGATTAGGGCAGTCTTATGCTCATTGGAAAGATATTTTGACAAAATTTCAAATGACTTTTGATTCATCTCATTTGAAGACCATTTGATCTTTCAAAAGTGAACCAAAAGTTCAATTCATGTTTACTCTTGTTTTTAGCATCGTGCGATCCCACAAAAATGATCATAACTCCCTCATTATAAGTCATATTTGGACGATCTTTGGGTCGCCAAAAAGATAATTCAACAAGCTTTTAAATGAAACTGAAACCATATCCTATTTAACCTGTTAAAAGAAAGCCTAATGTTCATATATTGGCAATGTTAAATAACCGCTTTATCTAAAAGCTCGAGCTGTTAGAGGATGTCGTATCAATGTATATCAAGGGACTTTTACACTAACACTTCCTTGCACATGCAAGGTGGAATTCTGTATGGAAACATATTAAGCAAGGGTGGAGGGACACTCACAACTTACACCCAGGTGTAGAGACATTGTAAGGGTTGATGTTAGTACATTATAAGGATAGTTGTTGGTATTGTAAAGGTTGCAGTTATTGCATTGTAAAGGTCGCTGTTAGTATGTTGTAAGGGTCACAACTAACTAATATGGGTCCTTGCTCTTACTTCGGTGGTAGACTTTAAGGAGTTTCAACATGGGGTCAAGGGTTCGAGTACCCATAGGTGGTGCAATTCCACTAGCGTAAGTGTGTGGGGGTGTGTGTGTGTGTTAAAAAAAAAGAAGGGTCACAACTAATATATTATATGGGTCTTTGTTAGTACATTTTTTTCTTAAATTTTTTTCTCTTTTTATTTTATTTAAAAGGATTAAGAATGTTTTTATTATTATTATTTTTTGTTTATTAGGTAATTTTTTGATTTATTTGTCATTTTTAAAAAAGAGATCATAAAAAGAAGAATACCAGTTGTTTTATTTATTTGATATTTTTATTTTTATTCTCTTTTTATTTTTTTATTTAAGAAGATTAAGATTTTTTTCTATTTATTAGTTAATTTTATTATTTATTTGCCCTTTTTAAATAAATATAAATAAAAAATGAAAAGAAAGTAATTTGCCTTATTTATTTGATATTTTTATTCTCTCTCTCTCTTTTTTTTTAATTTAAAAAGAGTAAGAATATTAATTAATTTTCTAATTTATTTGTCATTTTTTCATAAAAAAGATAAAGAAGAAAAAAAAATAAGAACGAAAAGAATAAGGTAAGTTGTTTTATTTATTTGATATTTTTATTTTTATTTTAGTTTCTAAAAAAGAAGAAAATAATAAAGGTATATTTTATTTATATATTTTTAATAGGTATTGAGATATATGCCATAATATTTTGGTTAAAACATAAATAAATAAAAAAGCTATTAGATATCTAAAAAATCATTTCCAAAAGGACCTACTTCGGTAATTAAAGTAGACACGGTGTGCTTTGGTTAAAAAACTCATTAGGTGATCTGGCATAAAGTTGGTCCTATCCCATTTTTAATAAAATACACAAATGACTGGTGGTCTTTTATACAAATGCATGCACACGTGTCACATGAGATACACATGAGAATATTCTATAAGTGAGCTTGTTCATGTTAAAACCCTCACATGTGCCACATTCAGTGGCCTTTAGGCACCAAATACAAATACATGTCACATTCAACCTTCATACACCACACATGTACCATATATGTATCACATGCACATATTCCTATGTATACATACACACAAGAGACCGGCATGTGCTAATATACATTTTCAAATAACTCACATGTGCAATATATCACGTGTTGGTTTAATCTACAAGTGCATAACATGCCCATATGTGCTCATGGGATGCAAATTGTGTATTAAGCATGCTGAGTAGACTCTCGAGGCCCACCGTGATGTATTTGTCTTATCCACCCCATCCATCTGTTTTTCCAGCTTATTTTAGAGCATGACCCTAAGATCAAAGCATATCCAAAGCTCAAGTGGACCACATTATAGGAAACAAGGGGATAATGACATTCATACTTGAAAGACACAAGGGGATAATGACATCCATACTTGAAAGACACAATTGGGTACTTACCCACCAGGACCTAGGTAGAGATTATATGGTCCTGTCAAGGGCTTTGTAGGGCCTGCCATGGTGTATGTGTTTTATCCATGCCGTCCATCTATTTTGATAGATCATTTTAGGGCATGAGCCTAAAAGGGAGGCAGATCAAGGTGCAAGTTCACCGTAACATATGATGTAGTTGAGAATGAAGTGTCCCGGTAGTTGAAAACTTCTCAAGGCCAATGTGATGTTTATTTGCCATCCAATGTATTCATACGGTTACATAAACTTGGATAAAGGGAAAACATAAATATGCTTAATCCAAAATTTCCATAGCCCTTTTATGGCTGCCAAAAAGTTTCTAATGGTCAGCGTTCACTCAACACTGTTTCTTATAATGTAGTCCACTTGATAATGGGATATACTTAATTTTTTTGGTCTCATACTACAAAATGATCTAGAAAAATAGATAGACGTCGTGGATGAAACACATACATCATGGTGGGTAGAGCTGTACATGAGCAGCAAAAGCTCAGTAACTCGCTCGATTCGACTCGAAAAAGTTCAACTCGACTCGAATCGAAGCTGAGTTCGAACCGAGTCAAGCTGATTTTTGGAGCTCGAAATGAGTTTGAGCTGAGTTTGATCTTGTCCCAACTCGACTCGGTTCGACTCGAATAATGATCAAACTCGGCTCGACTGGGTACAGGGTATATATACCCTTTTTAAAAAAAATCTACCCCACCTTTTCAAAAAGGACTCTCTGTGCATCAGGCTCGTCCAACACGAATCCCAACGCATCCAAGCCTTCGGGAGGATCGTTCAGTGCGACACACTCTTCCGGTTCATCACCAGGATGAAATCCTTCCTCTTCAACTAGCCCGACCACATTCTCCTTCTCGATGAAGTCGGAAAGCTCTACTGCGAGCTCAGCTTCCCCCGCGGCCACAAGGTGGCCCGCTCCATCGAACGACATCCCTCCCTCCTCCAGCTCTATCGCCATACCGATGGCATGATCTGGCTCGGTTTCACCGACTTAATGGAAGATCTTTTTCAGGAAGAGAGTTCAATCATAGATGTGCTCGAGCAATCCCGCATCATGACCATCAGTAAGCTCCTGATGATGTCTTCCAAACACCGAATTCCTCTCTCTCTCTTTACTCTCCCCATCATCCTTTCTTACCTGCATGGCCGCACCGACACACGGCTCGTCTTCCTCCCTCTCTACTTGAACTTGGCTCGAATTTGAACGAACCAAGCACGAGCTGCTGTTCCGAACTCGAAGGCCGAGTCGAGCACGAGTTGGGCAAAGCTCGGCTCGGCTCGACTCATGTACACCTCTAATGATGGGGCTCACAGAGCACCGACCACCAGCCATTGAATGGTGGCCGGGGGAGTAGCCAATCCGTTTCCTTTCAATACCCCCTGCTTCATGTGGTGTGGCTCATTTGAGCCTTCATTGTACCTGCTCCTTTTTGGACTCATGCCTTGAAATGATATATCAAACTATATGGAGAGCATGGATATATATATATATATATATATATATATATATATATATATATATATATATATATATATATATATATATATATATATATATATATATATATATATTCTTTTTTTTTCATGGATAAAACATATACAAATCCGTGGCCTGGACCATCTGTCTCTAACCAGGCCTAGGTGAGGTAGTATCCGATCCACATCCATTCCTTGGTAGGACCCACAGTGATGGGTGTTTGTATCGCAGAGCAGTGATGAATGTTTGTACCGCAGAATTTATTTATATGATTACGCAGACGGCCAAGGGAAAACACAAATATCAAATTGGTTCAAAACTTACATGGACTGGTTTTGGGTCCTTACCTCTGTGGTCCACTCTTGAGGAGTTTCGCCACGAGGTCTTAGGATCATACCATGGGTGGGGAAATCCCACTACCGCTTGTGCCTCCAAAAGAAGAAGAAGATTTCAACCTGATCCCCGCTGTAATTTTGGAATCATGTTCTAAAAGTGAAATGAAAAAAACAAACGAACAAACAAACAAAGCATAGCATAGCATTGCATGGATGGCGGATTGCATGGATTAGACACGTACATCAAGGTGGGCATACAAAGTTTACTCATCACGCGACGTTACCCAGTTCGCAATCAGCGCCGTGCCGCTGTAGCACATGTGTACAAAAGCCCCGTACAAACAATCAATGGTACACGAAATGATTCATCCGTATAAATCTGTCCAAACACCTTGGAAGCGGATTGGCTGGCGCAGCTCACACCGCCTGTATAGCTCCTGTATTTACGTCGGCAAGTTTGGTGGAACTGATCTCCAAGTATGTGTCATATCCAAAGCGTCCATTCAATCAGTGAAAAATGAGACAGATCTAATTATCAAGTGGATCACACGGCAAAAATCAGTAAGGGAGTAAACGGCTACCATTGAAATCTTTTTTGAGTTGAAAGAAGTTTTGAATTAATATGAAATTTATTTTTCTTATTCATTTATATTTTTATAAACTTTTGAAGAGATTGGATGGAAAATAAGCATTATGGTGGGCCCTATAAATTTTTTAATGGTGAAAATCATTATCCCCGCTGCTATTTATAGTGTGGTCCAAATGATCTTTGGATAAGATTCGTTTTTTGATAACAGTCTAAAATGATCTCTACAAATAGATGAACAGTATAAATACCGCAGCTATATAGCTGGTGTGTGGTACACTAGCCCATCTGCTTCCAAACACCTTAGACTGTACCGGACACGGATTAGATATCGACAGGTTTCAGTAGCGAAACAAGTTCTGTAGACCCTGCTGTGATGTATGTATTGCATCAACAGTTTCCATTCATTTATAGATATTATTTTAAGCCATGACCTAGAGAACAAGGCATATACAAATCTTTAGTCGATCCCACCAAAGGAAACAGGGGAAGATTGATGCCCCCGTAGAAGCTTTCCTAAGCTCCACCATGATGTTTTGTCAAATCCAACATGTTCAAAAGTTAACAAAGACACCAAATAAGTGAAAACAAAATTTTCAGCTTGATCGAAAACTTTTGTGCCTATAGAAGTTTTTAAGGGTGGTGTCACTCTCCCCACTGTTTTCTTTGGTGGGGTCCACTGGAGCTTTGTATATGACTCATTCTTTGGATCTTATCCTAAAATGATCTCTTCAGATGGATGGACGGTGTGGATATAAAACATACATCAAGGTGGGCCCACGTAACTTGGTGACGTCACTTCATAAGCGGTCTCGCTACTCAAACCTGTCAGTAGGCACGCCCGACTGTACCGCGTTGAAAATAACTCCTATCCTGACAAAACAACATTGATAGCCTAACGGCTCTTGATTTCGATCTCCCCAAGCGAGTATCCCGGGCACGGGGGTGCCGATTGCGTCCTATTCCCACAATTCTCTAACCACGAACGGGCAGTTATGTAGGTGGGCCCACCATGATTCATATGTTTATTCCTGCCGTCCATCTCTTCTCTTAAATCATTTTATATCATAAGAACAAAAATTAGGTAGATACAAAGATCAAGTGTACCACACCACAAATGACTTTTGCATTTAATGCAACCCCAGCTTATTATCTGGTGTGGTTTACTTGAGCCTGAAATCTTCTTCATTTTTGCATACATACGTTAAAATGACATGAGAGAAGGGATGGACAGTGTGGATAAAAAGATACATCATGGTGGGGCCACCCACAGAATTGCCGTATCAAGACCTCGTGTACATGTTTTATCCACGCTGTGCATTCAGTTTTAACCGATCATTTTCGGGCATGAGACAAGAAGGGGACAAGTTGAAGGCTCAAGTGGACTACACTACAGGTTGAAATCACACCAATGAAATCTCATCTGGGGTCACAAAAGTTTTGGATTCCATTCCTACACGTCTATGTATTCTCATCAACAGGTTGAGCCCCAGGCAGTTTTCAAGTACAGGAGTTCAATCCCACTGCTTCCTATGATATGCCCCCACAGAGCATTTAACATGACCATTCATCTTTAGCTATGTCATAGTGAGGTACTACCCAATCTGGGCCAGTAATTCACTGAAGGGAGCAGATTAGATAAGACTCTAGCCTCACCAAGACAGTACGGCCCTTACTATGGGGTTACCGTGGAGGCCACCTTGATGCATATATTATGTATCCATGCCATTCATTCATTTTTTTCATATCATTTTACGACATTATCTGAAAAATGAAACAAATCCAATTATCAGATGGACCATATCATAAAAAATAGTGCTGATTGGCCATTAATCACCACTGTTTCCTATGGTATGGTCATTTTTAAGATAATACCCTAAAACAATCTAGAAAAATGGATAGACGGCGTGGATACATAATACATGTATCAAGGTGAGCCCCATGATAAGGGTGTGACGCAGGGAAGGACATAAGGTTGAGCACCGTCTTCCTCAAGGGGATAATTGTTTTGAATTCATGGAACTTTTTTTTTTCTTCTTTTTTACGCACGCACACACCCCACACACACCGGTGGAATTTCACCACCTATGGGTACTCGAACCCTTGACTGGGAGTTGAAACTCCTGAGACTCTACCACCCGGGCAAGAGTAAGGACCCAATTCATGGAACTTCTCCATAGGGCTGTTCACGAGTCAAGCTAGCTTGAAAAACTCGTTCAACTCAGCTCGAGTTAGCTCGAATTGACTCGACTTGAATGACCGATTCAGGCCGAGTCAAGCTAATTATTTGAAGCTTGAGTTTAGTTTGAGTCGAGTTTGACTATAGGGCATTTTAACTCGGCTCGACTTGAAGCTCGAACTTGACCTCGATTAATAAATATATTAAAGTTGTGCGGAATGCGGAGAAAGTTGAGGTGGGATCTCTTTGCTTTCACCCCAACAGTAAAGAGTTTGATGTTGGTGTTGACGATCTCTTGAATCCAAAATGGTATATTGTATGGACCACTCACATGAATAGACATATCCTTCCTGAATATGTTGTGAGTAACAAGTCCTCAAATCATCTGCAAAGTAATAGAAACTGCGCTTTTGTCTGAGCAGCAACAATACAGGTGGGTCCCACTTTTTTTTGGACCCAGGTCTGTTTAAAATTCTATCCATTGGAAAGTATGGCCTTGATGATGGGTAATTTAGAACATACAATTGAGGATGCTTTTGGCCCATGGTTCTTCTATCATAGGGCCCACACAGATGGATTTTTTGGACTATTAAAAGATAGACTACACCTTGTTTCAGTTGCCGAGTCAAACCAAAATTGAATTTTGCTTGGTGGAGTGTCATGTAAAATGCATCTTTAAATTATTTTTTATTTAGCTTCTCTTTTGAATCAATGGAGGAAGATCAAGAACAGAATCTATTACTCTCTCACCCAACAAGCTCGAGCTCGACTCGACTCGAACCACTAGCTCGACTAGAACTCGATTCAACAGCTTTGACAAATAAGCCAAGCTTCATCGAGCTAGAACTCGAGTACAACATGGACAAGCCAAGCTGAGCTTGGCTCACCTCAACGCGGCTCGGCTCCATGCCCACCCCTACTTCTCTAAACTCCTCACATATACTCCTCGAATCTGCGAAGAAAATAACAAGAAAATAGAAAAATTCTATAAAATTCAAAATTGATTGATAAATTACTAATCTACATGTGCCTGTCACATCATTAATATAGAAAAAAAAACTAAAATTCATAATTATCAAAAATAGTTAATTTCTAACTCTAATAAAAATTTCAATTTTACTAAAACTCTCCTAAAGCCTAATTTCTAATAGTAAAAATTTTAAAAACTCCTGAAATATTAAAATTAATATTTTTTTTTTTCTAAAAATTTGTTTTCGAGCTGAAAGCACGCGTTTTCTGATGAAATAGACAAATGTGACTCACTTTCTGGGTCATTCACCTCGGATGATCTGTTTCAATAAATATTAATATGTTATGCGCCTTGTAACGATGCCTGAATCAAAAGTTACAGTTAATTTACGGTCCACCTTCTCTTGGTCCAACCATGGGGACCGGGTCTCACCTAATCGGCTCTTTCCCGATGAACGAAGCTTCCTGATTTGGGGCCAGCGCATGTTCAGGGCCCGAATTCAATGCACATGTGCCGCGTATGGCCTCTTTACCCGAGTATTATAGAGAGCCAGAGGTTGAACCCGTGGAACTTGTTTAGGGTGCAGACCCTGCATGCATATAACTAGACGGTTATATGTATATAATTACTAAACTGACCCTACAGAGAAGGTCAAGTTTGAAACAAGAGATAGATGTGAGGATGCTTCAGGAATTATCGATGTTTGCAATGGCCAGACCATAGTTACAAATCTCGTTATGGGGAATTTCTCGTCTAGGGAATTTCTCCTGAGATTTTTAAATCTGGTTAAAAATTAATAATTTTTCCCTCGCAATCTCCTTAAAATTAATAATTTTAGAATATTTATTATAATTATAAGGTTTTTTGGTGAAATCTTGTTAACATAAAATATTTAATATAAATTAATAAATAATTTTAAAAACTTTAATATACAATTCTAAAATGAATTTGTTAAAATTCTAAATGCATGTTTGAATTAGTAGCATAATCTGCTTTGAATGAATGATTATCATTACCACTATAGTTGTGGATGTAAATTCATCAATATCTGTTATATCACCATCCATCTATTTTGAAATATCATTTTAGGGCATGAGTAGATCCAAAGCTCAAGTGGACCACACGACATAAAGCAGTGGAGAAAATGACATCCATCATTGAAATCTTTCTAGGGCCCACCACGATTTTTATTTGCTATCCAACCTGTTTAAAAGGTCACACAAACCTGGATACAAGCAAAACATGAATATTAGCTTGATCCAAAACTTTTGTAGAATGATAGGCATCCCCACAATTTTTTATGGTGTGGTTCACTTGAGCTTTGGATTTAATTATTTTTTAACTCATTTCTTAAAAGATGCAAGATAGATGGACAACATAGATATAATAAATGCAGCATGGTTTTTTTTTTTAATTTCTTTTCTTTTTTAAAACAAGCATCGGACACATACACCCACGCACCCACACACTAGTGGGATTTCACCATCTATGGTTTCAAACCCAAGACCATGTGTCTTGAAGTTGTCGCCAAGCTTTTACAACTTTTTTAGGTGACTTTTCACCTTCCATTTTGATACGAGGCAGTCTCAGGTCCAACTAGTTAGACTATAACAGCCCATTTGGCCGGGTGGAAGGGATTGAATAGTATTAGGGTAGATGGCATGGATTTCTAGGTAATAATGGTGTTGTCAGTGGATTGTCTTCAGATCCATGGGATTGCTATATCCTTGGTTTGCTATATCCAGGCTGTTTGGCACGCCCGGGCAATTTGGAGATTAAACCTTCCCATCCCTTCTAATCCCACAAACCAAACATGTCCCCGGCAACTTTGAACGGATTACGGTGGATTGGATGGGATTTAAAGGTAATGGTGGTGTTGTCAGTGGATTGTCTTGAGATAGATGGGATTGAGATCTGATCACCGACTCTATTTGGGTCACGCGGCCGTTCCTGGGATTCAACTTCCAATCCCTTCCATTACCATCCAATTCCTTCCAATCCGACCGGCCAAACGGGCCCTAAGGTCCAACCGGTAAGAATATTATAATTAATTAATATTAATAAATACTAATGTAAAGAATAAAATATGGTTGCTGGTTTGGGTGGACCCCAATGTAGTGTTTAAATGAAATCTACTCCAAGTATCATGTGCGTCATTCCATGTTAGGCCCATGGCCTAAAATTAACCTCATTTAGGAGTATGTATCATACAAATAGAAACAATGTCCACAGCAAAGCTCATCCTTAAAATTGTTTCCTTGATGTGGCCTACCTTAATCACTAATTAACTTGTTTTTTTGGGTTATGGGCTAGGTTTTAACAATGTACAAGGCTAAGTTTTATTTCACCTCACTTTGGATGCTAACCCTTGCTTGTTCTTTTTTTTAAGGGGTCCACTCTGATGGGTATGTAAGATGTATTTAGACCACTAGATTTGTAATTCCATTTTAGGCCAAAAAAATAAAAAATAATAAATAAAATAGTCTAACCCCTAATTCAAGTATGCCACAAAAATGAAAAAAAATTGGGAGAGAGATGCCTCCCTTGATTCTTACGGGGCCCACCATGATCATTATATTGAATCTACTCCACCCATTAGATTCCACATTAAAACTTTGCCTAAGGCCAAAAAGTGAGGCTCATTAGTGATTCAAGTGAGGCTATCTCAAGGGAAACAATTTAGAAGGCACGCTTTGCCTTGTACACTGTTTCTAATTGTGCAGTTCACCTTAATCACAGAAAATGCTGATTTTTGGGTCTTGCGTATAATTTGGGGTATCACACATTATGGTGAAGGTAAATTTTATATGACACCATGGTGGGGTCCACCTAAGCTTGCAACCCCATTTCCTTCTCTACATTGGCATTCATTAACATTAATTAGTCATGTTTTTTCTATCAACTTGGACCTTAGGTATAGTCCAACAAATTAGGCTTGAGAGTGCCCCTATATACTATTTGTAAATTTCTAATAAATAATTAGGATTTGTATTAGAAAATTACTCCTAGAATGGGATTCCACATGGAGTGAATTTTCAAAGGTGAATTTATACTACAGCCCTTGTTTATACTTTACAAAGGATTGAGAATAGTGAGGCCCATGTGGTATATATCTATCATCCGAGCCATTAGCATATGCAAACCAACATCATTATTAGATGAACCAAAAGTATGGAGGATGCCATCCATTAAAAAAATAAAATGATACACCACACTTAAAACATTCAAATTTAATTACAGTCCATTAATTGATGATTTGATCGAACTAATTATTTGTTTGTGTGACCACCATAGCGGGTCGGTATGTTGGATGGGTTGGATGCTTCACATATTCAATGTGGGCCCAACATGTCTTGACTTTCACTATTTTTTTTTAAAGAAAAAGAAAATACGATGAGACCATTTTTGTACTTTCCAGTGATGCATGAAGAACAATACTCCAAACTGAATATCTCCCAGGAGATATGTAGAAGAGATGATATCAAAGCTCATTTGTTGGTTTTGCACAACTTTAAAAGAATTCGGATTCATAAATTCTGGTTTTCTATTTTGTGATTGGTCTATGTCATCATTGGCATTATCAGTATTATTACATTAAATGTGGTGTATGATGACATGGTCCAATCTATTGAGAGAAAAGTCTTCACCACTTTCGACCGGTCGTAGGGATTGCTTGACCGGTCATGGGAGCTGCTCGAATGGTCGTGGCTTGCACGACTTGAAGTCCAGTGAGCTTAGTTTTTTCATGTCTGAATCCTTCGACTAGTCGTAGGGATTGTTTGACCAGTCGTAGCTCCCCTTCGACTAGTTGTAGGTTACGCAGATTCGTTTCGCAATTTTGTGGATTGTGGAAATCTGTGTCCTTTTGCAACTGGGATACGAAAGGGAAGTTGCCTAAATTATAAGTAAGTATTCCTAGGGTTTTTCTAAGGTATGCGAATGGATGAGAAATAATTCTA
The DNA here is from genome assembly GCA_037074715.1 of Magnolia kwangsiensis. Taxonomy (NCBI): domain Eukaryota; kingdom Viridiplantae; phylum Streptophyta; class Magnoliopsida; order Magnoliales; family Magnoliaceae; genus Magnolia; species Magnolia kwangsiensis. The sequence continues at coordinate 139,482,216 of CM073575.1, read as the reverse complement.
AAGCTTTCTAAAGGGGTTCTAAGGAAATCAAAGGGTGTACCAAGGGTGAGATTTGAGGTTGTTCGAATCGGGTAAGTCATCTCTCTTTGTAATTTCTATTTTCATAGTGGAGATCTGTCGCTTTGTGCCGTGATTTTTTTCCGAAAGAATTTTTCACGTTAAATCTGAGTTCTCTTGCATGTGCTTGGTGCCATTAAATTGCTATCCTAGATTTAGATCTGTGTGGTTCTGCATGTCAAAATTCCCAACAAGGGGTATCAAAGTTATCGTTGGGGTACAGATCTGAATCTGATGAATAAATAATAATGGTGAGCATTAAGTATGAGATTGAGAAGTACTCATGAAAAAATAATTTTGAGTTATGAAAAATCAAGATGATGATTCCTTAATCAAGTAAGGCGAAGATGGTGCTCTTAAGGAGCAGAAGTCTACTATGACTGATGCTGATTGGAATACTCTGGATAAGAAAGCTTTATCATCAATCCGTTTATGTCTCACAGATGAGGTTCTGTATAACATCATGAGGGAGAAAACTGCGGCTAAGTTATGGACGAAGTTAGAGGATATTTATGCGAAAAAATCTTCTAAAAATTACCTACACTTGAAGCGGCAGTGGTATAACTTCAAGATAACAGAGGGTGGAGATCTGGAGGCTCATATCAACAACTTTAATAAATTAGTTTGCAAATTGCAGATATGAAAGAAGTAATGAAAGATGAAGAACAAGCATGTATGTTGCTGAATTCTCTTCCGGCGTCTTATTAGTCATTCAAGGACACTATTTATAGCATGAATAAAACCCTGAGTGTTGATACCGTTATCTCAGCCCTTCAAGGGAAGGCTATGAGACAGCTACACAACGACATGAGGACATCTTCTGATACACTGTTTACAGTGGGTAGGAATTCTGGACAAGGTACAAGTTATTCAAGTTGTATATCCAAATCCGAGGGTAAGGGTAAAAGAAAGGTAAAGTGTTGGAACTGTGGGAAAGAAGGATTGTGAAAATCTTAAATCGAAGAGGAAAAATTCTGAGGCTTCATGCAGGGAGGCCAACGTTGCTACGTCAAATGGATGTGATGGTGATGTTTTATCTGTGTCTTCGCTTAGACGACCATACGATGATCGTAAAGATGAGTGAATGTTAGACACAGGGGCATCTTTTCACATGACTCCTCATTGGAGTTGGTTCACCAGCTACAGGGAGTGCGATAGTGGACAGGTATTTATGGATAATGACATTGCATATAATGTTGTGGCTGTTGGTTCGGTGCACATTAAGATGTTTGATGGAGTGGAGCGTACCTTGACAGATGTGAGGCACGTTCTTGATTTGAAGTAGAATCTGATTCTCTTGGTGTGCTTGAGGCAAAAGGATGCAAGTACACAGGTATTGATGGTGCTCTTAAAGTATCTAAGGGGGCACGGGTAATCATGAAAGTGTAACGACTCGGTAACTTTTACAGGTTGATCGGGAGCACTTCAAAAGGTGGAGCTGCAATGGATGTAGCGGATTCTACCTTTACACGTGTGTGGCATGTTGGGCATGGCTACATGAACGAGCAGGAAAAAAAGGCTAAGATGTGCAGACATGGATATAGAGCAGGTGGAGTAGCCACCTGTGAGAAGAATCACATGGCATGATAGCAGGATATCGGCGAGGTACATGAACGACTCCAATATCGAAGGAGGATTCATCTTCTATTCAGATGGCTTTAGGTGAGCCTGGTGCTGAGAAGCGAAAGGTGACTATGGGTGATGTGATGGATTCGTTGTACCAGACTGACATATGGGAGAGGGTGGAGCTTTCAGTGGGCCGGAGAGCGGTTGGATGCATGTGGATCTTTAGGAGGATACAGTATAGATATAGGACGAGGTTGGTAGCGAAGGGTTATGCTCAGAAAGAAGGGATCGACTTCTCAGAGATATTCGCGCCGACGGTACAGCGGGTGTCTATTAGATCCGTGATTGGCGCTGGTTGGCCAATGTGATCTTGAGCTGTAAAGATGGATGTGAAATCTGTACTGCTGTAAGGGAAAGAGAAGAGCGGATCTACATGAAGTAAATAGAGCGGTTCGAAGTTAAAGGGTTTGAGAAAAGACTTTGCAGGAGGTCGTGGTTCGACCTGTCGCCTAGGCAGTGGTTTGATTCCATCATGGATGAAGGATCGGGGGCTGCAAAGATGGTTCTTGGCATTGAGACTGAAGGAGGAGTAGGCTTTGGTAATCACAGGAGGAATACCTTGTGTGTAGGTATTGATCAAGGATGTGATGGGCCGGATAAAGCCAGAAAGCGTTCCCTACATATCTCTCCTCAAGTTTTCCTCAGAATTTGTCCCAACACAGATGAGGAAAAGCAAGATATCTCATGAGCCTTATTCAAATGCAATTGACAATGTATGCCATGGTCTGGATAGACCAGTTATTTCACAGGTTATCAGTGTTGTGAGCAAGTACCTCGGTAAGCAATATTGGATAGCGGTGAGATGATAAGAAGACTACGTCTTTTCTTTTGAGAAGACAGGAGTAAAGGTGGTTGAGCTTGTAGATTTTGATCCGGCAAACATGCTCACCTAGATCGTTCCTGCAGAGAAGTTTAAGTTCTGTGTAACTTCTCTGGGCTTGGCGATGGGGTAAAAGAAGGACAGAGTGTGCACAAGAAGCTATGATGTGATATAGAAATAAAAGAAGAGGTCAAGAAGCTACACGATTGAAGGTTGAAGACTCGGTGGAGATTGTTAAGAGAAAAGCCTTCACCGCCTTCGACCAGTTGTAGGGACTGCTTAACTGGTCGTGGGAGCTACTCGACTGGTCGTGGATTGCACTACTTGAAGTCCAGGGAGCTTAGTTTTTTCATATCCGGACCCTTCGACCAGTCGTAGGGATTGTTCGACCAGTCATAGCTCGATTGGTTGTAGCTCCCCTTCGACTAGTCGTAGGTTATGCAGATTCGTTCCGCGATTTTACGGATTGTAGAAATTTATGTCCTTTAGTAACTATGATGCGGAAGGGAAGTTTCCTAAACTATAAGTAGGTATTCCTAGAATTTTTCTAGGGTATGAGAATGGATGAGAAATAATTCTAAGGCTTTTTAAAGGGGTTCCAGGAAAATTAAAGGGTGTAACAAGAGTGAGATTCGAGGTTGTTCGAATCGGATAAGTTCTCTCTCTTTGTAATTTCTGTTTTCATAGTGGAGATCTGTCGCTTTGTGCTGTGATTTTTTTCCGCAAGGATTTTTCACGTTAAATCTGAGTTCTCTTGCGTGTGCTTGGTGCCATTGAATTGCTATCCTAAATTTAGATCTGTGTGATTCCGCAAGTCATAATCCCCAACACAATGAAAATGCAATTTTTTTTTATTTGTGACAAGCAAAGAATTCAAATTTAGTTCAAAAATTGGTGGAGAACGTTGAAACGCACACATGGTATGATTTTAAGAAATCTAAGCTATTAAAACCGTTGACCCAAATGTGATGCAGCATAACCTACAAGTTTATTTATCTATTTTTTCCTTTGAATTTGGATGCTCACCCTTTTACACTTAAACTTACATTTGATGGTCAATAATTGAACGGTGGTTAAACTTATATTTGATGGTCAATAATTGAATGGTGGGCGATTTTAGAGATGTGTTCGAACACACAAGGACCCCCACAATTTGGATGGTCTAGATAGTTGTAGTTAGTGTCTGATGTAAAGAGGATGAATCACTGCTATAAATAATGCAAAATTAACATAGTAATCTCTGATTTACTTATAATATGATGGGGTGTGTGTGGTGACCCGACCTCTGTGGTTGCAGCACTCTATGGCACCCACCACGATGTATGCGCTTTATCCACATCATCTATACTTTTTTGGCTTTTTCTTTTTTCATTTTATTTTAAGTCATGATCTTAAGAGTCATATTCAAAGTTCAAGTGGACCACACCATAAGAATCAGGCAAAAATTAATGCCTATTGTTGATAACTCATCCAGGCTAGCATCAAGCTGATATTTGTATTTTCCCTTCATCCATATCTTCATAAATCCATGAATGGGTTGGATGACAAATAAACAATACTGTGGGCCCTAGGAAGGTTCTAACAGTAGACCTCATTATCCACTGCTTAATGAAGTATGGCCTACATGAGCTTTGGAATTACTTTGATTTCGGTCATGTTCTGAAATGAGCTGCCAAAATGGATGGACGACGTATAAATGGTGGTGGGTCCATGGAGTTGTGCAACTAAGGAGGTGGGGTGGCAGGGTCACCAAGTAATCGGGGTCGTATAGATCTGAACGAATTACATAGCCTTCTCACAAATATAGCCTAGATTTTTAAAATATCATGATATTTTTTGAGAAATATTTCACCAGACGATATTATCGTGATAATACCGCGATATTTTCAAGATTTGACACTATGTCAGTGAGGTCCTGAAAGTCTTCTAGATCGAAAAAACCTACACATCCAATGTTTTGACATTTGCTCTATGCCTTTACTGTATTTCTCCTTAACCGTCCATTTTAAATGGCCACTGATACAAAGGCTAAAACATTTAGAATTTCTTGGATTCCTCTATTAACAGTAGAAACTCTCATATGAACGGTATGGATTACAGAATGAAGGGCTCCATTAGTAAATATTGATGCATGGTTACTTTATACTTCGTAATGGATCGTTGGACCCGCACTGCACTGAGAGCCGTGCGCATCGGAGGCAGAAAGCCAGCACGTACATTAAAAAAAAAAGGGTCTTGAAGAACGTGTTTGAAATGCGTCGGGATTCAAACCAGTGCATCTTGACTGTTGGAGATGATTGCGTACTGAGTAAACTATGTGGGGCCCACTTTAATGTATGTGTCTTATCAACGCCGTCCATCTGTTTTTATAACTCAATCTAGGGAGCTTGCCTAAAATTAAAGCATATGCAAAGCTCAGGTGGACCACACAACAGGAAATAGTGGGAATTGAAAGAAGACCGTTGGAAAATTCTTTAGGCCCGGAAGTTTTGGATGAAGCTTATATTTGTGCGTTCCTTTCATCTATATCCGTATGACCTTATGAACAGGTTGGATGGCAAATAAACATCAGTGCAGGCCTAAGAAAGTTTCAACGGTGAAAGTCATTATCCCCCTTGTTTTCTGTTGTGTAGCCTACCTTGAGTTTTGGATATAATTCGTTTTGGTTTAATGGCCTAAAATGAGCTGGAAAAACAGATGAACGGTGTGGATGAGAACATCATGTGTGGATTCCACAAAGTTTAGTTAGTACGCAATAGCTGAGGGTGCACCTGTTCACCCAATCGTTCATCAATCATCGTAGAGATTTTTTCAGCCCACTTGGGCCACGACAAATAAGCAATGGGACCCACTGATGTACGTCCCATATCCATTGATGTGATTCGACTAGCCCTAGAATCATGGCAATGTTGCAACGCACAATTATACAGTTAGTCCGTTACGGATGCCAGTGATGGGAGCAATGCTTGAATAGGTGGATCCGCGGCAGAAATAAATTCCCTTTGTTTGTCCAGACAAAGTAAAAAGATTTTATTTATTTTTATTTTCTTTTTATTATCTCTCAAATAAGAAATTTATTAGGGAAATGCGTATGTATTTAAAAGATAGGTAAAAAAATTTATAACCATTATTTTCCATTATATTATTATAAATATTCAAATCTAAACCACAACATCAACAAATGAATATAATGATTGATGTTAAACTAATTAAAAAAATGTCATCGATATGATTTTCCTCTAATAAAACGAACATGTGAATCAACCGTTAAATGCAGATATTATCATGAGACAAGGGATTTATACCTATTATACATTTCATTTATCTTACTATGATAATGGTGAAACAAACAGTAAAACTAAAATCATGAATTTAATGATAAATAAACAAAGTTAAAATAGTGAATTCTATAATGGCATTAAATGAGTAAAGATGATTATTTTGGTATTTACGGTAGTAAAAATGTTGACATGCAAGAATTTTGAAAAGAGACATGCTACTTTATGAGCCCTACTGTGATATTTGTATTTTATCCCATTGTCAAATCATTTTGTCATATTATTTTAGGGCATCATCCAAAAATAAATAAGCAGAATCAAATCGTTTGAAACTTTGAGAAGCTTTCAATGACAGGTGTTCAGTCCCCACGGTTTTCTGTGATGTGATTGATTCCGACCATGCATTAAAATGATTTAGACCGGTGTGAATACAACACATGCATCATGGTGGACCCTATCTATTATGAGATTGAGTTTTGCCTAATTTTTGAAGTAAAATTCAGACTTTAAGGGCCCGTTTGGTCGGGTGGACTGGAAGGGATTGAATGGTATTAGGGTGGAGGGCATGGATTTTAAGGTAATGATGGTTGTCTTAAGATCCATGAGATTGCTATATCCTAGTATTGCTATATCGAGTTTGTTTGGCACACCCAGCCAATCTCAGGATTAAACCTTCCCATCCCTTCCGATCCCTCGAACTAAACATGTCCCAGGTAAATTTGAACAGATTATGGTGGATTTGATGGGATTTAAAGGTAATGATGGTGTTGTCAGTGGATTGTCTTAAGATCCACGGGATTGCTACATCCTGGGATCAGATCACCCAAACTGTTAGGCATGCTCGGCCAATCCCAGGATTTAACTTCCAATCCCTTCCAATACCATCCAATCCCTTCCAATCCGCTCCGCCAATCCCAGGATTTAACTTCCAATCCCTTCCAATACCATCCAATCCCTTCCAATCCGCTCGGCCAAACGGGTTGTAAAGGGACGCCGATTAAATACAGGACTCGACGATAGCCATTTTGTTAATGAAGTGACATCATCATGTTGAGTGGATTCCACCATGATGTGTGTTGTATCCACACTGTCCGTCCATTTGGAGAGATCATTTTATGGTAAAATAAGCAGATCCAAAGCTCAAGTGGAACCCACCACAGAAAAGAGTAGGGATTGAACTCATACCATTAAAACTTTCTTTGGCCACAGATGTTTTCGATCAAGTTGATATTTGTATTTCCCTTATTCCATGTCTGTGTTAACTTATAAATAGGTTTTATTTCAAATAAACATTATGGTGGGCCTTAGGAAAATTTCAACGGTGGGTGTTACTCTCCCTACTATTTTCTATGGTGGGGTCCACTTGAGCTTTGGATCTGCCTCATTCTTTAACTTATGACTTAAAATGATCTCTTCAAGTAAATGGATGGTGTGGATATGAACACATATATTATAGTAGGCCCAAAGAACGTGGTGACGTTACTTAAGTAGCCAGAATCGTCAACCGCTTAACAGTAAACAACAAGCATTTGCTATACTTATTTATTTATCACGGTTTACACGCATTTATAGCTAATCAAATAAGTCTTAAAGTAAAACTATTATAAATATTCCATTATCCTTTCATCCGTTTGGTTTTCCTAAAATTTGCTAAGAAAATATAATTTGGTTGTCATTTTACTTGTTTGGTTAGCATGCAGAAGTTAGCACCGGTGTACATTAAGTCGAGCTGGCCTCAGCTCAACTCGGTTTAGCCACTAGCTGACCCCAGATCGAACTCGGCTCGGGTCGGTCCTCGAGCCTGACTAGCCAGCTCAGCTCGGTTCGGTCAATAGCTTGGGCCAAATTGAGCCGAGTTTGAGCCAAAATTGAGCCTCTGTGGCATTTTTACAAACACATGTAGTGACTTTTAATTTCTCACTGTATGTAAAACAACAGTAGCTGTTTACAAGTATTTCATCAAACACCTTATTGGCAACATCAAAATTAAGGAAAAATGGTATTTTTTTCATATGCATACCTTCCTTGCCACTAGCCATTACTTGGTTAAGTCATTTAATCAAACACTTGGTGAGCAATATCAATATCAAAGCAATTGAGCCACCGAACTAGTTCGATCCAAGTTCGAGTCAAGTTGGGGTTCGATCCAAGTCGAGTCGAGCTCAGGTAAGTTCGAACTCGGTTTAAAATTTTTTTGAGCTCAAAAAATCAGCTCAAATTTAGTTTCGAACCGAGTTGAATCGAGCTTTTTTTAGTTGAGCGAGCTAACCGGGCTAATTCAGCTCGTTTACACCCCTAGAAGTGAGGAAATCCAACTCAAAATAAATGTTACAGTGCTCCACATTAGCGTCAATACACCTCCATGTCACGACGCTTCACAACAACCAAGTATACATACTATCCAATCCATTCATGCTATGCCCCACTAGAATGAGAATCACAAAATATCCAATCCATTCATTTGATGTGCCCCATCTATCTAATCCATTCATCTGATGTGCCCCACTAGGATGAGAATCACATACTATCCAATCCATTCATTTGATGTGCCCCTTCAAGATGAGAATTACCCACAAATAGTATTATCACATAACTTAGGTGGGTTATATCATTTTAATACAGATATTTTAGGTATGATTTTATGGAGTGGCTTATTTGAGCCTTGATTTAGCTTTATTTTCTGGAATCGAGGCCAAACAAGGCATGTTCATGATGAGCAATGTGGATTTGATGCATGTCAAGAACATCGTCCTGATCAAGGAAAGTAATCCCAGTAGATACGTAGGCAAGGTATGCAGGCCTTTTCCTTTTTATAATTGAAGAGATGACATGTTGAAAAAGAAGTTTTGGATACAAAATGCTAAGTTTGGAAGTACATTTCGCAGGGTTGGCTTGTATAATTTATTGGATGAAACCATCCCAGCCCTGTGGATCATCCTAAATAGTCACTTTATACAATTAGTTTAATTGGGTAAAATGGAATTAGTGGTTGGATGGAGTCCTTTTTAATGATCCAACCATTTACATGATGGACCTCATTGTGGATGAGAGATACCCCGAAGACTCAAATTGAAGTATTTTAAACCTTTGATTATTTAAATGTTTGAGAGATTGTCCATAATCATGGGAAATTAGTCAAACTATCAAAGGGTCGAAATATTTCTCTATAAGAATTCTATTTGTTTAGGATCCTTATCCTAGGTGGGCCTATCTTATCAAAGTTTAGATCATTGAAAGATGAACCAACGCTTTCAGGCCTTGTTTGTGTTATCATTGCAATTTCACCCTTGTAAAATCAAATAAAGAATCGTTCATCTAATGCATAGGGAAATCCAAAAAGGAATTTGGGGTCCTTGCTCATGCCTCAATGGTAGACTCACAAGAGTTTCAATACAAGATCATGAGTTTGAGTACCCGTGGTGGTGAAAACTCACGTTGGTGTGCATGTGTGTGTGGGTGTGTCTGGATAAAAAAATAATTATAAAAAATTTATAATCATTACACTTTTTTATAATGGAATCATGTATATTCTGAATTCAAACCAAGACATTAATATATTTTATGATAATTTAACATTAAAATTAAAACATTGTAAAATTACCATCATTTTCGAATTGTTGTTAAGAGATGAGTAATCATCATACATTTCCTTCCTATTATATTATATTACCAATGAAACAAACATGTCCTCGCACTAGGCCATGATTTATTCCATAATTGTACCTCCATGGGTGTATTATAGCAAACATCCAAAATAAACAAATAGTGATGGTGAGTGCAGCTTGAAAGGGATGCAAATTAGATAGTGACCCCACCACTACCCATGTCAATAGTTGAAAAACTATGTGGGCTCCACCATAATTTATGTGGTTTAAGCATACCATCCATCTATTTTGCCTGCTGATTTTAGGGCATGATGAGCAAATCCAAAGCTCAAGTGGACCACACCTCAGGAAATAATGGGAATTAAACACCCATCGTTGTAAACATTCTGGGCCACAAAGGTTTTGATAAGCTAAAATTTGTGTTTGCTCCTTGTGCGTGTAAGTTTTTAGGACTTTATGAACAAGTTGAATGGCATATAAACATTATGAGAATCAAGATGAAATTTATGTCTTCTCTTTTTTTAAGTTCACGTGACTTTATGAACAAGTTAGATGGCAAATAAACATTGCAGTGGGCCCTAAGAAATTTTCAACAATAAGCATTCCATCTCTACTGTTTTGTGAAGTGTGGTCCACTTGAGCTTTGGATCTACATCATTTTTTGGCTCATGCCCTAAGATGAGTGGGAAAAATGTATGGACGGCAAGGATAAAATGCATACATCATGGTGGGGTCTACAAAGCTCTTCCACCATCCAATCCAAGTCCTAGTTGGGTAGTGGAGGGCTGACTACCGAAACTGAGTCCATTCGAAAGTGATCTCGCCACACAGGGGAGACCAATAACATGGCTTGTTAGTTCAGCTGGTAGAGACAATACAGGGCAGATGTCATGTCCCAAATCCCAGTCGTGTCTGATCATCAGGTGCTCAAACGCGGAAGCGGATTGGCTGGTGTACCTCACACCAGCTATATAGCTGCTGTATTGACCTCAGTAAGTTTTGTGGGTCTGATCATGAGGTATATGTTATATCCAAACCGTCCATCCATTTTGCAAGATCGTCTTAAGTCTTGAGACAAAAAATAAGGCAGATCTAACTATCAAATGGACCACACTGCAAAAACCAGTGGGAGATTAAATGTCTACCATTGAAATCTTTTTTGAAGTTACAAAGTTTTGGATAAATATGAAATTTACTTTTGTATTTGTGACCCTATGAGCAGATTGAATGGAAATTAATGATCTCTAAAAATAAATAAATGGCGTATATATAATAAATACATCACTTTGGGTCCATGTTATTTTGATCTCATTTGAACCGTTGTACAACTCTGAGGAGCGTCAGTGCTCGTCTTCGCAGGACACGTACCTACCGAAGCTATATAGCTGGTGTGAGGTACACCAGCCAATCCGTGCCCTCAAACGCGTGCATATTCTTTGCTGTTATTTCATCCTAAGCGTCCATTTATTTCATAGAAAAGTGGCCTACTAGATGCTTATATCAGCCTGAATTTTGGAACTCAGAATCTAATAGGGAAGGATCACCTGATGAGCGGTTGCGATCTTGCATATCTTTTCTCGTGCATATTCTCTGGATGGCCCATGAGATGATTATCTCTACTTTTGATGGTCCACCCCTAAAATGTCATATCCATCGAGCCTTGCAGATATTGGCCTCTTTTTGCTGAGCAATAAATAAGATTATTATTGCATCTTATCAAAATGGTTCTCTTTATTTGGTTGAACGGTGGATTTTTGTTTACATTTATCAGTCGGCAAAGTCCATGTTAGGGTCAAATTCAGTTGAATGTGGAAACGGATTGGCTACTTCCCCTGACACCAGCCCCGTGGCTGGTGGTCGATGCTATGTGGGCCCCACCATGATGTATGTATTTCATCCTATCTTTTCATCCATTTTTACCGATCATTTTATGTCTCGATCCCAAAAAATGAGAGGTATATAAATCTCAGGTGGAACACACCACATGAAAACAATAGTGATTGGATATCCATCATTAAAATCCTCCTAAGGCCCACTGTACTGTTTATTTGACATCTAATAGGTTGATTAGGTCATACGGGCTCAGATGAAGGGAAAAAACAAAAATCAGCTTGATTCAAAACTTTTATGGCCCAAAATGTTTTTCAATAGTCGACGCTCATTCAACACTATTTCCTGTAATGTGGTCCACTTAAGATTGATATATACCTCATTTTTTTGTCTCATTTCATAAAATGGTCTGTGAAAATAGATGGACGGCATGGATGAAACATATACATCATCGGCCACAGAGTACTGACCATCAGCCATTGGCTGGTGTCAGGGGGAGTAGCCAATCGGTTTACGTTGAATGTGCGGGCTCGTAAGAAATTAAGCTATTTGAAGAAAAAGGGTTTGTTATTTTAATGGGGCTTTTTTAGTTTTTTGTTTTGCATTCTAAATAAAAAGACTTTTAATTAAACACATGATAAAAACTACAATTTAATAATAATAATATGAGTAGAAAAATAGTATAAGTGAAGTTGAAAATATTTTTAATTACCAACAATGAGAGCTAACAAATTCATTACCCCTGGAATTCAGTTTTGTGGCAGGACAATCATGTGTTCATTGCTCAACAGGAATTCTAACCTTGTGGTGTAGGATAGTTCGTTTGTTCATTGCGTGGTAAGTACCAAACTTCATAGTGAGACGACTAATGGAGGGTTTTGATCTTTGATAGTTGGTTTGAAACCTTGATCGAAGGACTAGGGCATGCAGTAAGAAAGCAAGTGGAGTTGACAGTCCATTTTAAGAACTTGATGAGAACTAAGTACGTAACAAAATAATTAGTGATCCAGTTGTCGTGACTTTGGGTGAAAGACTTGGCTCCGTAGCAAGATGGTTGATAGAATCACTTAGTATGTAGTAGGAAGGCCTTATAGCCTTACGTTGGAGATAGAGCAATCTTATTAGTGATCCAGCAATATGATCGTTGACACAAGGTGGAGGAATAAATAATATAATCAGTCCATGCTCTCTAAAACATTTGACTAGATAGCAGTGAAGTAGTTAGTTCAAATTAAAACCAAGAATGTTAATAAGGAATGATGGATAAGCATTACTGTGCTATAGAGTGGAGCTACATTGTGTTAACTTGGGCTTAGATCTCTTCACTCTCGATTTTATTTATAAACACGTGAAAGGATGCTAGTATATAACCCTAGGAATTCCTTCTCACAATTTTTACTCTAATTAAATAGCATAATTAAAAGGCATAACTGATTACATCACATCATCAGAATTGCTCTCTAAAATCTTTATGCAATTAACTCACTATCAAGCGATCGTGACCAATTACATTCCATCATTATTTTGACAAGAAACGAAAGTATTTGATTTAGGAGATTATCTTATTAAATAGTGATGATTGTTCTCTCATTCTTTATTTATTATTATTGAATAAGATAATCTCTCAAAATAAATATTTTTGTTTATTGTTGAAACAATCATTTATATTAAAATATAATTCTTACTAATTAACTTCCGCATTCTTTCATATCATTGCATAGATTATAGCCTTTCATATTTTACCACATGTTGTATGATAGATGCTCATTAGAGGTGGGCATCGGTCCGGATTGGATCGGATTGTGGCCAACTCGATCCGATCCATAATCTCAATGCTTTGAATTGAATTCGAATTTGATCCGATCCATGATCAGATCTGGGTCACTTGACTCGGGCCGATTCGACGCATGGTTGGCCTGACCCGATCTGAGTCTGACTCGGTCAAGAAAACCAAGTCGGATCGGGTTGGGTACGAATCAGATTATATGATTTAATCCAATTGATTCATGTGGTGTGGTCCACTTCAATCTTTAATATATCTTTTTTGTTCAAGACCTAAAATGATATTTCAAAATCGATGAACGGCTTAGATATAACATATACATCAAGGTGGGCCTCACATGGCTCTGAAATAACATACTATCTTCCGTAACCATATTTTTATTGGGCCGTTGACGTGCACTACATGAAATGGCAGTGACTTGCTTCTTACACAACCACAGCTTACGCAACATGACATTTGTATCGACGTTAGCGAGTTTCGTGAGTCTGATCATAAGGTATGTGTTATATCCAAACTATCCATTCATTTGGTGAGCTCGTCTTAAGGCTTGTGATGAAAAATAAGACTGATCTAACTATCAAGTGGACCACACGAATTATTTAACAGTAAAAATCATTCGCTGCTGCTATTTGTGGTGTGGTCCAAATGATCCTTGGATATTTTTAATTTTTTTGATAATGCTCTATAATAATCACTAAAAATATATGAACAGTGTAGATATAATAAATACATTATTGTGATAACTCTAATCTTCTTTGAACCGTTCGTACAACAAGAGCTCGAGGAGCGCCCATAGCTCGAGGAGTGCTAGACGACGCCAGTACTGAAAAGTGGAAACTAGCTAATCCCCCTGCCACCAGCTAATGGAGGGTGGTCGGTGCTCATTGGGCCCCACCATGATGTATGTGTTTCATTCATGCCCTCAATCTATTTTTATAGATCATTTTATGTTATGTAAAAAAATAAATAAAAAAAATGAGGTATATCAAAATCTCAAGTAGATCACATTTTTGGAAACAGTGTTTAATGAACATTAACCATTAAAAACGTTTTGGAGGCCATAAAAGTTTTTGATCAAGCTGATATTTATTTTTTCCCTTAATCTGGTTCCTTATGACCTAATCAACAGATTGGATGTGAAATAAACAGAACATTGGGCCTTAGGAGGATTATAATGGTGGACATTCAAATATTATTGTTTGTGTGGTCCACCTGAGATTTGTATTCCTATCATTTTTTTTCTAAAGGCCTAAAATGATATGTAAAATGGATGAAACATATACATCAGGGTGGGGCCCACAGAGCACCGACCAGGGGGAGTAGCCAATCCGTCTCCACTAGTCTTCGCACATGACACGTACCTACAGTAACTATATAACTGGTGTGTGGTACACCAGCAAATTCGCCTCTACTTGGTATTGAGTAAGCTCTGTTGGGCCTATTGTAAAAATGCATGTGTTTATCCGCTCCGAACTGGGTCGGATCGGATCGAAACGGATCCAATCGGATTGGATCCGTTCGAGTAGGCATGGATCTGAATTCGACCTGAAAATTTTTCGGATCTGAGCTGTTTTACTCAATACGCACTGATCCAGACCGTCGGATTGGTTCGGATCGGATCGGATCCACCATATCGGGTCAAGATTGCCCAACTCGCTCTCCTCTACTGCATGACACGTCCTATAATGATGGCAGCCTTGACTTACCTATCTTTACCGTATAACAGTACCGCCATGCAGTACTACTCTAACCATATGATATGACAATGTCATAATAGTGTAAACTGTTCCTTTGTCCTTTGTGTGAAATTCTCAGTAAAACAATTAAAAAAACGAAGGAAGCGTATTGGACAGCCCTGATCAATGATTTAATCATCCACCTATTTAAAAGATCCTGTCTTTGTGTGAAATTCTTAGCAAAACCAAAGCATATTGGACAGCCCTGATCAATGATTTAATCATCCAGCCGTTTAAAAGCACTGGGTACATAAAGAGCATCAATGTACCTCAGGTGTACCGAAGTCTACTCTTATTTAAGAGGTTCACCAATCACCATCCAAATTTGCACGGAAATGCTGTGTGCAGACATGGATGGCCCACATTCATTAACAGTACGGAGGGAACACATTTACGAGATCTGGATTGATCATGTGGTCTCTGTAATATCAAGGCCCACATTTCACAAGTCACGCAGTACATTCCTGTTTTATACGTTGATAGCCATTGTTTTCATTATTATTATTATTATTTTGTCGTTTAATACACACCCGTATGGCAAGTCCACATGATGAACGGTGCAGATTTTGTCCCGACAGTGGCGTTTATTTCGGAAGCGGATTGGGTGGTAACCTTAACACCACCAACACTTCCGGTGACCAGGCTCTATGGAGCCTACATGTGTAAGAAATAATAGAGATAATGGGTCCACCACCGTTTAAAACTTCTTATGGCCCAGTGCCATGTTTATTTGTCATAAAGCCTCTTCTTAAAGTAAGCACAAGTAGCAGCTTGATCTAAACCTTCTGTGGCCCATGAGAAAATTCAACTGTAGGCATTGGATCCCCATTATTTCATATGGTTGTTATTCATATAAGCTTTGGATATATTTCAATTTGAGTTTATATTATAATATAAAAACATTTCTGGACAGTAGTATTAAGTTGTATTAAATAAGATGCATTAACAATCCTACTTTAAAATTTAAGATAATATGTTTGAAAGGAGCAAGATTAAAATTAACTTTATAAACTTAGACAAATAAGCCTAGAGTTGAAAAGTTTGAGATGAGATTATACGAATGATGAAAATAAGCCTTGTATTAGATTCACGTTTTAAAATAAAATGAACGGTTGATAGGGATAAAATACATGCATGACGGTGTACCACAGGGAGCCTCACTAGTCCTGGTGGCAGGGGTAGTACGCAATCCGCCCTATTTTGTCTACTGAACCAATTGGAGATTTTTCACGGCGGAAATGACGCAGCGCACCTGATACACGGTACGGATTTTATGGACGTTCCTGTGGGCGCGCCTGCGTAAACAGGCTCGCGTTTCACTGTAGAAAGGACGTGCGCTCAGAGTCTCCAAGCCAAAAGGGTATTTTCGTCATTTGGGACGTCTCACCCTTGGATGCGGATTGCGTCCTACCCCCGTCCGGACAGTAATCCGTCCGGGCAGGGCTCTGTGGGGCCCAGAGTGATGTAAGTGTTTCATCTACGCCGTTAATCGTTTTTCTCATATCATTTTAAGACGCTATCATGGAAATTAAGTAGATGTAGGTCTTAAGTGGACCACAAAGTGGGGATTTAACTTTCACCATTAAAAAATTCTTGGAAGCTAGAGAAGTTTAAGATCAAGCAGATATTTGTTTTTTCACTTCATCCACGTCTCCATGACCTTATTAATAGGTTGGATGGTAAAAAAAATCACCCTTTAGAAAGGTTTCAACGGTGAGTGTCTTTATCAGTGCAGCTTCCTTTGGTGTGGTCCACTGGAGGTGTGGACCTACTTTATTATTAAATACATAAATTAAAATGATATGATAAAATCGTTGAACGGCGTGGATGAAACATTTACATCATGGTGTGCTCCACGGAGCCCTGAAGCAATCCACGTCCCTCACCTTGCGGGTACGGATTAGGTGAGACCCCGGACGGGCACATGACAGTGCGGCCCTCACCGTGGGGCCCACCTTGATTTATGAACTCTGTATCGAAGCCGTCCATCAGTTTTCCCAGTTCATTTGAGTGCATAATACCAAAAATGAAACAGATCCAATTATCAGGTAGTTATATCGTACAAAATAACGGTGAATGACCGTTAATTGGCTATAAAAGTTTTGAATCAAACTGATGTTTGTTTTTTTCCTTCATCTAGACTTCTGCGACCTTATAGTCAGATTGGATGGTAAATAAACACTAGATAAGCATGAAGGTGTGCCCTGGGAAGTTTTTAATGGTAGGTCGTTCAATCGCTATGGTTGCTTATGTTATGGCAAAATTTGTAATAGGAAATTCGAAATTTTTCTGCTAATGCCCCCAAAATGACCCGAAAAAAGAGATGAACGGTGTGGATACAGAATACATCTATCAAGGTGGGGTCCACGGTAAGGGCTGCATCCTCTCGGGTAAGGCCAGGGTCTCACCTAATCCGCTGCCCTTACCCGCATGATAGCTTTATTTTGTCCATATCGTAACGTCCTAGTTGCAGTGATCCGTAGGGTAGGACACGTGGTATGATCTCGTCCATTAATATGGAACACGAGGTGCCACGTGGTTGAGATTGAGAGGAGCGGATGCGTCAGGTATCATTAAAGAAAGATTCTCCCGTTAGAAAACCGACCGTTTTTCCGCCTCGACCGACACGCCCACGACGCTTCCACTCCACTGTAACGGCACGAAGTCCCATTACCTCGTTTGCCGCGCTATCTGCCGACGTTTGAGTTGACGGAAGTTGGCACCACCAGTACACTGCATTAGGGTTTCGTTACAGCACATTAACAAATACGGCCGACATATTTAAGGGCGTGTTTGGCTAGACCGATCCCATGGGATTAAGTTAAGAGGGATGGAATGAATGAGGGTAATGATGAAAGTTTCAGTGTTTGTCCCTTCATCCTATGTGCCTGTGGTAGCCGAGGGGATGGGATATGCAGTAGCCTGTTTTGTCCGTTACAAATGATGACTTTGCGTCTACACATTTTTTGCTGTGTGCCCTACTTATTGCTTTATATCCTACCAGCTAAATGTGGGTCGATGAAAATGATGAAAGTAGTGGATATCTCGTTGATATCTTGGTAGGCCCCACATAGTGTTGAAAACTCATATTCTGGGATTGACAAATTCATCTTATATTTGGGCGTTCTTTACGAGAGCAAGGCATATCCCACCATCCCAAACAGTGGAGGGGATGATAGGGCATGAGATATACCACCCTAATTTCATCTAATAACACATCTAGAGCCCGACCAAACTGGCCCTAAAGGGGTAGTGGGCTGCGTACTGAGTAGACCGCGAGGCCCACTATGGATGTGTGTCCTACGATATCCACAGTAAAAAATGCTAGGAACACTGATATCTACCGTTGAAACATTCCTAACACATACAGTAATGTTTATTTGTCATTTAAACTATTCATAAGATAAGAGGGATATGGATGAATGTACCCTGTAAATATCAGGTAGATCCAAAACTTCCGTGACGCGAAATAAATTTTCAACAGTAGGCATTCAATTCACACTATTTCCTCTATTTTTTGTGGTGTGGTTGACTGGAGCCTGATGGACATATTGCAGTGTATTGTATTGTATCCCTGTCCTTTTAATATATATGTTCTACAAAAATTATTATCTATTCAAATCAACACATGAGTGCTTGTTTGGGTAACTATACAAATGCGTCCAATGATTAATGTTTGGATACGAGGTATTAAGTCTGCATAATTTATATTAAGGCTGCATAATGTATATATGTATTATATTGAGGCTAAATAGAGTTGGCTATTTCCATTATTCGGCTTTTCAAGGTTGATTGTTAGTGCACGTGGGCCTCTCAATGACGTCTCGTAACCCATTCTGGCCATCCATCTATTTTATCGTGTGTAAATTAGGGTCATGTAGCTAATCAATGCCGTCCAAGAAGAGTATTGGGACACATATAGGATCCATCTTCAGCAACATTTTCAAGTTTGGAAAGGCAATACGATTCCAACCGTGTATCTACTAATTATGGGACCCATCACGATCTGGCTTGCTGTTTTGATCCGTACAAGCTCGAGTAAACCAACGGGTATAGTAGACCATATACACCCCACCAACAAGGGACTACTTGCACGCGAAGAGTCGCCACTTTTCTCTTGAATCGGCTCATACTTTCAGAGGAGATGTATATCCTAGTAGAATCGGGAAGAAGGATACCAGTACTTGAACGATCTGCAACTCTCTAAGAAGATTATCGACTGTAGTAGGAATCTCAAACCTTTGAAAGAGAACTGGAAGAGCGGACTGGCCCCATGCAATAGAAAGCAGATGATCAAGAGTGATGAGCGAGTAGAAAGCTTTCATCGTCAATAGATACAACCCCCCTGTAAAAGAAAGAAGATTTCTCATGCCATTATTGCCTCATGAATAGACTGCACTGCATGATGCATTGGCGTCTGACTTTACAGTGCCATCGTTTGAAAATTTTAAGCGCAGCTTGGGTGAGACCCGGAACCAGCCCAGTGGGCTACATCGTTTCTAAGAAGGGATTAGGTGGGATGGAATTCAAAAAACATAATTATTAACCATAGCAGGGATTGTCCCCTGTTGCCCTGGGGTAAGACTAATTCCATGCTTTTTTGGTAATATAGTGGTATATTGAATGGATATACCCATCATCATTTCAAATTATTGAGAATAACACATGTGTGTCATATCTAAACCGTTCATGTATTTTTTAACCTCATTTTATGACATGGGCTTAAAAATGAGGCAGATCCAAAACTTATGTGGCTCCAAAGAAGACTTCAAAGGTAAGTATTCATTCCCCATTGCTTTCTATGGTAGGGTCCACTTGAGCTTTAGATTTACCTGATTTTTTAGCCCATGCACTAAAATAATCTCAAAAAATGGGTGGACGGTGTGGATATAGCCCACACATCATGGTGGGACCTACACAACTTGCTAACATTAAATAAAATTGGCACAAGACCCAATGCAATTCCATCTATAGCTTTTCCATTCTTCCCAAACATGGAGTGGAATTGGCACAGGACCAGATGCAATTCCATCCCTCCTAATCCCTTTTACTTCCACTACCCAAACACGCCCTAAGATTATATGGGTGAGTACTGGTATCCCTGACTATGGGGCTTACACTGGTGTAATTGCCTTAAATCCACACCATCCAACCATTTTGAAAGCTCATTTAAGGGAATGATCACAGAAATAAAGCTGACCCAAATCTTCGGTGGACCACACCACAGGAAACCCTCTGTAATTGAATCCCCACCATTAAAAACTTCATGGATTCAGCCAGAATGTTTATTTTCCATACAATCACTTGATAAGGTCACAAAGACTTGGACAAAAGACCACAAAAAGATCACCTTGGTCCAAAGCTTTTGTGGCTCATAAGTAGTTTTTAATGGTCAATTACCACAGTCTCTCCTATACTATGGTTCATTTGAGACTTGAATGTGCGTATTTTAGATGATGCCCTAAAATGAGCTTTCAACACGGATGTACATCATAGATGTAATCCCATACATCATGGTGGGCCCCATAGTGAGGGGTCTCACCCACCTTGATAGAAACAGGGATTCTTCGCTTGTTGAAAATATTGAGCTCAATAGAAAAGGATTCTCATTTTCAAAATTTACTTTAGAAAGCCCAACCCAGAAGGATCCACTCCATTGGTTTAGCACTTCCTTGTGTTCCACTTGGTGTGGCCCACCTAAATTCCATTGACTTTTAGTAGAATTGTACACAAGCTAATC
Source organism: Magnolia kwangsiensis (assembly GCA_037074715.1). Classification (NCBI taxonomy): domain Eukaryota; kingdom Viridiplantae; phylum Streptophyta; class Magnoliopsida; order Magnoliales; family Magnoliaceae; genus Magnolia; species Magnolia kwangsiensis. The sequence continues at coordinate 139,461,741 of CM073575.1, read as the reverse complement.
TAGTTTGAAAAGCTCACTCAGCTTGGTTTGATCTAGCGGAGATTAATTTGGCTTGAATCCGACTGAAAATGAGCAAACCTTCGTATGACCCAACTCATTTGAAAGCGAATTGAAGTTAAGTAGATTGGAGCTTGACGCAGCTCGACTTGAAGCTTGAAGCTCAAAGCTCAATTCCAATCTTTGTTAACTTGAGCTTGACTCGAGTGATACACATGTATAATATTTAAATAAAAAACCACTAAATGTCCTTGACTCGAGTGATACACATGTATAATATTTAAATAAAAAACCACTAAATGTCCTATTTCACTCATCTTTTTCTTTACCTCTTAACAAATCTAACCCCTCTCTCTCTCTTTCTCTCTCTCTACTCGGCCACTCACTCGAGCTCAACTCAACGTATCAACTGCACAGCTCGTGCCCAACGAACTTGCGCGAGCTCAACTCAACATCTCAACTACACAACTCGTGCCCAATGAAAACTCTCTCTCTCTCTCTCTCTCTCTCAACAAATAGAAAAATTCCAAAATCCCAAATTGAGATTTATGATTTGTAAATTGAAAGGTTTGAGAGTTAATTAAGTTGGGACTAGAAGCTCAAATAGTAAGCTCAAGGGCAAATTCAATATCAAGGAGAGCAGGGAGAGTTAAGCTAAATTCCAATGGTAGGCTCGAGAGTGAGCTCAATCTCAAACTTCAGTTCAAGGGAGCGCGGATGAGCCAAGCCAAACCCCACTTCAACTGGATTTGATGTACATCCCTAACTTTTAGCCTACATGAGTTGACTTTTAAGACATGGCATAGGAGGAAAAACGTGCCCCCATTGATTCACAAGGTGGATTTTGATGCAACATTGATGTGGACCGCACAACACCTCATCACCACCGCAAGAATTATGGCATATGATCACATCTCTTCTTCAAAATTCGAAAAATTTACATTTTTTTTTTTTTTGTGATTTTATTGTCAAAATATGCTGATATTATTAAAAAAAAGAAAAACAAAATTTATTCTTTATGCGTGGCCGGTAGGCTCGGTACGTATCCGGTTTGGCCGGCAATCCCAACACCAGCCAGCTATATGGTTTCAAATATCTGTGGGCCCACCATGATATGTATGTATTTTATCCACGCCCTCTATCCATTTTGCCAGATCATTTCATGGAACAAGCTCAAAAGTGAGGCAGATCCAAATCTCAGGTGGACCACACCATAAAATAACATTGATTGAACGTGCACCATTAAAAATTCCAAAGGCCGGCTGTATTGTTTATTTGCCATACATCCTATTGATAAGGTCGCACTGGCCTAGATAAAGGGAAAAATACAAATATCAGCCCGTAATAAAACCTGGCAGGAGATGTACGTCTAACACCCAGATGATGGGTGGGCCAGTATCCTCCGCAACACCTGTTTTAGGCCGTGTGTAAAACACGAAGGCTTGTGGGCCACTACGTTGTCTATGGGATATCCAGTCCGTCCAATGTTGAGCTCCTTGGTGCTTGAGTCACAAAACACGTATGAGGTCTACCTCAAAACCATTGTATCCAATTTTGCAGCACGTGTGGATTAGCTAATAAAGAAATCACGTGTTGTTGCAGGAAAGAAATTTAAAAATCTTCAGAAATATTAGAAACATTTTTTAGGAGTATAGTTAGCGTTGAGCTGAATGATACAATCACCTGGTGTAAAAGTGATGGAGTAGAAAAAAATAATTACGACACGAAGAAAAATAAAGATTTGCAAGATTTATATGGCAACATTTATACTAATGGTTGATATAAAGAAGAGAAATACTAAAAAGGAAGTTATAATATGAATCTATAGGTAGGAAGAAGTTTAACCAATTAAATGATCTAATACTAATCCAACAAGCCAATTAGGTTATTTTTATCTTTCCTTATCATATTTCAACTTTATCTCAAGAGTAATGATAATCGTTAATTAGAATCCAACTCTACGCTTGTATGTTAGGCTATATCCATTTCCAATATAAGTTCATACTTCAAAAAAAGTGTTTTTATAATTGCTCTTTATAATTGGTTGTAAGTACATTATTTTTTTTTGATTGCATTAGTATATTAAAGACCTTTCTAAAAAACAATCAAATAATTATCAACTAAAAAACTCTATACCTCCGACTATCGACTGATTATTTCACAAGTTAATTGTGAGTAAATTAATATACGGTTGACCTTATCATATCTTGGTTATATGTGCATGTATTGATGTACACCTTAGTGCTAGGAGTTATGTTCTTTTATCGAAATGGTTTTACACGCCCACATACACTACATGTGACCAAAACCACGCCGACTGCAAACAACAACCTTCTACATTCAAGGTCATCTTTGCGTTTGACTGGGTTGTTTTGACTTTTAAGGCAAGACACTTCACTTGGGACCGTCTGCCGAAAGGTAGTGGATTCCAGACACATCTGTCGGCTGGAGACTACCTTTACAACGGTGATGACTCATCCACCGCAATTGTGGCATTAATGATGATGCAGTTCTCACCGGTCAAATCGTAGGCCTAACTATGGATGGAGCATAGCCTAAATCTCACGTCTCATCAGGCAAATTTTAAGCAACAATTGCTATTGAATGTGGACCGTTTACTACATTAGCTTGGAGGTATTATACGATGCTGGTCCGATTGTTGGTATGTCACCAATCAGGCTGTCAGTTTGAACAGATGGGGGCCCACCATCAAATGAAAAGTTCTTCAATAGTGGGCCCCACAATTAGACGGTTGAGAAATAAATTACAACAACCATTCACATATAAACGAAAAAAAAAGCCCAAAATGACTAGGATCTCCAATCTTGTGAATTCTGGTATGGGCCATCTAGGGCGAGGTCTATCATATTAACGGTTTGGATCACTGAGCCATGGGACCGCACTTGTACAAACTGAAAAATCCAAGCACAACATCATGTCTCATTAGTTCAGCCGTCCATTTGGTAGCAATCAATTCCACAATTTTGGGCTACACTCCATCTATAATGGGCCCACCATGGATGAGCTAAAATGGGGTTTAACTATCACCCTACTCATTCAATTCAACATGTCACACGGTCACTTATCCAGACCGTTCATCAGGATAGACCATATCCACCGATTGGTGGGCCTTTCCCCTTTCAATATAAGGATTGTGCTTCATCCAGTCCGTTGGATTTTTCTATCGTGAATGATCCATTGTGGTACCTACCCCATAAACGGTTGAGATCAGGAAAAATTGTGCAATTCTTTAGAGGATCAATGGTTGCAATAACATCTGGTCCACCTTCAGAAAATCTGAACGGATCATTAGGTAGGCCTTATCTTGGATTGGGCATATTCCAGATTCTAACCCTTGGATTTTTGGAAATTTTCATAAAATAAAAAAAATGGATGGTAATAGTAACTTCTACCGACTATGATTTCGTATTCCTTTTCACAAGGAGAATACTTTGATACTCTTGCAGAGTGTGATGGTTGATACACAGGCAGTTCGAAACTACCAATGGTCATTGGGATCTGGCCTACCCAAGATATAAATTAGTGGTTTAGATCTCTCACGCGTCTGCGACGTGTCCGAAAATCAAGTCGGTGATGAGCCAACTGAAAGAAAGAGACAAACAGAAGGTTCCAGTCCTTTGATTTGTCGTTTTCGTTTAATTAGTATTACTAATATTAGCTAAACATTGGGATTTTTCTCTCTTTTCATTTTCCACCCGACACGTGGCAAGTGTCCACAGAGGTCAGGACATTCGATCATGTGGACCGTTGTATAAGTAGACAATATCATGTAAGCCGATGTGATCTGAGAATGTGGCTGTCCATTCTTCACTTTTTTTGGATCTGCTTTTTATGGAAAGTGGATTCGGTGAGGCTGGGACTGTGGTCTGTGGGTCCACCTTGATGCATATGTTGTATATCCACACCGTTCATCCGTTTTTCTAGATCATTTTAGTAGATGGGCCAAAAATCGAAGAAGAAACAATTCTCAGATGGACTACATAACAAGAAAAAGTTATGATTGAATAGTTGTGGGCCACAAAAATTTTGGAACAAGCTGATATTTGTGTTTTCTCTTCATCCAGGTCTGTGTGACCTTATCAATAGGTTGGATGGAAAATAAACATTACGGTGGGCCCTAGAAATTTTTTAATGGTAGATATTTAATCACCACTATTTTCCTGTGGTGTGGTGCAATTGAGATTTGGATCTGCTATAATTTTAAAGACATTGACTAAAATGAGCTGAAAAAATGGATGGACTGAGTGGATATACAACATATGTATTGAGATGGCCTCACGGTCATTCCGACCGTCCATTTTGAGACCACGACCGAAATCACCACTAGCCGTACGATCACCTGTGAATATCATATCTGGCCCATCTAGTCTATGGCACGATGGATTAAGTTTCCTGATTACGGTGGACAAATGCCACGCGTACGATAGAGATGAGACACGTAGTAAGCGTACAAATACTCTTTAAATCAGAGTTCGTTTCCTCAACAGATGATCTTAATTAGTCCCAATGGGCCACATGCAGAGCTGATCTGATGATCAGAACCGTCCATCCGCTGGATCGTACTGTAGAAGGGTACATAGCTAATAATCACGGTAAAATGATGATCATGAAACAGTGACTTCAAGTTGAATTTGGACCATCAAAAGTTTTTATATTCATCAACGGTCCACGTTCATATGTAAATATCGATCATGACAATAACCATTCTGTGTGAAGTATGAACTGTCGCCTATTTAGTCAGCCGTCCAAATCTGCATGTGGGCCCGTAGGCAGAAGAAATTATCTTGCACGATGTATGTACACATGGCCTACATAAACGTGAATCCAGACCGTTCAAAATATGTTCCGTTGTAGATCGACCGTAACTTAAAAAATAATCTTGGTGCTAATTTGATTTTACTCATTAAATTTGGACCATTCACCATTTTTCCTCTAAGCATCCATTTCATGGCCACTGACCACCCATTCGACGGTTGGATTGTTGGATCCAGTGGATTTCTTGCTATCCTACATTTCCATCCACACGTGGTCCATGATTTGGACGATCTTGATTGCTGATTCGATGAATATGTTGTCTAAATATACAACTGATGGCAATGAGCCAGTGTCCATCGCAAACGAACACTAATTAAATTTCGAAGAAGTATGGTTTTATTGTCAGATGGACGGTCTTGATTTATAAATAACATATATAGCTTGTCTGAAAAAGAGCTCGATCCAAACGTAAAGTAAGAGATCATAGGCCGTCCATTTATTTGGGTGGTGTAGCTTGCTTGATCAGTGGACCGACTTGATTTTCCCACCATCTGATCTTCGTAACGAGGCCGCAGTTTGTATGGCTTGGATTTCCCACAAAAATGATAAGTGACTGGAAAGATGTGGCTTTATGGTAATTATCATGCCACTTACGAAGCGGCCAACCAGTCGTTGGGGAATATTCTCTTAGAATGGGTGGACCGTTAATTTACGGTCCAACCATCTAATAATTTTCATTCTATTGGTTTGTGCAACATCCAAGCCGTCTAAGAAGTTGGCTCACTATGAGATTACCTTATGTAAAATTGGCAAAATCCATTCATGAGGCGAGCAATACTTGCATTTCTTTATTATATCATTGGCCATCTAATGTTATTCTTATGTTGTCTAGACCTAGCCTGTCATGGTCAAATCAGATAGTCTAGAAGATGCTATGTGTGATCATATGCCACGTAGGGTAAAGATGAAATTATTAAATATTAAATGTCAGATGCCAGCAAAATCAACACACTTGGGAGGCAAGTGTTCAACAATGTAAGAACTCTCTGGCAAAACTCCTGCACACGTTGCAAAATTAAAATATCATGGGGAAAATACTTTACGTTGTTTGTTAGAAATTTGATTTTTTAATACATAATATAATATGTTATAGTTATTGCTTATGTAGAAGCTTAAGAAGATTTGCAGGGCTAACTATCCAAATATTTCATGTCGACAAAGACTACCGCCTCTCTATGCCTATAAAAGCAGTACAAAAAGAAAAGTTTCGAGCCTCACGACAACACAATCAACTTAACTCTTTTTTAACTCAACACTGTTTATCTTTCTGATGAGATTTTTGTCCCGTCGTCGACCATGACCGGTCGTATGCCCTACACGACCGGTCGTGGGCTGGTGCACGACCGGTCGTGGGCTGGTGCACGACCGGTCATGGAGTCGAGCCCTGACACGACTCAAAGTCCAGCGAGTCTAGACTATTTTTCTCCAGGGTGCTTGACCGATTGAAGGAAGGTCTACCAGTTATGGTTATACAGATTCGTTCCGCGATTTTGTGAGGATTTTGTTTCGTAAGTCCTTTCGCAATTGAGATGCGGAAAAGAGTTTCTTAAAACTATAAAAAGGAGTTTTTAGGATTTTTCTACGGTATTATGTGTAATAAGAAAAACACAAGAGGGCTATCAAAGGTGTGTGTGTGTGTGTGTGTGTGTGTGTGTGAGAGAGAGAGAGAGAGAGAGAGAGAGAGAGAGAGAGAGAGAGAGAGAGAGAGAGAGATGAAGCTTGTAAAAGGGAGGTTATGCTCGTAGAGGTGATCTATTGTGCAATCAACATCTCAGCGCTTTTTTCTTAATCGATGAGATCTCTCTGTTTTTTTTGTTTCTCTTACTATTTATCCACTCCTGCGTGAGCGATGAAGGTTTGATTATAGAAGGGTGTGCTTGTGATCAGTTGTAACGTTATGCTTTATAGTGAATTGTTGATCTGGACGAGGTCCCGTGGTTTTTACCTCTTTGAGGGTTTTTCAAGTAAAAATAGTTTGTGTGGTGTGTGATTGTTGCTTTGATTTAGTTCATTACTTTATTATTCCATAATTCTGGTTTGTTTTAGGAGGCTAGATCCTAAGGTTTTGTGCAAGGCCCCCAACAAAATGGTATCAGAGCTAAGTTCATTGAATGGGCATGATCGGTTTAAAATTATGGAAAGTGGCTCGTCAAGGATGATCAGCTTCAATGGTTCTAACTAGACCATATGGAAAGCTAAGATGGAAGACTTGATTTATTGTAAGGACCTATATTCTCCAATTTTAGGCATATCAACAAAATCGAAGGATATTTCTGATGATGATTGGAAGAAGATGGACCGAAAGACGGTGGAGTTTATTAGATAATGGCTGGATGATTCTGTGTTTCATCATGTCTCTACGGAAACCTCAGCCGCTAGCCTATGACTGAAACTAGAAGGGCTGTATGAGAAGAAGATAACCGGTAAAATTTTTTTTTTGATAAGACGACTTGTGAATTTCAAGCTCAAGGATGGTGGTTCTGTGGCCGAGCACATGAATGAGGTCAGCAATATAGTGAAAAAACTCTCCTCTATGTAGATGGTCTTGGATGATGAATTACAGGCTTTACTATTGCTTAGTTTATTGCCTGGCAGTTGGGAGACATTGGTGGTGTCTCTAATTAACTCCGCTCTAGACAGAAAGATATCTATGGAACAGGTTACTAGTTATCTCTTCAATGAGGAGACAATGAGGAAGTCTCAGGGGTCTACTCAGTAAAAGGCTATTGTGACACATGAACGGGGAGATGAAAGAACAGGAAGGCCCGAGATAAATCAAGAGGTAAGTCAAGTAATAGAAAAGATGTTGAATGTTGAAATTGTGGTAAGAAGGGCCACTATAAGCATGAATGTCGTAAGGCTAAGAACGACAAGAAAGGAAAAAAGGAAAGGAGAAGGAAGATGAATCAGATTCTACTGCGGTCGCTTCAGATGACGGCGTTATAGTTATTCTTTCTGCAGATCATGATGTATGTCTTACGGCTACGAGTTAGGATACCGACTGGGTGATAGACTCGGGAGCCTCTTTTCATGCGACTCCACGCAGAGATTTCTTCATAAGTTACAAGTCATGTGACTATGAGACCGTGAAGATGTAAAATTCTAGCGTATCAAAAATCGTAGGGGTCAGTGATATTTGTGTGAAGACCGATGTGGGCTGCACATTGGTTCTCAGGAATATGAGGCATATCCCAAACCTTCGCCTCAACTTGATGTCGACGGGAAGGTTAGATGATGATGACTATGAAAGCCGATTTGCTGGTGGGCGCTGGAAGCTCATTAAGGGTTCGTTGATCGCAGCCAGAGGAAAGAAGTGTTGTAACATTTACAAGACATGTCTCAGTGTGTGCAAGGGTGGATTGAATGCAGCGGAAGAATCAGCTATTGACATGTGGCACAGGCGTCTAAGTTACATGAGTGAAAAAGGGCTTTAGCTATTAGCGAGGAAGCGACTCCTTCTAAATGTGACAGGTACACCTCTCATAACCTGTCTTGATTGTTTATCAGGGAAACAACATAGAGTTTCATTTGTTAAATTTGCTTCTCATGTTAATAAAGCGCATGCATTAAACTTGGTTTATTCTGATGTTTATGGTCCTATGAGGACAAAAACCTTGGATATTTTGTTATTTTTATAGATGATGCATCTAGGAGGGTTTGAGTTTATGCTTTGAAATCCAAGGATGAAATCTTTGGTGTGTTTAAATTATTTCATGTTATGGTCGAGAGAGAGACAGGTAGATCATTGAAGTGCATTCGCACTGACAATGGTGGTGAATACGTTAGTGACTTTCACGAGTACTGTAAGTCCTTGGGTATACGACATGAACAGACGGCTCCCAAGACCCCCCAACATAATGGTGTAGCTGAGTGAATGAATCGCACCATTGTTGAGAGAATCAGATACATATTATTCCATGCGAAGTTGCCCAAAACATTCTGGGGAGAAATAATGCACACGGCAGTGTATCTGATAAACAGGTCTCTATCAGTCCCGTTGAATGAAGAGGTACCTGAGAAGGTGTGGACTGGACAAGATCCATCGTACAGTCATCTCAGGGCGTTTGGATGCAGGGTATCCATTCATGTACCAAAGGATGAGATGTCCAAGCTCGATATGAAGATCAAACAGTGTGTGTTCTTAGGGTACGGTGATGAAAAGTTCGATTACAGATTATGAGATCCGACCGAGAAGAAGCTTGTCAGGAGTAGAGATGTGGTTTTCTTTGAAGATCAGTGTATAGAAGACATTAGTAAGCTAGAGAAGAACCAACCTAGTTCAAGTGAGCTAGAGGACATGGATTCGATTATTCCTCCCATGGTGCTTGATAACGGGAGAGTACAATAAGATGCAGAGGGTGAGGGAATTTCTTCAGAAGATGGACTGGGGGAGCAGCCCCCGATTGATCCACTTATTGAGCCACATGTGAGAAGGTCATCTAGGGACAAACAGTCGTTTAAGAGGTACTCGCCGCATGAGTACATTATGCTGATTGATGAGGGAGAGCCAGAAGATTATTGTGAGGCCCTAGCCGACGAGAATAAGGGGAAGTGGTTGAAAGCTATCCAAAAGGAAATGAAATCCTTGCATAAGTACCACACCTATGATATGGTAAAACTGCCTAAGGGCAAGAAAGCTTTGAGTAATAAGTGAGTGTTCAGAAAGAAGGTTGAGCAGAAGAATTCATAGACGAGGTTCAAGGCCAGATTTGTGGTAAAAAGGTTCGGTCAGAAAAAAGGTATAGACTTCAAGGAGATATTCTCACCAATGGTGAATATGACATCCATACTGGTATTGCTTGGGTTGGCGGCTAGCACGGATCTTGAGATAGAGCAGTTATATGTTAAAACTGTCTTCCTCCATGGTGACATGGAAGAAGAGATCTACATGCACCAACCAGAAGGTTTCGAAGTCAAGGGCAAAGAGCATATGGTGTGTAGGTTGAGGAAGAGCTTATATGGGCTAAAATAAGCTCCAAAACAATGGTACAAGAAGTTTGACTTGTTTATGTTGCAACATGGGTATGATAGAACGGAGTTAGACCACTGTGTGTTTACATACAAGTTCTTAGATGGTGATTTCTTAGTTTTGCTGTTATACGTTGATGACATGCTCATCATGAGAAAAGACATCAAGAAGATCGACAGACTAAAATAGGAGTTGGGTAAGTCGTTTGTAATAAAAGACTTGGGCCTAGTTAAACAGATCATAGGAATGGAGATAACCCATGACAGAAGCAGAAGGAAGCTTTGGCTGTCACAAGAGCGATATATTGAGAAAGTCCTATAGCGGTTCAATATGAATGCAGCGAAGCTAGTCAGTACTCTACTGGATAGTCACTTCAGATTGAGCGATAGGCAGTGTGCCAAGACGAAGGTAGAGGTGGAAGAGATGCAGAAGATACCCTACACATAAGCTGTAGGAAGTTTGATATATGCTATGGTGTGTACACGCCCAGACATAACATATGCGGTTGGTGTTGTTAGCCGGTATCTTGCCAATCCTAGCAATGAGCATTGGGCAACAGTGAAATGGATATTGCGATATCTAAGAGGCTCATCTAGGTTGAGCCTATGCTATGGTGACGGAAAACCTGTGTTAAAGGGCTCCATAGATGCAGATATGACAGACAACATAGACTCCAGGAAGTCTATATTGGAGTTCATATTCACGTTTATAGGGAGAACGGTTTCTTGGCAGAACAAGCTACAAAGGGTCGTAGCATTGTTGATGACAGAGGCCGAGTACATTGTAGTCATAGAGGCATGTAAATAAATGCTTTGGATGAAGAGGTTCTTATAAGAACTTAGCCTGAAGCAAGAGCAGCACGTGGTCTATTGCGATAGTCAAAGTGCTATACACTTGAGTAAGAATCCAAGTCAGCATTCCAAGTCGAAGCACATAGAAATTTGGTATTACTGAATCAGAGATATTTTGGAACGGAAGGTGTTACAGCTTCAGAAGGTCCACACAGACGATAATGGGTCAAACATGATGACCAAGACTTTGCTCAAAGGCAAGTTTGAGGTTTGTAGAAACTAAGGTGGATTGAAGAAGGTGAATCTCTCCTGGGACAAAAAGGGAGATTTGATGGGATTTTTGTCCCGTCGTCGAGCGGTCGTAAGCCCTACATAACCGGTTATGGGCTGGTGCATGATCAGTCGTGGAGTTGAACCCTGACTCAACTCAAAGTCTAGCGAGTTTGGACTATTTTTCTCTGGGGTGCTCGACCGGTCGAAGGAGGGTCTCGATCGGTCATGGGTGGCGCTCGACCAGTCATGGGATCATCTCGACTGGTTGTGGTTACGTAGATTCGTTCCGCGATTTTATGCGAATTTCGTTTCGCAAGTCCTTTCACAACTGAGATGCGAAAAAGAGTTTCCTAAAACTATTAAAAGGGGTGTATAGGGTTTTTCTAGGGTATCAGGTGTGATAAGAAAAATACAAGAGGGCTATCAAAGATGTAAAAGAGAGAGGAAGCTTGTAGAAGTGAGGTTATGCTCGTGGAGGTAATCTACTATGCAATCAACATCTCAACGCTTCTACGTCCTCGTAATCGGTGAGATTTCTCCGTTTTCTTTGTTTCTCTTACTGTTTATCAACTCTTGCGTGAGTGATGAAGGTTTGATCATAGCAGGGTGTGCTTGTGATCGGTTGTAACGTTCTGCTTTATAGTGGATTGTCAATCTGGATGAGGTCCCATGGTTTTTACCTCTTTGAGGGTTTTTCACATAAAAATCTCTTGTGTGGTGTGTGATTGTTGCTTTGATTTAGTTCATTGCTTTATTATCCCATAATTCTGGTTCATTCTGGGAGGCTAGATCCTAAGGTTTTGTGCAAGGCCCCCAACAGTTTCATCTTTTATGGATACCTATCTCAATTAACTTAATTTAATCCTCTAGGCTTTTGTCCAACACCATACTTGAGTAAGTTCAAATTGTTTAGCTTAATGTTAATTTAGCTTTTTTACTTTTGTTTAGCACATTGGTGTAGCAAGTTAATTTAGTTTTAAGTTAAATGTTCGCAACCTTGATCCCCCAAAATTCCAAAATCCTTATTTAGTGATTTTTCAGTCACAACTTGCTAACCAAATCTCATGACCATCTAGATTTCTCATGATCATCTAATGGCCATCTACATTTGAAAGAACGTCAACGCCATGACCAATTCACCTGCTTGAAATTGTCGTCGATAATTTATTTTACTTTCTTTATTTTAGTTGTCAATTGTACTTCATCTTTGTCTAAATTAACAAAATTGGCATGCAATCTTTTATTTTCCATTTTCTATCTTTGTATTGTCATTTTTTATGAACGCAACCAAACTACACTGTTGTTAAAAATATTTATTTCTAATGCAAAACAAATTTATTTGAAAGATCAACCCTCCCCTTTGCAAATCATTCGATCACTTCACATTCCTGATTAATAGATGAATAGGTGATCGATCTTCATAAATTTGATCTTAATTAGTATATCTCAACGCTTAAGGTCGCTAGATGTTCAATTATATTAGTTGAATATGACTCTAGCATACCCAGTACTTATATATTTGCAAATGTATAATTAAAATTGGACCTCATGCTGGGCCCAACCTAATGGACTGGTTGGATTTCACACAAATGAAATATTGGGACTTATTTATTGGTTGGACAATAACCGATCATCCAAGCGGTTGGATACGCACGCCGTGGTGGGATTTCACCGCCTGTGGGTCTCGAACCCAAGAACTCGTGTTGAAACTCCTCAAGCGTCTGCCACTGAGGTAAGGAATGGAACCCAATGGTCTAAGTGCATGGAAACCTTTCCATACACCTAGTTGCATTTGGACTTATACGCATAAACGTCATCTGTCTTCCTGCACATAAAAATGCCTTGAAAAAATCATATAATTGGATGATCCAGATCGTAAAGTCCGTAGCATGCAAATGGATGGGCAAGATCGTTTGTCGAAGATAGCTCTAGTCATGGACGTTTTGGACCATTAGATTGCTGTGATTTTTACATAGTGGTGAATGAAGAGTGAATTAAACCTAATGGACGGTCCAAATTGGTGATGCGAATGGTAACAAGTCCTAACGCAATTAGGTACATGAAAGGGTTTCCATACACAGCCCACTAGATCACTTTTCTAATTCACTCTATCGCAAAACTTCACTGTTGGTGAAACTCCTCGCCATCCAAATAGGCTATATTGTCCAAACCACCCCCTATAAATTCAAACCAGGTGGGGCTCACTTCCGATCCCAATTCAATCCTCTCATTCCACCACTGAAAAAAGTGAAACCAACATGGGGCCCATTTCCAACAAAATTCTATTTGGAATAGACGGTGATAAGATGCGAACCTAGCTAATTTTCATTTGCCAAGTGGTTAGATAATCTGGTAGAGTATGATGGTTGACACTCAAGCACTACGAATATGTACACCTGGCATACTGACGCAGGAAAGGATGTGATGCATTTGATCACCATCTTCCTCAGGCAAAACTACTCCAAATCCATGGAGCTCCCTTGGATTCCCCATAGAGTTTCCTCAGATCCACGGGAGATAAAATAGAACTAATTTTTAATAAAATTAAAAATAAATAAATTGATAATAATAATAAAAAATGAAATTATAATCCTCTAAATAGTGAATTCAAACTTTCGACAAAATTTTAGATTCAAAATTTAACTCAAACTCCCTAAGTATGTGATTTATCATAAATAGTAAACTTATTATTTAGGGTCAGTCTTCATAATAAACTTTATGATTTTTGACCAAAAATAGTAAGTATTCAATTTGAAGTAACGATAGTATTATCCTCTTACTTTTTCTAAGCCATTTTCATGTTGGACACGACTCCAAAAACTTAAAATATCAAAAGTTATGATTTAATTAAAGTTTATTATTTATAGTAAAAATGAAACTGAATTGGCTAAAGTATCTCCTAATATTCCAAAATCATATATGATACACTTCACAAACTCATTTTGATTTTCAAAATATGACTGTTTTAAAGTTCCAGCAAATCTTATCACTTTCGCTTCCAATCGGGCCTTCTTTGATCCATCTTTTCCATGAAAGTGTCGGCAACTCCACCATCTTCTCCAAATCGTAATGGTGAACAATTTTAACATCCGATTCCCATCGTTGATATTTTGATCTTGACCATTCAATGGTAAGTAATCAATATTGCTGTAAATTTTGGTCTATGAAGCATAGTAAGTGGGCCTCACCTTTTTGATGGTTTGGCAGAGTTACTTATATACCACGTACACATGAAGTACATGGTGCGTATCAACCATCATACTCTGTCTGAGCATCAAAGTTTTCTTTTTTCCCATCCTAGTTGTGTCAGTCACATCGTTCCTTAGTAATCCTAGATTGTGAGCTTTGATGATACATCAAGACCATCCAATCAGTGGACCGTCTGTTGAGTGTGGTCCCAAAAAAAAAGGCTATAAATCCAATGTTAGAAAAACCCAAACACACTAGTACCTGACTATTGGATTGAAGTGGCCCATCTCAGACAATCTCATCTGTTGAAGGGTTTATTACATAATATTTTAACAACGTTGGATGTATAGGATTTAATAAGGACACATGGCCACATGAGTAATCCTTGGTCGAGATTTGATCAGGCATGCTGCACATATGGATGTGCTGGCCGTGCCAGAGTTGAATACGATTTAAATGGAACTTATTGCCTAATGACTTCAGGTGTCAAAATAAATCAATTAGAATCAAATCTATGAAAATCGATCGTCTACTCGGCCATTGATTATTAGGAATTATGCGATTTATGAAGGGTAGTCCTTCGTACGAGTTATTTTTCCTTTGGAAGCAAAGACTTTCTATCGGATCGGAGATGACTTATATCGTTTAACAACAATACAATATACTCGGAAAGTGAAAAATAAAGTCGAATGATGATTTTATTGAATTGATAACGGCACTGGTATAATCAATAAGTAAGGTATAATCAATAAGTAAAAAGACAAAAGCAGAGAAGAAAAAGATTTCTAGAGGCAATTTGATCAAGCAAAATGACTACTGGTAATTGACGATCATCTAAATCTTGGCAATATCGTTTTTTTTTTTTTTTTTGTTAGCTTGTTAGTCTACACCCATGTTAGTACACACACTCTACTATTAGCCACCCCCACTAGGGATCCATACCAAGACCTCAAGTGTTGAAACGAGGTATCTCCACTCAATCTACCAGTTGAGATATGGAACAAGGTGTAAAACCTTGGCGATAATAAGACAATCGTGGGACTGAAATTATGTAATTGATTCAGACTTGTTACAACATTGTGTTGGATAGAAGTCAGAGGATATATTAATATAAAAGTTTATGAGAAATAAAAAACATATTGGCAATATTGTGTTGAATGAGAGATGCATATATTTGGATTGACGAGGGCTAGGAGGTATTTGTTCTGTGTTGCTTTTATAGGTTTGAATAAGTGGTGGCTTTGTGTATGATTTTCTTGATTTATGAAATTAATCGGTCAATCAACTCATAACATTGGTATATTGTTATTCTAATTTGAGATTAAGTCTCGCAACCCTCCTAGAAATTACTAATCTATACCTAATCATAACCAAATTGGAAGAATGATTGTCTCTGGCATTTTAGTCGTGCATATGTTCTTTAGGCCACTGTAGGATTTATGGCCTCTCAGTCTACTTGATGTGTGATGCTGTGTTTGTGATGAAGACGTCTTTCGATCCCTTTAATCTCATTCTGCGGCACGTGATAGCTTCTTAGCTGTTAGATTTGGCTGTGGCAGATCGGCTATAAACAAGATGCACATTGGATCCAACTTTCTAATTTTCTCCAAATCCAGAAGAGCTTTTAGTTAAATTTCTTCCCATCAATAGGCATGTCAGATCAATGGTCTGGATTAGTGAACCACGGGTCTGTGATGTAGAGCAGGTCGCGGACATTTTCATGGCCAAGATGGATCAGAAAAGGCACGGTCAGCGACAGAAGTGATTCGGACCATCAGACCTTAGATCGGACGTATCTCGCAATCCGGAATGAGTTATCCGACGTAAAATATATGAATTTGGGGTAGAACGAGCTACTTTAGCCAACCAACCTGGCTATGCCGGGTTGCGCAGCCCGGATTTGCGAGAAACCCCCTGATCGATTATCGTTTCCCCATTTTATTTTTGTTTTTACTATAAATAGTAAGTTTTAGTTTGAGTATAACTCTTCATCCATTGGGCTTTAGGAGTTGTGTCCAACATGAAAAGTTCTTAGGATAATTAGTAGAACGGTTTGGTGAAGCCAAATAGGACACTTACTATTTTTGGCCGAAAACCTTGCGCGACCGTCTATAAATAGCAAGTTTACTATTTATAATAAGTTGCGAATTTTAGGAGTTTTAGTTGTAGTTTTGAGTCTGATTTCTTTCCTATTGCTTGGTTTCCTTATTTAAAGGGGTGTAAACTCATTTTTAGTCATTCATTAATCAATTTTGAATTATTAAAAATTCTTTTCTATTTTCTGCTTTCTTTCCTCGTGGATTCGAGGAGTTTTTGTGAGGAGTCCAGAGAAGTTCGGTGGATTCGGAATATTTATCATCTCGAGGAAGACGGTGCTCGACCTCACGTCCTTCCTGCGTCAGTTTGGTATCAGAGCGAGGTTTCTCCTTGAATTGATGGCTTCTAACGACGGGTCGGGCAATAATCCCATGGGCGGTGCCCCAGGGAATTTACCTTTAACGGCGGCAGTTTTTGAAGCAACCATGCAAGAAAATCGGTAAGCCATGCAAGGGCTGCAGGCTTCTATGGACCGCATATCGAATCTCTTGGCAGAAACCCTAGGGCAACTCCATGTTCCTGGTGGTAATCTTCCACCGTCGATTGTTGAAACTCGTAATCGCCCTGATCACAGGATAGTACCGGCAGTGCATCCATGGGTCATTCCTGAGGAAGGAGGCTCCGGTGAAGAGGAAATCGATAACATAATCTTTCAATACCCCAGACAAGGCGGCGATCGAGTAGATCAGACAAATCGAGAATTCAAGATGCGGGTTAATATTTCTAACTTCAATGGCTAACTACACATTGAGGATTTTCTTGATTGACTTTCTGAAGTTGAGTGATTTTTTAACTATATGGATATCCCTGAAGCAAAGAAGGTCAAGCTTGTGGCCTACAAGTTAAAAGGAGGAGCTTCAGCTTGGTGAAAACAACTGCAACTTGCACGAACTAGATAGATGAAAGCACCAATCTGCACATGACAGCGGATGAAGCAGCTACTACGTGCGCGATTCCTCCCTAGTGATTATGATCAGGTATTATTCCAACAATACCAAAATTGTCGACAGGGTAATTGATCGGTGAGAGAATACGCAGAAGAATTTTACAGATTGGCGGTGCATAACGATTTAGTCGAGACTGAATCGCAGCAAGTCGCCCGATTCAATGGTGGATTGCATATGGTGATCTAGGATCGGGTCCAGATGCAGCCCGTCTGGACAATGAATGATGCGATCAAGTTGGCTACGCGGGTAGAAACACAACTTGAACGTTCTATCACATGGCCCTATTCTGCCGCAAGGATCACTGCAGCGGGTCCACCCCAGGGAGCTCCATAGTCTAAGGAGAAGGAACCCGTAGGAGCACGAACTCAACCTCCTACGTCTGAAAGTCGAGATCAAGGAAGCGGATAAGCTAGACCCCAAAGGGGCGTATCGACTGTTGCTGGCCCAAGTAGAATCCCGAACTCGTATGTCGGCTAAGGCCTGACAACTGCTATCGTTGTGGCCAACCGGGCCACCTATCAAATACTTGTCCCCAGCGAAAAGTGACAAACCTTGCTATCAATGATGGTAGTGCTGATAACGCTAATGAAGATCCAGATATTGAAGAACATGAGCATACTACCGAGGACGAGGCAGATGATTTAGGTTAGGTTCAACAAGATCACGGTGAGTCACTCGTCGTGAGGTGACTATTATATGCGTTAAGAAAAGAAGTACATCCACAAAGGCATAACATCTTCCGCACTAGGTGTACGGTAAATCGAAAGGTTTGTGACGTGATTATTGATAGTGGCAGCAGCAAGAATATCGTCTCCAAGGTCATGGTGGAGAAATTGCAATTGAAAATGGAGCGTTATCCCTCTTCATATACAATCGATTGGATCAAGAAGGTCAGCGAAACAAAGGTAACTGAACGGTGTACCATATCCTTTTCAATTGGTAAACATTATAAGGATGAAGTAGTATGCGATGTGGTTGACATGGAAGCATGTCACATACTACTCGGTCGACCTTGGCAATTTGACCGTGACGCCACTCATAAAGGGTGAGATAACATATATATCTTCATCAAGGATGGCCAGAAGACTATATTGGCCCCTATGGATCCAGAGGGACCACCTGAAACTTTTAAAGTGGAAGGTCATTTTCTCTTAACCATACGGGACTTTGTAGAAGAATCCAAAGAAACAGGATAGGCCTATGCATTAATTGTAAAAGGGGAAGAACTTGAGCCTACCATCATCCCCGAAAGACTAAAGCCCTTGCTACATGAGTTCAAAGAAATCTGTCCCGATGACCTTCCCGATAGGTTACCTCCCATGCGGGATATCCAACACTATATCGACTTTATCCCCGGGTCTAGTCTACCCAATCGGCCTCATTATCGAATGAGTACGAGATTCTTCAAGGGCAAGTGGAAGAGTTGATCCGTAAGGGTCTTATTCCGGAAAGCATGAGTCCATGTGCTGTACCAGCTCTATTAACTCTAAAGAAAGATGGGAGTTGGCGTATGTGTATCGACAGTCGAGCCATCAACAAAATCACCATAAAATACAGGTTCCCTATACTGCGGTTAGACGATATACTAGACATGTTAGAGGGTGCCAAAATATTCTCTAAATTGGATCTAAGGAGTGACTACCATTAGATTCGAATACGGCTAGGTGATGAGTGGAAAACAACCTTTAAGACCAAGGAAGGATTGTACGAATGAATGGTCATGCCCTTCGGTCTTTCGAATGTGCTTAGCACGTTCATGAGATTGATGAACCAAGTTCTGAAACCTTTCATTGGGCGATTCGTTGTGGTTTATTTCGATGATATTTTGATATACAGTCAAGATGAAACTATCCATATGGAACACCTCAAGAAGGTCCTTCAGGTGTTTACTGAAAATAAACTGTATCTCAATTTAAAGAAGTGCAACTTTATGACTAATAGCCTATTGTTTCTGGGTTTTGTCGTAACGTCCACGGGCATTTGAGTGAATGAGGAAAAAGTGAAGGCAATCAGAGAATGGCCAGTTCCCACAAATATTCACGAAGTGTGAAGTTTTCATGGACTGAAGACATTCTATCGTTGGTTTGTGAGAAATTTCAGTACTATTGTGTCACCAATCACAGATTGCATGAAGAAAGGGTAGTTTTAGTAGACTGACGAAGCCGACAGGAGCTTTGCCGAAATCAAGCACAGATTTTTCATGACCCCGATTCTTGTACTTTTCAACTTCGACAAACTATTTGAAGTCAAATGTGATGCCTCATAGTCAGAATTGGGGGAGTTTTATCTCAAGAAGGTAGGCCGGTAGCCTTCTACAGTGAGAAACTTAGCGATGCAAGCAAGAAGTGGTCTACATACGAGATCGAGTTATACGCGGTGGTTCAGGCACTTCGACATTGGTGAGATTATTTGATTCAAAGGGAATTCATACTTTACACGGACCATCAAGCTCTCAAATTCATTAATAGTCAAGCTAACATTAACCGTGTGCATGCTAGATGGATCTCATTTTTACAGGAATTCACGTTTGTGGTGAAACATAAGTCAGGACAACAGAATAAGGTAGCCGATGCGTTGAGTCACCTTGTAAATTTGTTAGTAAATATGAGCAATGAAGTTGTCAGGTTTGAGTGCCTCAAAAACATATATGCCGATGACGACGACTTCAAGGATGCATGAGTTAGATGTCAAGAAGGTCACTCCGGTGACTTACACATGCAAGATGGGTTCCTTTTCAAGGAAAATCGATTGTGCATCCCCAACAGTTCGCTAAGGGAACAGATAATCCAAGAGCTACATGGTGGTGGCCTTAGTGAACACCTTGGGTGAGATAAGACGCGAGCTCTTGTGGAAGAACGATATTACTGGCCGCAATTGGCACGTGATGTGGGAAGGACAGTCCAGCGTTGTTATATTTGTCAGACCTCCAAGGGGCAATCTCATAATACGGGCCTGTATACCCCGTTGCCCGTGCCTGATGGCCCTTGAGAGGATTTATCTATGGACTTCGTGCTTGATCTCCCACGAATACAACGCTGAATGAATTTAGTGTTCGTGATAGTAGATCGTTTCTCCAAGATGACACACTTTATTCCATGCAAAAAGACTCTCGATGGAACACACGTGGCAAATTTATTCTTCAGAGAAATTGTGCGGCTACACGGGGTTCCCAAAACTATTACTTCTGACCGTGACACGAAGTTCGTAAGCCACTTTTGGCGGACTTTATGGACTCGATTCGATATATGACTTCAGTTCAGCAGCGCCTACCACTCGCAGACTGACGGTCAAACTGAGGTTGTGAATCGCACTCTGGAAAATCTTTTTCGATGTATTTCAGGAGAAAAACTGAAGTAGTGGGATTTGGCCTTGTCTCAAGCAAAGTTTGCATTCAACAACATGGTGAACCGTTGGACAGGAAAATCTCTGTTCCAGATTATTTATGGACGAGTACCTCGCCACACACTAGACTTGGTCCCTCTACCCAAGCTCCCAGGCATGAGCATTACATCAGAACATATGGCAGACAGGATTATGGGTATTCATGCGGAGGTACAAATCAAGCTACATGCCTCAAACGAAAAGTATAAGGAACAAACGAACAAGCATCAGCGACAAAAGGAGTTCGAGGTGGGCGACCAGGTAATGGTCCATCTGCGAAAAGAAAGATTTTCGATTGGAACGTACAACAGGTTGAAAAATAAGAAGATTGGACCGGTACCGATCATCTGAAAGATCAATGACAACGCTTATGTTGTTGATCTTCCAGATGACATGGCGATCTCACGGACTTTTAACGTTGCGGACCTAACCGAGTATCATGAACCAGCGCAGAAGGAGAACTCGAGGATGAGTTTTTTTCAAGTGGAGGGGACAAACTGACGTAGGGAAGGACGTGAGGTCGAGCACCGTCTTCCTCGAGATAATAAATATTCCAAATCCATGGAACTTCTATGGACTCCTCACAGAGACTCCTCGAATCCATGAGGAAAGAAAGCAGAAAATAGAAAAGAATTTCTAATAATTCAAAATTGATTAATGAATGACTAAAAATGAGTTTACACCCCTTTAAATAAGGGAACCAAGCAATAGGAAAGAAATCAGACTCAAACTACAACTAAAACTCCTAGAATTCGCAACTTACTATAAATAGTAAACTTACTATTTATAGACGGTCGCGCAAGGTTTTCGGCCAAAAATAGTAAGTGTCCTATTTGGCTTCACCAAACCGTTCTCCTAATTATCCTAAGCACTTTTCATGTTGGACACAACTCCTAAAGCCCAACGGATGAAGAGTTATACTCAAACTAAAACTTACTATTTATAGTAAAAATAAAAATAAAACGGGGAAATGATCATCGATCAGGGGGTTTCTCGCAAATCAAGGCTGCGTGGTTGGCTAAAGTAGCTCGTTCTACCCCAAATTCATATATTTTACGTCGGATAACTCATTCCGGATTGCGAGATACGTCCGATCTAAGGTCTGATGGTCCAGATCACTTCTATCGCCGACCGTGCCTTTTCTGATCCATCTTGGCCATGAAATTGTCCACGATCCGCTCTACATCAGTCTAGTTACACATCGCACATGGGGTTCTTACTGTATAGGTGAGGATCACCATTGGTTAGTCTGTCGGGCCCCATCTTATTTGAATATACCCAAAGATTCACTGGTTATGAACGATACTAGATATTTGGAGCTTTTTCCAAGTTGAATGTGGACAACTGCTAATGCTTTTAGCCTCTTTATAAGTTTTGGGCCATTATTTATTTGGGATTGAAATAATTTTATATTATCTTCTCAAAAAAAAAGAAAAAATGTATATTTTTTTTAAAAAAGAAAAAATTTTAAAAAATTCATAGTTCATCTATAACGTAGGCACATGGATGAGCTTGTGTCTCTATTAGCACAAGTACTAAGTGGTGGGCGGGCTGCTATTAGAGATAGGGCCACCCAAAGCTTGTTCAAAAGTTGTAAAAGCAGATTGCCTGGTGTGACCTTAGTGATGTGTTGATGTGACTAAGTTATATGAGCCCACTATGATATATGTGTTATATCCACACCATTTATCCATTTTGTGAGATCAATTTAGGACACGGGCCATAAAAATGAGGTAGATCCAAAGCTCAAGTGGACCACAACACATAAAGGTAAAAGGATTGATTGCCTACCATTGAAAAATTCTTAGGGCCATAGAAGTTTTGGATCAAGCTAATATTTATGTTTCCCCCCTCATTTAAATCTTTGTGACCTTATGAACGAGTTGGATAGAAAATAAAAATAATGATGAGCCCTAAGAAGGTTCCAATGGTGGGTATCATTGTCCCTACTGCCTTTTATAGTGTGGTCGGCATGAGCTTTGAATCTTACTCATTTTTTAACCCATGCCCTAAAATATCTCAATGGTGGGCATCATTGTCTCTATTGCTTTTTATGGTGTGGTCCACATGAGCTTTGGATCTTACTCATTTTTTAACATGTCCTAAAATATCCAAATGGTGAGCATCATTGTCCCTACTGCCTTTTATGGTGTGGTCCACATCAGCTCTGGATCTTACTCATTTTTTAACCCATGCCTTAAAATATCTCAAAATATAAACGGACAGTACAAATATAACACATGCATCACGGTGGGATTCACAAAACTTGGCGAAGTAAACACACCACCTGGTTGGTGGTTGGGCTGACGAAAGTTGAGTACTGTCGGCCCCACTTCTGACAGAAGCCTTCCACCAATCACATCCTGCCAATGCCAACTCTATACTGATGTCAGCACATGCAAGGGCAGTATTAAATCCTCATCCTCCATTATCAATTCCCAGCACAAGAAATTTAGCTATTCCACCTGTTTTTACCACTCTAGGCATTCTTAAGAAAATAACGTGTCTCTAACACTCAAGTAAACCATACCCTAGAAAAAAAAATAGAGAAATAAATGCCTACCAATGAAATAGTTTTGGGCACACTGATTTTTATAGGATGAACTAAAAGTACAAAATTATTAACTTAGGTTGAAAACTTCTATAGCCTCCTGAATGTTTCAACCATAGGCATTCAATGCCCATCGTTTTCCGTCATTAGTTCACTTAGTTTTTGATCTGCCTCATTTATGGTCTCATCATAGGGTAAAATATGCTCATGAGTGTAGAATGGATGGACAGGATCAATTTCTCACCAACATCATGATAAGCCCCACCTAGCTTCCCATGGTGGGAACTTTTTTTTTTTTTTTTTTATTGTTAACAGACACTCGCACTCCACACACCCATATATGCACTCACACTATAATAGAATTTCACTCATAGTCTTGTGTTAAACTCTTATGAGCCTACCACCATGGCATAAGTACGGACCGTCCCACGGTGGGGAAAGCAAATTGCGTCTAACCCTGCCCAGACAATAATTTGTCTAGCCAAGGAATCTGATTTGTCGTGATGAATGTTGTATATGTTCCTACGAAACGGAATTTGTCCATTTTTCAATGTCCCAAAAGAGCACGGAAACAAGTAAGAACTCTCGAACGAAACTTGAAATGACATGTAGCTTCACTTCCTTCAAAATTGGTAAGATGTTTCGCACAAGAAGTGGTTGATCCGTGTGTATCATCTCAATTTAGTTCTGCTTCCTTTTCTTTTTGGTTTAAACAATACCGCGTCGGACTCTTCTCTTACCATAGTTGAATAGGGCACGCTGAAATCTAGATCAGAAAAATAATAGAAATTTTATGAAACAAGTATTATAGCTCGAATCCGTAGACAATTTTATTTGCAAATCCAAATTTTCCATTATTTTTATACTCGTAATGGTGGGAAAAGAAAGCCTGGCCCTAAGATATCAAGGAATAAAGCCCACTGTAATGTATTTGTCTATCCATGCTGTCCGTTTATTTTCTCAATATTTTTAAGGCATGAGCCAAAGAATATCCAAAGCTGAAGCGGTGAGAATGAGGTGGATCCAAAGCTCAAGTGGCCAGAGAATCAAATAATGAGTTTGGCTTAATTAAATGCAAGTGCAAGAGTCTTTGCTTTAAGCTTATACTTTCAAATGATTTTCAGAAAATGGATGAACGGCATGGATAAACATATACATCACGGTGGGCCCTACAGGAGCCCTCCAGATCGGACTTATTATTGTTGGGGCGGGGTGGGACGCAATCGGCTTCCCACGGTGGAAACTTCTTAAGTGGGATAGGATGTACGGGGACACGTCTACTAACATTAGAAAATTTTTTCTAGACCATTGATTCTACTCCTAACAGTTTGATCTTTGATATTAATGGATTGGGATGATCTATGGCCCACATTAAAGAATACGATTGTCCCTACCTAATGGTCGGTCCGCATCTCACATACGTATGCTAGATTAGCATGTGTACCGAGATTCTCGTCTTCTATCTCTCCTCGCGCTTATGGCTGTACAATTGAGAAAAGGAATTAAACGAGCCAGAAACAATCGACAGAAGACAGAGGAAGTGGCCCCCACATTGCTTCTTTCTACAAAAAGGAGAGGATGAGATTAGGTTCAGCCCCGGTCATACCCAAGATGGTGCTATCCTTCCCGTGGGGCCCACCTTAATGTATTTATTGAATATCCACTCCGTCCATCTGTTATTACATTTCATTTTACAATATATTTCCACAAATGAAATAGATCCAAATCTCAGGTGGACCATACTGTAGAAAACAGTGGTGATTGACCATTAAAATCTTATTATAAAGTTTTGGGTCAAGAGGATATTTATTTTTTCCCTTCATCCAGGTTTTTTATGATTTATAACCAGGTTGGATGAAAATAAACATTACAGAAGCAATAAACTTGGACCTAGGAAGTTTTTAATTGTGGAATATTCAACCAGCACTTTTTCTTATGGAATGGTCCACTCGAGATTTTGATCTGCTTCATTTTTATTATCATGTCATAAAATCATCTCAAAAACGGATGGACGGAGTGGATATGCACTACATATATCAATGTGGATCCCACGCTAAGCGCTGTACTGTTTTGGGTACGGCTAGGGCGCACCTAATCCGCTCCCGAAAAAGAGCAGCCATGAGAACCTTTGAGCGTTATCATGTCACACCCACCACCAAAGATGCCTATGCCTTTCATGATCAGCATCCTGATGATGACGTGGATATGACTACTGGTGGGCCCCAACCCACTTACATGCAGAACTGATGGAGGTGTCGGATTTCAATGTCTAACGTCATCATAGAATACCGTTGAAAGCTGACACGTGGATATTAGGCAATTGGGCCATTTTATATGGCCGCCCTTTGACAATAATGCCGAGCATTGGATTCTAGTTTCTCACTCACTACTCAGAAGGGGCGGCTCAACATTAAATTTTTGGGCCCTCGGGTAAGTAATAAAAATGAGACCTTTTAGTTTAAAAAATAAAAGAAATTAATGAATTTAAAATTAAACTATCAATTTGTTTTTTATCTTTTTAAATGTAAAATTAGTAATTAAACTTTTGTATTCAAGTTTATCTAATAAATTAGTTTTGATAAATAAAATTGTTAAACCATGTAATTTATCTTGAGATATAATGGTTCATAAATAATTTTTTATAATTTTTAGTTTTGAAAAACTTACTTTTGTAGATGCAACTGTAACGGATGTATATGTTCTACCAATCATTTTAAAGATTAATAACAAATAAGAAATAATAATAATAAATAAATAAAAGATAATTGATATAAATAAGAAATTAAAATATAAATTTTTAAACAATAGAACCTAATGAATCTTATATTTGTTGAAGCAGCAACAACCAATGGATAAAAATTCTGAGAAATTGATTTGCCGATTATTTGAAAAGTTGTTTTATAAATATTGTTTAGCAAAATAAGTAAAAAATAACTTGAGACTGAGAAGTTGCGTTGCTTAGCAAAAAAGTTGATTGTGTTGTGCGATGGTTTTACTGTTTACAAAAAGAACAATCCACTACTAATAATCTAATTAGACATTGGTGTGCCACTTTATCATTAGAAAAATAAAGTTAGAATTTAATTTTAAAAAAATAATGTTAGAATTTAATTTTTTGAGAACTTAAATAGCAATAAAATAGATAGTTGTGGTCCTAAATTTTATGAAAAGAATTTATTAAAAATGATGCTATTATTTTGAAAAGAGACAAAAGAGTTAGACTATTATTATCAATAGTGCTAGTTTTTAGGCTATTATTATTAATAGTGCTAGTTTTTAAGCTTTGTTTTTTATTTTCAATTTCAGATTTGTAAACTAGTTTTTAAATGTTTGTATTTTGTAGACCTTTTAATAAGTTTTATTTCAGGCTTTTTTTCTTCTTTTTAATTTTAATTTTGGTATAGTATACGATTTTTATAATTAAAAAATTTTAATTTTGCTATAAAATAAGGCCTTCATAATTAGGGGGCTGAGGCGATTGCCTCCCCCACTTACACCTTAGAGCCGCCCCTGCTTACTATAATACATAAAATCAACTGATAAAATAATACGGTGACGTAGATCCTATAAGAAATGCCACGTACAAAGGACTTTTGGCTCCTTCCAACATGTCATTTTCATAGACCATCCGATCCATTCAGAAGGTAGGCCGGATGATAAAGAGCAGCTGTGGTGCAATTCTAACCAATCTATTCATTAAGTGGACCCCAACATCGTCTCTCCATTTGATTCCAATGGTGTAGCCCTCTTGATTAGTAGCTCATCATTAAGTGTACCAACCTTTAATTCTACACTCAGTTGCATGTGAACATTTCTCAGCAAGATACTTCTCTATCATTTTCTCATAGGGATTCAGAAGGGCCTGTTTTAGGTGGGCCCACATATCAATTGGGCCTACATGTTATATCTGGCCCATTTATTGCTCCGGTCTAAGATTCAGGTGCAGGTAGAGGTGCGCATGAGTTGAACCGAGTCGAGTTTGGCACAACTTAACTCAGCTTGGCCACTAGCTGGCCCTAACTTGAACTCGGCTCGGCTCGGTCTTCAAGCTTAACCGAACAGTTCAGCTCAGTTCAGTCAGTAGATCTGGCCAATTCAAGCCGAGTTCGTGCTTTATGCGACATTTTCACAAACACATGGAGTGCACTTTCAATTTCTTAATGTATGTAAAACAGTAATGGCTGTAAATTACAGGTATTTCATCAAACACCTTTTAGTCAACATCAAAATTAATTTCATATGCATACCTTTCTTGCCACCGGTCGAAACTTCGTTGAGTCATTTCATCAAACACTTGGTGAGCAACATTAATATCAAAGTAACCGAGTCACCAAACTGGTTCGATCTGAGTTTGATTCGAGTTGGGGTTCCATTTGAGTCGAGTCTAGCTTGGGCAAGCTCGAACTCATTTCAAAATTTTTTCAAGCTAAAAAACTCAGCTTGACTCGGCACGAACTTAGTTTCAAACTGAGTTGAATCGAGCTCTTTCGAGCCGAGTCGACTCGAATCGAGCGAGCTAACTCGGTTCGTGTACAACCTTAGGTGTAGGTGGCTTCCAACTGTCCTTTGGGTCAGATCCCAATAGAAAGTATTTTCAAATGGGCCTAGAGCCATTGTTAATTAATGTGGCGATGGACGGATATAAAAGACCAGCGCGTCCTGTCCACCATATCAAGTTGGGCTCAGATACAAAATGAGCCAGGCCACATGTTTCCAACCGTTCCTTTCCCATCCATCTATGACTCTTTTTCCATTCAGGGCTTGTTGACAAGACCATCACATCCAAAGGTTCTAAAGGATGTCCCTAAAAAATATATAATGTTATCAATTTCTCAAAGATAGGTTTGAATCCACTCCAACTATGGTTTTGTGGATAGAAGTATCCACAGCTCCACAGCCACGCATTTCCATGCTCAAAATATTAGAATATTAGGCCTGTTTGGCACAGCTGTATCTAGTCTCAATCTGTTACAATTGCATTTTTAATTCATGAAATTATGTCATCCAATCCATTCAAAGAGGTTTGCCACCATGAAAATAGGACAACTTAGGATTTAGGGCTGTGTAACCATCATGTGGGCCACCACGTGAATATTAGGTTTTTGGATGTTTCAATTATTTTCTATCTTGGAGCATGCCGGATGGTTAGGGATAGCCGTTGTTTATGGAGAATCTTATCATCATGGTGGGGCTCACCTGATATGAGGGTTAGATTTGATATACACAGCATAATTGGCCCAGCATGCAAAGTGGCTCTAAATGAAAATAAGAATAAATTTGATAACCAAGCTTTTTAATAGTTTTAGAAGAAAAAAGAAAATGCTGGCATTCCCTAAGAAGGGGGCTTTCTTCATGTTATTATAGATGGGCTAGCTTATTTTGTTATGATCTCAATGATATAAAGAGCTTAGCTAGGCGGGTTCCATCATAGGCTTTTAGTGTATTGGTTAGGTTCTTAATAATTAGTATCAAAGTCAATACCATGTTTATTCGAGTTAGGGACTGGGTGACCTATGCAAAGGGCAACTTAAGTTAAAGTTGCCATGACATGGAAATGACAACTTGGATAAGAATAACAGTGGTCATGATGTGGAAATGGATGGCTACCTGGTTAACTATTGTACAGCACCATGTCTTAGAAAGGACTATCCATAAGAGAGGCAAGAGTAAGTACTGCCACATATTGGGCCATTGGATAGCATTGTAAAATGTTACAATCCTTATAGTTTAAATGGCTTAGCTTGACATGCTCCATTAGTCCTAGGACTTTTGGCCTATTGATTAGGTTCTTAGCCATTACAATCAAAGCAAACATCACTTTTCATATTTGAGCTACAGAAGAGGTAATTTATAGAAAGGGTAACTTTGATCAGTATGAAAGCAACCATGAGGTGAAAATGGCTACTTGGATATCCAAAGTATAGTTGTGTTCATTTAAAACGGTGATATGAAAAAGAGGCTAGAGGAAGTGCCACCGTAAAATGGGCTGTGATGATCATTATCTGTGATGATCATTATCTAATGAGCTTGATGCAATGTTACAATCCCAACAATTTAAAAAGCCAAGCTTGATATGTTTCGTCAATCTTGCGGCTTTTAACCTACTAATTAATTAGGTTCTTAACATATTTCCTACATATGTGATTTTAAGGCCAGATTAAAAACTTTCCAAACGCACTATAAGGCAAACAAATTAGTAATCCATTATATTGCAATGCCCATAAAATATCAAAATGTATGAAAGCATTTCTATATTTATCTCTACTTCACTGGATATGATAGAGTGGCATTGCACGTTTGGTTTTTCAATTACAATTATAAAGGACAGAAACAAACTGAATAATAATCACTTTTATAATTTTACGGTGACATACTTACATTTGACTGCATCCATGAGTTAAAAATAATAATTTTATAATGTTAAAAATATAATAATCGTCATTTTCTTTACCTGCTTGTTTTAATTTACAATTTGATTCGAGCCATGCTTCTTGTTTAAACAAATATAAACAATAATAATAACTTAATTTTAAAATGCGTACTTTTTATTTTTTAAAATGTGTTTTTACAATGACACATACCATATGCCCATTGGATCTCTATCTCTATCTTATCCCATTGTTCACTGTATTATTTTCTCTATTTCTATTTCATGAACTCTGGAATCATATAATGCTTTTGATTATACAACGACCTAACGACCGTCCAATTCCTCTTATAAAATCATCAACATGTCTTAATATGGAATGTAATGCACAAACATTCAATGTACATGCATCTCAATCAAGACCCAAGATGGGGTTTGCACTGCAGATCAGGGCTCGACCCAAGTCTTGGATTGAATGGATGATGCAACCATCTAATCTATGGCCACCAGATGGATGATTGGGAAGAAAATCAGTCGATCATCCAAATCCAACGGCCAAAATCAAACGGCTGGTATTGTCACATCGTGTGAATTTTATGGCATCATGCGGATGGGGCCCACAATTTAGGTTCATTTGCACTTTTGGTCATCGACGTGCAGGTGTGTGCATTGTTATTAGGTTATTCTTTCGGGGATAGATTTGTCTCATATTTTCCACGAGGGAATCATCAGCACGTCAGAATCGTGCACGTCAATCGAGATATCAATATCATGGGCTTGTAATGGATGGAATATGGGCCGAAAGTTAGGCTGATTAGATGATCCTAACCGTCAATTAGTGGCCATTAAATGGACAATCATAAAAAAAATGGTCAGTAGGTCAAATTCATCGAACAACATCAGATGGTTTAGATAATCAAATTAGTATAATTTTCAAGCTGTTCTCCTCCATCCAGAGTAGGGGTCATGATATCAACGGTCTGGATTGGTGTGGTTGTATTCCAATGTACCAGGAATGGGTAAACAGGAAGGTGGCAAATGCAGTCTAGGGACAATGAACCGTCATCCAGACCGTTGGTTGGTTGAGCTTGCATCCGATTTGCCATGTCTTACAACTCTATTAAATGCGGACCGTTGGTGTGTTCTCTTTTTAAAACCGTCCTTTTCAGCCCACAGTTGAAGGGACGGGCCTGTCACAAGGATGGGAACATGGACTCAGTCGACTGACTTACACGGACTATAACGGTAAGGCAGGATGATATGGTTTGGACGGACGCAGTTTGGCTGGTTATCCCAACATCAGCGAGCTAGCTTGGTGTCAAACCTCTATGGGCCTTCCACGTTCTCTGTCTTTTATCTACACCGTCAATCTATTTTCCAGCTCATTTTAGAGCATGAACGGAAAAATAACATATCAAAAGCTCAAATCCGAGTCGAGCCGGGCACAACTCGGCAGTAAATAACGGGGATTGAACTCTTACGGTTGAAAACTTCTCGCCCCACCGCAATATTTATTTGTCATATAACCTATTCGTAAAGCCACGTTACCTTGGGTGAAGGTTGAAGGGTAAACCGAGTCGAGCCGGGCACAACTTGACTTGACTCGGCCACTTGTTGATCCCAGCTTGAACTCGGCTCAGCTCGGTCCTTGAGCTTGACTGGCTAGCTCAGCTTAGTTCAATCAGCAGCTTGGGCCAATTTGAGCTAAGATTGAGCCGAGTTCGTTTGTACAGTATTTTCACAAACACATATACTGTACCTTCAAAATTTTACTGTATGTAAAACAACAACAATGGTTTTACAAGTATTTCATCAAATACCTTCTAAGCAACATAAAAAATAAGAAAAAAAAGTGTATTTGTTTCATATACATACCTTCCTTGCCACCACCGGCCACACTTCGTTGAGTCATTTCATCAAACACATGGTGCTCTTGCTCCGGTAATAGACTCTCAGGAGTTTCAACACCTGGTCAAGGGTTCGAGCATTCATAGGTGGTGAAATCACACTATGACGTGAGTGTGTGAGGGTGTGTGTGCGTGTGTTATTAAAAAAAGAAAAAACAAAAAAAAGTAACCAAGTCACCCAACTGGTTTGATCAAAGTTTGATTTGAGCTGGGTTCGATCTGAGTCAAGTCGAGCTTGGGCAAGCTCAAACTTGGTTTGAAATTTTTTCTAGCTCAAAAAATCAGCTCGACTTGGCTCGAACTCAGTTTCGAATAGAGTCGAATTGAGCTTTTTTGAGTTGAGTTGAGCAAGCTAACCGAGCTAACTCGGTTCGTGTATAGCCCTAGGTGAAGGGAAAACATAGTTATAAGCTTGATCCAAAACTTACATGTCCCTCAAAAGTTTGTAACAATAAGCGATCAATTTTCTTTGTTTTTTATGTAAGATTATCTGGATGCGGAAATCCTAGAGATCTTCTTGTGCATAGGACATGGAGATATAGGGTTTAGACGGCTTACCTAATTGGACGCCATAAATGCCAGATTAGAATACCAGAAAACCTATGCTGTAATCTTCCTCTCATTCACACCAATATACAAAATAATAGATAGGACTTAAGGTTTTGTTGTTGCATAGGATTGGGGACCCAGCTCTCTCTTATATAGAATCTGTGGAGATAAGAGTTTGAATCCCATCATAACTCTCTCTCCCACTGCTCCACATTACTGTATACAAGTTCAACTCAAACAGCCCTGCGTAAGGCTATAACGCTCCACCCCTAATGCAAAGTATCTGCGTAAATCACATAGAAGTGGGGTCCACTAGTTTAGATAATCACACAGTCCAACATTCAAATCAATTTAGACCGTTGATCAATAAGGCCCACCTCATAAAGTTTTTCTATTCTCCCAGTTGGGTCACGTTGAGCAACGTCAATGATTAATCATGTAGAAATACTTTTGAAAAACAAGTTTTGATTTAAGAAAATATTCAAACGGTTAACCAATGAAATTGTTGGACAATATGTTGATGTAGAGCAGGTCGCGGACAATTTCATGGCCAAGATGGATCAGAAAAGGCACGGTCGACAACATAAGTGATCCGGACCGTTGGACCTTAGATCGGGCGTATCTTGTAATTCGGAATGAGTTATCTGACGTAAAATATATGATTTTGGGGTAGAACGAGCTACTTTAGCCAACCAACCTCGCTATGCCGAGTTGCGCAGCCCGAATTTGTGAGAAACCCCTTGATCGATGGTCGTTTCCCCGTTTTAATTTCGTTTTTACTATAAATAGTAAGTTTTAGTTTGCTTATAGCTCTTCATCCGTTGGGCTTTAGGAGTTGTGTCCAACATGAAAAGTGCTTAAAATAATTAGGAGAATGGTTTGGTGAAGCCAAATAGGACACTTACTAATTTTGGCTGAAAACTTTGCGCACTAGTAAACATCACGACCATCTATAAATAGTAAGTTTAGTATTTATAGTAAGTCGCGGATTCTAGGAGTTTTAGTTGTAGTTTGAGTCTGATTTCTTTCTTATTGCTTGGTTCCCTTATTTAAAGGGGTGTAAAATCATTTTTATTCATTCATCAATTAATTTCAAAATTTATTAGAATATATTTCTATTCTCTTGCTTTCTTTCCTCGTGGATTCGAGAAGTCTCTGTGAGGAATCCAGAGAAGCTCCGTGGATTCAGAGTAGTTATCCTTGAGGAAGATGGTGATCGACCTCATCACGTTCATCCCTGTGTCATATGTGTAGTGATGTTCAATCTGATCCATCAAGATTATTAGTATCAAACAGCGGTAGTCGTCACAACATTTAATTTAGGCGAAGTGAGGGTAAGCCCAATCATAAGTACTTTCAATCTTAATGACATAGATCAGGAACTAGAAAATGTGGTATAAGAATTACACACTTAGTGTGATAATATATGTCTATCCTTAAGAGGTCCTGAAGCTTTTACATGTTTCTAACGAGACATAACTATAGTTCTACTTACTCAAAATTTGTGCATATATATAGAGAAACATAAATAAATCTTTGTATCAAAATTAACAAAACTGTATAAAATGAGATTTCTAAATGTCTGTGAAAATCAAAGTACGCTCAACTCCCATTATCTAAAAATATTTGTGAGATCAATGACTCCCATGAATGTCACATGCTCCTGAAATGGCGTGATCGGGAGCCCTTTAGTGAGTGGATCTGTAATCATCTACTTAATACCGATGAATTCTATGGACACTTGATGATTCTGAATTCTTTCCTTTAAAACAAAATATTTGATGTCGATATGTCTCGACCTTGATAAATGCTTGTTATTGGTAGAGAAGGAAATAACGCCTGAATTATTGTAAAATATTCTCAATAGTTTCGGGATATGCTCTAGTACCTGCAAACCTAAGAAGAAACTCTGTAATCATAGTGCCCGATTAGATGCCTCATGGCAGACAATAAATTCAACTTCCATGGTGGACAAGGCTGCGGTAAATTGTTTCACGTTTTTTCAAGACATAACTCCTCCAACCACATGAAGATATATCCTGAGATGGACTTCTTAGTGTCAACGCAGTCAGCAAAATCTGCATCTGAGTATCCAATTAACTCCAATTGATCAGATCTTTAGTATGTGAGTCCGAAGTCCTTCGTTGTTTATAGATACCGTAATACTTTCTTTGCAATTATCCAATGTTGCATTCCTGGATTAGATAGGTATCTTCCCAACATTCCAATAAAAAAAGCAATGTCCGATCGTGAACAGACTAGAGCATACATGATGCTCGCTACTACTGATGCGTACGAAAATTCTTTCATTCGATTCTTTTCCAAATCATTCTTTGGACACTGAAATAGGCCAAATCTGTCGCCCTTCACAATGTGTGACTGTCTAGAAGCATAATCTTGCATATCATATCTTTCGAGTATCATAATAATATAGGCCCTCTGTGACAGGCTGAGCAATCCAAGTGATCTGTCACGGTGAATCTTAATGCTGATGACATAAGAAGCTTCACCAAGATCTTTTATTTCAAATATTTTGGGATAAGAATTTTTTGATGTCGCTCAACATCTTGGTATCACTACTAGCCAACAGAATGTCATCAAAATATAAAATTATCATAACGAACTTACTCCCATTGATTTTAATGTAGATGCATTCATCTACAGTATTTTTGACAAAGCCATATTGAAAAATTACTTCATGAAAGTTTAGGTACTATTGTTGTGATGCCTGTTTCAACACATATATGAATTTTTTTATTTTACAAATCAAATATTCTGAGCTAATAGCTATAAAACCTTCGGGTTGCAACATGTATACATTCTCATTCAGATTCCCATTGAGAAATGCAGTCTTTACATCCATCTGATGTAGCTCTAAGTCCATATGAGCTACAAGAGCAATTATAATTCTAAATGAGTCTTTCTTAGATACTGGTAAGAAAGTCTCCTTAAAGTCAATGCCCTCACATTGGTTAAAATCCTTGGCAACAAGTGTGGCTTTATATCGTTCGACATTACCCTTGGAGTCCCTCTTAGTTTTAAATATCCATTTACAACCAATCGGTCTTATTCCAGTGGATAACTCTATAAGATTTCATACTTTATTGTCCAGTATGGATTTCAACTCATCTTTCGTGGTATCAAACCAACGAGAAGGATCAACATTTTGTTTGACTCGTGTAAAGGATTTAAGATCCTTTTCCACCCCTATGTTAAAGTCGTGCTCCTGTAAGTATATGATGTAATCGTATCGATTTACAGGTCTTCTCTCTCTTTCAGATCTTCTTAATGGTTTAGTTTGTTGGGTTTGATCTTGATTTTTCTCATCAGTGCTTTGTACATGAGGTTTTACGTGGTGTTCTGCAGTGACTGTAGGATCAACTGCATTATTAATATCTACGTGATCTGAAGTGACTATGATTAGAGTCATAGTCCTTTGTTCCTTAAATACAAAATTTCTGATGTTCATGCTCCCACTATTTTTAGTGTCCTCAATAAATCTGACATTCCCAGTTTCAACAATTCTGATAGAGTGGGAAGGTCAGTAGAATTGATTGCCCTTTGATTTTTCTGAATATCTAATGGAGAAACAACTTACAGTTTTAGGATCCAGTTTCTTTTCATGCGGGTTGTAAATTTTAGCCTCAGCAGGACAGCCCCAAACATGTTGATATCAGATAACTCATTCCACAACTCAAAAGGAGTTTTACTTACTGCTTTGTTGGGGACCCTGTTTAGTATATGAATTACAGTTTTGATCACATCACCCCATAGTGATTCTAGCAATGTCGAATTACTAATCATACTTCGCACTATATCCATAAGGGTGCGATTACGCCTCTCAGCCGTACCATTCTGCTATGGAGTACTAGGCATAGTGTATTGGGTGACAATACCACAATTATACAAGTATCTAGTGAATGGCCCTAAATTACGTCCTGATTCATCATATCTGCCATAGTATTCACCACCATGGTCAGATCTGACAACTTTAATCCTTTTATTGAGTTAATTTTTAACTTCGGCCTTATAGATTTTAAAAGCATCAAAGGCATCTGATATCTCATTGATAAGGTAGAGGTACCCGAAACGAGAGTAGTAATCTATAAAGGTAATAAAATATTTGTGTCCACTATGTGAAGCTATATGAAATGGTTCACAAATGTCTGTATGTATCACGTCTAATAGACCTACACTCCTAATTGCATCTTTCTTTCTAGTTTTAGTCTATTTTCCTTTTATGTAATCAATACATGCATTATAGTCGGAGAAGTCTAGAGAATGCAGAATTTCTTCTTGCACAATCCTGTTTAATCTCTCACGAGATATATGACATAGTCGCCTGTGCTACAACATAGAGAAATTCTCATAGTCTAACATTCGCTTGGATCCTACTTTATTTCCATGCGAGGTATTAATATTATAAACATGAGAAACAATCACGTCTAACTGGTATAAGTTGTTCACCATAGAGTCGGTCTCAACTTTAATCGAATTAAAGTAAATATTAAAGCTTTTATTTCTAAATTAAAATGAATATTTCAATTTATCTAAACAGTAAATTGAAACTAAATTGTGTCTTATACATGACACACAAAATGTATCTACTAAATCCAAAAAATAACCAGACTTTAATTTAAGCTTATAGATTTCTATTGCCTCCATGTCTACCTTGATACCATTGCCTACATATACTGAGCACTTTGTATCAGTTGGTGGTCTGGCCTGTTGTAATTCCTGCATAAAATTGTATATGTGAATAGTAGTTTCTAAATCTATCTACCAAGAATCCACCGATACATCGGTAAGATTAGTTTCAAAACAGACAAGAACAGAATGATTACCTTTATTTATGAGTCAATTCTGAAACCTTTCGCAATATTTCTTTAGATGATCTGTCTTTTTACAAAAGAAGCACCGTTTACCTTTATTTCCTTGCTCATGCCCATAACTTGAGTTCACCATATTAACATTTTGAACTTTGACCATCTGCCTGATCTTGTCTTCTTCTTGGATGCACTGAGTGATAAGTTCATCCAATGTCCACATGTCTTTTAGAGTATTATAATTTATCAGGAATGTGCCGAATTGGAGAGATAGGTTATTCATGATCAAATGAACCAATTGATCATCAGTGAACACAAGCTCTAGAGAACAGATTTTAGAAACAACTTCGATCTACTCTACAATATATTCTCAGATATTTCCTTTTCCGTCGTAAGATGAGCAAGTCAATTTATTTAAAAGAATGCTCACTTCAGACTTATTAGATTTCTTAAATTGTTTTCCCATTTCAGTTAGGAAAGCTTTGACCTTATTTGTTTTATGCATGACACCCTTCATAGATTTAGAAATCGAATACTTAATGACTTTCAGGCATGTATCATTAAACCATGTCTCCCATTGATTATAGTCTGCTTCAATGGCATCATCAAATGGTTTTGGCGGTTCTGGTGTTATTAGGGCAAGATCTAATTGTAGGCAACCCAGGACAACTTCAATGGAGTCCTTCCATTGAGCATAATTAGATCCATTTAGGGCAAGGACTTGATGCGTATTAGTTGGAATTAAAATTGAAATAAAAGAGATACATATGTACTCACATTAGTTCATTATTTCATAAAGCAATTCATGAATGTAAATAAATATCAGACAAAGATAATCAATTCAGTTGTTAAAGAAGGCATCGACTGAATCATTCAAGATGAAGATAGGCCCAACCATCACATCTTTGTAAGAATCTGTTACATCATCATTATTCCTCTTGTGGGCGGTAATATAACATGCCAGTGATCCTTTTGAACTTGAAGCTAAGTGATGTCAGTCATATAAATCTGAGACACTCAACACCTGTAGGTGAGATGAGTCTTTCAGCTTTATATTACCAACACCATTTACTTCATTTGTTCATGTGACTGCCAAACAGTAATCATCTGTGTTTTCGTTACCATACGCAAGAAAATGTAAACGCAACTGTATGCAATCCTTTTAATCCTAATGTTACCAGTCTGCACTTGTAAAATTTTCATTGATTGAGGTCACTATGGTGACTAACACAACCGCATCCAACAATATAAAGATAGACTTAGCATCGCGATTATAATCTTGCCTTTAATTGGATTATATCTAAATTAATCTGATGCGGCCCATAAGATGGTCAGTTTTGATCATTGGAAAATAGATGAACTACAGAGAGAAACTATGAGATATATTTCGCTCTCTATGATCCAATGGTCTATGTAAGACTATTAAGGATGGATAATGGGCCTAAATTAGGGCCGATTCAGTACTCTTATTTGATCTCTACTTGTTCAAATGAGCATAACTGAATTGAGCTTCTGACTTTCTCATGATAAACATATAGCATGGGCTGTATAATTTGATGGGTAAATCTATGTATGGTTGTCCATAAGTTGAATAGATAAGCTCAAAGTCTTATTATAGATGAAAGTTCATGATCAAATTAATAGATGGCCAGGTCAAAATAGATGGTCCATATCAAAATAAGACAGAACAAAATCGGGTGGACCAAATTCTGGGATAAATGAGCCTAGAATGATATTAGGGCCCACCAATCAATATTCTACATCCAAAACTATCCGGTTTGGGTCCTGTATTGCAGACCCGACTTATCAACAATCGGGTTCGCAAAACCCGTTAACATCAATCGGGTAGGTATAATCCCTGCCTCTTATAGTTGTTTGAAAAATCAGTTGTTGCTGCTCGCCCTAGCCTCATGGCTTTTCGAAGCAGTCGCCGCTCCCATCCATCCTTGGGACCGGACGACCGATATCCATCACAAGATCGATGGGAAGAATCTCCAGTCACGATGATGGCCACCTCGGTTAGGGAAGAACACTACCAATGTTCAATGGAGCATCATGTGGGTTTGAACGAGATCTACACTCACTCAGCCATGGATGGAAGATGGTGGATATAAGGATCGAGACGACCATGAATGAAGGTTAGAACCTCAGATCTGCTAGAGTCAAAGATGATGTATAACTCCAGCGGTGAATGGGATATCCAAGGCTGCCTCCATTGAAGACACAAGTGAGGGTATGAGGGAAAAAAAAACCTTGCGCTGGTAGTACTATATTAGGGTGTAGAAGCCTTAATCACTGGATTAGGGAATGCGAGTTTGAAATCCCCAATAGATTTGGATTTGGGGATCTGGATTCCGAAATCCCTAATTTCTTGGTTTTAGGGTTTCGAAATCTAAATGCCCAGTAATCGAATTTGAGATTTGAAATCCCTAATTTGAATTTGGATGAGATTCGAAAACCCTAAGTAGTTGTTTGGATTAGGGGCTAATCTGGAATTCCCCTATACTGAATTTGGGACTCGAAAAACCCTAGTTTCCTTATTTAGAGATTCAAATCCGAGATCCCTAATTAATGATTTGGGGATTCTGAATTGAAAATCCCTAATTAACCTCTAGATTTGGGAATTTGAATTTAAAGTCCCTAATACTGGATGTGGGAATTAAAAATCCCTAATTTTATTCAAAATTCGAAAACCCAATTTGCCTGATTTGGGAATTCGAAGATCTGACTTTGTATATGAATTTCAAATGGATGAATCTGAATTTGATCATCCATGCCTTTGCACAGTGGCTCTGATACCAACTGTAAGATTATCTGCATGCGAAAATCTAGAGATCTGCTCGTGCACAGGACATGGAGATTTAGAGTTTAGATGGCTTACCTAATTGAGATGTCATAGATGCCAGATTAAAATACCAGAAAACTTATGCTGTAATCTTCTTCTCCTTCACACCAATATACAGAATAATAGATGAGACTTAGGGTTTTGTCATTGTGTAGGATTGGGGACCTAATTCTCTCTTATATAGAATTTGTGGAGATGAGAGTTTGAATCCCATCATAACTCTCTCCCACTGCTCCACATTGTTGTTTCCAAGTTCAACTCAAATAGCCCTATGTAAGGCTATAGCACTCCACCCCTAATGCAGAGTATCTGCTTAAATCACATAGAAGTGGGGTCCACTAGTTTAGATAATCACACAGTCCAACATTCAGATCAATCTATACCGTTGATCAATAAGGCCCACCTTATGAGTTCTTACATTTTATAGCATGGATCTACCTCATTTTTTAGCCCATGGCTTAAAATGAGTAGGTAAAATGAATGGACAACATATATAAAACACATACATCATGATGAGACCCATGAAGCTTTGACATCAGCTACCTGGCTAGTGTCACAATGAGGCACACAAAGCTTTGACACCCGCTAGCTGGTTGGGGTTGGGTCATTAATAGCCAAACCCTGTCCATTAAGACTCTTTGGGTTGGGGAGGAAGTGGATGGCACATAAAACAATCCATGGCTCTAAAGAACATTTTGGTCCACGCCCTAGTAATCAAAAGAGGTCTATAATTTTAAAGCATGGACGACCATGTTGAGAATCATTCCAAAGCCTTAATTTAATCAGGATACTTAGGCATTATCAAAGTTTAATTGAGCCAAATTTTAAAAATAGTTTGTTAGATTTTTTATTTTTTATTTTTTTTTTAAATTATGGTATTAATAGAATTAGTAAATAAGAGCTCTTTTTTTTATAAAAAAAAAAATATTTAAATTCATATATATACAAGGACTAACTAGTATGTAGACAATATTTATAAAAAAATATTCTTTTTTCTTTTTTAATAAAGTAGTTTTTATTTTTTTATTTTTAATTCTTTTTTCTTTTTTGTTTTCCTTTTTGCAATCTTTTTATTTTTCTTTATCCGTTATAGATTTCACTACACTTTTCTCCAAAGCCTTGTTTGTGTGAATTCTGAATTTAATGTAACCTATTCGAAACAACTACCATGTAGCCAGATTTGATGCTTAAGTCACCCCGCCTTCGATGGGTTGCGCCAATTCAAAACGGGCTTACATGAGTTCTACTCATCTAAGGAAGGAACGAGTCAGTTGAGTGGCGGGTCTTTTAACCATTAGGGGGACAAAATCATAAAAGGGCTATTCACTTCAATAGCAAAAGACTAAATGAGGTTCATCATAGTATGTGTGTGACAACCACTCCATTCAATTGAGTAGGTGAGCCCAAATCTCAATCTCCAGTTATATAAAACTCAAGTGGGCCACACCATACCGAAGTGCGCGAATAAAGGTCCTCCCCATTGAGATCTTTTCAAGCCCAATATGATATTTAAATGCCATCCAACCCATTAATCGAGTGACTACATCTATGATGAAACAAAAAACCAAATGTCAGCCTGAGCCAAAACTTTAGACGGTCCCAAAAAGGTTTCAATGCTGTGCATCTCTATCTTCACTGTTCCTTGTAGTGTCCCAAAGGGACAAAGGGACTAGCTTTTAGCTCGGGCGCTTTTTAAGGGCGGTTTGGATACCACTAAATAAGGTGTCGTTTGACACCATAGATTTGAGGGGATTTGAGGGAGTTTCAAATCCCTTAGTTGTTTGGCAGTATAAATTAATTGAGAATTTTAAATCCAAGGGTTTCAAATCCAATCAAAGAAGGGGTTTGAAATATTAGGTAAGAACTTAGATTACACCTAAAATTCTTTCTAGAGTTGTATGTGTAACATGTGTGTCACCGTACTATTATTTTATTGGCACATGACCCACTATTGATATAAAAAAACAATTAGATTATCAATTGCATCACTATAATTACTTTAATATGATGATCAACATCGTCCAAACATTGTCTATGTAAATCAATGGCTAAAAATGGTTGGTTAGTAACTTAGACATGATCTTGTGCATATGGCGCATCCAAGACTTGGAATTTCATCATTTTTGGGCAAAACGTATATTTCAGCGGGTTTGTTACAACCATTGTGTCAAACATTACATACATCACTAATTAGAGATATTAAAGTTAATTTAGTAATTAAATTCAACCCACCGTAAATATACCACGCATAGCTACTTTGGATTAAAGTTGATTCCCCATCCCAGGTGCCAAAACACAATAGGAGGATTTTAAATCCAGGGGGTTTCAAATTTAGGAGGTTTCCAAATCTATGCTCACGAACAAGCCCTAAGTTAATTTTGCTTAACTTATTTCAGTTATATTTTTTACTTTTATTTTTTATTTTTTAGCTTTTCTACTTCCTGTAAGTTGCTAAAGAATATCACAGGAGAGATGAAAGGGAGAAGACGTTGATAAGTAGGTTATTTACCTAATTTACTTATCTTCTTAGTAAGTAAAAATTAAGATATGTTACTTGTGACAAAAGTAACTTATCTCAAGCAACTTACTATCCAAACAAGCCCTCAAAGTCCTAAACAGTTTCTATGCATCCTCGCAGCTGATGGTGGACGCTGAAAAACTCTCGTTTTGAAGACCGTCCATGTTCAAAGGGTAAGAATCAACTTATCAACCGTTAAAAGAATTGACTTTTCTAGCATTTGCCATCCAAGGTGGGGCTAATAATATAAGCAGTTTGGATTATTGGAGGATGGTCCAAATCCAAAGGCTAAAATTGAGACTCCGTACCTACCCTATTGCAATTAAAATAAATATGAGGAAGAAGTATGCATGAGTAGAGCTGTACACGAGCAGAGTAAACTTGGTTACTCACTTGACTCGACTCGACTCGACTCGACATGAGTTTGAGCTGAGCACAAGCATGAGTTTGATATTCGTTTTGATTTTGAGTAGACTACGAGTGAGCAATACTCGACTCGGTACTCGACTCGATACTTGACTCGTGTGCTCGACTTGTACTTAACTCAGTACTCGACTCGTAATGTGTGGTGTTGATTTATTATTATTAAT
Organism: Magnolia kwangsiensis; assembly: GCA_037074715.1. NCBI lineage: Eukaryota > Viridiplantae > Streptophyta > Magnoliopsida > Magnoliales > Magnoliaceae > Magnolia > Magnolia kwangsiensis. The sequence goes on along the minus strand of CM073575.1, from coordinate 139,419,108 downwards.
TTTTTGTATAAATTGTTAATATATTTCAGAAATTGATATCATATATTACTAATATATGTCAGAAATTGTTCATATATGTTAATATAACTAATATATATTAATATAGAAATTGTTAATATGTTAATATATATTAATATAGTTAATATATGTTAAAATTGTTAATATATGTTAATACAACAAATATATGTTAAATTTGTTGCTCGAAAATCCTATTTAAATTGGGCTCAAATTTAGATTCGAACTCGAACTCGACTCGAAAACTCGGACTCGACTCGACTCGATTTCTACTCATACTTATACAAGTAGAGCACGAGCAGGGAATCCATGCTCGATGCCTGAGCAGAGCCGAGTACGAGTTGGACTCGGGCAGTGCGAGCTGAGCATGAGCTGGCTAATACTCAGCTCGACTCAATTGGTGTATAGCTCTATGCATGGGCCCATAAATCAGACCGTACACACGCACTGGCTCGCATGAGATGGATGGAATCCTTCACAACGCACGTACCAATAAGTGACACGTGCGTTGTACAAAATTTTAAAAAAGTTAGGCCAGTCTATCATATATGCATTGAGCATGGACCATTTCTTTCGTAAATGTATGTATACCTAATGTTTAGACGGAATGATTTTGAGCCAAACAATCCGTAGTGGGGCGCACATGATTGGTGCTTTAGTTCTATTTCACGTGTACCACGTGTGAGAGGTGACTCGGCATGTCCTACGTGGATAGATACCTGCACTAGAAGATCCTTACCGCAAAATCCGGGATTTATTTATTTATTTATTTTAAGCTGAATGTAAATAGGAGCCGCATTAATTAATTAATTAATTAATTATTATTATTATTATTATTATTTCTATTCTTGGCCGTCTATTTGAAGGCCCGAAATCAAAGGTTAGGATCATCATATCTAGGATTTTCTGGGTATAATTCATACACAAGCGGCCCAGCAGAAGATCAATGGTCTAGATCCCGCTTGTCAGAATTGAGGTATACACTGTTCAAAGATGATCATGTACAACTTAATTAACTTGCATGTTAACATACAAAGATTTGTTCACAACATCCGAGCCGTAAGAAAGGTGGACCGTATCATAAAGATCATCTGGAACGTAAGCGATGATGGTCTGTTCATCATCAGGTGGGCAACACCAGTGAAATCAATTGCAGCCAATGGTCTAACTCAACATATGTTTATGGCCCACCTGATGAGTGGATTCGTCCAATTTTTGCTTCGCGTGATGTTTATGGTATGGTCCACCATTTTCACGGCTCGGATGTTCCATTGAAGTAACAACTAAGGGAAAAATAAAAAGGCTATGTGATTTTTCTCTTCTCCACTTGGCAGGTCCTAGCTGTCTATCATTTGCAAAGGTCACACGTGTGTGAAGCCCTGCCCATCCACTCGTAGGGACATGTGCAAACATGGCCCACGTGTAAAACCCGAGCATCCATCAGTTGGGCCCAATTGATTGGATCTTAAGTTGCAAAAATTACTCCATTTACCTCCTTAGGTGGGCCACAATGCACAGATAGAGGCAATACTGTAACATTTTCTGTAGCCGTCCATTTTTATTTTTTTTTGGATGATGTGGTCCACTTGAGGACTGAAATGGCATCCTTTTTTCACCAAAAGACCAAAAGACTGGTGGCTTGCGTAGGCTTTTTAAATCATTGGGATTTTACAAGATTGCTTGTGAAAGCCATGAACTTCCTGCAACCATAAGCTAAGTAGAGCCCACTATAATATTTATGAAATATTTATCATATTTATCTATTTTTCCAAATCATATCACGACGTGAACCCAAAAGTAAGGCAGATCGAAAACTCAGGCCCTGTTTGTTAAATCTGAAGTCTAAAGCCTGAATCTGAAATCTGAAGCTGAATCTGAAATTGGAAGTTAAAAAACTTATTTGATAATTATGGCTGAAGTCTGAAAATTAAGTACGGAATTTGAAACAATCTGTCTATTAACAAACATATGAAATGTCTGAAATATGTTAATTTAACGCATTTGCACCTATCTCCTATTTGAAAATATTTTACATTATGAAGAAATTATTTTTTATTAAATGAAAATAAAATTATTCTATTTAATTCAAATAAACTATAAAATACTTAATAGAAAATTAAAATATCATTATTCATAAAAATAAATAAATAATTAATGATTTGCATGTAGAAGTGTGGCGGCAGTTTCTTTTCACATATTGGACATAATAGTTTGTTCAAAATTTTCAAATACTTATTCCACTTTAGGCATATCATTCTCTGATTCGATATTCATCTCCAAAAGAATATTTTCATCATTGTATTATTAGAAGAGTGGATCAGAGATAGATTCTTTTCTGATGCAATTGTGTAGTGTCATGCATGCATGCAATAACTATGTCTATTTCCTTCAACACGCCAAAAGACCTTTCGATTACATTCTATAACTTCGTATGCAAATGATTAAAAACCTTCTCTTTACTAGTAGGCTGCCTACACTACGAAAGTCATCCAACCAATACCAAACATTACGATATGGTGCCATAAATCTTCTTGTGTGAGTGTAAACAGCATCAACTAGATAATAATTATCTACATAAAAACAAATGACATTTTAGCAACATTTCAAGTTATAGGAAATTTCTTTGTTGAATCAAGCACAACATCCATAAGGAACCTTGAATCATGTGCTACCCCATCCCATTAAACTATGACATATGTAAAAATCATATTAAAGTTATAGATGAGCATAACGTTCTGAGCACATTCACCCGTTCTTCTTCCTCTGTAAGGTATTTATTTATCTATTAAGATACATACAAGAAACAGTGTTGAACGAGCTTTGTCCGTTGAAAACTTTTTGTGGGCTATAAAAGTTTCGGATTAAGCTGATTTTTGTTTTTTCACTTCATTTGGACATGTATGACCTAATCAACATATTGGATGTCAAATAAACAGTACAGTGGGCCCTCAGAGGATTTTAATGGTGAATATCCAATCACTATTATTTTCTTGTGGTGTGGTCCACCTGAGATTTATATCCATCTTATTTTTTGGATAGGGAAATAAAATGATATGTAAAAATGAATGAACAGAATGGATGAAATACATCCATCATGGGGGCCACACAACACTGACCATCACCCACTAGGTTGGTGGCTGGGGGAGTAGTCAATCCATTTTCGTATCACACACCAGTATAGCTGGTGTAGATACGTGTCGTGCAAAGACGCTCCTCGAGGTATAAGTTGCAGGAATGTTTCAAAGGAGATCAAAGTTACATGGGCCCTACAATAATTTATTTATTATATCCACACCGTTCATAAAAATTTTGAGATTATTTTTGAGTATTTTCCAAAAAATAAATCATATCCAAAACTAAAATGGACCACACCAAAAATAGTAGTGGGATAATGATTTTCATCGTTAAAAAATTCACAGTGCCCACTATAATGTTTATTTTCTATCTAATCTATTCATAAGGTCAAAAATATCTGGATAAAGAGGAAAAACAAATTTTGGTTTGAAATTTTTGTAACCCCAAAAGGGTTTCAATGGTAGATGTTCAATCCCCTCCTGCTTTTTGCAGTGTGGTCCAGTTTATCTTTAAATCTGCTTTATTTTTCGGCTCAAGTCTTACGATGAGCTCGCAAAATGGATGGACGGTTTGGATATAACAAATACATCATGATGCGACCCACAAAACTTGCTGACGTCAATACACCCTCCAATCCGCTTCCAATCTCGTCCCTGACTCGGAGACGGATTGGCTACTCCCACTGACACTAGTCGGCTGGTGGTCGGTGCTCTGTGGGCCCTACTATGATGTATGTGTTTCATCCATTCCGCTCATCCATTTTTAGAGATCATTTTAGGGCCTGATACAAAAAATGATAGGGATATAAATCTTAGGTGGGCTACACCACAGAAAAAAAATGAATGGATATCCACCATTAAAATCCTTCTAAGGCCCACTATACTGTTTATTTGACATCCAATCTGTTCATTAGATCATAAAGACCCAGATGAAGGGAAACAATAAATATCAACCTTACCCAAAACTTTTATAGCCCCTAAAACGTTTTTAATGGTCAATGTCCATTCAACACTGTTTCTTATAATGTGGTCCACTTGAGATTGTTATATAGTTCATTTTCTCTTTCATGCCATAAAATGATATATAAAAATAGATGGACATCATGGATGAAACAAAGACGTCATGGTGGTGCCCACATAACACCGACCACTAGCCTAGGGGAGTAGCCAATCCGTTTCCCCCTCACTCCCAGCCCATCTGCTTCGAACGCGGATTGCATCCTACCCTCTGTGGGGCCCACCGTGATGTAAGTGTTTTATCTAAGCCTTTTATCTTTTTTCTCATATTAATTTAATACATGATCCTAAAGATGAAGTAGGTCCACAGCTCCAGTGAACTACACCAAAGGATGCTGCAGTGATATTGACATCCACCGTTGAAACCTTTCTAAGGGCCATTGTGATGTTTTTTTTTTTTTTACCATCCAACCTATTCATTAGGTCATGTAGACGAGGATGAAGTGAAAACACAAATATCAGCTTGATTTGAAACTTCTCCAGCTCCCAAGAAGTTTTTAATGGTGGACGTTCAATCCCCACCTTGTGGTCCAATTAATCCTTAGACCTGCATCTTTTTTTGGCTCACACCTTAAATGATCTGAAAAAGTTGATGGACGGTGCAGATCAAACACATAAATCATAGTGGGGTATAAAGAAGTTTTATATGTTAAAAGTTGGTTTTGTACCGCGTAAACAATTTAAAGAGAAGGAATTTCCTAATAACTTGAAAAGGGGTAATTTTGGAAGCAATTTTTTTTTTTAAAATAAAATAGAAAAACTTATGGAGTGGATTCTGCGTTCACCATTAAGTCAGACTTCTATCACGGAAAGAATTCAGTGAAAAACCACTTATCACTTTCCTTCTTCCGTGTTAACAATGCATTAACAAACACCAATAAATACAGAATATTTTCCCAATTCCATGTTAAGTGCAATAATTCAGCGTTAATAAACAGGCCCTCAATTTAGCCACACCACTGAAAAAAAGTAAGGATTGAATGTTCAATATTGAAACACTCGTGGAGCTAAAAGGTTTTAAATTGAACTAATGATTATGTATCTGCAGTTCATCCCTTAACAGAAATTACACTACCAACGATGTGGATGCATATAAACATGACTACATACTCCTAGCAAGTTTTAACAATACGCATTTCCCTACCTACTTTTTCTAATTAAGTGGTTCACTTAAGTTTTAGGTCTGCATCAGTTTTGGGACCTTGTCTTAACACGACATGGAATATATGATGGACACCAACTAGCATCTTATTGCAGGAGTTTCTTGCTAAAGGCTTCCGCTGGGAATCCACGTCTATCATTGATATGCAACAGAAATGGTTAGACCAGAGTCCACATCCAACCATAAGAACTCAAAACATGCTGATGGCGGTGTTTGTTTAATCATGGTGTTTTTTGACCTGTAGCCCATCCACATGGTGGCCTACTAGATGAACGGTTCTGATCAACAATTATTTATGCCACATGAACGATGAGACCAATGGAATGTCCCCTTCCTGTACTTCATCCTGCAGTTGCTATTGGATCAACTGCTCTAAGCGCTCCACTATACATAGCTATTATGTTCAATGGTGGACCATTAATAATAATAAAAAAAAAATCGAACATCGAAGGCATTGCATACAGAGCGCAAATAGCATTCGAATATATTATTAGTAATTATTTTCTCAATTTGAATATTGAAAGGGTATGGTAATATTTTTCAACCAAAATTAAAAATATATTAAGAAATTAAACAAATAGTCATTGTATGATAGCTGGCTCAAGCTTCCTGCAAAAGCCAGCCTACAGTCTCACTACAGCCAGTTTCAGCATGACATTGACTCTCTCTCTCTCTCTCTCTCTCTCTCTCTCTCTCAATTGCTCTAATCACCTTTTCATGGATATAAAGTGTTAGTTCTACTGACGTGGACAGAACAGCTTCATGCGAATGAGATTCACCCCATTGATAAGGTGTGCTACCTCATGTTCAGGCCAGAAAATCAGGCTCCAACACCCAGGTCAGTTACACCATGGGGTTGAGATGGAAAGTCCCACCAATAAAAATTTCTAAATTACTTGGGGGTCCAGTACTGTGGTGTGTATATGCCATCCAATGCACCCTGCCCTATGACATTACATGCCAAGATGATGATTTCCCAAAAATAAAGACATTCCAAGATTCATGTGGGCCAAGTCAGGTGAATTTAAAGGTTTTAGGTATAAGTTTACACTATTTTTTATGGATGGTTTATCACTTCCTCTCTTTACATGAGTTAGAGCAATACGGTCGATTAACCCATTGGAAGCTATAAAAGTGCCCGCGATAGCAATGGTTGGAGAGACGAAGAAAAGTTAGTAGATGTAGATTTGGTTTTTGTTGGTTGGTCCATGGAGAAATCAAAGGTCTTGGATTTCATTATTGGCTCTGATACCATCTGTCAATTTGATGCACTATACCGAACAAGCACAACACATACATTAAGAGAATAATTTAGATCTAACTTATAATCAATAAATGAAAGTGACACGAGGAGTAATGGAATAACCTATACCATTCATTAGATTTAAAACCTACTTCTCGTTTCTTCTTAAAAGCATATGAATCAATTTGGCTAGGGCAAGGTCTAATCTCAATTTTGCTGAGCCCATGCCTTCCATGTAGGATTTGTTGTCTAATCTTGATTTTGGTAGGCCCATGCCGTCCTTGCAGAAAGAATAAAAAGGTTATTTCCTTAACAAAAACACAATTAAAGAAGTATTACAAAAATAAAATAAAATAACACTGCCAATTGCCTTTATGCATGGTAAAGTGTCACTTTAGTACAACGAATCTTATATGGAAGGCATGTGGCCCACCAAAATTAAGATTAGAATCAATCACAATTATGAGGGATGCCCAAACTAGATGGACCCCAATGTGCCTGCCTTAGAAAGACATAACATACTAGTTTTGCTATTGTAGACAATACCAACCACAACAACTTATTCCAATTACCAATTAAAGATTATGGGACTCAAATCACAACTCTATGCACATGTCAGCTTGTGCAACTCATGATGGGGCTTGAAAAGTACTTCCACCAAAACCACTCGATGGCCCACTTAGAAAACTACATGATCCAAACCCATGTTAAGACAATGAGGCGACAATGATAAATAAAACAAATCAGTAAGAACTAAAAAAATAGAAGAGAAAAGAACTCACATTTTCGCATCATATATATGAGGTTCTACTCGTCCTGTATATATAGAAAAATAATTATAAAAACAAAGATTTTTCTATTTCTACTGCCTAGGGGTTACTATTATAAAGAGGCCTACATGTGAAATAACTACTACCCTAATAATAGTAAAATTCTAAACAAAGACAATAGAGACTGTACAAAGAGGCCTACGTACTTGTGAAATAAAGACTTTTTAAAATTTTACTCACATAAGGTGATTGGTAACTGGACTTAGAAAGTCCTATTTACTCATGTATTTAACATCCTCTCTTTAATGGAACTTTCTAAAATTGGTAATGTCCAACAACATTTTCAACATTGTCAAATGTGTCAGACTTCAAAGGCTTTATGAAAATATCAACAATTTGGTCACTAAACTTACAATGTTCTAGCTTGATGTCTTAATTTTTCATAAACTTATGAATGAAGTAACAATGAAAATTCATGGGCTTGCTACATCATGAATATCGGATTCTTTGTGAGGTGAGATCGTGGGAATAGTATCATAATAAATTATCATGGGACCATCTTGATGATGGTGCGTCTTTTCAAGCATTCTTCTTATCTAAACGAGTTGATTTGCACAAGACGTCATCACAATGTACTTAGGCAATTGAGAGTGTGAATACGTCTTACTTCTTTAAAGATCATGTGAGTACACTTTCAATATAGAACACATTACCCAATATTCTCCTGCTATCATTTGTATCATTGGCCCTGTCATTATTTGTGAACATAAAAAATTTAAATTCTTTAAATGCATGAATAAAAGATACCATGATGGAGTATACATGTTAAATATTGCAAAATTCTTTTTCATATTTGAATATGAATCTCATTCAGAGACTTCATGTAGTATAGATGTGTACACGAACCGAGCTAGCTCAGTTAGTTCGCTCGACTCAACTCGAAAAAGCTCGATTCAACTCAATTCGAAGCTGAGTTCGAGAGGAGTCGAGCTGATTTTTTGAGCTAGAAAATGAGTTCGAGCTGTCCCCAGCTTGACTTGACTCAGATCGAACCCAGCTCGATTTGAACTCAGATCGAACCAGTTCAGTGACTCGGTTACTTTGATATTGATGTTGCTCACCAAGTGTTTAATGAAATGACTCAAAGAAGTGTGGCTAATGGCAAGGAAGGTATGCATATGAAACCAACATCCTTTTTTCTTGATTTTTATATTACTTAGAAGGTGTTTGATAAAATACCTGTAAAACCATTGCTGCTGTCTCAAATACAGTGAGATTTTAAAGGTGTAGTGTAGATGTTTGTGAAAATGGTGCAACGACAAACTCAGCTCAATCTTGGCTCGAACTTGGCTCGAATTGACCCAAGGTACTAATCGAACCGAGCCGAGCTGGCCAATCAGGCTTGAGGACCGAGCCGAGCCAAGTTCTAGCTGAGGTCAGCTAGTGGCCGAGCCGAGTCAAGCTGATGCCAACTCGACTTGGTTTGACTCAATGTACACCCCTAATACCATATGCATGATGTGTTACAACCAAGCATTGAAGACTTTTGATCAACCACAAACATGTAAAACAATTTAAATTCTTCACATTGAACGTTTATAAAATTTCATGAGTATACTTTTTTTAACATATGAAAACTCCATCTTCAGTATGATTTATTTTGATCCCGAGATAATACACTATGAGACTCATATCTATAATCTCAATTTTATGAACAATTGCTTTCTTAAACTCATTAATCATAACACTATTACTATTTGTAAATATTAGATCATCAACATTTAAGGGTATCAATAATATACCATCATGGTCATTGTGCTTTGACATAAATAACATTCTCATTCAAACATTTGTAAAACCCATTACCATGAAGATATGTGAGTCATTAATAATGCTCTTGGAGCTTAATGTTATAAAGTGTCCATTTCAGTTGGTATCGTGATTCTTTTTTATGTAATTAGTAAGTTACTTTTATTAAGATTAATTTTACATCTATCTAATAGATTTTTTTTATATTGATTTTGAGCTGTAAAAGTAATCAATAATCAAACTAATTTAATTTGAGCGATAATGTAGAGCAGGTCACGGACGGCTTCATGGCCAGTATGGATCAGAAAAGGCCTGGTTGACGACAGAAGTGATTCGGACCGTCAAACCTTAAATCGGGCGTATTTCACAATCCGGAATGAGTTATCAGGCGAAAAATATATGTTTGTGGGGTAGAATGAGCTACTTTAGCCACCCAACCCACTACGCCGGGTTGCACAAGTGAAAATTTTGAAATACCCCCAGATCGACAATCATTTCCCTGTTTTAATTCCAATTCTACTATAAATAATAAGTTTTAGTTTAATTATAACTCTTCATCCATTGGGCTTAAGAGTTACACCCAACGTGAAAAGTTATTAGAATAATTAGGAGAACATCTTGGTGAAGCCAAATAGGACACTTACTATTTTTGGCCGAAAACCTTGTGCACTAGTAGATATCACGATCGTCTATAAATAGTAAGTTTATTATTTATAGTAAGTTGTGAATTCTAGGAGTTTTAATTATAGTTTGCTTCTGATTTCTCTTTCATTGCTTGGTATCCCTATTTAAAGGGTTTCTATTTCATTCATCAATCAAGTGACGAATTTTTTAGAATTTATTTCTATTCTTCTTGCTTTCCTTCCTCGTGAATTCAAGGCTTCATGGATTTGGGGTAGTTATCCTTGAGAAAGACGATGATCGACCTCATCACATTCATCCTTACGTCAAGCAATAGAAGCAAATACTTCTTGATAGTCGATTTCGGATTTTTGTTCGTAGACTTTCACCACTAGCCTTGTTTGCACTGATCAACATGTTGTAGAAAACACTAGCAAATAATCGATGAAGGAAAAAAAATCACAAAGAAAAGAGTTGGATAAGAAACTAAAGGGCGAAATATATATATATATATATATATATATATATATATATATATATATATATATATATATATATATATATATATATATATATATAAGGCACATAGATTTGCATGGTTTGACAATATTCCTATGTCCACGATAATAACACATACCTTTTTCTTCATTAAAATAAGAAAAATCATAAATGAAAGGCTTACCCACTCTTTTTTTTACAAGAACTTTTTACTAAGGAATGCCCCAGAAGAATAATAAATACATCGCCCTACTTGTGGTCCCATTTGTATAAACCACACCACGAAAAAACACATGCAGAAGCTTGAGAGAACTAGGTTCCATACATGTACACACACATAAATATGTATATGTATGTGTGTAGAGAGAGAGAGAGAGAGAGAGAGAGAGAGAGAGAGAGAGAGAGAGAGAGAGAGAGAGAGAGAGAGAGAGAGAGAGAGAGTGTTTCCATTTGAAAATGCCTCACATGTTATATTGCAAATGATAACTTCCTTAGTATAATGAACAACTCCCTTAGCACAATAAACCCATCTATCTTATATATAATTGATCTTCTAGAATCAATTCACACCAATTGCTTTGTGTCCCTCTAGCATATTGTTTTTTTAATTGTTGTGATTTCTTCTAGAATCACTCACTCTTTAAACTTAAGAGGATCATAGTCTGTGATTAACACATAGTTAATTAAATCATCATTATCATTAATATAATTATCATAAGCTATTTTAAATACTTAAATTTTTAGACAATTTTAATGAACGGGGAGGATTAGTACAAATAACACTAGTGGATGAATGCACTGAAGGTGGAGATGATCTAGATGATGAAGATGATGATGATAATGATTAGGAACTTTTGGCGACAGAATTAAAGTAGTAGTTAACTAGTCACCTTGACCAACCATATCATTTTTTAAATTGATATGTATTCCAAGATGTTATATCTTTTCTTTGGTCAAATACCAAGCACTAGCTTCATGGTACTTCATATTTCTATGAACAATAACTTTACCGGTAACTAGATTGTAAAGTTTATTTACCTTCTTATAATAGCTAATGAAGATATACTTCATTCCTTTATTATCGAGCTTCTTTCTTTTTCTATTGGGACATATGCATAAGAAATAAAATAAAACATTTGGAGATGAGAAATATTTGGTCCCTAACTCCATGCTTCTTCTAGTATATTACAATTAAGATGTTTCGTAGCACATCTATTCAACACATATATTGCATTGGCTTTTCCCAAAAAGAATTAGACACATCTTTTCCTTTTAGTATACCTTTTGTTTGTTAGACATATATGATTGCCCATGTCACACATGCCACACACGACTGGGCCGTACAACTGGATGATTGTGGTGGAGGGGTCTGTCCCCTCACATGTTTATATTATATTTATATTATTGCTTGTAATATATATTTTTTCTATTTTTTTTTTCTTTTATCCCTTGGCCCATGTTGAGTGGCTATGTATATAGAAGGGTATTCTTGAACATTATTCTTTTCTTAGGGTTGGTACATATTATTGCTTTCTTTAAGGCCTTGGCATAAGGACAAACACCACAATTCTTGAATTTTGTTGTGTAGTGATTTCTTTTGATTTTCTCCAAAACCTATCGTTGTCATTCTCGCAAGAGTTCTATTTTTTATTTTTTATTTTTCTTTCAACCACATTTTTCTGTTGATGTGTATAGCATGTCGTGTTTTGATGTTCAATTCCATTATTCTTACAAAAATTTTCAAAAGACTATGAGGTGTATTCACTACCTCTATAGGTCATTATAACATTTAAGGAGTAGTCACTTTATTTTTTCATAAATAATTTGAACACTTGAAAAATACTTAATCTTTTAAAAAGTAAACACATATTTTTCTAAAATCATCAACGAAAGTAACGGAATATCTAATATTATCATTTGAACAACAATCCATCTCACGTATATCTGATTGCACAAGCTGAAGTCGTAATGTGATTTTATGTAGCTTTTAAATTGGGAACGGATTTTGGTGCCATTTTTCATAAATGCAACACTCACAAATCTAATTTTAATGATTTACAAGAGGTAGTCTTGTCACTATATCCACACTAGCTAAACTTTTTAAACTATTAAAACTAAGTGACCAAAATGAAGATAACATAGCTACAAATCATCTTGTAGAATTGTTTAAAGACAACATAGTATAATTCTAAATCTTTAAAAAAAATATGAGATTTTTCGTCACAAGAACTCCAGCAATCAATGGATTTTGAACATCTTTAAGGTTGAACACACCATTTTTAATATGAACATCATGTACATTTTCTTTCAACTGACCAATGCTTAATAAATTGTATTCCAATCTAGGAACTTAAAGCACATTAAATATGTAATGATAATCAACATTCCTTGCATAGAAAAGATACTACCATTTTCTTCTACCAATATCTTCTTATTGTTACCAAACTTGACCATGCACTACAAGAAATATGGTCTTAACCTACGAAACTTTTACCGACGAAATTAATTTTCGTAGGTAAAATATAACTTTTACCAACGAAATTTAATTTCGTAGGTAAAACCCATATTTACCTACGAAAATTTTCGTAGATAAAGGGTCTTTTGCCTTTTTCAAATGATAAGAAATTGAAAACATTGCTTTTACCTATGAAATTTAATTTCGTAGGCAAAACCCACATTTACCAACGAAAATATTCGTAGTCAAAGGTTGTTTTGAACTTTTTACCTACGAAATGTAATTTCGTAGGCAAAAACGAATCTTTGGCTACGAAAATATTCCTGGCTAATAGGTAATGAAAACTCTCATCTTTACCTACGAAAATATTCGTAGCTAAATGATATTTTGAATTCTAAAAAAATTGAAAACTTTACTTTTACCTACAGCATATACTTTCGTAGGTAAAACCCAAATTTACCTACAAAACTGTTCGTAGCCAAAGGGTGTTTTAACCCATCTTTACCTACGAAACTGTTCGTACCCAAAGGGTGTTGTGTAATCAAAAAATCTCATCTTTACCTACAAGACTATTCATAGCTAAATGATATTTTGAATTCTAAAAAATCAAAAACTTTACTTTTACGTACGAAATAGACTTTCGTAGGTAAAACCCATCTTTACCTACGAAACAATTCGTAGCCAAAGGGTGTTTTGAATTTTTAACCGATTTTTACCTACGAAACTGTTCGTAGCCAAAGGCTGTTTTGAATTTGATAGTGTGAAATGAAAAAATCCGATCTTTACCTACGAAAATATTCGTAGCTGAAGGATCTTTTGAATATTTTGAAGAACCAAAAATCGAAAACCTTACTTTTACCTACGAAATGTAATTTCGTAGGTAAAACCCTCTTTACCTATGAAACAATTCGTAGCGAAAGGGTATTGAACCTTACTTTTACCTACGAATTATAATTTTGTAGGTAACACCAATCTTTACCTACGAAAATGTTCGTAGCTAAAGGGTCTTTTGAATATTTAGAAGAACCAAAAATCAAAAACCTTAATTTTACCATTTCGTAAGTAAAACCCATATTTACCTATGAAAATATTCGTAGCTGAAGGGTCTTTTGAATTTTTCAAAACAACCAATAAATCAAACCCAATTCTTTTACCTACGAAATGTATTTTGTAGGTAAAATCTTTCTTTACCTACTAAAATATTCGTAGCTAAAGGCTGTTTTCAATTTTTACAAAAACCAAAAATTAAAAACTTTTAGCTAAAGGCAAAGGCGAAAATGTTACTTTTACCTATGAACTATAATTTCATAGGTAAAACTCATATTTACCTACGAAAATATTCGTAGCTGAAGGATTTTTTATATTTTCTAACTTTTACCTACGAATTGTACTTTCATAGGTAAAACCCATCTTTACCTACGAAAGTATTCATAGCTAAAGGATCTTTTGAATTTTTTACCAAAAAATCAAAAAGCAAATTTTCGCGAGGTGAAGGAAATGGTGGTGGTAAGAGTTTTCCCGACGAAAACGTTCGTCGGTAAAAGTTTTTTTAATTAAATTTTTTTCCAACGGCTAAAAACCGTCGGTAATAATGTAAAAATGTTTTAATTAAATTTTTTTTTTGCCTATAACCTAAATGTGTGTGTGTGTGTGTGTGTGTGTGTGTGTGTGTATATAATTAAAAGAAAATATTTAAATAATTTGTAATATCACATGAAAAGGAATATTGAAAAGTTTAGAAATTTTAAATATGTTTAAGAAAAATTTTGAGAACAAAATAATGCTTTTGAAGAGAAAAATTGCCATTTTGAAATTTTTGAGAAAAAAATTAAAATATGACAAAAATTTAGAGATTTTGTAAATAAAAATTTAAAATTTGTATTTTAAATATTTTATAATAAAAATGATATTTATTTAAAAGAGTAAAAAAATTATACCTTTTGAAAAAAAAATGTTAAATTTATTTGTGAAAAATAAATTTACTAAATTATTAGGCACATCCACTAATTGAACCTTTAATCGTTTTTGGACAATCTAATCAGTTTAAATTAAAGAGTAAATAACTTCAGATGTTTAAATCAAATTTCACTGAAATTGTTGATCAATCTTGTATGCCCAATATCTTTCTCATATGTAGCTTGATTAAGGCGACTAACTAGTCAAATTGAGAGTATTGATCAGTAAAATAGAGTGAATGCACCAAACATGTAAAATGAGTCAAATATTTTGGTTTAAATTGTGACCCAACTTACTGACCTTGTGAGAACCTAAGTATTGATGTTACTAAGTTTTGTGGGCCCCATCATGATGTCTGTCGAACATCAACACCGTAGATTTGATGTCTCTCCTTTAGGTTATGAGATATCTCAAAAATCATCGGTAAACGAAACTCAAGTGGGCCATACCATTTAAAACTATGTGAAGACATCCTAAAAAATATAAAAGCACTTGGTGGGGCCCACATGAGTTTTGGATGCGGTTGAAACTTGGTCTGACCCCTCATCCAAGTGGGACACACATAATGAGCGAGTTAGATATGTGAATCACATTTGGGCAGGCCCAATATATGATTACAAATATTGTAAGGAAACCTTTCTCCACTACATTTGAGTTACTCGTTACCTTTACCTGAGTAAACTCTGTGGGGTCCACCATTATTTATCTATTTTATCCACTCCATTCATCCATGTTAACAGATAATTTGAGGTCTAAAGAACAAAAAGGAAGCATATCCAAAGCTCAAGTGGACCACACCACAGGAAATAGTGTGATTGAACCTATACCATTTAAAATTTCTTGGAGGCCATAGAAGTTTTGGATCAAGCTGATGTTTGTGTTTTCTATTCATTCATATATTTTTGATATAATAAACAACCTTTATTCATTTTTGGACAATCTGATCAGTCCAGATTGAAGAGTAAATAACTTCAGATGTTTAAATCAAAATTTACTCAAATTGTTGATCAATCTTGTTTGCCTAATATCTTTCTCATATGCAGTATGATTGAGGCGAGTAACCGATCAAATTGAGGGTAATGATCAGTAGAATAGAGTGAATGGACCAGACATGTAAAATGGGCCCATCATGATGTGTGTCGAACATCAACACCGTGCATTTGATGTCTCCCCTTTAGCTTATGAGATATCTAAAAAATCATCCGTTACGAAACTCAGGTGGGCCATACCATCTAAAACTATATGAAGATATATTTTTTAGATGTCTTCACATAGTTTTAGATGGTATGGCCCACCTGCGTTTCGTAATGAATGATCGTCAATACCATTATCTAGATCATCGATATTATATGATCCAGATCAACTAAACCACCACGAATATTATGATCTAGACTATTCCGACCATCAATATAATTATCCATACCATCTAGATTATTGATGCTATAACCAAGATCATCTTGACCATGAATACTATGATCCAGAGCACAACTGATATTATGATTCGGGCCATTAAAACCATGGGTATTATGATCCAAACCATCTAGACCATGGATTGTATGATCCGAACCATTCAAACCATCAATATTCTGGTCTAGACCATTCAAAAAATTGATATTATGATCAAGACAATCCAAACCATCGATTTTATGATCTAAACTGTAATCTGTGGATATTATGATCGAGACCATCCAAACTATTGATATTATGATACAGTCCATCCAAAACATTTATATTATGGCTTGTACCATTCATATAGTCTATTTTATAATCTAGGTCATTCAGACTATCAATATTATGTCCTGTACCATCCAAAACATCTATATTATGGCCTGTACCATTCATCCAAGTTGATTTTTATTTTTTCCCTTCATCTGGCCCTGTATAACCTAATTAACATATTGGATGTCAAATAAACAGTACAATAAGCCTTAGGAGGATTTTAATGATGGATATCCAATTACTATTGATTTCATGTGGTGTGGTGTACCCGAGATTTCTGTGGTGGGGACCACTACAGATTTTTATCTGCCTCATTGTTTGACTCATGACATAAAATGATATCTCAAAATAGATGGACGATGTGGATATAACAAATACATCATAGTGGGGCCCACGAAACTTCATGGATGGTGGTCGGTGCTCTATAGGTCCCACCATGATGTATGTGTTCCATCCATGCCGTCTATCCATTTTTACAAATCATATTAGGGCTTGACGCCAAAAATTAGAAGGATATAAATCTCAAGTGGACCACACCACATGAAAACAATAGTGATTGGATATCCACCATTAAAACCCTCCTGAGGCCCACTGTACTTTTTATTTGACATCCAATCTGTTAATTAGGTCATACAGGCCCATACGAAGGAAAAAAAATCGGATCAATCCAAAACTTTATATGGCCCCCAAAAGGTTTTTAATGGTCGACGCTCATTCAACACTGTTTCCTATAATGTGGTCCAGTTGAGATTGGGATATACCTCATTTTTTATGTCATACCATAAAATGAAAGGAAAAAAATAGATGGACGGCAGGGATGAAACACATACATCATGGTGGGGCCCACAGAGCACCGACCACGTCACCCCATCGCGAGAGAGACTTAAGTCTCTCTCGCTCGTCTCTCTCGCTCTCTGTCCTCGCTCACTGTCACTCACGCCCTCTCTCAATCTCTCGCTCTCTGTCCCCCCCCCCCCCCCCCCCCCTCTCTCTCTCTTTCTCTCGGTCCTCTCTCCACCGCGTGCGGCCTCTCTCTCTGTCTCTCTGTCTCTCTCAGTGCTCTCTCTCTCTCTCTCCACCGTGCCCTCTCTCCACTGCACTCTCTCCACCGTGTCGTCTCTCCACCGCCGTCTCTCCAGCGCGCCCTCTCTCCACCGCCCTCTCTAAAGTTCGGTTGACAGGTATCTCTCTCTCTCTCTCTCTCAATCTCAATACCGATTGAAACGATTTGGGGATTTAGGGATTTAGGGATTTGGGGATTTAGGGATTTTGGAATTCGGGGATTAACCTTACCGTGGGACCCACCTTGATGATTTGTTGTATATCCACTATGTCCATCCGTTTCTACAAACCACAGGAAACAATGGTGTTTGGGTCCCTCACCGTTAAAATTTTCAAAGGGCCCATCGTCAGGTTTTTGTAATTTTTATTTACCATCCGAGTATTGATAATGTCAAGAAGACATGGATGAAGGGAAAATATAAAGATTAGCTTAATCCAAAACTTTTGTGGCCCATGAAAAGTTTTTAATGGTCATTTATCACTGTTTCTAGTGGTATGGCCCACCTGAGATTTGGATATTCGTAAGGTTTGGGATTGCATCCTACAATGAGATTGAAAAATGGGAGCCCACCTAATATGGTTCCCATTTCCCAAGCTGCACCAAATGCAAGCCAAACCTGGGTGTAGAATTTTCAAGCTGTATCATGCAATCCTCTTAACTGTCAGAAGTTTCCAGAGTCTAATCTCTCAAGATAGGGGTGCAGAACACAAACTACTCAAGTATTCTATACATCTAACAACAAGAAAAGTAGCCTTTGTTTATACACCCCTTTCCAATGAAATTTTGTTTCAAGAGGCATTTGCAAAGAATGGAAATGCAAGTGCAAACCACTGTAATTCATAATGATGACCAAACACCACTGTAATTCCCTTTGTTTCAAGTTGGTCTGGAAATGATCCAATATTAATTTGGCTGCTTGTCCCTTGTTGTAAATGAAGTGGGGCTAGTCCCACTTCAAACATTTCCACTTATTTTAATTGATTTATTGCAAATTGAGTCACTTACACCTTATAAATGATACCTTCTTCTTTGTTTTATGTTGATTATGTTGCCTGTAATGTTGTGGATTGTAGGTTACTTGGCTTGGGTATCCAACTCCATGTATTTTGTGGGGAGCATTTTATATGCTCATGAGTTTGAAAATTGATTTTTCAACTGATTTCTAGTAGAATATATTATAGGTTAATTGTTTCATGAAAATGTGATTTGGGTACTATAAATTTTACATCCTTGAAGTGGTAGATTCATGCTGTGGGTGCGGCTGATTTATTTTGTTTTCCTATATTCAACAGGTACATAGATGAGGATCAACTGGCTGTAAACTTGAAAAAGCTTGACATAGACTTGAAATGGCCTGATATCACAGAGACTTGGGAGTCACTTACCACATGATTCTTGCAAATTTTGAAAGGAACATCAATCTATGTCATTGGTGATTCCACAGAAATTAATCAAAAAGTTGCTAAAGAACTTGCAGTTGGTCTTGGGTATGCATACCTTACATATTTGGAAAATAGTAGATTTTCAAGCAAGATGGCTTAGATCACCCAATTCATAAGCAGAAGAGGGAATTTTGACAATTGTTGTGATCCTATCTTTCTTTTTAATTATCCATTTTCATGCTGAATGAAATTCTAATTCATGTTCAAACTTGTGGTTTGCACAATACTGCTTAGGTTCTCAGTTTCTAGAGACGCAGGACCCATTTTTCAATGATCTGAACCATGGTATGATGGTTTCACTGAAAATGGCCCACAAACTAGAAATTCCCCAGATTGGAAGATCCTAGGCATAGAATATTATTTTTGCCTCTTTTTTTTTTTGTTGAATGTAAACCATTAGTTATTTTTGTCAATCTGAGGATCTTCACTGCATGGGCCATCAATAATGGAGCCCGTAATATCGACAGTTTGGATCAATGAATAGTAATCATCCAGTTGTACAAACTGAAAACCCAATGGTACCTTACAAACTTTCAGCCAAAGTATTGTATAATACCATGTAAAAATCATGCTATACATATCAGAAAAGAAAAATGCAGCACTTCTCACAATTTCTATGAATAGCCTGATTAGAGATTTTATCAATAAAAAAAATGGTACAATTTGAAGAAAAGCTGGTATCATTTTTGGAGATTTTAAGGGTCAACAGGGAAAAAAAAGAAGTTAATAGGATAAAGGGCATTTTGTAAGGGGAATGACCATTCCAAAGTGTTTTGTGAATGGAAGATGCAATTCGAAAACAATTTAGAAAATTCAAAGCATTCTTGTTAATAGAAAAAAATTAAAATAAAAGGTTGATTTCTATAAAAAAAGCAAAAATCTGACCTGCCGGATTCGAACCAGCGACTATTGAACAAATTACTTATTATCTGATTGGTTATATTGTTCTTGTTGCTTGGTTTCGATTCTCTATACTTTGCAAGGATTGATTACCAGGAAAGGGCAGAGCGTAAGGTGGCTAAATCACTCGAAGTTATATGGCATGGGTCAAAGACTTTTGGTTCTTCTTCTCCGGTATGAAACTTCAAGTTCTTGTTTTGTTATTTATTTATTATTTTAAATTGCCAAATCCCCAAACTTTTTGTCCTTTATAAATAAATCCCCAAACTGTGACTGTTTTAAGATGATAGCATAACTAGTGTTAGCTAAGCTACCAAATTAAGTTTTTTCCCCTTCTGATTTGAAAAATGTTAGTTACTCTACTAGGTTGTTAAGGTGATATTCATGATGTCAAAAACTGCACAAGTGGCATGGTCACAACTTAAAAATGTTTACATTGCTGATCCTGTTTTAGCAGTAACTTAAACTAATAATTACAATAGTTTGATTATTAATCAGCCGATTGATCTTCATTTTTTTGGATGATCAATGAAAGGAAGTGGGTGGTCTGTTTCAATAAACAGATGGCCATTTAGAGCACAACAATGTTGAATGCACGTGAAAATTTGTCTGTTGTCTATCAATGGCATGTCCTGGTATATTGAGGCATTTTACTTGAGCTGAAATATCTTTCAATATTTTTTTCACTTGAGCTGAAATTCATTTTTCTGTTTCTTTGTAGGCATGACACTGTTTGTGAGCAATTTTGCTGAACCAAGAGATCCTGAGTATGCTCCTCCAGTCTGAAAGGGTGAAACTCCGGTAAGAAACTCTACTGCGTGGGATATTCTCCTTCACATGCTTGGTTGTATAAATGCTACTTGTAGATATTTTTCTTGATAGAATCCTAAGTTGTATCCTGTGGATAGTGCAAGTTGTGCAAATTTGTTCCGCTTTTTGGACAAATAATTGTTTCCTTGAAATGGATTTGTTAGGTCTGGGTCTAAATTTCAAGTCCAATCTTTGACCTTGTAAAAATTGAAGTCATTACTTCTATTGCTTTCTTGAAATCTTCAGTGGCAACATTTGAGAATTTTGCTTGGCACTTAGGGCAATTATGCAATTTATCTCATAATTGTATATTCTCTTTATTGATGCGTATTCTGCTGCATCACTGAAAGTTGGCTCAAATGCCTTTCTAGGATTAAGGCCTACAAGATTTTCTGGGAGCCAAATCATCATGCCTCTTGCTCACGCAGTTGAAAACGAAGAGGTCTGTATGCACTTTTTATTCTAGTCATCTAAGTCAACCTAACTTGGACTTTGACATGTGTTTGCAATTTCAATACACTTGTGGAAACATAAAATCATCTTTGTAACCTTGCCCAGCTCTTGAAACGTAGCAATATGATATTTAAAGAGCTCAAGCTTTGTTGTCCTTTTTACTCTTTTGTTCTTTTGTTGGAGTTCTGATTTTTTAAGAGAATAGGTAATGTTTAGATAATCTACCAGTTCTTGAAATGATCATGCATGATTTTAATGTTTCATTATCTAATTATTTGTTAGTTTGTGATTACTTGGAACTGAATGTGCAAGCCTTCATTACTAGCTATAGTTGCTAGATCCATCTAATTGATGGATGAATGGAATGGTTTATTTGAATGTAAAACTTTCATGATATGTTCGTGTGATGTGTGGATAGTCTCTGTAGGTATTTCACACCCTTTTATCATACTTATCTGCAAAATGCACTTATCCACAGTGCCTTCAAATTGATTTTGATATATTCTTTGGTGACGTCAAGATCTTATATATATGGCTTTTATCATTTATGCAAAACACGCTTATATATAGTGCTTTCAAATTGATTTTGAAACCCAACATTGTTTCAAGAAGAACCTTCATTTTGTTTCATGAACAGAGGATGGACAAGTGATGAGCTTTTTTGTTGTATTAGAAAGAAAATTTGTTAGGAGATGTCTGAGTGAGGCACATGGCATTATTATGAGTCCTATCTCTCTCCATATGTCACATTGGTTATATATGAAAAGATCATTAACTATCTACCCTGTTTCAATCTAGAAAAAGAAGAAAAAGCAGTATTTGGTCTAGCTAGGTGTATCTAACTAATAAATTGGACCTTACTGATAAATTGGAATTTTTTATTTAGTAAATGTTATCTTGATGTACATGCACTATAGTTCCATTGAATTCTAAACCCTATAATCGTTCTGATGATTATAAAGGGATCAATGGTTTGTTCCTGTTTAAAGTGGCTACGAGAAGTAAAATTGTGAAATTTCTTGTGCTAGAAATAAATAAGAAGGAAAATAATTCTTGTTTCTTTTTAATTGGTGAAAGCAACTTTCATGCTTTAACAAATTTCGATCTGGTGCAGCTTGTGAAACAATGTCTAGATTTTGTTCAACAACAAGGCTTGAAGAATGTGTGAGTGCTCTTTTTTTAAGCATGGTTAATCTGGATCTTTTTACTAGATGTAACATAGACTTCTCTATTACTTCTGCGTGTTTCCTTTCTAGTCTGGTACATTGTACTTTCATAAAAGATGCATATTGAGAACTTTTATTCTAGATGAATCTTACAAGACATATGGATGCTTAGTCGTCAGCACCATCATCTAAGTTATATATATATATTCTAATGAGGTCATGGAATTTTACCTTTTCTCATGTTACACTTGCATCCTACATGGATATATATGCTAGTAGATAGTTATGATAGAAAGTCCTCAATTTTTGATAGCATCTCTTTACTTAAAGCACGATAACATTTTAAGAAAAGTGAAGGTGGAAAATTTGAGACTTGGATTCAACTCGACCATGTGTGCTTGCATTCAAACCTTATTGTAGTTTTGCTTTGAAGAAAACTATACTTGCATTACAGTGTTTTAGATATTTTTTTCCTTTTCCTTTTTCGAAGTTGGATGTTATATCTTGGATACCATTTCTCATTTTGGTTATTAGATTGGCATTATGAATGCAGATGGAAGGACAATCCAGTAATACAAGATTCGTGAATTCCCAGTATGGCATATACGTCTCTCATGGAAGACTTGTAGGATTTTCAACCAGGATATTTGTTCAAAGGGATATTGGTTATGATTTATATTTCTTCTTCATTGATAAATATTTACAAACAGGTTGGCAACAAGCCCACTCTTGTCAGAGTTTCACCCTTACTGACTCATAGCCACTTGTCTCAGAGAAGAATTAGGTTGCTGGCAAGGAAATATCATCCTAGAAATGATGGTATGAAGGTGTGACTGTTTTCCTTAGAGAAATACAACAAAATTTTGTAAAATATATCATTCTAACAGTCCCTCTAAGCTTTTCTCAAATTTTCTTTCAATGCAGGTGCCATTTTTCAGGTGACGGTAGAGTTCTCATAGGATTGTATTAGACCTGTTGGGAACAATGCCAGCTTGTTTACATCGGAGGTCGGTGTCTTATGCCGATCTCTGATC
Organism: Magnolia kwangsiensis; assembly: GCA_037074715.1. Lineage (NCBI taxonomy): Eukaryota > Viridiplantae > Streptophyta > Magnoliopsida > Magnoliales > Magnoliaceae > Magnolia > Magnolia kwangsiensis. Next base: position 139,395,901 of record CM073575.1, on the reverse strand, counting down.
CCCGCCACCACCCCCCGTTGGGTAGATATGACAAATGATGTGCGGTAGCTCATCCGTCAGTGCCTTCAGGTAAATTTTAGTAAATTAAAATTTATTTTATAAAAGTTTATTTACAATTAAGTTATTTTACTCGAAATTAATAGAGTATACTCGGATGTGCGTCGGAGCTATCCTGATGAGAAGGGGTCCCTGGGAGGTGGGAACCGCTGTTATGACCATGATAAAGCTGTCCATTTCTTATGGACAACATTAGGAGGGCCTGGCCATTTGGACAGGCCGTATTTTGGTATTAGCTCAAAATTAATGAAGCATACACGGATGTGCGTCGGATCTATCCGGATGAGCGGGGGTCATCTGAATGGAAGGTGGAACCGCTATTATGACCATGATGAAGATTTTCATTTCCTATGGACAGCATTGGAAGGGCCTGACCATGTTGACAGGCCATGTATATATCTGTATTTGTAAGAACTTCACCCTTAACCTAAACCACACCAAATCCTATTACCTGAACCCATAACCTATTCTCAATTCCCTACAGCTATAACCTATAACCTACCTAAAACCTTAACCTAAAACCTAAATGTGTTCTCAAATTCCTAAACCTAAACCTACACCTAATCCTATTCTTAACTACCTAACCTATACCTAAACCTAAACTTGAAAACCCAAAGCAAAACCAGATCCCGAACCCAAACCCGATTTTCTAAACCTAAACCTTAACCTATTCTCAAATCCCTAATCCTATAACCTATAACCTACCTATAACCTTAATCTAAAACCTAAGCCTTAACCTATTCTCAATTCCCTACAGCTATAACCTATAACCTACCTAAAACCTTAACTTAAAACCTAAATGTGTTCTCAAATCCCCAAACCTAAACCTACACCTAATCCTATTCTCAACTACCTAACCTAAACCTAAACATAAACTTAAAAACCCAAAGAAAAACCCGATCCCGAACCCAAACTCGATTTCCTAAACCTAAACCTTAACCTATTATTAAATCCATAAACCTATAACCTATAACCTACCTATAACCTTAACCAAAAACCTAAGCCTTAACCTATTCTCAAATCCCTAAACCTCAACCTACACCTAATCCTATTCTCAACTACCTAACCTAAACCTAAACTTAAACTTGAAAGCACAAAGAAAAACCCGATCTCGAACCCAAACCCGATTTCTTAAACCTAAACCTTAACCTATTCTCAATTCCCTAAACCTATAACCTATAACCTATAACCTAAACCTAAAACTTAAGCCTTAGCCGATTCTCAATTCCCTACAACTATAACCTATAACCTATCTAAAACCTTAACCTAAAACCTAAATGTGTTCTCAAATCCCTAAACCTAAACCTACACCTAATCCTATTCTCAACTACCTAACCTATACCTAAACCTAAACTTGAAAACCCAAAGCAAAACCCAATACCGAACCCAAACACGAGTTCCTAAATCTAAACCTTAACCTATTCTCAATTCCCTAAACCTATAACCTATAACCTATCTAAAACCTAAATGTGTTCTCAAATCCCTAAACCTAAACCTACACCTAATCCTATTCTCAACTACCTAACCTAAACCTAAGCCTAAACTTGAGAACCCAAAGTAAAACCCGATCCCGAACCCAAATCCGATTTCCTAAACCTAAACCTTAACCTATTCTCAAATCCCTAAACCTATTACCTATAACCTACCAATAACCTTAACCTAAAGCCTAAACCTTAATCTATTCTCAATTCCCTACAGGTATAACCTTTAACCTACTTAAAACCTTAACCTAAAACCTAAATGTGTTCTCAAATCTCTAAACCTAAACCTACACTTAATCCTATTCTCAACTACCCAACCTAAACCTAAACATAAACTTGAAAACATAAAGCAAAACCCAATCCCGAACCCAAACCCGATTTCTTAAACCTAAACCTTAACCTATTATCAAATCCCTAAACCTATAACCTATAACCAACCTATAACCTTAACCTAAAACCTAAGCCTTAACCTATTCTCAAATCCCTAAACCTCAACCTACACCAAATCCTATTCTCAACTACCTAAGCAAAACCTAAACCTAAACTTGAAAACCCAAAGTAAAATTCGATTCCGAACTCAAACCCGATTTTCTAAACCTAAACCTTAACATATTCTCAATTCCATAAACCTATAACCTATAACCTACATATAACCTTAACCTAAAACCTAAGCCTTAACCTATTCTCAATTCCCTATAGCTATAACTTATAACCTACCTAAAACCATAACCTAAAACTTAAATGTGTTCTCAAATCCCTAAACCTAAACCTACACCTAATCATATTCTCAACTACCTAACCTAAACCTAAACCTAAACTTGAAAACCCAAAGCAAAACCCGATCCCGAACCCAAACCCGATTTCCTAAACCTAAACCTTAACCTATTCTCAATTCCCTATAGCTATAACCTATAACCTACCTATAACCTTAACCTAAAACCTAAGCCTTAACCTATTATCAATTCGCTACAGCTATAACCTATAACCTTCCTAAAACTTTAACCTAAAACCTAAATGTGATCTCAAATCCCTAAACCTAAACCTACACCAAATCCTATTCTCAACTACCTAACCTAAACATAAACCGAAACTTGAAAACCCAAAGTAGAACCCGATCCTGAACGCAAACTCGATTTTCTAAACCTAAACTTTAACCTATTCTCAAATCCCTACAGCTATAACCTATAACCTACCTAAAATCTTAACCTAAAACCTAAATGTGTTCTCAAATTCCTAAACCTAAACCTACACCTAATCCTATTCTCAACTACCTAACCTAAACCTAAACCGAAACTTAAAAACCCAAAGCAAAACACGATCCTGATCCCAAACCCGATTTCCTAAACCTAAACCTTAACCTATTCTCAATTCCCTACAGCTATAACCTATAACCTACCTAAAACCTTAACCTAAAACCTAAATGTGTTCTCAAATCCCTAAACATAAACTTACACCTAATCCGATTCTCAACTACCTAACCTATACTTAAACATAAACTTGAAAACCCAAAGCAAAACCCAATCCCAAACCCAAACCCGATTTCCTAAACCTAAACCTTAACCTATTATCAAATCCCTAAACCTATAACCTATAACCTACCTATAACCTTAACATAAAATCTAAGCCTTAACCTATTCTCAAATCCCTAAACCTCAACCTACACCTAATCTATTCTCAACTACCTAACCTAAACCTAAAACTAAACTTGAAAACCCAAAGCAAAACCCGATCCTGAACCCAAACCCGATTTCCTAAACCTAAACCTTAATCGATTCTCAATTCCCTACAGCTATAACCTATAACTTACCTATAACCTTAACCTAAAACCAAAGCCTTAACCTATTCTCAATTCCCTACAGCTATAACCTATAACCTACCTAAAACTTAAATGTGTTCTCAAATCTCTAAACCAAAACCTACACCTAATCCTATTCTCAACTACCTAACCTAAACCTAAACATAAACTTGAAAACCCAAAGAAAAACCCGATCCCGAACCCAAACCCGATTTCCTAAACCTAAACCTTAACCTATTATCAAATCCCTAAACCTATAACCTATAACCTACATATAACCTCAACGTAAAACCTAAGCCTTAACCTATTCTCAAATCCCTAAACCTCAACCTACACCTAATCTTATTCTCAACTACCTAACATAAACCTAAACCTAACTTGAAAACCCAAAGCAAAATTCGATCCTGAACCCAAACCCAATTTTCTAAACATAAACTTTAACCTATTCTCAATTCCCTAAGCCTATAACCTATAACCTACGTATAACCTTAACCTAAAACTTAAGCCTTAACCTATTCTCAATTCTCTACAGCTATAACCTATAACCTACCTAAAACCTTAACCTAAAACCTAAATGTGTTCTCAAATCCCTAAACCTAAACCTACACTTAATCATATTCTCAGCTACCTAACCTAAACCTAAACCTAAACTTGAAAACCCAAAGCAAAACCCGATCGCGAACCCAAACCCGATTTCCTAAACCTAAACCTTAACCTATTCTCAAATCCCTACTGCTATAACCTATAACCTACCTAAAACCTTAACCTAAAACATAAATGTGTTCTCAAATTCCTAAACCTAAATCTACACCAAATCCTATTCACAACTACCTAACCTAAACCTAAACGTAAACTAGAAAACCCAAAGGAAAACCCGATTGCGAACCCAAACCCGATTTCCTAAACCTAAACCTTAACATATTCTCAATTCCCTACAGCTATAACCTATAACATACCTAAAACCTTAACCTAAAATCTAAATGTGTTCTCAAATCCCTAAACCTAAACCTACACCTAATCCGATTCTCAACAACCTAACCTATACCTAAACATAAACTTGAAAATCCAAAGCAAAATCCGATCCCGAACCCAAACGTGATTTCCTAAACCTAAACCTTAACCTATTATCAAATCCCAAAACCTATAACCTATAACCTACCTATAACCTTAACCTAAAACCTAAGCCTTAACCTATTCTCAAATCTCTAAACCTCAACCTACACCTAATCCTATTCTCAACTACCTAACCTAAACCTAAACCTAAACTTGAAAACCCAAAGCAAAACCCGATCCCAAACCCAAATCCGATTTAATAAACCTAAACCTTAACCTATTCTCAATTCCCTACAGCTATAACTTATTACCTACCTATAACTATAACCTAAAACCTAAGCCTTAACCTATTCTCAATTCCCTACAGCTATAACCTATAACCTACCTAAAACCCTAAACTAAAACCTAAATGTGTTCTCAAATTCCTAAACATAAACATACACCTAATCCTATTCTTAAATACCTAACCTAAACCTAAACTTAAACTTGAAAACCCAAAGCAAAACACAATCCCGAACCCAAACCCGATTTCCTAAACCTAAACCTTAACCTATTCTCAATTCCCTACAGCAATAACCTATAACATACCTAAAACCTTAAACTAAAACCTAAATGTGTTCTCAAATCCCTAAACCTAAACCTACACCTAATCCGATTCTCAACTACCTAACCTATACCGAAGCAAAACCCGATACCGAACCCAAACCCGATTTTCTAAGCCTAAACCTTAACCTATTATTAAATCCCTAAACCTATAACCTATAACCTTAACCTAAAACATAAGCCTTAACCTATTTTCAAATCCCTAAACCTCAACCTACACCTAATCCTATTCTCAACTACCTAACCTAAACCTAAACCTAAACTTGAAAACCCAAAGTAAAACCCGATCCCGAACCCAAACCCGATTTCCTAAACCTAAACCTTAACCTATTCTCAATTCCCTAAACCTATAACCTATAACAAACCTATAACCTTAAACTAAAACCTAAGCCTCAACCTATTCTCAATTCCCTATAGCTATAACCTAAAACCTACCTAAAACCTAAATGTGTTCTCAAATCCCTAAACCTAAACCTACACCTAATCTTATTCTCAACTACCTAACTTAAACCTAAACCTAAACTTGAAAACCCAAAGCAAAACCCGATCCTGAACCCAAACCCGATTTTCTAAACCTAAACCTTAACCTATTCTCAATTCCCTACAGGTATAACATATAACCAACCTAAAACCTTAACCTAAAACCTAAATGTGTTCTCAAATCCCTAAACCTAAATCTACACCTAATCCTATTCTCAACTACCTAACCTATACCTATACATAAACTTGAAAACCTAAAGCAAAACCCGATCCCGAACCCAAACCTGATTTCCTAAACCTAAACCTTAACCTATTATAAAATCCCTAAACCTATAACCTATAACCTACCTATAACCGTAACCTAAAACCTAAGCCTTAACCTATTCTCAAATGCTTAAACCTCAACCTACACCTAATCCTATTCTCAACTACTTAACCTAAACCTAAACCTAAACTTGAAAACCCAAAGCAAAACCCGATCCCGAACCCAAACCCGATTTCCTAAACCTAAACCTTAACCTATTCTCAATTCCATAAACCTATAACCTATAACCTACATATAACCTTAACCTAAAACCTAAGCCTTAACCTATTCTCAATTCCCTAGAGCTATAACCTGTAACCTACCTAAAACCTAAATTTATTCTCAAATTCCTAAACCTAAACCTACATTTAATCCTATTCTCAACTACCTAACCTAAACATGAAAACTCAAAGTAAAACCCGATCGCGAACCTAAACCTACACCTAATCCGATTCTCAACTACCTAACCAATACCTAAACCTAAACTTGAAAACCCAAATCAAAACACGATCCAGAACCCAAACCCGATTTCCTAAACCTAAACCTTAACCTATTCTCAATTCCCTAAACCTATAACCTATAACCTATCTAAAACCTTAACCTAAAACCTAAATGTGTTCTCAAATCCCTAAACCTACACCTAATCCTATTCTCAACTACCTAAGCGTAAACTTGAAAATCCAAAGTAAAACCCGATCCCGAATCCAAATCCGATTTCCTAAAGCTAAACCTTAACCTATTCTCAAATCCCTAAACCTATAACCTATAACCTACCTATAACCTTAACCTAAAACCTAAACCTAAACCTATTCTCAATTCTCTACAGCTATAACCTATAACCTACATAAAACCTTAAACTAAAACCTAAATGTGTTCTCAAATCCCTAACCTAAACATACACCTAATCCGATTCTCAACTACCTAACCTATAGCTATACCTAAACTTGAAAACCCAAAGCAAAACCCGATCCCGAACCCATACCCGATTTCCTAAACCTAAACCTTAACCTATTCTCAATTCCCAACAGCTATAACCTATAACCTACCTAAAACCTTAACCTAAAACCAAAGCCTTAACCTATTCTTAATTCCCTACAACTATAACCTATAACCTACCTAAAACCTTAACCTAAAACCTAAATGTGTTCTCAAATTCTTAAATCTAAACCTACACCTAATCCTATTTTCAACTACCTAACATAAACCTAAACTTAAACTTGAAAACCCAAAGCAAAACCCGATCCCGAACCCAAACCCGATTTCCTAAACCTAAACCTTAACCTATTCTCAATTCCCTACGGATATAACCTATAACCTACCTAAAACCTAAATGTGTTCTCAAATCCCTAAACCTAAACCTACACCTAATCATATTCGCAACTACCTAACCTATACCTAAACATAAACTTAAAAACCCAAAGAAAAACCCGATCCCGAACCCAAACCCGATTTCCTAAAGCTAAACCTTAACCTATTATCAAATCCCTAAACCTATAACCTATAACCTACCTATAACCTTAACCTAAAACCTATGCCTTAACATATTCTCAAATCCCTAAACCTCAACCTATACCTAATCCTATTCTCAACTAACTAACCTAAACCTAAACCTAAACTTGAAAACCCAAAGTAAAACCTGATCCCGAACCCAAACCCGATTTCCTAAACCTAATCCTTAACCTACTCTCAATTTCCTAAACCTATAACCTATAACCTACCTTTAACCCTAACCTAAAACCTAATCCTTAACCTATTCTCAATTCCCTACAGCTATAACCTATAACTTACCTAAAACCTAAGCCTTAACCTATTCTCAATTCCCTACAGCTATAACCTATAACCTACCTAAAACCTTAACCTAAAACTTAAATGTGTTCTCAAATCCCAAAACCTAAACCTACACCTAAACCTATTCTCAACTACCTAACCTAAACCTAAGCCTAAACTTGAAAACCCAAAGCAAAACCCGATCCCGAACCCAAACCCGATTTCCTAAACCTAAACTTTAACCTATTCTGAAATCCCTATAGCTCTAACCTATAACCTACCTAAAACCTTAACCTAAAACCTAAATGTTTTCTCAAATTCCTAAACCTAAACCTACACCTAATACTATTCTCAACTACCTAACTTAAACCTAAACCTAAACTTGAAAACCCAAAGCAAAACCCGATCCCGAACCCAAACCCGATTTCCTAAACCTAAACCTTAACCTATTCTCAATTCCCTACAGCTATAGCATATAACCTACCTAAAACCTTAACCTAAAACCTAAATGTGTTCTCAAATCCCTAAACCTAAACGTACACCTAATCCTATTCTCAACTACCTAACCTATACCTAAACATAAAATTAAAAACCCAAAGCAAAACCCGATCCCAAACCCAAACCCGATTTCATAAACCTAAACCTTAACCTATTATAAAATCCCTAAACCTATAACCTATAACCTTAACCTAAACCCTAAGCCTTAATCTATTCTCAAATCCCTAAACCTAAGCCTACACCTAATCCTATTCTCAACTACCTAACCTATACCTAAACCTAAAATTGAAAACCCAAAGCAAAACCCAATCCCGAACCCAAACCCGATTTCCTAAACCTAAACCTTATAACCTATTCTCAAATCCCTACAGCTATAACCTATAACCTACCTAAAACCTTAACCTAAAACCTAAATGTGTTCTCAAATTCCTAAACCTAAACCTACACCTAATCCTATTCACAACTACCTAACCTAAACCTAAACCTAAACCTAAACTTAAAAACCCAAAGCAAAACCCGATCGCGAACCCAAATTCGATTTCCTAAACCTAAACCTTAACCTATTCTCAAATCCCTACTGCTATAACCTATAACCTACCTAAAACCTTAACCTAAAACATAAATGTGTTCTCAAATTCCTAAACCTAAATCTACACCAAATCCTATTCATAACTACCTAACCTAAACCTAAACGTAAACTTGAAAACCCAAAGGAAAACCCGATTGCGAACCCAAACCCGATTTCCTAAACCTAAACCTTAACATATTCTCAATTCCCTACAGCTATAACCTATAACATACCTAAAACCTTAACCTAAAATCTAAATGTGTTCTCAAATCCCTAAACCTAAACCTACACCTAATCCGATTCTCAACAACCTAACCTATACCTAAACATAAATTTGAAAATCCAAAGCAAAATCCGATCCCGAACCCAAACTTGATTTTCTAAACCTAAACCTTAACCTATTATGAAATCCCAAAACCTATAACCTATAACCTACCTATAACCTTAACCTAAAACCTAAGCCTTAACCTATTCTCAAATCCCTAAACCTCAACCTACACCTAATCCTATTCTCAACTACCTAACCTAAACTTGAAAACCCAAAGCAAAACCCGATCCCAAACCCAAATCCGATTTCCTAAACCTAAACCTTAACCTATTCTCAATTCCCTACAGCTATAACTTATTACCTACCTATAACTATAACCTAAAACCTAAGCCTTAACCTATTCTCAATTCCCTACATCTATAACCTATAACCTACCTAAAACCCTAAACTAAAACCTAAATGTGTTCTCAAATTTCTAAACCTAAACCTACACCTAATCCTATTCTCAACTACCTAACCTAAACCTAAACCTAAACTTGAAAGCCCAAAGCAAAACTCGATCCCGAATCCAAACCCGATTTCCTAAACCTAAACCTTAACCTATTCTCAATTCCCTACAGCTATAACATATAACCAACCTAAAACCTTAACCTAAAGCCTAAATGTGTTCTCAAATCCCTAAACCTAAACCTACACCTAATCCTATTCGCAACTACCTAACCTATACCTAAACATAAACTTAAAAACCCAAAGAAAAACCCGATCCCGAACCCAAACCCGATTTCCTAAAGCTAAAACTTAACCTATTATAAAATCCCTAAACCTATAACCTATAACCTACCTATAACCTTAACCTAAAACATAAGCCTTAACCTATTCTCAAATCCCTAAACCTCAATCTACACCTAATCATATTCTTAACTACATAACCTAAACCTAAACCTAAACTTGAAAACCCAAAGCAAAACTCGATCCCGAACCCAAACCCGATTTCCTAAACCTAAACCAAAACCTTAACATATTCTCAATTCCATAAACCTATAACCTATAACCTTAACCTAAAACCTAAGCCTTAACCTATTCTCAATTCCCTATAGCTATAACCTATAACTTACCTAAAACCTTAACCTAAAACCTAAATGTGTTCTCAAATCCCTAAACCTAAACCTACACCTAATTCTATTCTCAACTACCTAACCTATACCTACACCTAAACTTGAAAACCCAAAGTAAAATCCGATCCCGAACCCAAACACTATTTCCTAAACCTAAACCTTAACTTATTCTCAATTCCCTAAACCTATAACCTATAACCTATCTAAAACCTTAACATAAAATCTAATTGTGTTCTCAAATCCCTAAACCTAAACCTACACCTAATCCTATTCTCAACTACCTAACCTAAACCTAAGCCTAAACTTTAAAACCCAAAGCAAAACCAGATCCCGAATCTAAATCCGATTTTCTAAACCTAAACCTTAACCTATTCTCAAATCCCTAAACCTATAACCTATAACCTTCCTATAACCTTAACCTAAAACCTAAACCTTAACCTATTCTCAAATCCCTAAACCTAAACCTACACCTAATCCTATTCTCAACTACCTAACCTAAACCTAAACATAAACTTGAAAACCCAAAGAAAAACCTGATCCCCAACCCAAACCCGATTTCCTAAACCTAAACCTTAACCTATTCTCAAATCCCTAAACCTATAACATACCTATAACCTTAACCTAAAACCTAAACCTTAACCTATTCTCAAATCCCTAAACCTAAACCTACACATAATCCTATTCTCAACTACCTAACCTAAACCTAAACCTAAACTTGAAAACCCAAAGTAAAACCCGATCTCGGACCCAAACCCGATTTCCTAAACCTAAACCTCAACCTATTCTCAATTCCCTAAACCTATAACCTTTAACCTACATATAACCTTAACCTAAAACCTAAGCCTTAACCTATTCTCAATTCCCTACAGCTATAACCTATAACCTACCTAAAACCTTAACCTAAAACCTAAATGTGTTCGCAAATCCCTAAACCTAAACCTACACCTAATCCTATTCTCAACTACCTAACCTATACCTAAACCTAAACTTGAAAATCCAAAGCAAAACCCGATCTCGAACCCAAACACGATTTCTTAAACTAAACCTTAACCCATTCTCAATTCCCTAAACCTATAACCTATAACCTATCTAAAACTTTAGCTTAAAACCTAAATGTGTTCTCAAATTCCTAAACCTAAACCTACACATAATCCTATTCTCAACTACCTAACCTAAACCTAAGCCTAAACTTGAAAACCCAAAGCAAAACCCGATCCCGAATCCAAATTCGATTTCCTAAACCTAAATATTAACCTATTCTCAAATCCCTAAGCCTATAACCTATAACCTACCTATAACCTTAACCTAAAACCTAAACCTTAACCTATTCTCAATTCCCTATAGCTATAACCTATAACCTACCTAAAACTTTAACCTAAAACCTAAATGTGTTCTCAAATTCCTAAACCTAAACCTACACCTAATCATATTCTCAACTACCTAACCTATACCTAAACCTAAACTTGAAAACTTAAAGCAAAACCCGATCCCGAACCCAAACCCGATTTCCTAAACCTAAACCTTAACCTTTTCTCAAATCCCTAAACCTATAACCTATAACCTACCTATAACCTTAACCTAAAACCTAAACCTTAACCTATTCTCAATTCCATACAGCTATAACCTATAACCTACCTAAAACCTTAACCTATAACCTAAATGTGTTATCAAACCCCTAAAGTTAAACCTACACCTAATCCTATTCTCAACTACCTAACCTAAACCTAAACCTAAACTTGAAAACCCAAAGCAAAACCTGATCCCGAACCCAAACCCGATTTCCTAAACCTAAACCTTAACCTATTCTCAAATCCCTAGCTTATAACCTACCTATAACCTTAACCTATTCTCAACTCCCTTCAGCTATTACCTATAACCTACCTAAAACCTAAATGTGTTCTCAAATCCCTAAACCTAAACCTACACCTAATCCTATTCTCAACACCCGGTCCATCGTCGTTGGCGAGAGTGCCACCCGCATAGCTGATATCACTGAGAGAGAGGTTCACCAGTTACAGGTCGTCGTCAATGACATCAGAGATCAGCTGGAGAAGAAGAGTGAGCCGTTGGAGAGGCAGATGGAGGAACAGCAGAGGAGGATAAAGGAGGTGACGAGTTAGAGGGAGGAGTAGGAGAGGAAGAGGATGGAGGAGCATGAGAGGCTGAGGGAGGAGCAGGAGAGGAGGATGGAGGAGCTGACGAGGCAGAAGGAGGAGCAGGAGAGGATGAGGATAAAGGAGCATGCAAGGCTAAGGGAAGAGCATGAGAGGAGGATGGAGGAGATGCGAGTGGAGCATGAGCGACGGATAGCGAATATGTTTCAGGCTCTTGCTGCACGCTTACCCATCGATGCCCCACCACCTCTGCCTCCATCTTCATGATTTTTTGTATTTTATTTATGATGTTAAACTTATATGTATTTATGCATGATGTAGTTTATGTTTAGATAGATTTATTTATGTACTTTGGAGTTAAATGGCTGTGAATGTGAATATGATGAAATAAATTACATGACAGGTGTATATCAGGAATTGTATTGTAACAGGTGTATATTAGGTGTATTTCAAGAATTTTGTGCTTGAATATTGGGTGGGAAAAAAAAAAAAAAACTTTTACCTACGAAAATTTTTGTAGGTAAAAGAATCCTCCAAGTTTTTACCTACGAAAATTTTCGTAGTTAAAAGTCTCACAAATGTTTTTACCTACGAAAATATTCGTAGCTAAACGTTTTGTGGGGTATTTTTACCTACGTTATCATTCGTAGTTAAACATGTTTGTTTGGTAAATATTTTTACCTACGAAAATATGCATAGGTAAAGGAATTTTTAGCTACAAAATTGGTGGTAGGGAAACGTTTTCTAAGTATTTTTATCTACGAATATATCTTTTAGCTACGAAACTATTGGTAGGTAAAAAGTCTTGTTAATATTTTTAGCTATGAAATTTTTGGTAACTAAAATGAGTTTAATATTTTTTGCTACGAAATTGTTGGTAGGTAAAAAATTTTGTATTTATGTTTAGCTACAAAATTGTTGGCAGGTAAAAAGTGTTTTTAATATTTTTAGCTACGAAAGTATTTGCAGGTAAAAAGTCTTGTAAATATGTTTAGCTACGAAATTGTTGGTAGGTAAAAAGTGTTTCAAATATCTTTGGCTACGAAAGTATTCTTAGGTAAAAAGTCCTGTATATATTTTTAGCTACGAAATTGTTGGTAGGTAAAGTGTTTTGTATGTATTTTTACCTGCAAAACTATTCGTAGGCAAAAAGTTTTGTCAATACTTTTACCAACGAAAAGCAACGTTGGTAAAATTGTTTGCCTACGAAAAATATCGTCGGCAATTCGGCCTTTTGGCTATGAAATTGCCAACGAAAAATTTCGTTGGTAAAACTCTTTTGCTGTGAAATTATGCCTTTTGCCTACGAAAAGTTTCGTTGGTAAAAGTGGCATTTCTTGTAGTGTTGGAACCGACTAACACATCCAACTCCACAGACATCTCATTCTTTCCACACATATGATAACTGTATCCATATCCATGTACTAGACTTTACTTTCACTTTTCTCTTTAACATTGGACATTAACAATAAAGATATACTAAGTCTTCACAATTTTCCGCAAAACAAGCATTTTTATATTATTTTTTTTACCTCTACATTGAGATTGGTAATGACAATATTTACCACAATTATAACATCAAATATTAGATTTGTTATTTTTTTTAGTAATTTACCACAATTACAACATCAAATATTATATTTGTCATAATTTTTAGTATTTTTCTGTGTTACCTCTTCCTTATCTATTAATATGCTAGAACTTTAATTTTCCATTTTCTTTATTAGATGATCATCTGCTATGACCATGACCATATTCGCATCTTCCCCCTCCATGGTTGGAATTGTTGGACATCGACAATTGAGTCTTGAGTACATGCTCAAGTACCAAAGAGACTCGTTAATTCACTCAGTGTTCATGGGTTTCCAATGAACCTGTAAGTTCTTCGATGGACATGGAAGAAACAGTTTCCAAAGAGACTCGTTAATTCACTCAGTGTTTGGGGAAATTTCTCTATGACTTTTACATTATTAATTTTGTTCATTTGTATGTAATTGTTACAATGAAAATTATGTTGCAAAAATAATCGACAGTCTTGTCGATATCTACCATCTTTAATGCTTCAAATTCACCTTATGAGTGTTTGAATATATACTTTTTTCACTTGATCTACACATTTGCAAAAGAATTTTCATACCTCTTTCATCATTATAACTCTTGAGATTTTATTGAATATTATCTCATTTACCATATGAAAGATGGAATAGAGTGTCTTTTAGTCATTTTTTAAGTCATCTTGAAGAACTTTTGTTCTTGGTTATAGGTGGTCTTCAATGCATGCATGTTAGCTACATCATTATAGCCACTCTCTACCAATTTTTTCCAAAACTCTTGTGGTTAGAGGAGACCTTTCATCTGGATGCTTCAATGATAGTATGTCTCACATAACCTTGAGAGTTGTAATTAAAGCATCATGATCATAGGCAAGATATGTGTTGACCTATTACTATTCAAATTGGTTGGACTAAAAGAAAATTGAAAAACATAAGCTTCTTGCCTAGACTCTAGTACCGCTTATTGGCTTATCTTAATGGACCCAATGCTTTGACAACTCGATGAAATGATAGTTAAAATAAATTAATAAAAACTAAGAAACAAAGGAGGAAAATACAAATAATAATAATAAATAAATCATGTTTTCATATCATACATATAAGATTGTACAGAAAAATAATTATAAAAAGCAATACCCCTCCTCTATTTCTACTGCTTAATTATCACTATTGTATTGGCTTCTTATTTAACTATGGATCACCTACATTAATAATAATAAAACTCCAAACAAAGATTCTATGGACTACATCCAAGCAAAGAGGGGTGCATATGAAATAAAGACTCCGAAAATTTCTACTGATAAATGAAATTAGAAAGTTCTATTTACCTATATTTCTAACAAACCATGTATACAAAAGAGAATTTTACAAATAGCTACCTACTTAACATATAATTGACATTCCGATACCCTATTTCAAAAAGGTTTTCAATAAGCTACCTATTAATTTAAGTAATTATCATTCGATCCCCCCTAATAGAAGTTGGGGCCGTTCGAGCAAAAGGTCGGTGGTTTGGGTGAGCACTCTTGTAATGTTTCCGTAAAACCTATTAGGCAATCCTCACCCTCCAAACTATTTCTCTTGATGTCGCCCACTTGAATCATGCCTCGAGGCAAAATTTTAGCATTGCATATAATGGTTGGAGTGGATTTCATATAATCATCGTGATGTGCCTTGTAAAAATCAAGTGTGGATGTCTCTTTCCAAATCATTTCCTTTTGTGTAGCTCATCCAAATTATAGGCCAGCCTGATTTCTTTGGCCTTAGGCCTAACATGAGATTACACATCTAATGGTTTGAGTTGATCCATATAAACATCAAAGTGGAGCCCTCAAAAATCAAGGGCAAGCATCCCTCAAATTTCCTTTTAAATCTCGGTTTTTTTAGCAATTGGGAGACGGATGCAACTCTTGATTTTTTACGAGGCCTTGATGTAGAGCAGGTCGCGGACAATTTCATGGCCAAGATGGATCAGAAAAGGCACAGTCTGCGACAGAAGTGATCCGGACCATCTGACCTTAGATCGGGCGTATCTCACAATCCGGAATGAGTTATCCGATGTAAAATATATGATTTTGGGGTAGAACGAGCTACTTTAGCCAACCAACCTGCTACGCCGGGTTACGCAGCCCGGATTTGCGAGAAACCCCCTGATCGACGGTCGTTCCCTCGTTTTAATTTTGTTTTTACTATAAATAGTAAGTTTTAGTTTGAGTATAACTTTTCATCCGTTGGGCTTTACGAGTTGTGTCCAACATGAAAAGTTCTTAGGATAATTAGGAGAACGGTTTGGTGAAGCCAAATAGGACACTTACTATTTTTGGCCGAAAACCTTGCGCACTAGTAGACATCATGACCGTCTATAAATAGTAAGTTTACTATTTATAGTAAGTTGCAAATTCTAGGAGTTTTAGTTGTAGTTTGAGTCTGATTTCTTTCTTATTGCTTGGTTCCCTTATTTAAAGGGTTGTAAACTCAATTTTGGGAATTCATCAATTAATTTCGAATTTATTAGAATTTATTTCTATCTTCCTGCTTTCTTTCCTCGTAGATTCGAGAAGTCTCTGTGAGGAGTCCAGAGAAGCTCCGTGGATTCGGAGTAGTTATCCTTGAGGAAGACGGTGATCGACCTCATCACGTTCATCCCTGCGTCAATTTGGTATCAGAGCGAGGTTTTTCCTCGGGCCGATGGCAAACAACGAAGGTATGAATCAAAATTCTGTGGACGGTGATTCAGGGATTCGTTATCTTTCGGAAAGAATGGAAGCTTTCCATCGGGAGAGTCAGTTGACCATGCAAGGGCTGCAGGCAACCCTCGACCGTCTTGCGGATGCGCTACTTCTACCCCGAGCCCTAGGCGGTGCTCCACCACCTATGGTCGCCCCACCACTCGTGGTTGCTGTACGACGTGACCCTGATTATCACAGAACACTACCAGCGGTAAATCGTAGGGCTACACCAGATGATTCTAGTTCCAGCGACGAGGACATTAATGAGGGTTTTGATCGACGACCAATCCATGGAGGCGATCGTCTAGATCGTGCTGAAAGAGACTATCGAGGTAAGGCTGAACTTCCTAGTTTTAACGGTTTATTACGTATCGAAGATTTTCTCGATTGGCTAGCCGAAGTAGAGAGATATTTCGATTATATGGATGTGCCAGATCATAAAAGGGTGAAGTTGGTAGCATTTAAATTAAAATCTAGTGCTTCTGCATGGTGGGAACAATTGCAACTCTCACGAGCCCGCCAGAACAAGGCGCCCATCGCATCATGGCCTCGGATGAGATGTCTTCTTCGTTCACGATTTCTCCCCAGTGATTATGAGCAGATATTATTTCAGCAATACCAGAATTGCCGACAAGAAAATCGAACTGTTACAGATTACATTGAAGAATTCCAGCGGTTGGCTACACGAAACGATTTGTCAGAATCTGAGTCACAGAAAGTGGCACGATTTTTAGGTGGGTTGCGACCGGTAATTCAGGATCGAGTTCAGATGTACCCAGTTGTGACTGTAGATGAAGCAGTTCAATTGGCAGGAAGGGCAGAAACACAGCTTGCAAGAGCTCCTGCTCATCCCTATCCTTCAAATCAACCCCCTATGACAGGTCCCACATATGATCCAGTGCTGGCTCGAGGAAAAGATCCGGTAGGAGAACGTCCTCAACCTCCTCCACCTGCGAATCGTGATACGGGGAGCGGACCATCCAAAACTCAACGAGCAGCACCCACAACAGCGGGCCTGAGTAGGATTCCGAATCCTTATGCTCGGCCAAGGCAGAACAATTGTTACCGCCGTGGCCAACCAGGCCACTTATTAAACACTTGTCATCAACGTCCGGCAGCACACTTGACTATAAACGAAGGGGGCACTGAAGATGAGGCCGCAGAAGAAGATCATGGCTTTGATGAATATGAACAAACCACTGAAGAAATAGCAGGTGGCGATGAAGTGACAGACGAGGATCGTGGTGAATCTCTCGTTGTGAGGCGACTACTGTATACCCCACGAAAGGAATTACATCCACAGCGGCACAATATATTTCGTACTCGATACACTGTCAACAGAAAGGTCTGTGATGTGATCATAGACAGTGGTAGCAGCGAGAACATCGTCTCAAGAGTGATGGTGGATAAGTTGCAGCTACCAACGACGAAACATCCTTCCCCATACTCAATTGGCTGGATAAAAAAAGTGAACGAGACCAACGTAACTGAACAATGCACTATCTCATTTTCAATTGGTAAACATTATAAGGATCAGATACTTTGTGACGCGGTTGACATGGAAGCCTGCCATATGCTACTCGGTCGACCCTGGAGTCGGACCGTGATGCGACCCATCGGGGGCGAGACAATGTCTACATATTCGTCAAGGATAGTCGAAAAATAATCATTGCCCCTATGGCACCAGAGAACCACCCTGAAGCCTCTAAAGTGGAGGGGAGTTCTCTCTTGACCATTCGGGATTTCATGGAGGAGTCCAAAGAAACCGGCGAGGTATATGCCGTAGTGGTGAAGGGCGAGAAAGAGGAACCCTCAAACATCCCTCCAAGCTTAAGACTGTTACTAAACGAATTCAAAGAAGTCTGGCTTGAAGATTTACCTGATGGATTACCCCCCATGAGAGACATCCAACATCACATAAACCTCGTCCCTGGGGCTAGCCTGCCCAATCGCCCTCATTATCGGATGAGTCTGAAGGAGTGTGAGATACTTCAGGGGCAAGTGGAGGAATTGATCCGTAAGGGTCTATTGAGAGAGAGCATGAGCCCATGTGCTGTACCAGCATTATTAACGCCAAAAAAAAAGATGGAAGCTGGCGCATGTGTGTCGACAGCCGAGCAATTAACAAAATTACTATTAAATATCAGTTTCCAATACCACGATTGAACGACATGCTCGATATGTTAGGAGGGGCTAAAATGTTCTCTAAACTCGATCTAAAGAGCGGGTACCATCAGATTCGTATTCGACCCGGTGATGAATGGAAAACGGCATTCAAGACAAAGAAAGGGTTGTATGAGTGACTGGTCATGCCTTTCGGCCTATCGAACGCACCAAGTACTTTTATGCGTTTGATGAATCAAGTTCTAAAACCGTTCACTGGCCGATTTGTGGTAGTATATTTTGATGACATATTGATATATACCCAGGATGAGGCGGAGCACAAGAAACATCTCAGGAAGGTGCTGTAGGTCCTATAAGATAACAAGTTGTACCTCAACTTGAAAAAGTGTAGCTTTTTAACTGACAGCCTGTTGTTTTTAGGATTTGTTATAACGTCTACAGGCATTCGAGTGGACGATGAAAAGGTGCGAGCTATTAGGGAATGGCCGATCCCGACAAACATTCATGAGGTGAGGAGTTTTCACGGATTGGCAACTTTCTATCGTCGATTTGTGCAAGATTTTAGCACCATAGTCGCGTCAATAACAGACTGCATGAAAAAAGGGCCGTTCCAGTGGACCGATAAAGCTGACAAGAGCTTTCATGAGATCAAGCATCGTTTGTCTACAACACTGGTCTTGGTGCTTCCTAATTTCAATAAATTGTTTGAGGTGGAGTGTGACGCTTCATATGTCGGAATAGGAGGAGTATTATCACAGGAAGGCAGGCCGGTAGCCTTCTATAGCGAGAAGCTCAGTGAAGCCCGAAAGAAGTGGTCGACTTACGAGCTTGAGTTGTACGCAGTTGTTCAGGCGCTGTGTCACGCCCCAAACTCGGAAACCGGGCTCACAAAATTCTCGATCGCCGAATCCGGCGCCGACAGCCTCCGTAGAACCCCATTCTCGGCTCCTAGCTCCCATTCGCCAGGTTCCGATCCTGGGATGCTATGAGGAGGATTTTAAATACCAGTTTGTTTCATAATAAGCATAACCAAAGGCATAACCCACAAACAACAACCAAGCACTCCATTACATTTCCACTATGATCAAAAATTTTACAAGTACAATGAGCATGAAGGGAAATACAATGGTAAATAACAAAAAACTCCAAAATGATCAGCGACGCGCTCCTGCCTCAACGCTGCTGCAGTCCAACGTCACCTGCACGCAACGGTCGTGCATAAGCTTACAGAAAGCTTAGAGGGTGGTGAAAGTGTGTGCGCAAGGTAGTAATATGAATGCAATGTCAGAGTAATGCGGAATATGCAGATGGAACCAAAACGTCATGAGCCGTACCAAGGCTATGCAATGCAAGGCATGAATGGTATCGGCCATCCCAAGGCCATGCAATGTACAATGCAACTCAAGCATACAGATACTCATCAATGTCCACATATCAGTACAGCTCAGAGTATGGAATATCACCGGGGTCTAGTACACTCTAAACCAGATTGCCGCCACATCGCGCGCAATAAGGTAAGTGGAAGAGACCTCACTATCCGTCTGCCAATATCGGGCGCGACTCGTCGATAGCGGACCCATTCCTCGAGCTGGTCAGACTCAGCCTAGCATTGCCCCCTACACTCGGGCGGGTAAGGCCGTACCCCCTTCCAACCGACCACGACACAGTGGAGAGCACAGCCAACTGGTATACGGCACTCAGTACTCATCTACCCACTCGGTCTAGACGTTGGAGCAACCTCTTGGTACCATAAGGGTTTAGAGACTTTCACCCAGGGATACCTATAGTACCCCATGTAGAACAAGATTTTCGGTATCCAATCCTGCCAACCACGATGCGTCTGTGGAGGCTACGGCCCTGATGTCACTAGGGCGTACAATAACCATGTCACACAAATGCGGAATGCATGGGTCACGCTATCCAGTCATGCAACCAATCCTGCGCATACCGTGCGCTCATGTAGGGCAGCACCGCCTAACCGGGAGCCCATAAACAACCTGCCCGAAGGCAAATGCTATGATCAGTCAATCCTCATATCAAGCATACATATGATGCGTATGATCATGGGTCATGAAACTATACTAAACAGGTTATAATAAAATGAATTATCTTACAATGCAGATGGGCCTGGACGGCCGAAATACAACAAGTACGGCCCAGTAATGGACCCTAAGGAGAGTCGTAATGTGGACATCCAACCAACATTACACTTGCAATGTGGACGTCAAACCATCATTGCATTCCAGGTACGATCTTCTTAAATACCGTTACATAATCGGTAATGGGTTTACACATTGCAATGGACCTTAGGTTCCTCCCATTGGGCCTTACATATATATCTTATGGGCCATATCTTATGGGCCCTTTATTCATCAGATGGGCCATACCTTATGGGCCATTTATTCATCAGATGGGCCATATAAATGGGCCACACCAATGGGTCTTAAGTGCATTGCAATGGGTCAAAACCCGTGGGCCTTGGATTGCATCGATTAAGCTTAGTCTCGAGAGTCTAAAATATGACCAATGGGCCATACCAATTGGGTCTTACCTGTAGATCAAGTGGGCCTCAACCCATAGACCTAACGTGAATTCAGTGGGCCTAAACCCCTAGGCCTTGCATATATCAAATGGGTCCAATTTCATGGGCCTTGAAGTACATCAAATGGGCCTAGTCCCATGGACTTGCAACACATCAAATGGGCCTAAGTCCATAGGCCTTATATGAATCAAATGGGCCTAACCCATAGGCTCTTTTATGAATTAAATGGATTTAGACCCAAGGGCCTTGGAATATATCAAATGGTCCAATCCCATGGACCGTACATCCACATTAAAGTGGGCCCCAAAAAGTGACACAAATACATCGAGATGAGCCACAAATCATGCTAAGTCGGGGTCCACTTGGACTGTGGATTTGTCTCATACTTTGACTAATTCCACGAAATGATCTTTAAAGTGGACGACTAGATTAGATGTAGCACCCGTGTCAATGGTGGGGCCCACAAGAAGACCCACCATCATGTATGAAATCTACAATGTCATATATATATACATATATATATATACAATATTATAATATATTATAGTATTATCAATAATATAATATAACATTATATATAGTATAATATATATATACACACACGCTGCATGTATGCTCACACACACGCACGCACGCACGCACGCCCAAAGGGGCTCCACAATCATCACCCTGGGCTCCACCGTCCGTTGGACGGTGGAGATAAAATGCATACATCACTGTGGGTCCCATGTGGGGCCCACTGAAACGTCTATTAGCCATCCAAGCCACTCACTGGGTCACTCGGGCCTGGTTGAAGGGAAGACAAAAATTTCAGCTTGATCCAACACGTAAGTGGGCCCTAAAAGGATTTTAATGAAAAATTTCAATTCACACTGTTTCACTTGGTGTGGGCCACCTGAGTTTTGGATCTGCTTCATTTTTGGAGGGGGGCCCGCCACTGGGGCGGCCCACCTCATGGAAGGTTTGGATGGCACGCAAACATCAAGGTGGGGCCCACGGCAGGAGGCCGTGGGACCACGTCGTCCGCACGCCTGCTGGACGGCTGCACGCGGCAGCGTGCAGCGCCTGCCAGCCGCTGACGTCCACCAGAGGCTCTGCCTCTTAGATTTTAAATTTTTAAAAAAAACTGTGTTCTTGAGGTTTTTCACATGAAGGGCCCGCTAAAGTGAAATCCGTTCCGACCATTACGATCAGTGGCCCGAGGCCGTCCAAATGAGTCCAGAGTTTGAATTTTTTGGATGCTTAGAAAGTAAAATAAAACCAAATAATGATCTTGAATGGTAGTGATACATTCGTTGATATTATGGCCCACCAGGTCTTCCAATCAGCCCCAAACTTTTACCCAACGGCTAAAACACCGTAGGTAAGGGGATGGATGGCTTGGATAGAACATAAACATCAGGGTGGGGCCTATACAAGGGAGCCACCCAAAATCCCTTTTCTTTTCTTTCCTTTTCTCTCCTTTCATTGAAACGTCCAGCGTCTGGGACGCTGGACGGTTTTAAAAATATATTTTTTTTTTTTTTTTTTTTTCTCTCTTTTGAAGATGGTGGGCCCTGATGAAGTGGGCCATCACATGATGGGCGGCATGGGAATAACGTCTAAGGTGGGCCCCACTTGAATAAAATAAATACGTCAAGATGGGATCCATTCAAGTGGGCCACACCATCCTATTGCAATAAAATAAAATAAAATAAAATAAAATAAAAGAGAGAGTGAGAGACATGGAGAGTGGGACACGGCTTGTGATGGAGGGTCCCCGTCATTATGGGCCCTCCCTTGCAATGAAACATACAATAAATGGATCCCTTGCACATGGGGCCATTAGAAATGTAAATCAACGGTGGAGATCCATTCTCCACCGATATGGATGGTCTAGATGACCTTTCTAAGTGAAAATAAACATCATGATGGGGTCCATGGAGATTGGCCCCATCATGGAATGATCGTGAAGATCCAAGTGGTCCATCGGCCACATAGTAGGGTCCCAAGTGAGATCCACACCATTGATCGGTGGGCCTCACTTGGTCCACCATAAAAACAAGAAAAACTATCCTATAGATGCACCCACCGTCCGATCTTGTCGCTCCTAGAGGTTCCTTGGCACCTTGTCTTCAACTTCAATGGCTAAGATGAAGAATGGAGGGTTGAGATGGAAGATTTTGGGGTAGGGAGGTGGGCCACTTGAAGCTTAGAGGGACTTGGGGAATTCCATACGTGGGAGCCCCTTGCAATTTTAGTTGCTTGGATTTTTTGAAATGAGAAAGAGAGAAAGAGAGAGAGTGATGTAAAGGGAGAGAGAGAGAGTGATGGATGGATGGGTGAGTGATGGTTGTGTAAGAAAAGCTTGACTTTTGAGGCTTTGGTGTAAGAGAGGTATGGGTTGTGAAGACTTTTGAGGCTTTTTGTGTAAGAGAGGTATGGGCTTGGGAGACTTTGGTGGTTGCTTGGGAAAAGGGATGGAAGTGATGTGTACTTGACATGTGATGGCTTGATGGGTGATTGATTGATGGGATTGATGTGATTGATGTGACACATCGTTGAGATTCCCTTGGTTTTCGCAACGCGCGGCGTTTTCTCGCACCGAACGTTGGCCCATATCTCTTGATCCGGGTATCGCCTCGGCGCGCGAGTCGCGGTATCGGAACCGCGGCGACGGTGCGGTCGCTATGGTATTGGTCTCGGGTTGAGTCGACTCGGGTTGTCGGTACAAGAATCCAGGTCGCGCGTCGATATCGGTTAAGGGTCGAAAGTTGCCGGAATTCGACCGGTACGACCGCAGAAGTGTACGGAAAGGTACGGACCAAGATACGGGTCTTACAGCTCTCCCCTCCTTATAAGAATTTCGTCCTCGAAATTTACACAAGCGTCGCAACTAAGCATAACTCGCGAGGAATAAGAAATATAACGTCATCATATAGAATCAGGGGCAACGTACAAAATACAATACATGATCATCAACCATCAAAGAGATGAGGATATCGATCTCGAATCTCAGCCTCACGCTCCCAAGAAGCCTCCTCAACAGAATGGTGACCCCACTGCACCTTCACCAACGGAATGACCTTGGTTCTGAGGACCTGCTTCTTCCGATCAAGGATACGGACTGGCTGCTCAATGTAAGAAGCGTCCTCACGAACCTCCAACGGCTGCCAATCAATGACGGAAACTATGTCTGACCCACACTTCCTCAACATGGAGACGTGGAAAACGTTATGGACGCCAGACAACTGTGATGGCAAGGCAAGCCGATAGGCCACGGCGCCAACGCGCCCAGTGATCTCAAAAGGTCCTATGAATCTCGGGGCAAGCTTGCCCTTCGCTCCAAACCGAACTACGCCCTTCATGGGCGAGACCTTGAGATACACATGGTCCCCTACATCAAACTCCAAGGGACGACGCCGACGATCAGCAGAACTCTTCTGTCGGCTCTGAGCTGTGCGCATCCTCTGCCTGATGATGTCAATAGCCTCTGAAGTCTCCTGCACAAGCTCGGGACCTAGGAGACGGCGCTCTCCAACCTCGGTCCAACAACTCGGTGATCTACATGGTCTACCATATAGTGCCTCGAAAGGAGCCATGCCGATGGTCGCCTGATAGCTGTTATTGTACGCAAACTCAGCCAATCGCAGATGCTCATCCCAGCTACCCCCGAAGTCAATCGCGCAGGCCCGAAGCATATCCTCAAGTATCTGATTGACCCTCTCGGTCTGGCCATCGGTCTGCGGATGGTACGCGGTGCTGAGCTGCAAATCAGTCCCCATCGCACGCTGGAAGCTCCCCCAAAACTGAGACGTGAACCTCGAGTCTCGGTCAGAAACGATCGAGGCCGGAACGCCATGCAGTCTCACAATCTCCTCGATAAACAGTCTCGCAAGCCGGTCCATAGACCAAGTCGCACGCATCGCAAGGAAATGTGCCGACTTCGTCAGACGATCCACAACAACCCAAATGGAGTCATGACCGCGCTGAGTCCTCGGCAAACCCATAATGAAATCAGTCGACACGTGCTCCCACTTCCACATCGGGACGCTCAACGGCTGCAAGAGACCAGGAGGTCTCTGATGATCGGCCTTGACACGCTGGCACGTGTCACACTCGGCCACAAAACTGGCAATCTGGCGCTTCATCCCCGCCCAAAAATACTGTCGACTCATGTCACGGTACATTTTCGTCGAGCCCGGGTGGATAGAAAATCTCGATCGATGTGCCTCGGTCATAAGATCTCTGCGTAACTCTGAAATATCCGGGACACATAATCGGCCTCTAAAGCGAAGTCCACCGTCTATACCGATCTGCCAATCAACCTGACCCTCAGATGCCGCCTCAGCCATATAACCCTGCAACAACTCATCAGCCTGCTGAGCCTCGATCACCCTAGCCACAAGAGAGGGTTGAATCGACAAGCTCGATAACTGTACCATGGAAGACTGCAGGCCGAACTCAAAGTCATATGCAGCAATATCCTCAAGCATCCGCCACTCCTGAATCATCATGTGCGCCACTAGGCCTCGTGGCTGACGGCTGAGGGCATCTGCCACCACGTTCGCCTTGCCCGGGTGGTACTGAAGGTCGAAATCATAGTCCTTCAGGAGCTCCATCCAGCGCCTCTGTCTCATATTCAACTCAGACTGCGAGAAGAGGTACTTCAAGCTCTTGTGATCAGAGAAGAGCTCGAACCTAATCCCGTAAAGGTAGTGCCTCCACACCTTCAGTGCGAAGACAACGGCAGCCAGCTCCAGATCATGTGTAGGGTAGTTCAGCTCATGGACCTTGAGCTGACGAGACGCGAAGGCCACTGGTCTCCCGTGCTGCATCAGGACAGCACCTAAACCGATGTGTGAGGCATCAGTGAATACAATGAAGCCGTCACTCCCAGATGGAAGAGTGAGGACAGGAGCGGACGTCAGACGGTCCTTCAACTCCGTAAATGCTCGCTCGCAGGCGTCACTCCAAACAAACTCTGCGCCCTTCCGAGTCAACCTGGTCAGCGGGGCTGCAATACGAGAAAAACCCTCTATGAAACGTCGGTAATAGCCCGCTAGACCAAGGAAACTACGGATCTCTGTCGCAGTCGTGGGCTGGCCCCACTGACGCACTGCCTCGACCTTCGAGGGGTCCACTGCGACGCCCTCCCTCGTCACCACGTGACCGAGGAACTTCACCTCCTCCTGCCAGAACTCGCACTTCTCCAGCTTTGCATACAGCTGGTGTGCGCGGAGGGTCTGCAAGGTAGTCTCCAAGTGCTGCTCATGCTCCTCACGAGTCCTCGAGTAGATCAGAATGTCGTCGATGAAGACTACAACAAACTGATCTAGATATGGGCGAAAAACCTCATTCATCAGCTGCATGAAGACCGCTGGTGCATTGGTCAGTCCGAAGGACATGACCTGAAACTCAAAATGACCGTAACGGGTCCTGAATGCCGTCTTCGGAACGTCCTCATCTCGGACCCGAATCTGATGATAACCGGAACGCAGGTCAATCTTCGAAAAGAACTGTGCACCCTGCAGCTGGTCGAACAAATCATCAATCCTAGGGAGCGGGTACTTGTTCTTGATCGTGACTTTGTTGAGCTCGCGATAGTCAACGCAGAGCCTCAACGAGCCATCCTTCTTCTTCACGAAGAGTACCGGCGCTCCCCACGGTGAACTGCTCGGACGGATAAAACCTAACTCACGTAACTCGTCCAACTGCTTCTGCAGTTCCCGTAACTCCAACGGTGCCATACGATATGGGGCCTTCGAAATAGGCGCGGTACCGGGCACGAGATCGATCTGAAACTCGGTGAGTCGACGAGGCGGTAATCCCGGAATCTCCTGGAACACATCGGGAAAATCGCAAACTATCGGCAAATGGTCGATGCAAACGGCGACAGGCTCCTCTATGGCGCAAGACATCAAACAAGACAACTGCTCTCCTCTGGCCTCTGCAACGAACTGGAACTGAGGCACGCCGGGTATACAAAATGTGACGGTCCTCGCGGCGCAGTCCAAAATGGCATAATACTCAGCGAGCCAATCCATGCCCAAGATAACGTCGAACTCGGACATCGGCAAAACAAACAAATCAGCAGGCAGGAAGGTATCCCCAACTAGAACGGGGCATGACGAGCAAAATCGTCCTAACGCTGCAGTCCTCCCCAAGGGAGTAGATACTGACAGGCTCTCACCAGCAGTCTCCAACGGTAAGCCAGCCGATCGACAAAAGCTCTCGGCCACAAAAGAATGCGATGCACCAGAATCAAACAATACACGTGCAATGCATGCAGAAACTGGCAGTATACCCTCAACGACTCCCCCAGACGACTGCGGATCCTGCTGAGCCGCATAAAACCTAGCCTGAGCTGGCTGGGGAGGTGCCTGTCCTCTCTGAACGTGCTGCTGCTGCTGCTGGGGTCGCTGAGGTGGTCGAAACTGCTGCCTCTGCTGCTGTGGCCTCTGAGGCTGGTGCTGATGCTGATGCTGCTGCTGAGGTGGCCTCGGTGGTAGAGGCTGCTGTCGCTGCTGCTGTCGCTGCTGCTGTGGGGGTCTCTGCTGCTGCGGTGGAGGTCTCTGCTGCTGTGGACCTCTCTGCTGCTGCTGGGGACTGGGACACTCCCATGAACGGTGTCCCGTCGCACCGCACCTGAAGCAAGTGCCAGTGAACTGCCTCTGAGGTGGTGGTGGAGGTGCTGATGGTGCTGATGGTGTACGGAAAGCTGGGCGACCAGTGCGCCTCTGCTGCTGTGGTCGACCCTGCTGCGAATGACTGGAAGAAGCCTGCCTCTTCCGGTCTCCCCTCTGACCACGATCAGACTGAGAACCGGCCCACTCAGTCTCATATATCTGAGCCTTCCGCACCACTGCCTGGAAGGTAGGAAGCTCATGCCCAATGACACGACCTCGAAGGCCGTAACGTAAGCCGTGCTCGAAACGGCGGGCCTTCCGCCCCTCATCATCAACCATATATGGTGCGAATCTCGACAGTGCCATGAAACGGGCCGCGTACTGTGCCACGGTCATATCTCCCTGCACCAGAGTCTCGAACTCTAAGGCTCGCTGACGACGGATGTGGTCAGGGAAGTACTGCTCCTCAAATCGGTCCACAAAGTCCTCCCATGTCCAGACATAATCAGGTCCAGCGACACGGGCGACAGAGGTCCACCAATGCTCGGCCTCACCGTGGAAGAGAAATACTGCTAACCGGACGCGCTGCTCGGTCGTGCACAACATGGTATCGAATATCTTCTCCACATCGGAGCGCCATCTCTCGGCTGCAGTCGGATCCGGCTCACCCTGGAAACGAGGGGGATCATGCCGTCTAAACTCACGAAGTACGGCGCTCGCGCGCTCCTGCTCCGCCTGAGCTGGTGAAACAGCTGGGCGTCTACCCTGACCCTGGAGTGCGGCGGTCACAGCCAGTAACATCTGCTGTAACTGAGAGGCACTCACAGTCACAGTCGGCTCCTCATCAGTCTCAGGTGGAGGAATGTCATCCTCATGGGAAGAAGCAGGAATCTCTGAGGGTGGGATGGGAGACGCAGGTGGTAGAGCTGGAGTCTCTGATGGTGAAGTGGAATCCTCATGTGGTGGTGCGGGAGTCGATCGAGTAACAGGCGCCATACCCTACAGGAAAGAGCGAAAGCGCCTATCAACTTCAAAACTCTCGAATGTACGCACGTTAACGGTCTGAATCAGAAGGTCGTGAAGCTATCCGAACTTCAGAACTTAGTCATTCTTCACTCATAGCAAACATGTAATGTTGTTCTCAGTTATTCCCAAGTTATGCTCTGATACCAACTTCTGTCACGCCCCAAACTCGGAAACCGGGCTCACAAAATTCTCGATCGCCGAATCCGGCGCCGACAGCCTCCGTAGAACCCCATTCTCGGCTCCTAGCTCCCATTCGCCAGGTTCCGATCCTGGGATGCTACGAGGAGGATTTTAAATACCAGTTTGTTTCATAATAAGCATAACCAAAGGCATAACCCACAAACAACAACCAAGCACTCCATTACATTTCCACTATGATCAAAAATTTTACAAGTACAATGAGCATGAAGGGAAATACAATGGTAAATAACAGAAAACTCCAAAATGATCAGCGACGCGCTCCTGCCTCAACGCTGCTGCAGTCCAACGTCACCTGCACGCAACGGTCGTGCATAAGCTTACAGAAAGCTTAGAGGGTGGTGAAAGTGTGTGCGCAAGGTAGTAATATGAATGCAATGTCAGAGTAATGCGGAATATGCAGATGGAACCAAAACGTCATGAGCCGTACCAAGGCTATGCAATGCAAGGCATGAATGGTATCGGCCATCCCAAGGCCATGCAATGTACAATGCAACTCAAGCATACAGATACTCATCAATGTCCACATATCAGTACAGCTCAGAGTATGGAATATCACCGGGGTCTAGTACACTCTAAACCAGATTGCCGCCACATTGCGCGCAATAAGGTAAGTGGAAGAGACCTCACTATCCGTCTGCCAATATCGGGCGCGACTCGTCGATAGCGGACCCATTCCTCGAGCTGGTCAGACTCAGCCTAGCATTGCCCCCTACACTCGGGCGGGTAAGGCCGTACCCCCTTCCAACCGACCACGACACAGTGGAGAGCACAGCCAACTGGTATACGGCACTCAGTACTCATCTACCCACTCGGTCTAGACGTTGGAGCAACCTCTTGGTACCATAAGGGTTTAGGAACTTTCACCCAGGGATACCTATAGTACCCCATGTAGAACAAGATTTCCGGTATCCAATCCTGCCAACCACGATGCGTCTGTGGAGGCTACGGCCCTGATGTCACTAGGGCGTACAATAACCATGTCACACAAATGCGGAATGCATGGGTCACGCTATCCAGTCATGCAACCAATCCTGCGCATACCGTGCGCTCATGTAGGGCAGCACCGCCTAACCGGGAGCCCATAAACAACCTGCCCGAAGGCAAATGCTATGATCAGTCAATCCTCATATCAAGCATACATATGATGCGTATGATCATGGGTCATGAAACTATACTAAACAGGTTATAATAAAATGAATTATCTTACAATGCAGATGGGCCTGGACGGCCGAAATACAACAAGTACGGCCCAGTAATGGACCCTAAGGAGAGTCGTAATGTGGACATCCAACCAACATTACACTTGCAATGTGGACGTCAAACCATCATTGCATTCCAGGTACGATCTTCTTAAATACCGTTACATAATCGGTAATGGGTTTACACATTGCAATGGACCTTAGGTTCCTCCCATTGGGCCTTACATATATATCTTATGGGCCATATCTTATGGGCCCTTTATTCATCAGATGGGCCATACCTTATGGGCCATTTATTCATCAGATGGGCCATATAAATGGGCCACACCAATGGGTCTTAAGTGCATTGCAATGGGTCAAAACCCGTGGGCCTTGGATTGCATCGATTAAGCTTAGTCTCGAGAGTCTAAAATATGACCAATGGGCCATACCAATTGGGTCTTACCTGTAGATCAAGTGGGCCTCAACCCATAGACCTAACGTGAATTCAGTGGGCCTAAACCCCTAGGCCTTGCATATATCAAATGGGTCCAATTTCATGGGCCTTGAAGTACATCAAATGGGCCTAGTCCCATGGACTTGCAACACATCAAATGGGCCTAAGTCCATAGGCCTTATATGAATCAAATGGGCCTAACCCATAGGCTCTTTTATGAATTAAATGGATTTAGACCCAAGGGCCTTGGAATATATCAAATGGTCCAATCCCATGGACCGTACATCCACATTAAAGTGGGCCCCAAAAAGTGACACAAATACATCGAGATGAGCCACAAATCATGCTAAGTCGGGGTCCACTTGGACTGTGGATTTGTCTCATACTTTGACTAATTCCACGAAATGATCTTTAAAGTGGACGACTAGATTAGATGTAGCACCCGTGTCAATGGTGGGGCCCACAAGAAGACCCACCATCATGTATGAAATCTACAATGTCATATATATATACATATATATATATATACAATATTATAATATATTATAGTATTATCAATAATATAATATAACATTATATATAGTATAATATATATATACACACACGCTGCATGTATGCTCACACACACGCACGCACGCACGCACGCCCAAAGGGGCTCCACAATCATCACCCTGGGCTCCACCGTCCGTTGGACGGTGGAGATAAAATGCATACATCACTGTGGGTCCCATGTGGGGCCCACTGAAACGTCTATTAGCCATCCAAGCCACTCACTGGGTCACTCGGGCCTGGTTGAAGGGAAGACAAAAATTTCAGCTTGATCCAACACGTAAGTGGGCCCTAAAAGGATTTTAATGAAAAATTTCAATTCACACTGTTTCACTTGGTGTGGGCCACCTGAGTTTTGGATCTGCTTCATTTTTGGAGGGGGGCCCGCCACTGGGGCGGCCCACCTCATGGAAGGTTTGGATGGCACGCAAACATCAAGGTGGGGCCCACGGCAGGAGGCCGTGGGACCACGTCGTCCGCACGCCTGCTGGACGGCTGCACGCGGCAGCGTGCAGCGCCTGCCAGCCGCTGACGTCCACCAGAGGCTCTGCCTCTTAGATTTTAAATTTTTAAAAAAAACTGTGTTCTTGAGGTTTTTCACATGAAGGGCCCGCTAAAGTGAAATCCGTTCCGACCATTACGATCAGTGGCCCGAGGCCGTCCAAATGAGTCCAGAGTTTGAATTTTTTGGATGCTTAGAAAGTAAAATAAAACCAAATAATGATCTTGAATGGTAGTGATACATTCGTTGATATTATGGCCCACCAGGTCTTCCAATCAGCCCCAAACTTTTACCCAACGGCTAAAACACCGTAGGTAAGGGGATGGATGGCTTGGATAGAACATAAACATCAGGGTGGGGCCTATACAAGGGAGCCACCCAAAATCCCTTTTCTTTTCTTTCCTTTTCTCTCCTTTCATTGAAACGTCCAGCGTCTGGGACGCTGGACGGTTTTAAAAATATATATATTTTTTTTTTTTTTTTTCTCTCTTTTGAAGATGGTGGGCCCTGATGAAGTGGGCCATCACATGATGGGCGGCATGGGAATAACGTCTAAGGTGGGCCCCACTTGAATAAAATAAATACGTCAAGATGGGATCCATTCAAGTGGGCCACACCATCCTATTGCAATAAAATAAAATAAAATAAAATAAAATAAAAGAGAGAGTGAGAGACATGGAGAGTGGGACACGGCTTGTGATGGAGGGTCCCCGTCATTATGGGCCCTCCCTTGCAATGAAACATACAATAAATGGATCCCTTGCACATGGGGCCATTAGAAATGTAAATCAACGGTGGAGATCCATTCTC
Organism: Magnolia kwangsiensis; assembly: GCA_037074715.1. Lineage (NCBI taxonomy): Eukaryota > Viridiplantae > Streptophyta > Magnoliopsida > Magnoliales > Magnoliaceae > Magnolia > Magnolia kwangsiensis. The sequence goes on along the minus strand of CM073575.1, from coordinate 139,363,519 downwards.
CACCGATATGGATGGTCTAGATGACCTTTCTAAGTGAAAATAAACATCATGATGGGGTCCATGGAGATTGGCCCCATCATGGAATGATCGTGAAGATCCAAGTGGTCCATCGGCCACATAGTAGGGTCCCAAGTGAGATCCACACCATTGATCGGTGGGCCTCACTTGGTCCACCATAAAAACAAGAAAAACTATCCTATAGATGCACCCACCGTCCGATCTTGTCGCTCCTAGAGGTTCCTTGGCACCTTGTCTTCAACTTCAATGGCTAAGATGAAGAATGGAGGGTTGAGATGGAAGATTTTGGGGTAGGGAGGTGGGCCACTTGAAGCTTAGAGGGACTTGGGGAATTCCATACGTGGGAGCCCCTTGCAATTTTAGTTGCTTGGATTTTTTGAAATGAGAAAGAGAGAAAGAGAGAGAGTGATGTAAAGGGAGAGAGAGAGAGTGATGGATGGATGGGTGAGTGATGGTTGTGTAAGAAAAGCTTGACTTTTGAGGCTTTGGTGTAAGAGAGGTATGGGTTGTGAAGACTTTTGAGGCTTTTTGTGTAAGAGAGGTATGGGCTTGGGAGACTTTGGTGGTTGCTTGGGAAAAGGGATGGAAGTGATGTGTACTTGACATGTGATGGCTTGATGGGTGATTGATTGATGGGATTGATGTGATTGATGTGACACATCGTTGAGATTCCCTTGGTTTTCGCAACGCGCGGCGTTTTCTCGCACCGAACGTTGGCCCATATCTCTTGATCCGGGTATCGCCTCGGCGCGCGAGTCGCGGTATCGGAACCGCGGCGACGGTGCGGTCGCTATGGTATTGGTCTCGGGTTGAGTCGACTCGGGTTGTCGGTACAAGAATCCAGGTCGCGCGTCGATATCGGTTAAGGGTCGAAAGTTGCCGGAATTCGACCGGTACGACCGCAGAAGTGTACGGAAAGGTACGGACCAAGATACGGGTCTTACACGCTGCGACATTGGCGGCATTATCTGATTCAAAGGGAGTTTGTTCTGTACACCGACCATCAGGCATTAAAGTTTATTAATAGTCAAACTAACGTGAATCGTGTACATGCTAGATGGGTTGCATTGTTACAGGAATTTACGTTTGTTCTGACGCATAAATCAGGTCAGCAGTATAAGGTGGCTGATGCACTTAGCCGTCGTGCGTCACTACTTGTTACGGTGAGCAATGAGGTGGTCGGCTTTGACTGTCTCAAGGAGCTATATGCCGAGGATGAAGACTTCAAAGATTCTTGGTTGAAGTGCCAAGAAGGTCACCCCAGTGACTTTTATATACAAGATGGTTTCCTCTTCAAAGGGAATCGATTGTGCATCCCCCAAAGTTCTCTAAGGGAGCAGATTATTCAGGAACTACATGGAGGAGGCCTCGGTAGACACCTTGGGCGAGACAAGACGCGAGCTCTTGTGGAAGAGCGGTATTACTGGCCGCAATTAGTACGTGATGTGGGAAGAGCCGTACAACGCTTTCATATTTGTCAAACCTCCAAGGGACAATCTCAGAATACGGGCCTCTACACCCCGTTACCTGTGCCTGACGGTCCTTGGGAGGATTTATCAATGGACTTCGTGCTTGGTCTTCCACGAACATAACGCGGCATGGATTCGGTGTTCGTAGTGGTCGATCGTTTCTTCAAGATGGCGCACTTTATCCCATGCAAGAAGACCCTTGATGTAACACATGTGGCGAATTTATTCTTCAGGGAGGTCGTACGGCTACACGGGGTCCCTAAGACCATTACTTCTGATCGTGACACGAAGTTCATTAGCCACTTTTGGCGGACTTTGTGGACTCGATTCGATACACGACTTCAATTCAGCAGTGCTTACCACCCACAGACTGATGAGCAGACCAAAGTTGTGAATCGCACTTTGGGAAACCTCCTTCGATGTATTTCTGGAGAGAAACCAAAGCAGTGGGATTTGGCCTTGTCTCAAGCGGAGTTTGCATTCAACAATATGGTGAACCGCTCGACAGGAAAATCCCCGTTCCAGGTTATTTACGGACGAGTACCTCGCCACACACTAGACTTGGTCCCTCTGCCCAAGCTCCCAGGCATGAGCATTGCAGCAGAACATATGGCAGACAGGATCATGGGTATTCATGCGAAGGTGCAGACTAAGCTACATGCCTCGAACAAAAAGTACAAGGAACAAGCGGACAAGCATCGTCGACAAAAGGTGTTCGAGGTGGGCGACCAGGTAATGGTCCATTTGCGAAAAGAAAGATTTCCGACCGAGACGTACAACAAGCTGAAGAATAAGAAGATTGGACCGATACCAATCATCCGAAAGATCAATGACAATGCTTATGTTATTGATCTTCCAGATGACATGGCGATCTCACGGACTTTCAACGTTGCGGACCTGACCGAGTATCATGAACCAGCGCAGGAGGAGAACTCGAGGATGAGTTCTTTTCAAGTGGAGGGGACTGATGTAGAGCGGGTCGGGGACAATTTCATGGCCAAGATGGATCAGAAAAGGCACAGTCGGCGACAGAAGTGATCCGGACCATCTGACCTTAGATCGGGCGTATCTCACAATCCGGAATGAGTTATCTGACGTAAAATATATGATTTTGGGGTAGAACGAGCTACTTTAGCCAACCAACCCGCTACGCCAGGTTGCGCAGCCCGGATTTGCGAGAAACTCCCTGATCGACGGTCGTTTCCTCGTTTTAATTTTGTTTTTACTATAAATAGTAAGTTTTAGTTTGAGTATAACTTTTCATCCGTTGGGCTTTAGGAGTTGTGTCTAACATGAAAAGTGCTTAGGATAATTAGGAGAACGGTTTGGTGAAGCCAAATAGGACACTTACTATTTTTGGCCGAAAACCCTGCGCACTAGTAGACATCATGACCGTCTATAAATAGTAAGTTTACTATTTATAGTAAGTTGCGAATTCTAGGAGTTTTAGTTGTAGTTTGAGTCTGATTTCTTTCTTATTGCTTGGTTCCCTTATTTAAAGGGTTGTAAACTCGATTTTGGGAATTCATCAATTAATTTCAAATTTATTAGAATTTATTTCTATCTTCCTGCTTTCTTTCCTCGTGGATTCGAGAAGTCTCTGTGAGGAGTCCAGAGAAGTTCCGTGGATTCGGAGTAGTTATCCTTGAGGAAGACGGTGATCAACCTCATCACGTTCATCCCTGCGTCAGGCCTGCTGTGATGTGTGTAAAATCCATTCCAACAATTAGACGTGTAATCCCACCTAAAGTTAGGGCGAGAAAATTAGGCTAACTACGATTTAGGTGAGCCACACCAAAGGAAACAATAGGATGAGAGACATCAACCTTGATATTTATAAGGTCTATAGCAATGATTATATGAAATCCAATCCAACCATTGATTGTCATACAAAATTTAGGGCCGAGGCCCAAACATCAGTCTCATATGTGATTCAGGTGGGACATACCCAAGGAAACAATAGGTGAGGGTTGCCATATATATTATTTTAAATCATGTGGTCCACTCAAATCATAAATGGGGGCTGATTTTGGTTCTTCAGCCTAACATCACCTGCTGCTCCCCAGGGTAGATTTCACATAAACATCATGGTGGCACCTACTCGGGTATCCAACTCCTTTTCTCATAGGGCCAAATCCCTACTTTACTAATAATCACTAAAATTAACTGGAAAAATATATTAAAAACCTTTGGGAAAAAGGTACTATAATGTAAATTTTATATTAAGTTGGTAGTTTTATTTTTATAATTCCCTACAAAAATAAATATGGCAAGAAGAAAAATCTAGTCCGACAAGATCCATTAACTGAGAGGATAAAACCATTGAAATTGTTCAATTATGGGACGGTGGTTAATGCCCGTTGGGGCCCACCTAACGAACGGTGAGTATCATGGACCATTCCGTCACATGTTTTGTTTAGGTGTCGCTACCTACTACTGGACACAGATTCGCTGCCTTTAGCTTTACGTTTCCTCTATTTTCAATAAAGAAAGGAGAACCTTTGATACTCCAGCAGTATACGATAGATGGTGTATTAGCACTTAGAAATTGCATGCATGGTTTATAAATAACTCAAATCAAACTGTCCAAATCATGGGCCACATTTCAGATGGCTCATAAACCAGAAATTACAGTAATTAGATTTAATATCCAGCTGATTGGTGGGTATTTAGTGGATGGTCAAAACGAGAAATAGTCAATGGTTAGAATTCAACAAACAAATGACCGCTAATAAGATGTTAGGGGGTTTAATCAGTGTGCCTTTTGGCTGAGACTTCTAACAGAAATCAACTTATGATTGCTTGCGTATCAAGCTTCACGTCCGGCCAGAGTATCAAATAATTAACTCTGTTAAAAAATGACGACAGTGACCAGAAAATGACAACGATGGGAGTGATAACAACAAAGACAAATGATAGAAAGCTAACTTAATCTTACGCTAAAAGGGCTTTTAATTCATGAAATACATTCTATTAATATAAAGGAAAAAAGCCATTGAAAAGTTTATAAACGAGATGCTTTATATCCCGGATAATTACATTGACCCTAGCTATCACGTCCACATTCCATGCATGTGTGCACCTGTGCCTGGTACATTCCTTTCTGAATCTTGGAACTGAGCATAGTGACAAATCTCATTCTAGGAAATTTCTTGGGAGATTTTTAAATTTCAAGTTTTTCTCGTTATGTTAACGGGAAAATCTCACAAAAGAATTAAAAGATAAAATGAAATTATTATAAAAAAAATAAATATTTTTTAATTTAAAATATAATTATAAAATGAATTAGTTAAATTATAATTTTGTTTCATTAATATCAGGATATTTTCGTGATAAAAACATGATATTGTTTCAGTTGATTTCTGGCATAATATTGAGAGATTTTCAAAATATTGGCAATGTTTGTTATACAGGGAAGGGGGTCCCAGTGCTGTCCAAAGATGCTTGTAGATATAGTTAGGGTTGAAATTTTATCTATATGGTATGTTCAAGATTGCCCATTAAGTTATTCATATCTTTTTCATATGGTATTAGATTCATATGTTTTTTGACTCATTGGAAAGATGTCTTGGTAAGGTTTTAAATAAAACTAACTTCTGTTTGATCTTAAAAAGGAAGGTTGCACAAAAAATAATAGGATTTGGACAGATGATTAAGCTATAGGGTTTATCAGTCTAATCAAGTGTTTTTTGGGGTTAGAATTTAATTCTATTGTCCATGAAACCGTGGCTAGTCTCACAATGATTTCCATTTTCACATTTGATGAGCCTGAGTAGGCCAAAATATCAAAACAATCCATACTGTCGAATCCATCCTTTTGGGTCAAATACATCTATCGATTTTTCATCTAAATAGTTAATAGTCTGTCTATTGGTTGATCCAAATGACTCAAATAATGGTCCTCCTAGTTCAATGATAATGGCCCCATATAATGCGTTGGTAATACATTCTTTCGAATTATCTTCACGAGCAGTCAGAAAATCAATGGTGGAGATTAACTTAGCTTAGATGCTCCATGCATCAAAATCTACGAATCCCTTTAAATATCTTGTTGAAATTTTAGTAATTTTTAATATCTAACATAATAGTATGTAATATCATCAATTGCCAGCGAGAGCCTACTTTATCTTTGTCAAGTTTCACTAATTTTTCTCTAAATTTTGGTTGAGTTTGCTTAGGACTTGATTGAATCATGATCAAATTGGGTTTTTCTGAAATCTACTTGAATTGAGATGACTCACCTCAGATACATTGAGTTCTTAAAAGGCAAGCTCTCACTATCAAACCACGAATGAAAAGAACCCAACTTTTGCTGAAAGATAATTTAAAATAATAATAAAAAAAAAGACAGGAAAGTCATGTCCTAAATCAAGGTTAGGCATTTCTAATGTATGAGAATGTTTGCATTCTGCAACACCATTTGAAATAAATTAAATACTTATGAAGAAACATTAAATGATATTAAAAATAAAAATAAAAATAAAAATCTATTGCACTTGTTAAAATTGTCTGAAAAACAAATTAATATTTTGAGATTTAAAGGGAATTTAATAGGTGATGGTCCCAACAAGATTATATTTAGTTGAGACCTTATTCTAAAATGGTGATGGTTACCATTTTAAACTGCCCCACTAATTAAGAAGATTATTCCCTTATCGCCACGCGGCGAATATTTGCCACATTGGTAGCACGTGCCGTGTAAGGTACTGGTAGAACATGCTGATATGCTTAGTGAGGTGGTTGATGTACATTTATATAAGCTATCAAACAATTTCTTGGACGTCCATCAATGTGGGTGTCGTGTAAAGTTATGTAGATAAGGTTTTGTATTTGCTTTTAAGCAAGAATCACTTGCTTTTCTTTTACTACTTTGATTAAAGGTGGCCACTACAACTAACGCCCTTGATTTGGTTAGTAGACCACGTACAAAAAGTCCATGCAGAATCCACAACAAAGGTAATCTCATGTGCCTTCTTGGCTATTTCTTTGCTGGTGATGACTCCATGCATGCGTGTGGAATACATGTACAGCAGGCCATGCAAATCAAGGGTCCCATTGTAGTTGGAATGTAACCCAAAAACAGTGGTGATATGATAATCCAATGCAAGCTGTTTAACTGTCCATTTAATAGGTATACGTTGGATTGCCAAGTGGGGTTTTTTTATAGATATTGTCCATCCTTATTGTTGGCCACCATGTGGATGGTTTGGTTTAGGAGAGAATTCACACACACATACACACAAGCTATCTATTCACTTTGGGTTGGGGATTTGCTTTTGATGAAAAACGGTGGTGTGGTCAAAAAGAGAAATCACAAATGGGGAACATACCACATCTGATGGCTAAAATAAGGAACTATAAGTTGTAATGTGAGATGAACCTTTCATTAGCAAAAAGAAAAGCTCACAAGAAGTTGATATAGCATAGATAGAAAATGAGTAAAAAGAAAGAAAAAGAAGTCAAGATGGCACATTTGTTTGGAACATGAAATGGGAAAGCTGCAAGAAGCATGTAAAAGGAGCATTGAGCTACTTTTGACTACTCTCTTGCCTTCTCCTTAGCATTTCTTGATTGCATTTCGGTCTACCTTTACCTTTGCTTTTAAAAATAAATATTTTTAAGCTTTTTAGGTGTTTTTTGTGTTTATTATATGAAGACATTTCTGTCCATGCACCAGCCATATAATTCAATTGGCTATTAGGTCAACTCACCCAACTAGCTTTCGAGGTGGTTCAAGCCAACCTAAATCGGTCACGAGTCACAGTCGAGCTAGAAATGTGACTCATTTAGTTGATGGGTCACTTGGGTTGAACCCTACATGACTTGACACACGTTAACACATTCAAAAGCACCGGTATGACTCTCTATGAAAGAAAGGCCCATATTTTCCATTGCTCTTACTATTCTCTTTTATTCCTCCTATAAGGCTCTCTCCTTGTTCTAAAGAGCTAGAACTACTTCCTTATTGAGACAATCAATGGCTACCCGGTTTCAAGTGAACTCTTGGACTGGCAAAAAGGTAACAGGGTATGAAACCGGAACCTGGAGGCCTGTGTCGGAGAAGAATACCCGTTGATTCCATTAGTACTGATGTGTTAGGCAAGATGACTTAAACATTAATGTGTTAGGCAAGATGACTAAAACATACTTAGTCCAAAACCCGAAATAAAATAAAGAAGAAAAGTATAGATAAATTACATGTAGGTTACCAATGTGTAAGGCAAGATCACTAAACATACCTAGCTCAAAACCCGAAATAAAATAAATAAAATAAAATAAAAAGAAATTCATGGATAATTTTTATACAAATGAATGTTAGAACTATACGAATTAAGAGTGAGTTGGTGCAAGTTAAAGGCTCTAAATGGATAAAAGAAAGATCTAAAAAGGCTTGGGTGGAAGTTATAAAAACAAGAAGTTATGGCTTGTGCATGATAGGGTGAAATGATGGAATAACATTCATATAACATCAGTCAAACAAGATTCATTAGGCCATGTTGTGCAAATCCTTACATTGGAATTTCTATAGTAGGGTCAGTCGACTAACCCAATTATAATTAAATAGGTCAAGGTCCAGTGGGGTCAAGCTTGGGCTTGATGAAATTCTAGATGGTCCAGTCCAGCCATGAGATAATGGGTCATGGGTCAGGTTCGGACCAGCACTTGACCCGTTAAGTAAATGTATCATGCTTGGGCTAACCTTTTAGTCGTAACTTATACCCAACTCGACCGATTGCCACCCTTCTCAGGGCAGCATTTCCCTGTAAAAGGACATCTATCAATGTTCTCGCAGGCTAACCTCCACAACCATTGCTACTGTGTATATGTCATCCAATCCATCCATCAGTAGCGTCAGCACTCCATGAAAATGGGATGCTCTCAAAATCAGACCAATCAACCAACATGGGAGCTGCCACGTTGATTTGGATGGAACGTGGATAGCATCTCTAGCTAGGAATGGGTGGGAGTTCTGAGGGGCCACCGTGATGTATCGGTTTTATCCATACCGTTCATCCATTTTTACATATCATTTTAATTTATGAGAAAAAAAAATGAGGCAGATCCAAGGCTCAAATAGACCACACCACAAGAAGCAGCAGGGTGACCGTTGAAACCTTCTTAGCCTTCCATCCGACCTGTTCATACGGTCACATTGACCTGGATGAAAGGAAAACAAATATCCGCTTGGTCCCAAAACATCCATGACACCCAAGAAATTTTCAACTGTAACTATTTAATCCCCACATTGTGGTCCACTTGAGCCTTGGATCTGCTTCATGTTTGGGTTCACACGCTAAAATGGTATGGAAAAATGGATGGACGGTGTGGATAAAACACATACATCATGGTGGCCCATAAAAACCCCTGTCCGTTCCTAGCTAGAGAGGCAGGGTAGCATGGTGCGACCCTACTGAAAATTGCAGATACCACACCTTGGTGGGCCCCACAAACAACAGTGGTAGAGGTTGGTTCCCCTACAACCTCAAGTTATGAGTTGCAGTGAAGTAGAATTTACACTTTATCCTTCACATCTCTTTTTATGTCCTCTCTCTTATCTCGAATCTGCATGAGTGGCATGGACAGCTGCTGTCCCCTGCCTTTTTCAAATTGAAAAAGAAAAAGAAAAAAGACCTTTGCCCAACACTTCTTTTGCACACGTGTTCATATATTCCATGTGTTCCAAAATCGGAACCGTTCATCAAACATAGCAGCGATTAATATCCATTATCCTGAAATTTCAAGCCTATTGGATACTTGAGTGGACCAGAATCTTAAGATCAAACTCACATGAGAAAATTGTATCAAAATCTTTTCTCAGTGGCACCCAAACAGGCCAAAGACTCGTTTGTCAGTGCTGGAGTGATGGGGAGTACAATCAGCCAATGGCAGATGGTAGGTGTTCTATGGGCCCCACCATAATGTGTATGTTTCATCCATGCTGTCCATATATTTTTCTAGATCATATTATAGTATATGAAAAAAAAATGAGTTATATCACAATCTCAAGTGGACCACATTACAGGAAAAAGTGTTGAATGAACATCAACCATTAAAAACTTTTTGGTGGCCATAAAAGTTTTGGATCAAGTTGATATATTTTTCCACCTTTCATATGGATCTGTATGACCTAATCAACAGATTGAATGTCAAATAAACAGTACAGTGGGCCTTAGGAGGATTTTAATGGTGGATATCCAATCAATATTGTTTTCCTGTGGTGTGGTCCACCTGGGATTTATATACCTCTCATTTTTAGATAAAATCCTGAAATGATCCGTAAAAATGGATGAACGGAATGGATGAAACACATACATCATGGTGGGGCCCACAGAGCACCGTCCACCAGCCACGGGGCTGGTGGCAGGGGTAGTAGCCAATCCGTTTGCGTACAATCACCGTTAAAGTGACATTACTGGAGAACTCGCGGGTTAGAAGGATAGTCCATGATGGGTCCCACGTGGCTAGATGATCAGATGATTGAGAACATTCATATGGTCCGTCCTATCATGGATGGGCCACAACCGACAAATAGCTCCTTCTGGACAATCCAACCCGTCCAATTCATGACCTTCAAATGAACGGTAAAACAGAAATAATCGATGGTCAGCATTCAATGTGGAAATGTACATTGTGTAAGGGGTCGTCTAGTACGGTGAGATTTTGGCACTGTTTGCCGTCTGAATTCCATTGTGAGGACGCAAATGGGCCCACTGATAACAAAAGGAGCTGATGGATTTCAGAAACACACTGTATTTTGCAGGCGGCCCAGAAATAAACATGATTGGATAATCACAGCCGTACACTTGAGGCAATGCGAAAATGGATGGTCAGAGTCAAACTGATCTTACTGGCCATTTTTCAGGCCCTTATTTGAATGATGCGATCCTCCTATCAAGATGACATTCGGCCATGATCAATCTACGGTGCATCTCTCCTGTCCAATGATCAACTGGTTTGAAGCAGCTGGACCTACCTGGGAAAATGTAAAAATGGTCGAGCTTGTTTATTTCTCGGCCCATATATACAGTCCCAGGCCCAGACACTGTGTAAAAATTAAGCCCAAGCCCAGCCCATTTTGCAGCCTTGATTTAAATGAACTCTACACTCTTTTTATTATCTAAGGGAGAGAGGATGTTTGAAGGGGGAAATCTAAGGCCCCGTTTGGATGCACTTACACTAGAAGGGTTTTTATAATGCTATTTTGGTCGTCTCAAGCAATTGAGTTAGCTTTTTAGCAAATATTTGACCGAATCAAAAAACAAGATGGGGTTCACGAAAATGCATCCAAATACATAACATCAACTAGATCTTGACTCAAAATACTGTTTATGCATCCGACAACCCTTTCAAGGGTTCAGCCCAGTTCATATGCACTTTACTATATATATATATATATATATATATATATATATATATATATATATATATATATATATATATAAGGTTTTTACACTGCTTTTTGGATCCACATAACAAATGATGGGTTCTCAAAAAAGTTCTTACGTAGTACGTACGAACTGGTTCGCAAGTGAGCATCTGTGTGTGTGTGTATATATATATATATAAAAAGGTTTTTACACTGCTTTTTGGGCGCATGGAGATGTGATTGGAAAAGCAAAAATGCGTCAAAACGTAGGACATGAACTAGGGTTTGATGCAAAATACTGTTTATATTTCCAAAGGCCCCTTTGAGGGTGCGCGTCCAAACAGGCCCTTAGTTGGAGTTGTTTTATGATTTCATTGGAGAAATTACCAAAATGTCCATTTCCTCTATTATGAACAGATAAATTGCAATAAGTCCAGGCGAGCCACCATGCCGTTAGCAAATAGTTCTATTAATCAAAATTTTGGGCCCGGCCTGCTTCATGCCAGATTCTATTGAAATATTAAGCCTGTGGGCCAGCCCCGGACTAAAACATAAGCCATTTTATTAGTTGGTCTAGGGTTAGGCCGTGTATAGTAGTCTGTTGGCCCAGTCTGACCAATTTAGGGTTTCAAGGGCATTTTTGTCATATAAAATGCACTGCGGGTCATGCTTCATCAACGGTTCAAATCTAGCCAGACTTGGGCTGGTTTCTGTAGGCCCATAACGAGCTGGCCCATCTCAATCCTAGGTTTCACTTGGTGGGCCTGGCTTGATAGACCTTGGCCCAGACGGAGCCCATTCATTGGAACCCAAGTCATCCAAATGGGCCTAAGTAGCATCTAAAGGGTAACAATGTCCTCTACCAGATGTTTGGGTAATGGAGAATTATTCACACTAGGAGCTTTTAGACGCATAGATGATGGAATTGATGATCTGGACCGTTCCTTAGGTTTGACTGCTTTTGATGTCCCACCATAAAAAGTCAGTGATTCAGTAACTTTCCTATCGTATCAATGCCATTTAATATATATGGATGGTGGATCAAAACGAATAGAATCTGCTTCTAGATGAAATACTTGCAAGGAATCATTTTGACCTGATGACCAGCCCCTGGTGGAAAACCAATAGTTACGAAAGGAAAGGCTAAAATTTAGAAGGTTAGCATCCTTTCATGAATGTCACCTTTTCTTGCCGTGAAACCGGGAGTACATAATGGACGGTCCAAATCAAAAATCAAACCAATGTTGTAGATATTTTTGCTCCTTAATTAGCTATCCAACGTTTTACCTATAAAGAGCTAATCTCATCAATTGATTTGTCCCCATTTCTTAAAACTTTAGTGTGTGTGTATATATATTTTAAATGCACCAGCCTTATCACTTGGATAAGGTAAGGTTGTGATTAGAGCTGGGCGCAAGATGACTCAGACTTGTCGGACGTGTTCAAATCTAACTCAATCGGAATTGAGTGAGTGAGTCGATCCAAATTGAGTAGACTTTGTCCAATCTGATCTCAAACCGAGTTGAATTTGATTCACCAAGTAATTCGACTCAATCCGAAATCCAACATGGTACTAACTTGACTTGATCCGAAACCTAACTCACGTGTGTGTGTGTGTGTGTGTGTGTGTGTGTAGAGGTGTACACGAATTGACCTAGCTCATTAACTCGCTTGACTCGACTTGGTTTGAAGCTGAGTTCGAGCCAAGTCGAGTTGATTTTTTAGCTCAAAAATGAGTCCAAGCCAAGTCGAGTTGATTTTTTAGCTCAAAAATGAGTTCGAGCCAAGTTTGAGCTAGCCCCAGTTCGACTCATCTCAGATTGATCCTATCTCGAATCGAACTCAGATCGAACTAGTTTGGTGACTCAGTTACTTTGATATTGATATTGCTCACCAAGTGTTTGATGAAATGACTCAAAGAAGTGTGACTAGTGGCAAGGAAGGTATGTATATGAAACCAACATCCTTTTTTTCTTGATTTTTATGTTGCTTAGAAGGTGTTTGATAAAATAACTATAAAACCATTGTTGTTGTTTCGAATATAATGAGATTTTGAAGGTGCAGTTCAAGTGTTTGTGAAAATGTTGCAATGGCAAACTCAGCTCGCTCTTGGCTAGAAATCTGCTCGAACTGGCCCGAGCTGCTGAGTGAACCGAGCCGAGCTGGCCACTTAGGATCGAGGACCGAGTCGAGCTGAGTTCAAGCCGAGGTTAGCTAGTGGCCGAGCCAAGTTGATCTAAGGCTAGCTCGACCCGATATGTACACCCCTATATATAATCCTAGATTTGATGTTTCAAATGTGAGATGACACGTAACTGATAGAGAGGCTATAATTCCAGTGGGTGTATTTTGGTTTTGGCTTATAATCTTAACCTGTGGATACCCGACTCGGTACCTATGACTGGGTCGAACTCGGTCCAAATTAGTCCATGGCAGACATGGATTCAGATCGGGTCAAGCATTCTAGGCTTGATACTAGTTCAGGTTAAGCCTATTTCAACCTGATCAAGTTAGATAAGCCCTAACTCAGCCCGACTTAACTTGATGCGCAGCTTTACTTGTGATCTAAGCATATATTAGTATCATCCTTTTGTCCAAACTGCATTTAATGAGGAATCACATGATATGCGACGGACATCTTTCAACGGTGTAAGTGGGCAGGTTTTCAGTTCAAACAAGTGGGGTCATGGTTTGAAAATGTAGAACGTTGGTTGTTTTCTCTATTAGGAATGAAAATGCGCTAAAAATCTCATTGACATGACAATCTTAACCCATCAAATTTTAGCCTACATATTGAAGATATGAAGAGAAATACAAAAGGGGTCCACACATTCAACCAAAAAGATTAATCCCTGCCGAACTGGTCTGTGAGATTCTTGCCTTTTTTTATGAAAGGATTATGTCCAAATGCATCTTGATCTTCAAGCATCCAAGATGTGACAAAAGGAAGGGCAGAAGAGTGGTCAACCTACGTAATTTCATCCCTACAACCGCATTGGTGGGCCATTCCATCAGTCCAGCTTGAGGCCCTGACCATGCACCTGGGTTGTGTGCCGGCCTACGCAACCTTGGTTAGTCTTTTGGGGACTTTTGATTCCATGTGTCAACTTCACCATATATAATACTCGGGATGGGACCACTATGATATGTGTTTGACATCCAAATCATGCATCCAAGCCCACCTGTCTAGAAAATTGGATGCCCAAAACGTCAGCCAGATCAATAATTCAGTTGTGTCACTGTAAGATCATTCATAAAATCATAATTCCACGTGGTATGGCTCACCTTAGTTTTGATAATGCATACAACTCCAGGGTGGACCCACTGTGATGTGTGTTTGACATCCAAACCATGCACTCAACCCACCCTATTTAGAAAATGGGACACCCAAAAAGCCAGCCAGATCCATGATATTCAGTTGTGTCACTGTAAGATGATGCATAAAATCACAATTTCACATGGTATGGCCATTAGTTTTGAAATATCTTGAATTTTGGCATGTTCCTTTGTTCGCGTGGGCTGCGCCACAAATGACGGGTGGAATGGTGAGCAAACAACCTGATGGAACCCCACACGTACAAACCAATAGTGGGTGTTCCTATCTCCATTGTTTCATGGGTGTGGCCCATTTGAATTATGGATTAGGCTGATTTTTTATTTTTTTTTACATGGCTTAAAATTTTAAGTTGAGCTGATGGTCGATTTTGATTTTTGGAACACATTGTGGTGGCAATACTTACAGTAGCTACTAGATCAACACCAGTCTCTTCAACATTAATGGTGATATATGATTTATAATCTATATCATTAAAAATCATCGTTATGTCTTAATTTAATTAAGACAATTATTAAAAAAGTTAGTTGAGTCAAATTATATATATATATATATATATATATATATATATATATATATATATATATATATATAGACACACGGAAACGCTCACCAGCGAACTGGTTCGTACGTACTACATATTTTGAGAACTCATCACATCTGATGATTCTCAAAAATCGGAACGGTCCACATGAAGCAGAACCTCATGAAACCCCCTAGTATAAAATTTTACTTTGATCCAAAACTTAAGTGGGCCATGAAAAATGCAAACAGTTTCTTCCCTTGATTTGAATTTCTCTTTGCTATGGCCCACCAGAATCTTATATCGGGGTGAAAATTCACCCCCGAAGGTTTCATGGGATTCCTCATCTTATGGACCGTTCGGATTCAACACCCATGACATGTGTACAAAGGTGCACATGTGCGTAGGTGCCTAGGTGAGCATGCCTCTCTCTCTCTCTCTATATATATATAGGGAAAAGGTGCGCTCGACCTCACGAGTCCGTCCATGAGGTCAAGCTGTGTGGCCCCACCATGATGCGTTTCTAACATCTACCCCATCAGTCAGATGCACCATTCCATCGTGGGCCTAGGTCTCAAAAATCAAGTCAATCCATGACTTGTGTGGGCCACACCATATACAAAAGTGGAGAGGGGCTGTGCACCATTAAAACATTCATAATTATTTTAATGGCCCACCGAGATGTGGTTTGCAAATTCAGCCCATCCATTATGTGTGTCCCACTAGGATGAGGGGTCATACCAAGTTTCAGCAGCATTCAAAACTCAGGTGGGCCCCACCAAGTGTTTTTATATGTTTTAACGGTGTCTTCACATGATTTTAGATGGTATGGCCCACCTGAGATCCATATACGGCTAATTTTTGGGATATCCCATTATTTAAAGGGACCCATCAAATGCACAATTTTGATAGTCGACACGCATCACGGTGGAGCCCACACAACTTAACTTCACGGGAGCTTCTCGTGAGGTCGAGCGCATAGTACCTTTTCCCATACATATATATATATATATATATATGGGAAATGGTTCTATGTGGTGGAGCTCATGGGAACTTTTCATGAGGTTGAGTTGTGTGGGCCCCGCTATGATGCATGTCGAACATTAACCCCATCAGTCAAATGCATCATTCCATGGTGGATCTCAGCCTTAAAAATCAAGTCAATCCATGACTTGTTGGGCCACACCACATACAAATGTTAAAGAGGGGTTACCTTCCCATTAAAACATTCATAATCATTTGTTGGGCCCACCGAGATGTGGTTCACAAATTCAGACCATCCATTATGTGTGTCCCACTTGGATGAGAGGTCAGACTAAGTTTCAGACGCATCTAATTTCAGGTGGGCCCCACTAAGTGGTTTTATATGTTTTAGGCATGTCTTAACATGATTTGAGATGGTATGGCCCATAGGAGTTCCGTATACGACTGATAATGCACAGTATTAATGTTCAACTTACATCATGGTGGGGCCCACACAGCTCGATCTCATGGGGAGTTTCTATGAGCTCGACCGTATGGAACCTCTATATATATATATAAAGCTTCTTTTTCTTTAATCTTCTTAAATAAAATAGTTCGTCTTACCAAAAAAATAAATAAATATTCTCTTAACATTGTCTTTTCTTTTTCTTTATCATTTTTCTAAGTAGATGTGGAGACTAACCCTAGTTGTCTGATTTTCTATTTACAGGTTTGTAGGCATAAAAATAAAAATAATAAAATAATAAAAAATAATAATAATAAAGGTGGCTATTTTGAACAAGCTATGAAGGATGTGTATTATATTATATTGAAACTCACTGCACTATAGCATGGCTAGTAAACTCTACATGGCCCATATATTTTTCATCCATGCTGTCTATCATTCCCCTCATTTCAGGAAATTAACAGAGTTAAATGTCTATATTGAAATTTTCATAGGGACTACGGAGTCATGAATCAAGCTTATATTTGTATTATCCTTTCATTTATGTCTGCGTCACCTTACTAACCAGTTGGATCTTGAATAGACATTACTGTAGATCCTTAGAAGGATTCAACGGTGGATATCATTTTCTCCACTGTTTTTTGTGGTGTAGTCTGCATGGGCTTTGGACCTACTTCAATTTTGGGTTCATGCCCTAAAATGAGCTGAAAAAATGGATGTACGGTGTGGATAATGCCACATGCATCATGGTGAGCCCCACAGAGTTACTCACTGCACAATCCAGGTCCAGTTCCCAGAAGCGCCATGTAGCGGGCCCCACTCCCATAGACATCTTATCTGCATATGACGTGGACAGGCTTCATATGTTCTGGCTTTTGATGTTAGTGACTCGGATAATATGAGATCTCTTCCTTTCCAGCGTCATGTATGGCGACGCATGGTTGGTTGGTACAACAGAAAAGGTTTTGCTTATTAAACAAGCGTAACCCACCCCAGTACAGAAGATCTCACCTATGCCAACGTGGCTCTGTGCATGATCCAATCTGTCCATTATATGGGCCTCTAGATGCTCTGGTCCAAAAAGAGGCCGTACCATCGATTCGGTGGGCCTCAATATATGAAGAAAATGAATGGTTGAAAAAGGTACAAGGTTCTAACATAGACGCGTGCTACACCTGATCAAGAGACCACCTTGATTGTTTTTGTTATGTTAACTGAACGTTGGTATACATCTAATGGACGGCTTGGATCTTGTAAAAGCGACATGCTGAGATCAGAAAAACTCTGTATTCACATTCATTCTCTGTACACCACAAGCCATTCCATTTCAATGACAAGGATCATTTGGCCACAGGCTTTCACGTATTGCTGTTGAAAACAACTCGACTTTATTCGAGGGAAAGGTGGGCCCCACCACTTTGATCATAACCATTCCACGTGTACCCAAACGTGCGGTTATGATCAACCATGTATGCCTGGGACCGGTCTCTGTCATCCACGTCACCAACTTTATCCGTTCCGATTAGTCAATCGTGTTTAGGATAAAAGATGGCACTGCGATAATGTGGGCCCACCCAGATCCGCGGTCGGTGCGGTGGATGCTTGCATTTATAGCCGTTGATCTGTCCACTTCATTGCATGTATGGTGTTTTTCCTCCTAACATGTGCAGCCCATGTGTTTGAATGGCCTTGGCCGACACACCGTCCATGAATTGACGGAAACACGTGGATGGTTCGGTGCATGCACACGAAAGCATCAGAACGCACACATCCCGGCCACGCTCGGATGCGGATTTCCTAATGACCCGACTCTGTGGGGCCCACTGTGATGTGTGTGTTTTATCCAAGCCGTCCATCCATTTTTCCAGATCATTTTAGAGAAAGAGCCGAAAAATGGGGTAGATACAAAGCTCAAGTGGACCACACCAGAGAAAACAGTGGGGAAAATGACGCCACTGTTGAAATCTTTCTAGGGCCCACCATGCTGTTTATTTACAAATCCAACTTGTTCATAAGGTCACAAAGACCTGGATGAAGTCAAAAAACAAATATCAGCTTGATCTAAACCTTCTGTGGCTCCCAAGAAGATTTCAACGGTAAGCATTCAATCGACACTGTTTCCTGTGGTGTGGTCCACTGTACCCGTAGATCTACCTCTTTTTTAGATTCATTTCATAAATTGAGCTGGAAAAACGGATGGACGGCGTCGATAAAACACAAAACCAGAGTGGGTCCCACAGGTCACCAGGCAATCCTCGTCCCTCTCAGGCACGCCAGCCAGAGAAATGAACTGAGAACTTTCCATCACAGGCATGGAAACTTGATCCAATCAGCCAGTATTAAAAACAATAGACTGGTCTCACATCAGATAGCTCATACTTTCATGATAGGACAACAGATCTACGTGTAAAAACCAAAAAGACCAATGGTCCATATTCAATGTTGATGTGGGGCCTACTTAATGAGTGGGCTGGCCTTATTATAAAAGCCCATTGACGTGCATGAATGGCCAGATCTATGTGGACCATGCCAATCTATAAGACAGGTCATTTGCATAACAGCACCTTTTGCACAAATGTCTCATAAAATACGAAGATTAGCATGTTCACATGAGAAATGCCCATTGCACTTGGTCAAGAGCACTTGATACACATGCAAGTGGGGAACACGTGTTTGAAATCACACGTGTAGATGCCAAGCCAAGTCAAAAATGACCCAATGTGATGTATGTGTTTTATACACATGGAAGGGCTCTATAAGGGTGGACGCCATGTCGTGCGTGTAAAGAAGGGAATGAGAGAGAAAGAAGGATTTCTATCTCTTTTTCTTCTTCTTTTCACTCTCTCTCAGCAAATGTCCAACGGAAGGGTGAAACCCAAGCTCTCTCATACTCTCTCCTTGGGATTGGATTAAGCATGCCCAACGTCATCAAAAGTCTACAAAAAATTAAAAAATTAAAAAATGCCTATCCATGTGACCGAACTAACCGAATCCATCCACTACCACTAGCATTTACCCTTAACCAGAACCCCATGTTGATCTCAACCATTGAATGCCCATCAAGTTCGATGTAACCATTTTTAACAGTTAAAATAAGAGGCAAACAGTTAAAAACCTTTGATGAAACATATAACACCTTTTAATTGTGGAGCTAGGGGTGTACACGAACCCAGTTAGCTCGGTTAGCAAGCTTGACTCAACTCGAAAATGCTTAATTTGACTCAGTTCAAATCTGTGTTCGAGCCAAGTTGAGCTGATTTTTTTTCACTCGAAAATTTTTCGAACTGAGTTCGAGCTTGGCCAAGCTTTCGATTCGACTCGGATCGAACTAGTTCGGTGACTCGGTTACTTTGATATTGATGTTGCTAACCAAGTGTTTGATGAAATGACTCAACGAAGTATCGGCTCATAGCAAGGAAGGTATGTATATGAAACAATTACTATTTTTCCTTGACTTTGATGTTGTCAATAGGGTATTTGATGGAATACTTATAAACAGCTGCTGTTGTTTTACATACAATGAAAAATTGAAAGTGCATTGCATGTGTTTGTGAAAATGCCACTGAGGCTTGATTTTGGCTCAAACTTGCCTCGAACTAGCCTGAGCACTGACCGAACCGAGCCGAGTTGGCCAGTCAGGTTCGAGTTCCGAGCTAAGCCGAGTTCAAGCTGGCGTCTGGTGGTGGCCGAGCTGAGTCAAGCAGAGGCGACTCGGTGTACACCCCGATGTGGAGCCTAGCTAGAAAACCACTTAGTAAACAACTTGATACTAAGATTTGAGTTACATGAAGTTCTTGGGTGAACTAGTGGATCTCATGTAAGAGTATGTAAGCTTCCATCACATCCTAATACATGCACCTAACCACACCCGTATGCTAGCCAATGTAACATTGCAAGGTGGGACAACACAAAAACACTAGGATTATGAAGTCCCAACATGACCTCAAGTCAAAAGATTAATAAAAGTTAGTACATAATCAAGTTAATCCAATAAGGAAATGATGGGTCTCCCGAATCAAAGACTTAGAAGGAGCCTCTATCGCAAATGTTCAATTAAAGAGTTGGCATGAACCTTGACACTCTCACATAGGGAGCCGTAATCCACCAAGAGTCCAATGGTGGAGATTTTTCATCCCAATTGGTCCTTGGCTCTTGTCACATAGGATGATCATAAAACATGATCATAAGTTTCCAAATCGCACTACAATATTCATGACATTTAGGATATTGTTATGATAACTAGAGGAAAACTTCCCTATAACTCATGCTATTCAAATTATAATAACTAAAATTACTTGAAGTTAATGACAATGAAAAACTGTCATTCCAATAATCCTTCAAACCTAAAGGTCTCTCCTAAATCTATCTTAGATAAAGGAGAAGGTGAGAGCCAACACATCGGCCCTTGGAGCAAGAACAAATGAGACACAGAGTTCTTGAAGATCAACCCCACTTTGTGAACATGTAATGAAAGAAATGAGAGAGGTTTCTCTCTCTTTTTCTCTCTCTATAGTGGTGCCCTGGGGGTGGTGCTAGTGTTGTATATGTGTCTTGCAATACTAATATATTAATCTTACCGTTGATTTTATGACCTTAACATAATGTCATTAGTATGTAGGAATATCTTAAATAGTACATGTGTATGAGATGGATTTCTCTAATTGTCCTTGGGAATTATAGATTGGACACAATGGTCACTGGTTAAGGTAGAGTTGTGTTCCATGGATTTCAGTGTCTTATTGTCCGATGACCACTAGCAGATTGTATGATAGTCATGTAGTTGTTATGATTTGTATGCGATTATCCTCTGTGAAAGAATGCTAATGAATTGGGATGGAAGATCTTTGTCATCGGGTTCGAGGATGAGTTGGTATGCTTGTACCCTACCCTATATAAGATTGTAGGTGTTATGGGAATAGACTCTTAGTATTGGACCTGTTGAATACTTGCATTGGAGGATCAATTCAAGTCCCTAGATCAATAAACTCATCATGCCTTGACTATGATTGACTTGTGGATGTATTGGGTTTGACTATTTTTTAGACCTAATGACATTTGGGAGTTCAAGTTCCTGATGTAGTATGTTTGACAATCTCACAAAGTCAATTTACAATGGTTCTTATATTGGTGTTACTCGGTTCAACCATTAGGATATGGTTGAGGTCAATACGATCTAACAGGGGATCCACTATTTTCCTATGAATACTCTTATGGCCAAGATTTGGTACCACCCATCAAGAGTTTAATGGTTAAACAAAAGTTTAATAATTAAAAATATTTATAGAACTTTATAAAATCTTTTAAACATTGTGTTGGAAAAAACTACTTGATGATGTCTATTTCTGAGATCTAAGTCATAAGATAGTTCATAGGAATCTAGGGGATTCTTTGTTGGTTTATGTGAACCAACACTGAACCTTGATGTATTTGCCTAACTACATCCACTTTTATTAACCACATTTTGACTTTGTAAAGTGAACTAAAGCACATGTAATCAAGGTCTTAAACTCCTCACGTGTTCTCAGGTTTAAGAATTAATAAGGTCCTTGCTCTTGCTCCAATGGTAGACTCTTAGGGCCTGTTTGGCCGGGTGGATTGGAAGGGATTGAATGGTATTAGGGTGGATGGCATGGATTTCAAGGTAATGATGGTGTTGTCAGTGGATTGTCTTAAGATCCATGGGATTGCTATATCTCGAGATTGCTATATCGAGTTTGTTTACTAATGTCCGGGGATGGCATTAATAAGGTAATGCCAGGGGATGACATTAATAAGGGGATGGCATTAATAAGGTTAATGTCAGGGGATGACATTAATAAGGTATTGATGGTGTTGTTAGTGGATTGTCTTAAGATCCATGGGATTGCTATATCCCGGGATTGCACGCCCGGCCAATCCTAGGATTAAACCTTCCAATCCCTCGAACCAAACACGTCCCAGGCAAATTTGAACAGATTAGGGTGGATTAGATGGGATTTAAAGGTAATGATGGTGTTGTCAGTGGATTGTCTTAAGATCCATGGGATTGCTATATCCCAGGATCAGATCACCCAGTCTGTTTGGCACGCCCGGCCAATCCCGAGATTTAACTTCCAATCCCTTCCAATACCATCCAATCCCTTCCAATCCGCCCGGCCAAACGGGCCCTTAGGAGTTTCAACACCTGGTCAAGGGTTTGAGCACCCATAGGTGGTGAAATCCCACTAAGGCGTGAGTGTGTGGTGGTGTGTGTGCGTGTGTTATAAATAAATAAATAAATAAATAAATAAATAAATAAATAAATAAAGAGTTTAAGAATTAATAAGATCAGTAAATCCTCAAGTCGATCATAGTGCAAGCATGATGGGTCTTCTAGTTTAGAAACTTGAACTTGATTCACTAAGGGCGTGTTTGGATAGGCAGATCCCATGGGATTAGGTTGAATTACGGTGGATTGCACCCTTTTCGAGAAATTACTGACTATGTCAGTGGATTGCTTGCAATCCCATGGGATTGCTATATCTAGCGAGTCACCTGGTAGGATGTTTCGACGGGCGGACGGGATTTGCCCTATCCAACCCTTGTTGTGTTTGAACGGGCATGAGATTGCAACATATCCCATATGATACATCAGAATCGTTCCCATTGGTGTGACCAATAAGAATCTTTGATCAGATATATATTTAGTATTTATGGTTTAAATATGGGTTTGCACTTGATAGACGGAGTGGATTTACATATATATACACAGTGGGCTCCACATGGATTTTATATCATCAACCAGGAAACAGGTGCGCATCTCCGTGAGAAATACTACCAATCCCACGAGAAATTCAGCAAGGAAATCCCAAATCCAGCATGGAATCCTTCCGAATCCACCTTTTAATCTCATCCTTCTTCACTCCTACGCCCCCAAACATACCTCAGTATCCGACGCTGCTGGATTCAAAAAACCTATCCACCCTAATCCCTTCCAATCCCATCCAATACGCCCGCCAAACAGGTCCTGATGTAGATGTCCAAAAATTTCAAAATCAAGAACCTATTTTTAAGACACGAAGTCTTATTCATAGAGCATGATGGTTGTTAAGACATTCTATCTTGACTTGTCGTCCGTCCCGCACACAAGATATAATAATAACCACATGTCCATCCTATAGCTTGCTAGTGGTCACGGAACACCAAAATATTGAAACCCATGACTCCCAACTCTTTCTTGGACAGTGACTATTATGTCTACTTTAAGGACTACCAAAGGAATAGCTCTATGTATCACCAAGTTTAGGTATATTTAAAGTACGCCTACATATTAATTGTGGCATTGTCACATGTCCACCTATGACCCACGATCATCATGATCTACAAATAAGATCATTAATATCACATCCACATCCCCAGTAGACAAGTTCCATATTGGTATATATTTCAGAAACAACTCCAACATTTTGATTTCATAATGCAATGTCAATCACTTCTCAATCTCAAGAGGGAAATGGTCCTTAGTTCTCTTACAAAACTCTCTGAATTTCACTCAAATCCTCAAAAAATCAATTACAATGCAAAGATATTCCTTTTATATAACTTCTATGGTCTTCATATAACTAATCACTTTACTAACCTTAAGAATCCCATCAAATCCAAATAATTTTGCTAAAAACCAACACCAAACCATCATTACAACTGACCTAACAAACTAAAACAAAAAGTAACAGAGTCAAGGACCCGATGCAACCATTAGATAAAGCCACTAGTGGTTAAGAATCTGTTTCCTAATAAAGATCCCTACATTGTGTAGTTAATTTTCTCAGTAACCTAATAAAGATCAATATTTGTGATCCAAAGTATATTATATTCATCAATGGGAAAGCTTTGATCATGAGTCAATACATCCCAAATGCATTCACCAATGCCAAATACAATCTGATGCAGCCGCTTGTCTGAATTTTCCCTGTACTCTGCATTACTTGCTTTGATTTGGCATTGCATTGCCTATGCATTAAGCTGGTATAGTTTAGCCACATCTTCCACCTTGACAGTAACCTGGCTCCTCAAGGTTCTGTCTTTACATAATCTTGGATAGACTCAAGTAGGAGAATGAGATACCATTGTTTGGGGTCATCGTCAATGAGACTCCACAGCATGTTGTTGTCTAATGTCTTAAATCTGTGACAGGGTTTATTGATGTCATCAACAGACCACTCGATTCTATCGAGCAGATGTTGATGTTATCGACAGATGCTCGATTCTTTGGAGAAAAATTCGGAAAAATTCTAGTCGATAATCAGTTTTTTTTTGGTCCCGTAAAATTCGAATTGCCTTCTTGTTTGGTTTGTTTTGTGCAATTGCGATTACTTTGTTTGATTCTAATTTTCTATTTTCGAGAGTCCTAACATAGGTTGCCTAAGCTCCAGTACACGACCTCCATCTGGTCGTGCATTGATGATGATGAGCATGCACTGAAACTGCATTAGATTTGAGCCTCTTGGAATGTTTGTGCAATCTCACAATCTTTTTGAGAAAGTATCTGATATTCTACGCATTCATGGGCTTTGGCACGTCTAAGTAAGGGAGACCCTATTAATTCATATGATGAAAGTGCCATTTTATTATTCCATGTGTGATAGGCATTAGGTCCCATGGTTTAGTGATCCAAAACTGATAGAATGTGATTTGCAATGGATGGCCCAAAAATCAGATCATTTCATTTATCAAATCAGTAACGAGCCATGAACTTAAGCACCCAAAGAGTGGGAACTTAAGGTGTGACAAAAACACTAGGATCATGAAGTCCCAACATCACATCAAGTCAAAGGATTAGTACATAATCAAGTTAATTCAATCTCGACATGATGGGTCTCCCGAATCAGAGAGTTGATGCGAGCCATCATCGCAAATGTTCAATTAAAGAACTGGTGTGAACATTGACACTCCCACATTGGTAGCAGTAATGCCCTAAGACTCCAATGGTGGAGATTTTCCATCCTAATTTGTCATTGGTTCTTGTCACACAAGATGACGAACAATCCTCAAAAATTATGTTGGGTCCCAACAAACCAATTGCTTGGATCAATGAAATAGTGGGCCCCACTTAAGACTTTGACCATACATGGCATGTGTAGGACACATCCAGCCTGCCCTAATGCAGGGTGACCTGACCCAAAAGT
Organism: Magnolia kwangsiensis; assembly: GCA_037074715.1. Classification (NCBI taxonomy): domain Eukaryota; kingdom Viridiplantae; phylum Streptophyta; class Magnoliopsida; order Magnoliales; family Magnoliaceae; genus Magnolia; species Magnolia kwangsiensis. The sequence continues at coordinate 139,338,236 of CM073575.1, read as the reverse complement.
CCAGCCAGCAAACTCATCAGTCAAAGATCAAGAAAGCTTGGATTGCCGATCGTACAACAACACATTGATTTCTCCAAAAATAGGGATGAATAGAATTTTTACTTCAGATTTTACAGATATCATTCTTGACAATTTCCTTTCAGACCATCTTAATTGTATCTTTATCTCATGCAGTAATTTCGAGCCGTCGATCAAAAATCAGTGACTATCTAAGGCCATATATTGTACACACATGTACCAACAATCAGGCCTTATCACGTCCGCCAAAATGGTGGGCCACAGCCTAATGTATTACATGTACAAGTTTCTTAAACTAACACGGAGTTAGAACAGCGGCAACGGCCATGATGCGCCCAAAACTGCTATAGCAAGGGCAAGGAGCTGGCCATGCCGGAACCGCGGTATGGCGTGGCTGGCCTCATCACCATCAATGGAGACCATGGTGTTGTTTACGAGTGGTAGCTCTTTGGATGCATTACGATGCCCGCCATTTGATGATGGTTTCTCGCTGCAAAACAAATGAATGATTGTTTAACAACTGCTTCATGGATGTGATGATCCACATGTCTGAGATCTAGACCATTCATTAAGTGTGCCCACATAGAACATGCTTCCATCCAAAAATCATGTGGGCCCATTCATCAGCCCGTCCACAAATGTACATTGAATATTGGACCATTTATGGTTTCTTTAATTTTTTTTCCACCGTTAATCCATTTCTCCCATGCAAGTATTGTTGCCCATGCATGCGAAGATCTACCATCCCATCATTTCTGTGTGTTGTGGTTAGTGCTGTACATCGAGCCGAGTCGAGTCGAGCTGAGCCAATTAAGTTTGGCTTGACTCGTCCGTGCTATACTCAAGTTCGAGCTCAACATTGAAGCTTGGCTTGTTTACCAAAGCTTTCGAGTCAATCTCAAGTTGAGCTAGTGGCTCAAGTCGAGTCGAGTTTACCTCGAGTTGAGTCGAGCTTGTTCATATGCCAATCCAGCGCCCAACCCGACCCAAACCCACACCCAACTCAATCCAGTGCTCAACCCGACCTAACCCAGCCCCCACCCTGACCCAAACCCCAACCCGACTCAATCCAGCATAGTCGAGTAGGAGTTTTTAGTAAAAACTTTTAAATTTTAACTCTCTCTCTCTGTTTTTTTTTTTTTTTTTTTAAAGTTAAACATATTATATATGTTTAATATTAATATAATAAATATAATATATAATATTAAAATATATTACTCGAGCTGAGTCGAGTTCAAGTCAACTCGAGTTGAAATGCACTATGGTCGAATTCGACTTGAACTCAACTCGAGCTTTATAAAACAAGCTTGACTCGCCCCGGGTCGGCCTTTCAAGCCGAGTCAATCTGAGCTGACTCCAAACGAGTCGGGCGAGCTTTTCGAGCTTGCTTGACTCGTGTACCACCCTAGTGGCCCACTTGAGTTTTTACCATCCTGATTTTTTGGGCGATAGGAGAAACTGAGAGGGTACAGACAATAGATGGATTGGATGTTAGGCGCACAACATAGTGGGCCCCACACAGATGGCATTGTAGGTTAATCTTAACCGCCGAGAGGAATTATAACATGCTCAAGACCATATTCAAGAGTACACATGGCTTGATGTACCTCCAGGGAATCATGGACCACTCTTCACAGCGTATATAACATAACAATCACATACCTTGGAGGATCCTAACCGTCTGATTATTGGACATTTTGCCTGCATAATTTCAGCCATTGGCTAGTTTTTATTTTTCAACCATATGTTTTAACGAGCCTAACAGACATTTATGATCATTTCAGGAAAAGCATTCTGGACGGTACTGAGACCCATGATTTGGACAATTTGGACTAAAGGTGTACAGCGTCTGGGTCCATGCCTTGAGTGGGGACAGGTGGGCCTCATGAATTGGTGACCATAATTTCAATGGATCTAGGATACCATCGTTCTTACTAGATGAGTCCACTCATAATTATTAATGCATTATGATCCTATAATTACTCATGAGCCAAGCATGATGGTACGAGACACTTCGAGTTTCGACTTATGTTAGAGTGATGAGCTTTCCCGTTATGACTAGTGAGCACTGATAGAGGCAACAGATTATTGTTCAAACGGCTCCCATCAAATACCCGGTTGATAGTTCCGTGCAAAAGTACCATTCGAACGACCCTGGCATGAATGAAATTGTGTGATGGGTCATTTTCATTGTATTGATTTAGTTTTGAATAATAAGCCTACACCTCTGAATTGATTATTCATATTTGGTATTTGGGTGATGACCCTTATCATTAGGGGTGTACATTGAGTCGAACCGAGTCGAGTTAGCCTCAGCTCGACTTGGTTCAGCCACTAGCTGACCTCAGCTCAGCTCGGTCCTCGAGCCGGACTGGCCAGCTCGGCTCGGTTTGGTCAACAACTCAGGCTAGCTTGGGCCGAGTTCGAGCCGAGTTCATCATTGAGGCATTTTCACAAACATCCGGACTGCACCTTCAAAATCTCACTGTATTTGAAATAGAAGCAATGGTTTTACAGGTATTTTATCAAACACCTTCTAAGCAACATAAAAATCAAGCAAAAAGGGGTGTTGGTTTCATATATATCCCTTCCTTGCCACCAGTCACACTTCTTTGAGTCATTTCATCAAACACTTGGTGAGCAACATCAATATCAAAGTAACCCAGTCACCAAACTAGTTCGATCTGAGTTCGATTCAAGCTGGGTTCGATCTGAGTCAAGTCGAGCTAGGGCCAGCTCGAACTCATTTTCGAGCTCAAAAAATCACTCGACTCGGCTCGAACTCAACTTTGAATTGAGTCAAATCGAGCTAACCGAGCTAACTCGGTTCGTGTACACCCCTACTTACCATATTAATTTACATACTATTGGGCATCATGTATGTACCTTTGGAATTATTGATTTATGAGGTATAATGGGTGATGAACCTTAATTTAAATCAAGGGATACTAGTGAGGAGACGCTACGTGCCACAATGAGCCACGCAATCCGGATAATGACTCGTGATATAATGACGTTATCCTAACTTCCTCAATATGCTGCTTAAATAAGACTTAATAACTACCGGATTAATCATGCATTACAATCACACTTGTTGGTAATGCTGGTGACGACCCACATTACCTTATGTTAGGTGTTTTGTAAAAGCCATTGGAGTTGTGTGACGAGGGAGTGTTGGCATTCTGCAATAGGCGTTAAAGTCACTTGTTGAGGGAGTCTTGGATTGTGAAGATCATGCATCATCTTATCATACCATTCATGCACTTAACAACTATATTAGAAAATTGTTTGTTTTATTATGTTATCATTACCTATGCTTGGTTGTGTTGATAATATATGTAACTTACTTAGTATCTGTGCGTTAGAGGTAGTATGCTTAAAAGTATTACATATAAAAATATATATTCGTCGTGAACCTGCTTATAACTAAAATGTCTCGAGTAAAAACTTGAAAATATTTCTTCACTATGTTGGTGTTTGACACCTTCTATTTGATATATACAAATAAGTCAGGAATAGGATCAAATGGTGGTGCGCTCGAGGCACCCCAATAAGTCTCTAATTTCTTCCCACTTGATAGTTGTATTTTCCGTTCGTGGTGCTTTTATTGTAGGTTGTATAATTCTCTTATGAGTGGACATCATTTTTGAAATTGTAACTTTTGGGTGTTACCCCTATATTTTTGTATTTAGTTATCTCCGCTTTACTTTTGATCCACTAGTTGAAATGTATTAATTTGATTATTTGTGTATATAATGAATGTGAATCTGAATGAGGACACACGTGAATTTTTCTTAAGCTTATACCCGAGAACTCGGGATTAGAGTCTCCATACCGAGGTACTGAATTTTGGGACATGACGGTTTTAGATCAAGTTGTTATTTGCATTTTGAACAAGTTGGATAGCAAATAAACACTACAACAAACCCTAGGAAATTTTTAATGGTGGGCATCCAATAACCACTGTTTCATGTGACGTGGTCCTGCTAAGATTTGAATCTATTGCATTTTTTATCCATGCCTTGAGATAAGCTGATAAAACAAATAAACAACGTGGATACACAACGTATACATTGAGGTGGGCCATATGGTCAAGGTCGCACCCACCTAATTGGATATGAGGTTGCAAGTAATCTGCGCCCATTCTGATTGCATGTAATCTACACTCGAATTAAGCAGTGATGTAAGACCCGTATCTTGGTCTGTACCTTTCCGTAAACTTCCGCGGTCTTACCGGTCGAATTCCGGCGACCTTCGACCCTTAACCGATATCGACGCGCGACCCTGATTCATATACCGACAACCCAAGTCGACTCAACCCGAGACCAATACCATAGCGACCGCGCCGTCGTTGCGGTTCCGATGCCGCGACTCGCGCGCCAAGGCGATACCCTGTCAAGAGTTGTGGGCCAACGTTCGATGCGAGAAAATGTCGCGCGTTGCGAAACCCAAGAGAATCTCTACGATGTGTCACATCAATCACATCAATCCCATCAATCAATCAACCCATTAAGCCATCACATGTCAAGTACACATCACTTTCATCCATTTTCCCAAGCAACCACAAAAGTCTTCACCACCCATACCTCTCTTACACAAAAAGCCACAAAAGTCTTCACCACTCATACCTCTCTTACACAAAAGCCTCAAAAGTCAATACTTTCTTACACAACCATCATTCATCCATCCATCCATCTCTCTCTACATCACTCTCTCTCTTTCTCATTTTCTCATCTCAATCCCAAGCAACAAAGAGCCCATACGTATGGAATTCCTCCAAGCCTCCTAAGCTCCAAGTGGCCCACTTTCCTATCCCAAGATCTCTCATCTCAACCCTCCATTCTTCACCTCATCCATTGAACTTGAAGCTTAGGTGCCAAGGAACTCCTAGGAGCAAGAAGATCGGACGGTGGGTGCCTCTATAGGATAGTTTTTCTTGTTTTTATGGTAGACCAAGTGAGGCCCACCAATCAATGGTGTGGATCTCACTTGGGACCCTAAGATAAGGCCGATGGCCTACTTGGATCATCATGATCATTCCATGATGGGGCCATTCTCCATGGACCCATCATGATGTTTATTTTCTTTTCAAAGGTCATCTAGACCGTCCATGTTGGTGGGGAAAGGATCTCCACCGTTGATTTTGGGTTTCGATGGTCCCTCATGCTTTAAGGCCCACTTGATGTATGATTCATTGTAAGGGAGGGCCCATAATATTGAGGTCCCTCCATCACAAGGCGTGTCCCACTCTCCATGTCTCTCTCTCTCTTTTATTTCTTTTATTTTATTTTATTTTATTTTATTTTTATGCAATAGGATTGTGTGGCCCACTTGAATGGATCCCACCTTGAGATTTACTTTGTCCAAATTTTTATTCAAGTGGGGCCCACCTTAGCCGTTGTACCCATGTCACCCCTCATGTGGTGGCCCACTTCATCAGGGCCCACCACTATCAAAAAAATAATAATAATAAAATCGTCCACGTTTCAAAGGAAAGAAGAAAAAGGAAAGAAGTAAAGGGGCTTTGGTGGTCCACTTGCTTAGGCTCCATCATGATGTATTTGAATAATCCAAGTCGTCCATCCTCCTACCTACAATATTTTAGCCGTTAGGTAGAAGTTTGGGGCTAATTGGAAGACCTGGTGGGCCATAGCATCAAAGAATGTATCACTACCATTCAAGGATCCTTTTCTATTTTTATTTCATTTTCTAATTCCAAAAAAATACAAACTTTGGACTCATTTCAACTGTTACGGGTCACTAAACGCAATGGCCGGGGCGGATTTCATTTTTGCGGGCCCCACATACGAAAAACCTCGGGAAAACAGTTTTTCCCCAAAAATGTCAAGAGGCAGAGCCTCTGCTTCTGCATGTCAGCGGGCAGCGCTGCACGCTGCTGCGTGCAGCCGTGAAGGCGGGCAGGCGGAAGCTGGCCACCCACGGCCCTGCACGTGGGCCCCACAGCGGTGTTTATTTGTGATCCAATCTGTTCATGTGGTGGGCCACCTCCTAAAGTGGGCCCCTGCCAAAATTCAGGCCCATCCAAGGCTCAGGTGGACCACACCAGAGGAAATAGTGGTGGCTAAAGGCTTACCCTTGAAGCCATTTTTTTGGCCACAGAAGTGTGGGATCAGGCTGAAATTTATGTTTTCCCTCCATCTAGGTCCGAGTGACCTTATGAACGAGTTGGATGCCAATTAAATATTACAGTGGGCCCCACAAGGGGACCCACAATGGTGTATGCATTTCTCCACCGCCCGCTGGACGGTGTATTCCTCTTGATGCATGTGTTTTGTGCACGCCACCACCAGCGGGCGTGCAGAGTGTGTGAGTGCTGTGTGGGTGTGCATGCGTGTGTGGGTGTGTGCATGTATATATATACATACATACTTATATATACTATATGTAATATATGTACATATTATACTAGTTGTAATATATATGAAGGTAGGCCCTCATGTGGGCCCCACCCTTGATGCATGTGATGCATCCAGACCGTCCATCCATTTGATTTGTTTAAAGCATATGGGTTAGGCTCATTTGATTTATGAAAGGCCTATGGGCTATGCCCATTCGGATTGTAAAAGGCCTATGGGTTAGGCCCACTTAAAACACATAAGGCCTATGAGTTTAGGCCCACTTGATATCTTTCAAGTCCATGGGACTAGACCCATTTGATGTACTTCAAGGCCCATGAAATTGGACCCATTTGATATATGTAAGGCCTAGGGATTAGGCCATTTGACTCATATAAGGCCTATGGGTTGAGGCCCATTTGATGTACATGTGGACGGCCCAATGGGTGTGGCCAATTTGTTATATATTAAACTTATGAGGCTAGGCCCAATTGATGCAATCCAAGGCCCACGGGTTTTGACCCATTGCAATGCATATAAGACCCATTGGTGTGACCCATTTATGTAGCCCATCTGATAAATAGAAGGCCCATAAGATATGACCCATTTGATATATATGCAAGGTCCAATGGGAAGAACCTACGGTCCATTGCAATGTGTAAATCCATTACAGACTAAGTACCGATGTTTACAAGATTGTGCCTTGGGAGCAATGTTGGTTTGACGTCCACATTGCGAGTGTAATGTTGGTTGGATGTCCACATTACGACTCTCCTTAGGGATCATTACTGGGCCGTACTTGCTGTGTTTCAGCCTTCCAGGTCTATCTGCATTGAAAGATAGTTCATTTTATTATAACATGCTTAGTACAGTTCCATGACTCATGATCATATGCATCATATGTATGCTTGACGTGAGAATTGTCTGATCATAGCATTTACCTTCGGGCAGGTTGTTTATGGGCTCCCGGTTAGGCGGTGTTGCCCTTCATGAGCGCAGGATTTGATGCATGACTGGATAGCGTGAATCATGCATATTGCATTTGTATGACATGGATATTGTATGCCCTAGCGACATCGGAGTCGTAACTTCCACAGATGTATCGTGGTTGGCAGGATTGGATATCGAAAATCTTGTTCTACATGGAGTACTATAGATATCCCTGGGCGAAAGTTCCTAAACCCTTATGGTACCAAAAGGTTGCTCCAACGTCTAGACTGAGTGGGTAGATGAGCGTTGAGTGCCGATTACCAGACGGTTACGCTCTCCAATGTGTCGTGGTCGGTTGGAAGGGGGTGCGGCCTTACCCGCCCGAGAGTAGGGGGCAATGCTAGGCTGAGTCTAACCAGCTCGAGGAATGGGTCCGCTATCGACGAGTTGCGTCCGATATTGACAGACGGATAGTGAGGTCTCTTCCACTTACCTTATTGCGCACGATGTGGCGGCAATCTGGTTTAGAGTGTACTAGACCCAGGTGATATCCCATATTTGAGCTGTATTGATGTGTGGACATAGATGAGGATCTGTATGCTTGAGTTGCATTGCACATTGCATGGCCTTGGGGTGGCCGATACCATTCATGTCTTGCATCGCATAAGCCTTGGTACGGCTCATGATATTATAGATCCATCTGCATATTCCGCTTTACTCCGACATTGCATGTTCATATTACTACCTTACGCACACACTTTCACCACCCTCTAAGCTTTCTGTAAGCTTATGCACGACCGTTGCTGCAGGTGACGTTGGTTCGCAGCAGCGCTAAGGCAGGAGCACGTTGCAGAGCGTTTTGGAGTTTTTATTCTTTACCATTGTATTTCCCTTTATGCTCATTATACTTGTAAAGTTTTTGATCATAGTGAAAATGTAATGGATTTCTTGATTGTTGTTTGTGGGTTACGCCATTGGTTATGCTTATTACGAATCAAACTGACGTTGAAAATCCTCCTCTTAGCATCCCAGGATCGGAACCTGGCAAATGGGCGCTAGGAGCCGAGAATGGGGTTCTACGGATGCTGTCGGCGCCGGAGCCCGGTTTCTGAGTTCGGGGCGTGACAAGTGACCCCTTCGATGCTGATGTGGTGTTGGTCGGTAGTGGAAAAGCTCTTTGAGCCCACCATGATGTATGTGTTTTATTAATGTCGTCCATCCATTTTTCTAGTCATTTCAAGGCAAGAGCTAAAATGATGTAGATCCAAATCTCATGTGGACCACACCACAGGAAACAATGGTGATTGAATGCCCACCATTAAAAACTTCACAAGGCCATGAAACTTTTTGTGGTGGGCGTTCAATCACCATTGTTTCTTGTGTTGTGGTCCACCTTATTTACACTCGTTTTTGGCACACCTATGTGCATCAATTGAATGCCACCACATATCGGCACTACGCACTAAATGATGGATAAAATCCTACTTGCATACCAAGAATATTGTTTACACTTGGCCTGGTGCAACCACATTAAATTATCCAAAAGACACCATGTGGTAATCATACCATATGTAGTGCAAATGACTTCAAAGAGGAGTTAGAGATGTGCATGTGAGAGAACATTAAATACTAGAGTTATATCAAAAGTACTCTCTGCAAAAGCAAAGAGTCTCATTAACGTAAGTCTCTATCTGCATTAAATGTCAAAATCTTATCAAAGCATATCTCTATGTAACATTAAATGTTTGTCCTGTCAAAAGCCACTTTCTACATATGCCAAAGCTAAGTGACGTAAGGACTCCAACAACTTTTCAATACAAGAGTCTAATAACATGAGGACTCCAACTGACATATGATCCAAATAAGTGAGATTATCTCTCTTATACACGTGATTGTACATGATTGACTACACTGACGTATAGAATCAAGAAGATTTGCACAGTTGATCATCGAAATCCTTCAGAATGCTGAAGACTATGCAAGGCCACTGTCTCCCAAAGGCCCAAATAAACAACATGCAACAAATAGCTTCAATAAACAACATGCAACAAATAGCTCCAGGACTCGCTCCATTACAATCAAACCCACCTCTACTCTGCCTATCCACCATGTACATTTATCCTTTTATTTTATTGTAGTTTAGCCCTCCATCGATGCTCATTCCATGGGGTCATAGTTTTTAATCATTGGTTTATCTATCCACACTTCATCCACAGCATCCCGCTGGATCACAAGGAAGATCGTTCAGTTTCAAATGAAAGGTTGTGACGCTTTCCTATTACGTGTTAAGCGATTCCGCCGACTATCTTGCCACAAAGTTTGGTCCACACTAGATGAACGAACGGATGGTTGAATCACAACCATCTTGAAGCGGCAATGGTATAACTTTAAGATGGTAGAAGGCGGAGATCTGGAGGCTCACATCAGCAACTTTAATAAATTGATTTGTAAATTGTTGGATATGGATGAAGTGATGAAAGATGAAGAACAAACATGTATGTTGTTGAATTCTCTTTCGGCGTCGTATGAGTCATTCAAGGACACAATGTACACCACGAATAAAACCCTGAGTGTCAACACCGTTATCTCAGCCTTTCAAGGGAAGACAATGAGAAAGCTTAACGACGACATGTGGACATCTTCCTATACACTAATTACGAGGGACAAGAATTCCGAGCAAGGTATAAGATATTCAAGGTCAAGAACTAAGTTCATGAAAAAAAGCAAAGATAAGTTAAAGTGTTGAAATTGTGAGATAGGAAGTCATGTAAAGAAGGATTGTACCAATCCTAAATCTAAGAGAGAAAATTCTAAGGCTTCATACCAGAAGGCCAACGCTGCCACATTGGATAGATCGAGTGGATGCGATGGTGATGTTTTATCTGTGTACATGATTAGACACTTTTACGATGATCGCAAGGATGAGTAGATTCTAGACACAGGGGCATCCTTTCACATGACTCCTCATCGAAGTTATTTCGCCAGCTACAGGGAGTACGATGGTGGACATATGTTTATGGGCAATGACATTGCATGTAATGTTGTGGCTGTTGGTACAGTGCGCATCAAGATGTTTGATGGGGTGGAGCGTATATTGACTGATGTCAAGCATATTTCTGATTTGAAAAAGAATCTGATTTCTCTTGGTGTACTTGAGGCAATAGGCTGCAAGTTCATAAGCATCGATGGTACTCTTAAAGTATCTAAGGGAGTACGGGTAATAATGAAAGCGCAACAACTCGATAATATTTACAAGTTGATTGAGAGCACTTCAAAAGGTGGAGCTGCAGTGGCTATAGCGAATCCCACCTCTGCATATGTGTGGCATCTTAGCATGTTCACATGAGCGAGCAGGGCATGAAGGACGCGTGGACAGGGATACAAAGCATGTAGAGCAGCCACCTGTGAGAAGAATCACACAGCATAATCGCAAGTTATAGGCGAGGTATATGGACAACTTCAATATCGTAAGGGATCCGTCCTCTATTCATATGGCTCTTGGTGAGCCTGGTGCTGAGAAGTGGAAGGTGATTATGGACTATGTGATGACTCGTTGTGCCAGATTGACACATGGGAGTTGGTAGAGCTTCCAATGGGTTGAAAAATAGTTGGATGCAAGTGGATCTTCAAGAGGATACAACATAGATACAGAGCGAGGTTGGTAGCAAAGGGTTATGCTCAGAGAGAAAGGATCGGCTTCTTAAAGATATTCGTGCCGACGGTATAACAGGTGTTTATTAGACCTATGATTGGCACTGGTTGGCCAATGCGATCTTGTGATGGAAAGGATGGATTTGGAGTCTGCACTTCTGTATGAGAAATTGAAAGAGCAGATCTACATGAAGCAATCAGAGCGGTTCGAAGTTAAAGGGGTTAAGAAAAAAGTTTGTAGGAGGTCGTGGTACGACCTATCGCTTAGGCAGTGATTTGATTCCTTCATGGTGAGTCAAGAATTGTATGCTGATGACATGTGGATCACCAACTATGACATATCTGAAATCAATGTATTGAAGACTCGGTTAAGTGGGACATTCATGATGAATGATCGGGGGGTTACAAAGATAGTTCTCGACATTAAGACTGAAAGAGGAGTAGGCTTTGGTTATCTCAAACAGAATATCTTAGGTGGGTATTGATCAAGGATGTGATAGACCAGAGAAAGCCGACAAGTGTTCCATACGCGTCTTTCCTCAAGTTTTCCTTAGGACATGTCCCAAAACAGATGAGGAAAGCAGCATATGTCTTATGAGCCTTATTCGAATGTGGTTGGCAGTGCATGTCATAATCTGTATTAGACCGATTATTTTACAGGCTATCGGTGTTGTGAGCAAATACCCCGGCAAGTAATATTGGGTGGCGGTGAGATGGTACAGAAGACTACGTCTTACTTTTGAGAAGACAAGAGCAAAGGCGGTTGGGCATGTGGATTTAGATCCGACAAACATGCTCACCAAGGTCATTCCTACAGAGAAGTTTAAGTTCTGTGTCACTTCTTTGGACTTAGTGATAGCATAAAAGGAGGATGGAGTATGTACGAGAAGCTATGATGTGATATAGAGATAAGAGAAGATGTCAAGAAGCTATACGGTTGAAGATTGAAGATATGGTAAAAATTGTTGTTAAAGGATGTCTTAAATCTTGGCGTTGCTCGCCCAGTCAAGGGACTGGCTCGACTAGTCGAAGACAGCTCGACTCGAAGTCCAATAATGTTATATTTGATATTTTCAGGTCCTTCCACCAGTCGAGAGATATGCTTGACCAGTTGAAGGTTACGCAGATTATGTGCGGACTGCGTAAATTTGAGACGGTTTATGAGATGTGCATTGGTAGAGTTTCTTAAACTATAAATAGAGGTCCCTAGGCCTTTTTAAGTAATGCTAAGGCTTCATAAATGTATTTTAAGGGTTCCTAAAATGGTTTTAGGATTTCTTAAAGGTGTAGTAAAGGTAAGATTCGAGGTTTTTCGAATCGGGTAAGTCCTTTCTTTTTATAATTTATATTTTCATAGAGAAATTTTGTCGATTTGTGCTGTGGTTTTTTCCCACAAAGGTTTTTCATGTTAAAATTTTGTTTTCTCTTATGTGTGCTTGGTAATCTTTGATTACTATCATAGATCTAGATCCGTGTGATTCCGTAACGCAAATCCCAACATATGTTTATTTGTCATCCAACCTATTCATAAAATTATATGGACCTGGATGGGGAGTAACACATATATCAGCTCAATCCAAAACTTCCGTGGCCTCCAAGAAGTTTTCATCGGTAATAGTTTAATCCCCATTTTGTGGTCCACCTGTGTCTTGGATTTGTCTCAATTTTATTTTTTTTTGTTTATATCCTGTAATGATACGGATTAATGTATGGACGGTGCGGATAAAATTCATACATCACAGTGGCCGCTGAAAGCTCCTCCCCGTTCCCAGCCGGAGACAGGTGGAGGAAGGAATCAATCGGCGTTCGTGGATTTTCTACGGACATCTCTGTGGCCCCACACGGCTTCGAGACGCAGGAAATCCGTGTCCACGAATTTGCTGAAATGTGAGAAAACGACAAAAGAGTAAGAGCATATCAGATACGGCCACGGCCACATCCACGACGGTACATCTCTTACTCTGGGCCCACCGTGATGTATGTATTCTAAATCCGTGCTGTCCATACGTTTTTTCATATCATTTTAGATCATGTGCCAAAAACTAAAGGAAATCTAAATCTCAGGTGGATCAAATTATAGGAAACAACGGTGATTGAAAGCTCTACCATTAAAAATATCCTAGGCCCACAGTAATTTTTTTCTAAATTTTATCTTCCATCTAACATATTGATAAGATCACACAAACTTAGAGAAAGTGAAAAAATAAATATGATATTGATCTAAAACTTTTTTGGCCGACGATACCTTTTTAATGGTCAATCGCCACTATTTCCAAAGGTACGGCCAAACTGAGATTTGAATCTATTTCATTGTTAGGACGTGGCCCCACGGTAAGGGCCGCACCATCTTGGGTAAGGCCCGGGCCACACTTAATCCGTTCCCACCATATTTACGGACGCGGATTGCGTACTACCCCCGCCCGTCCCTAGCTCCTAACGGGCAGTTCTGTGGGCAGGCCCACCGTGATGTATCTGTACATCCAAGCCGTCAATCCCCTTTTTCGGATTATTTTAAGGCATGAGCACAAAAATAAGGCATATCCAACGCTCAAGTGGACCAAACCAAATAATAAGCTTGGTTGCATTCAAATGCACAAAGCATCAAATGTCAGTTGCATTAAATACAAGAGTCATCTGTGATGTGGTCCACCTGAGCATTGGATCTGCCTCAATTTTGTTTTACTGCCTTAAAATAATATGAGAAAAGGGATAGACAGCTTGGATGTACAGATACATCAAGGTGGGCCCACCCACAGAACTGCCCGTTCGGAGCTAGGGACGGGCGGGGTAGTACGCAATCCGCGTCCGATATTTACTGAAGCGGATTGCCTGCGGCACCCACCGCACGGATATCGTCCAAGCTCTGTGGGGTCCGCCGTGATGTATATGATTTATCTACAGCGTTCATCAGTTTTTCCAGCTCATTTTAGTTAATGAGCCCAAAATTGATGAAAACCCCAAGCTCAAGTGGACCACACCAAAGAAAACACAGGAGATTGAGTTCCCACCGTTGAAAACATCTAAGGGCCAAGATAGCCTCATCGACATGGCCCTCCGGAAACAAAGGACTAATTAGTTAATTTCGAAGAAAACGCACGTACCTTACGGTGGTAGGGCAGAAGGTGATAACGTACGCCGTGGAGGCGCACGTAAACGTGGTATTCGTGTCGTCGTACTGATTATTGTACGCCCGCGGGCACGCTTCTTTGAAGAACCGCGAATACGAAGTCGTGGTGCAGTTCGTCCCGTAAATAGGCCCGCAGCAATGCTGCGGTCCACCGAACGTCTGGCACGCGCTCCTGCAGGCCATGAACTCATTCCCACCTGCTACCGGCACACGCAGCTCCGAGGGGCATGCCGCGTTGAGGTCCCCCACGCACCCGGTGCTCCTGCAGCTACCATTAAAACCCTGCGGGACCACCAAAACAGGCAAATTGAACCCATTCACCAAGCTGACGTCATAAAAGTCGAGACCACCAAACTGATTCAGCGCAAACTCGACCAGCGTTACAGGTTGCGCAGCGTTGTCGTCGCATTCTAGCTTGCCGGATCCGCAGTCGCCAGTCCCGCAGATGAAATTGCCCAAATCGTCGACCGTACAATGGGTGCGGCCCCAGAATCGGCCATTCCAGCCGTTGGGAATGGACAGCGTTTTGGACTCGCCCCTTTGGAGGACGAAGCCTGTTGGTGAGAGTAGCTCTCTGGTTTGAGGATATACACCGGGCCATACGGTGTATGTGCAGTTGTTGGTTAAGGTGAATGAAGCTGATAAAACACCTGAATAAAATTTTAAAAAAAAATTGAAAAACAAGGGAGTTGATAATTACACCCACCTATTTTGATTTTGATACGTATTGTTTCTGTTTTGGGAAATGAAATGGTACATAAGTGTAGGGTAATTAAGATGGGAGTGTTGGTTATGTACCTGAGATGAATACGTGCTGGAGAGAGATGAAGAGAAGAAAATCGGATACGCTTGTCATTTTGAAGGAAGAATCTGGTTTTTAAGGCAATGAGATTTTGCAGAGAGAGAGAGAGAGAGGGTTTGGGACGCAAAAATGGCGGACGAAGGGGGTTGATTTAGAAGGAGGTGGATTGGGTGTTACCCCGCCCATCCCTAGCTAGGAACGGACAGGGGCTCTGAAGGGCCACTGTGATGTATGAATGCTATCCACACCGTCCATCCATTTTTTTCATATTATTTTAGTGTAATCAGACAAAAAATGAGGCGCATGCAAGCCTCAAGTGGACCACACCACGGGAAGCAATGGTGATGATGACAATCACCGTTGAAATCTTTCTAGGGCCCACTGTAATGGTTAATTTACATCCAACATGTTCATAAGGTCATATGTATACATGGATGAAGGAAAATCCGAAATATCAGATTGATTGAAAACTTCTTTGGCCCCAAAATGTTTTCAAGGGTAGGTCTTTAATCCCTACTGTTTCGTTCACTTGAGCGTTGTATCTTTCTAGTTTTAGGGCTTGTTTCCTAAATGATACGAAAAAAATCGATGTACGGTGTGGATAAAACCAATACATTGTGATGGCCACTCAGAGCCCCTGTCCGTTACTAGATAAGTTACATTCGGGGTAGTACCAAGGGTGAATTATTTCTTTGAAAGTCAAGCAGTCTACGAGTCAATTCGACCCGAGCAATCTGAGTCTGAGTCGGGACAAGTCGACCCAATGCCAGTGTTTGCGACTTGTTCATTTAAACATAAGAGGCCAAGTTTTGTACAATTACTGTATGGGCCCTAGGGGTGTACATCGAGTCCAACCAAGTCAAGCTGGCATCAACTTGACTTGGCTCAGCCACTAGCTAACTTCAACTTGAACTCAGCTTGGCTCGGTCCTCGAGCCTAACTAGCCAGCTCGGCTCAATTCGATCAACAGCTTAGGCCAGTGCGAGTCGAGTTTGAGCCAAGTTCGCCATCACAGTATTTTCACAAACACCTTTATTACACCTTCAAAATCTCATTATATTTGAGACAACAACAATAGTTTTACAGGTATTTTATCAAAAACCTTCTAAGAAATATAAAAATTAAGAAAAAAAAATTGTTGTTTTCATATACATACCTTCATTGCCACCGGCCACACTTCTTTGAGTCATTTTATCACACACTTGATGAGCAACATCAATATCAACATAATCGAGTTACCGAACTAGTTTGATCTGAGTTCAATTTGACCCGAGTTCGATCTAAGTCGAGTCGAGTTGGGCCAGCTCAAACTCATTTTCGAGCTCAAAAAATTAGCTCGACTCGACTCAAACTCAGCTTCGAACCGAGTCGAATCGAGCTTTTTCGAGTTGAGTCGAGCGACCTAATTGAGCTAGCTCGGTTCGTGCATACCTCTAATGGTCTCACACCATGATCTGCATCTCAAAGCCATTCCATTCCAAAAGCTGGGCTGATGGTCGAGGCTTTGTGGGCCCCACCATGATGTATGTGTTTCATCCATTCCATTCATCCATTTTCTCATATCATTTTATGGCTTGATCTAAAAAATGAAAGGGATATAAATCTCAGGTGAACCACACCACAAGAAAACAATAGTGATTGGATATCCACCTTTAAAATTCTCCTAAGACCCAATACACTGTTTAACATCCAATCTGTTAATAATGTCATAAAAACCTAGATGAAGGGAAAAAACAAAGATTAGCTTAATCCAAAACTTTTATGGCCCTCAGAAAGTTTTTAATTGTCAATGTTCATTCAACACTGTTTCCTATAATGTAGTCCACTTGAGATTGGTATATACCTCATTTTTTGTCTCATACCCTAAAATGTTCTTAAAAATTAGATGGACAACATAGATGAAACACAAACATCATGGTGGGGCCCACAAATCACCTACAACAGCTATTGGCCGGTGGCAGGGAGAGTAGCCAATTCGTTTCCATTCCATTCATATTGTGCGGACGTGGTTTGGATGATGACTCGAACACCATCCACCTAGCTAGTGTCAAAGCTCTGTGGACCTCACCATCATCTATGTGTTTTATCCATGCTATCCACTTATTTTTCCACCTCATTTTAGCTCATAAGCCCAAAATGAAGTAGATCTAAAGCTCTGGTGGACCCACACCATATGAAACAGTGAGGAGGAGGATGTTCACAATTGAAACCTTCCTAGGACCAAGAGTGATGTTTATTTGTCATTGAACCTGTTGATAAGGCCACACATATCTCGAAGAAGTCAAAACACACATATAAACCTAAACGGAAACTTTTGTGACCCTCATGAAGTTTTCAATAATGAGCCTTCAATCCCCACTATTTCCTGTGGTGTAGTTCACTTTAGCTTTGGATCTACCTCTCTTTATATATATATATATATATATATATATATATATATATATATATATATATATAATGAATGGACGGCGTGGATTAAAACAAACATTGTAGGCCTACAAAGCTTGGACACCCACTAGCTGGCCCTTGTAGGGTCACCAGTAAGGGTGTACACAGAGTCGAACCAAGTCGAGCTGGCCTCAGCTTGACTCGGCTCGGCCACTAGTTGACCCCAGCTCAAACTTAGCTTGGCTTGGTCTCTAAGCCTGACTGGCCAGCTCGGCTCAATTCAATCAACAGCTCGAGCTAGTTCAAGTCGAGTTCAAGCCAAAATCGAGCTTTTTGCGGCATTTTCACAAACACATGTCATACGCTTTCAATTTCTCACTGCCTGTAAAATGGTAGCAATTATTTACAAGTATTTCATCAAACATCTTGTAAGCATCATCAAAATCAAGAAAAATTGATATTTGTTTCATATACATATATTCATTACCACTAGCCGATACATTTCGTTAAGTCATTTCATCAAAAACTTGCTGAGCAACATCAATATCAAAGAAACTAAGTCACCGAATTAGTTTGATTCGAATTGAGGTTCAATCTAAGTCAAGTCAAGCTCGGGCAAGCTCGGACTTAGATCGAAAATTTTTTGAGCTAAAAAAATCAGCTCGAACTCAGCTTTGAAACATGTTAAGCCAAGTTGAATGAGACAACCGAGCTAACACGGTTCGTGTACGCCACTTACCAGCTAAACCGCGTCCACCTTATTCCGCCTCCATATGTTGACTTTCATTCCACAAATTGGATCAACTTCGGACTTTTGTGGGCCCTTATTCGCTTCCATATGTTGACCTTCATTCCACAAATGGGGTAAAATTAGAACTTTTGTGGGCCCACCAAGGCATTTATATGGCATCCAACCGTTCATTAGATTAACCCCACCGGTATTAAGAAAATACTAAAAAAGGAAAGAAAGAAAGAAAGAAAAACAAGTGTTAGTTTAGCGCCATCTGATAATGGTGGTGATTCTCACGCGTGGAGTTTATTTGTTGTTATCCAGGCCATCCAAACTGTGGGTCCCATTACGGATGGAGAATATCTCTAAAGTTACACAGATCAAGCAATCATAGCTGTCCCAATAGTTGCTATAAAATAGATGTTCTTTTAACCATGGAATGTACGGTTAAAGATAAAATGCTGAGTGGATCAAAGTGGAAGGGAAAAATCAAACGGCTCTTTTTTTTCTTTTTTTTTTTAATCTTCTTAGTAAATAAATAAATAAATCAACCATGCTCCACTCGTAATTGAATCAGCAATTTGGACGACCTAGATTGAAGTAAATTATGACATCCTTTTACTACTGAGGAATCCACATCAATTTCTAAACTGTGTAAAACTAACACACAGAATTTCCCTCGAATGCTCTATCAATTTGGTAAAACTCAGTTTGGTGCATCTATAGAACGATCCACGCCGTTCATCCGATTTACCTGATGTTATTGGATTGTTTCCAAAAAATCATTTGGAATTATGATCATTCAGAACAATTGAATTAGACAATTTGTATTTCTCTTCTTAACGTCTATCCTTGGGCCACAAATTAAAAGCGTTAAAAAAGTCGCACTGATGAAATTTTCTTGGAATAGTTGATCTACGGTGGACCCAACAAAACAATGTTCTGAATAGACACAGCATCGAAACCGTTCATAATGTCTTCTTACTGGATTCGGATTCGGTACTGGTCGGAGCTGGAAAAGCTATGTAGCCCCATTGTTTGTTTTATCCATGCCGTCTACCCATTTTCCCATCTCCTGGTTGGGCATGAGTCAAAAATTGAGGTAGATCTATATCTCGGGTGGACCACAATACAAGAAACAGTGGTGATTGAACACCCATCATTGAAAATTTCTTTGGAGCATCCAAAAGTTTTGGATGAAGCTGATGTTTGTGTTTTCCCTTGGTCTAGGTCATTCTGACCTTATCAGCTGGTTGGATGGCAAATAAACATTACATCAGCCTCTAGGAAGTTTTAATGCTGTACATTCAATCACCACTTATTTCTTGTAGTCTGGTCCACCCAGGGTTTAGATCTACCTCTTTTTCTTTTTTTTTCATGATATGGTAAAATAGATAAACCTTACGGGTAAAACACATACAGTATGGTGGGGCCCACAGCATCGACATGTACTGAGATATCGGGTCACTACTCCGAGTCCCTTCCCACTAGGATGAACTGAAAACCAAAAATTAATAGCCCCCCACAAAACTTCAGTGGCCCAATAATGCTACAGTGGTTGGCATTTCCCTCCCAACGTTTTCTTGTCGTGTGGTCCACTTGAGTTTTGGATCATCCTCAGTTTTGGGCTTATTGTGTAAAATGAGCTGGAAAAACGGATGGAGGGAGTGGATATCTCACAAAAATTGTGGTGGCCCCACTTCTGACCACAGTCTCAGGGAATCCGCGTCCCTCGTCCGTTGAATTAATCTCAGCCAGGGTCTTATCATTCAACCGTCTGATCACAACCAAGCCAACTTCAGCTACAGATCCCTCTACGGCAACCCCACTCTTCCCATTAAATACCCACCTTACGATGGGGAACGGATTGGCTACTCCCACTGACACCAGCCAATGGCTGGTGGTCGGTGCTCCATGGGCCCCAACATGATGCATGTGTTTCATCCATGCCGTCCATATATTTTTACAGAAAAGTTTACACTATGAGACCAACAATGAGATATATCCCAATCTCAACTGGACGACATTACAGGAAACAGTGTTGAATGAGTTTCGACCATTAAAAAACATTTAGTGGCTATAAAAGTTTTGGATCAAGCTGATTTTTGCTTTTTCCCTTCATCTGGGCCCGTATGACCAAATCAACAGATTGGATGTCAAATAAACAGTACAGTGGACCTTAGGAAGATTTTAATGGTGGATATCCAATCACTATTGTTTTCATGTGGTGTGGACCACCTTAGATTTATATACCTCTAATTTTTTGAATAAAGCCCTAAAATGATCTTTAAAAATGGATTAATGGAATGGATTAAACACATACATCATGATAGCACCCACAAGGCACCGAGCACCAGCCACGGGGCTGGTGGCAGGGGGAGTCGCCAATCCGCTTCCCTTACAATGTTCGTGGCTCATTAAATGAACATGTCGGCTCATCGAACGGCACCCAACATCCAGAGCCGATTCGGTGAGGCTGTGACCCACCTTGATGTATGTGTTATATATCCATGCCGTCCATCTGTTTTTCCATCTCATTTTAGGGCATGATCCCAAAAAAAGCATGTCAAAATCTCAAGTAGACCACACCATGGAAAATAGTAATGATTGAACGCCCACTGTTAAAAAAATCATAGGGCCACCATAATATTTATTTGCCATCCGAGCTGTTGATAAGGTCACACAAATCTGGATGAAGGGAAAGTATAATATCATCAGCTTATACAAAACTCTTGTGGTCCACACAAAGTTTTTAACGGTGGTCATTCAATCACCACAGTTTCCTTTGTGTCGTCCACCTCAGAGATTTCGGTCTGCTTCATTTTTACGATCATGCTTTAAAATGAGCTGGCAAAACAGATGGACAGTGGCGCTATACAACGCAGAGATCAAGGTGCCGTGATCCTTGGCCGTGTGACCCACTGTCATGTATGTGCCCCGCATCCACTCCGTCCATCCATCTTGCCAGCTCATTTTAGTACATAATCCTAAAATCCAAAGAGATATAACCATATTGTGGATCACACCACAGGAAAAAGTGGCAAATGACCATAAGATCAAGCTGGTATTTGTGTGGTCCCTTCATCCGGTTACCCTCAAGAAGTTTTAATGGTGGATTAAATGGTTTGGAATTATATTAGATGGGATTAACACCATTATTGCACAATTATTGTATGTCCCTTAATACTATGGTATTTGGGCCATCCAATCCTCGTGTTTTGGATAAAATTCTTGGAAAAACACTAGATTAAGCAAAAACCTATTTGGTGGACCGCATGCATAAAATATATGCATCAATGAGGGGCCCACATGTGTAGTGAATTTTAAAATCCGCCAAAAATCTCACATGGGACAAAATGCAATTCCATCGCACCTTATCACAACCTTCCCATCCTTCCCTAATGCGGGAAGAAATTTAAACAAGACCAAATGTAATCTCATCCCATCTAATCCTGCATACCAAGTCGGCTCTTAGTGTGGTCTACCTAAGAATTGCATTTGCTTCGCTTCATGTATCATGCTCTAAAATGAGCTGCAAAATGGATGGACAGCATAGATTAAGGCACATACAACACGTTGGGTCCTACAATCAAGGATCAACCAAAATTTATGCCAAAGTGGCCAGGAGAAGCTGCGCGATCTTGCGGCTCAAATTATATGCATTCTTTTATTTCTTATGTACTAAATTGTAACACCTCGAATTTTTGCCAACCTGGGGTTAGACGTACTTAGGCAATGGGTCAACCTCATCACTCTTAGGAATCAATTCCAAAGCCAAAGAAATCACTTAGAACCAAATTCCTTTAGAAATTAAACGTAAGTTAGCTAGCGCTACGCTACAGTGGCTGTGAAATTGTCCCTGATCGCTTTAAATACGTTCTATAAGATCCAAAACTTGTACAATCGTTGATGCTACGTTACCCTAAAATCAAGGATCAAACTTTAAACCGGTTTGTTCTCGGGAACCCTTTGAAACTTTGTATTGGATCTAGACCACGCGTTGAAAGTCCGATATCTAACATCTTAGACCGTTATAACCACATGGCTGGACTTGACAATCGTTTCGAAAATCAAGGCCAACCGACGTTCAGA
Source organism: Magnolia kwangsiensis (assembly GCA_037074715.1). NCBI lineage: Eukaryota > Viridiplantae > Streptophyta > Magnoliopsida > Magnoliales > Magnoliaceae > Magnolia > Magnolia kwangsiensis. The sequence goes on along the minus strand of CM073575.1, from coordinate 139,316,142 downwards.
GGTTATTTCATTGAGCCTGGAGTGAAGAGAGTGAGAAAAGGGTTAGATTTGAAAATTTTAATTCAAATCTAGCACGTGACTTGGCGCGTTATTATTAAGCGTTCTAACCGTCAGAATTCAGCCAAATTACACCCTCGGATCAGGAAAAATTTCTCTTTCATATCATGAGACTTGTAGACCTGATCTAGGTGCGATGACCGCTGAACTGAAATTGGACCGCCACGTGCGATCTGCGAACTCTTCCGGTCTGAAAACTTGATGTGTGCTAGATCCAATATGCATGAGCTTAAGTTCGACCGCATTCAGCCAGGGGACCTCCCGAAACACTCTTTTGGACCAGAACAGCCTCGATTTGGTTATACCTCAAGTGAGCTTTGTTCCCAAGCCTAATTTGGGAAGGTTTTAGGCTATAAAAGAGCTTTAAACCCTCTCACAACCCTTTTATCCGAATTTGCTTGAAACCCTAGGAAAAGAGAGAGAAAAAGTGAGAGATTGTGAGAGAGTGTGGGAGAGATCTTCCCGCCACTTGCTGCAGCTGTTGCACGTGGTAAAGCAACGCATCCCAACCACTTTGCCGGTGATTCCAACGCATTTCTAGGTAAGGAAAACCCTAACCACTTGCTGATTTAAGGTTCCGTCGATTCCAATAGCGAAGTAGCTTATACATCTTGTGTATTGGGTTGCCTGTTCACCGTAGACGAAGTGTATACGCTCCGTTCGGAACGATACACATCTAGGGTAAAAAGGTACGGATTTTAGACGCTTTGATTGACTGATTTCAAAGCTTTCAATGTCATTTAATAGTAGATTATCGACGACAATGCCGTTTGACATGTACAACATGCTGTCCGTTTTCCGTTTCGTAAACGTACGGTAAATATGAGATTTAGGGTATTTTAGTCATTTGTAGAAAATACTGCTTACGTCCAATTTTGATAAAATGTTTGCCATGACTATTTATCGTGTTAGAATATTAGGAATGCGTGCATGATTGGTTTGGCGAAAAGATTCGCCCTTAAGCGCACTTTGAGACGACATACGCTATGTAGACTAAAGTGTGTAGTCTAAGTGTTTGTATAAATGTTTGTATTAGTATGTATTGAGTAAATGGTGTTGTGTAGGAGTTTTGAGATTGAATTCTCAAGTAATATGCTGATGTAAATGATTTCCATCATGTTGGCTATATGTATTGATTTCATTATATACATGAAATGCATGTGTGGGATGATTTGCTTAAGTTGTATGTTATAACATGTGTCAACATGTTTACAATGTTGTACTTCATTTCTGTTACTCACCTATGCTTACTGATGTTGATGCACAAATATTTGGGGCTATGACCTAGTCCAGACAGTCGGTAATGGATCGAATTCGTGGTTGGTTTCTATGTACCACAAAGGACGCGTTGATGAACGCGAGTCGTGTTTTGGGTTGGCGGCAGTGGTTAGGCCACACGAAGTGTTTCATACACTTCATGTCGTTCAGCTTGAGATGCGCTCGTACTAGTCGAGCCCTTCAAGTAACCCGACTAGCCATTGTATGTTCACCATGTATGAGTCATAACTGCTTGAACCTAGGGTACTGAACTTACCATTGGAAATCCTGTTAACTATGGTACCTTGATCCATAAAGACTCATGAGCCGGGCATGGTGGTATGGGACACCGTGGTCGAGCTGTCGCCTACGCTGGGGCCACAAACCTCCCCATAGTGACCAGTGAGCACCCTACTCTGAGCAGATTATGGTGGTATGGGATACTATATTCTTACTGTCGGCCTACACTGATTGGTGACGAGCCCTTTGTAGTGACCTTGAGTTTATCCTGATACCGCATGGGGGCGACGAGTCCTGATGCAGTCTTAAGGATAATTAGGCCTGTATTGATAAGGTGATGGGGGAGCTGTGCAACGAGTGCGAGCAACATCCCTGGCAGCCCTTGCAGCGACCTACAAATATAACATCGTATGATATTACTAGGAGTGACGACCCTAGACAGGATTTGTGTTGGGATTGATATAAGAAAAGTACCTTTAGTTTTTCAATATTGCTGTATGAAAAGGACTAATAATAACTCGGTAATCATATCAACATCATATTGCATGTGCCTGGAAGATGTGAAGCACTGAGCGGTACGCAAGCATGCCGCGGACGCAGATGGTGCCGTATGAGGGAGAATGTCGGTGAGGGCATCCATCATGTCATGTCATATTGCATTAACAACAGTATTTAGGAATGTTTGATTAATTGCTTTACTATTATCGCATGATTGATTTGAGAATATGCTAATCTTTGCTTTATGATTCTACTGAGTTAATTACTCACTCCCACGTTACGGGACGGTGTTGCGCACACCAAACAGTTTCTATTTTAATTGCAGATGATGGCGATGCTTGCGAAGCAAAGCCGGACTTGATGATGAGGAGGAGGATCCCTCCTATATGCAGGTTCTGATTGACGGGGTTACAGGGTTACTGATTAAATGCCAATATACTTGGTATTTTGCCTTTTTCTTACACACTCATGTATATTCTTTTTATCATTTTTGGAGTATACATGTATATGTTTAACCTGGTAACATGTTCACACTCTGGAGACCCATAACAGTTCATATACTTTATATATCTATTACATTCTTCTGCTTACTGATTTAACTGTCTCTGGAGTATGATATGCTGTTTTGGTCTAATCCTACTCATGTTTTCTGCACTAATATGAATAACATTCATCCATCATTGAAAATGTTGCATAAATGATGTTCTGGAACTCGAAAGTGGAGTTTTTGCTCGACCCTCGATTTTTGGGATGTTATAGTTGGTATCAGAGCATGATTGAGATTAAACTGGACCTGAGTTATGGACACGCGACGTACGTTGTCTCTCCTTTGACTTAGGTGGGTGCGAAAGGAACCTAAAAACATTTATAGGATCGTAGTTTCGCCAATAGGCGAAGTTTACTCAAGTCGATCGTCCGATCAAGTCCGTAAGGCATCTATGGTCGCGTGAAGCGACCTAAGTAGCTTGTAGGTTGTTAGTAGGCGGGTTTGAGATGTTTTCAGAAGCATTTACAAACCCTAAAATGCATGTCCTTAGGTCGTGGGATAACCACAACCCTTACACTCAATCGCTAGGGCTTAAAAACCCCGTTTCACCCAATTTCTTCAGAATCCTTCCTCTCACCACCCCATTCTTCAATTCTTTCTCAATCTTTTCATGTTAAGCGTTAATCCTAATCTGAAAATGATATAAAATCATATTTAGGCAAAATTTTACAATGAATAGTAAAAATACGTGAAAATTAGCCTTTTTGCCATTCCAATTTTAAAATCTTTCGTAACAGATGGGTTAGTTGGATGGATAGTTCCTCCTACCCCAAAATCATATGTTACATGATGTATAATTTCATTCTGGTTTACAGACTGGCCCCGGAACACCCCAAATAGAGTTTTGGCCTCTTTAGGCCAAACCACAATGAACTGAGGTGGGGCCCATATATATTTGGGGTCCCTAGGGCAAGGGGGACCCAACCCATGTGGCCTGACCGACCGAATTGGTGGCCAGCCGGCGATGGCATTGCCGATCCGGCGATGCATCGTCGTACATCGGGCCCCACGTGAGCCGTGCGTCGGGCGCACGCCCTAAATGGGGTAGGGCACCCCTCCTAGGTAGGGTTCGTCCGTTAAAATCCCTCCAAAAGCATACCCCCTTCATAAAAAACGCTCCCACGCCCTCCCTTTCACATTTTTCTTGCTGTCACATCTCAACACTCAGCTCCAAACTACTCCCAGTCCCATTTTCTGTTAAAAACGATCCCCCTCCATCGTCCACAGCAGTGGACAGTCCTCTCCCTCTTCAATCTCGTCCGTTGGAGCTCCTACAACCCCCAAAACGTGGCTAAAATCGGGTGGAGTTCTAAACCCTCTTATTCTTTCCTTTTCTTTTTAAAAATCCAGCCCTTGGAAGCTTGAAGCATCCCTCTACAACGCCCAGATTCACTTCAGTCCGTTTGGGCAGCCATTTCTCCCCATTTTCCTCATTTTTCATGGCTTTTGTTGAAGCCATTTTGGCTCTTTTCTCTTTCTCCACCATTCTCTCTTTGATGGGGAAGAGGAAGACTGCCACAGACGAGGTTGGGCCTAGTCGCCCTGCACAATCGAGAAGGTCGAGAGGTGCCGCCGCCAGCTCGAGCGCCACCGCAAGTCCAAGCATAGCTCGTGAGTTTCATACAAAACGAGATTTGGATCCCCATGCTCACATAGGGCAAGTGCTGTTAGCAGAGATGCCTCATGGCGATTATACTGACCGTAAGGTACTGTTTGAGGCCCATGTGGATGAACGGCTCTTCGATGAATTTCTGTTGTTTGAGCGTGTTGAAGTTGCACACTGGGGTCTGCTCTTTGAAGCACAGTCCCGAGCAAACGTGAGCACCGTTCCTGCCTTCTATGTTCGTATCCGGGATCCTACGTTGGAGCCATTGCAGTTCAAGATTTCCTTTGATAGAGACCGGATGGCTACGATCGATGTTCGGTTGATAGCTCGCATTTTGAAGGTGTCTCTTGGTGAAGTTCATCCCAGTGCTAAGAATCTGAAGAGTAGGTGTGAGTGAGATCGCCGTACTAGATTCCTATGTGGTAGTCTGGTTCCATGACAGCCTAATAATAGCCTCTTGGCGTCTCATATGTCAGATGATTTGCGCCTGCTGCACCACATTTGCACGTTCAACGTATATCCCAGGTCGACCAACTGCTGTGAATGTACACACCTCATGGTCGATTTCTTATATCAAGTGGGCCAGGGTGAAAATGTGTGCATGGCCACGTTTATATTGCGACAGATCGTCCTCATAACAAAGTCGAGAAGAACGTCAGAGTCGCTTCCTTTTGGCCAGCTCATATGCAAGATCGCGCTTGAGTTTGCGTATAGACTTGGGCCGGAGTTGCCAGTACCGATTCACCACATTGACGAGTCTACTATGGACAAGATGAAGATCGGGCCTAGGCAGCGTGAGGCTCAGCTTGATGAGGATAGCGAGGGCGATTATGATAGCGAAAAGGATGCAAGTGAAGAAGAGGCTGGGGCAGAAATAGAGGAAGAAGCCTAGGTAGAAGAAGAAGAGGAGGCTCAGGATACTGATGAGAGCCCTCCTCCAGCGACTCGGGCTACTAGAGATGCTCATAATGCCCGACTCAAGGAGAATCAGGTTACCCTGCGACAGGAAGTCCAGGAACTTCGGGCCGAAGTTGAGGATACTAAGGCCTTCATGAAGAGAAAATTCGGCAAGGTGACTCGCACCTTAAAGGCGATCCTGTGTTGCTTGTAGGATAAGGGTGCTCCTCCTCCATCGCCCGACTCAGACTAGTGATCTAGATCCAGATATCGCGGGTTGTAGTTAGTTGTTTCCTGCTTTCTGTGTGTAAGCCTGATAAGGCTAGTAGTTTGCTTATGTTGCTGTAGTAGCTGACTGGCTTAGCTCCCATACATTTCTTGTCATGGTACATGTAAGAATATGTCTCCTGTATTGTGACAAATTTTGATTTAATGAAATGCATGACATTTTCCAACTTGTTATGTGAATGTTTGTGTAGTGGTTTGGGCTTAATATAGCCGAATTTGTTAGATGGAGTGCATGCCGTTTAGGTCACTGTAAGGTATTGTCCCTAGATCGGGTATATCTTATGGCTTCCACGACCATGTTGTAAATTTTGGTATTAAACCTATGAAATTAATTTTTATCCTAACCCACCCTCCTACCAAGCATGCCACTTCCAATCCCGACATGGGATTAGGAATGCAGTTCCATTTAACACAACTTAATGCTACTGGCCATATAGGCCCTTGGCGTTTTGGACCTAGTGTTAGCACTCCTAGATTTGAAGGATCTGACGACATAGGAAATCCAATTCCATTTAGATAATCTTGATCCTAAGTGATAGAACAATTCCCTGTACTAGTAATGGTATGAAACCATTTAGCGTATAAGCTTAGGCTGTAGATTACAGACTAGTCTACTAGTTATCTTGAGTAGAGTAAAGCCTATAGATGCTAAGAAATAGTAGGTTAGATTTGGTTGGAATGAGACTCCCTTCCTTGGGTAGATCCTCGTAACATTCATAGGCTCCTTTAGTAACTCTCAGGAAGCTTATGTATCTTGGAACCATTCACTCTCAGGAAAAACTTATAAATCCCTCAAAATGAACTTAGAATAAACCAGCACGCCCCTTTGAATTGCCTTTCCCAAGGGCTTAGTGTATTCGGGGACACGGAGTAAAGGAACGGTATGTAAGCGATGTATTCGCGGTTTGAATCGACTTCTTAATCCTAGTGGTTACCAATAAATCCAATGCTCTGATCAAGCAGGAGATCGACATCGACTCGGATTAAGAATTGATACAACGAGTTTTCTGTCCTGATTAGACAGAAGGTTCAACGTATTCGGCTCAGACCCATTACACAACTTTTCTTCCGTGTTAGCTCGACCACATACAATCGAAAGTTATTGCTTTGCCTTTGAGAAATGTTGAGGACATCTAGCCAATAGAGAGTAGGCTTATTTCTACAACCATAGGTACCAATGCCACAGAACGCATCACTAACAAAGGAAGGCCAACGTAGTGAGAGGTTGTTTTCCATTTTATGTCAAGGATAGCCCCTAAGTTGCACCTCATTCCGATATACGAAGCGATGCATAGATTCTTGAACTTTAAGTAGAACCAAGTTTTAAGGGGGGTAGAACGTATTGAGTCCAATCTAGTTAGGTCAGCCAATGCAACCGTTAGATCAGAGTGGCGCAGCGGAAGTGTGGTTAGCCTCTTCCCCACTGGCCCAGGATCGAAACAGCTGAGTTAGGTTCTACGTAAGGTTAGGTCATTAAATAGGATTTGAACCTTCCTTAGAAAAAGTACTCACTACCCTTAGCCAATTTTGGGGATGAAATTTTATTTTAAGGGGTAGATTGTAACACCCCGAATTTTTGCCAACCTGGGGTTAGATGTCCTTAGGCAATGGGTCAACCTCATCACTCTTAGGAATCAATTCCAAAGCCAAAGAAATCACTTAGAACCAAATTCCTTTAGAAATTAAGCGTAAGTTAGCTAGCGCTACGCTAGAGTGGCTGTGAAATTGTCCCTGATCGCTTTAAATACGTTCTACAAGACCCAAAACTTGTACAATCGTTGATGCTACGTTACCCTAAAATTCAGGATCAAACTCTAAACATTCATCCATCATTGAAAATGTTACATAAATGATGTTCTGGAACTCGAGAGTGGAGTTTTTGCTCGACCCCCGATTTTCGGGATGTTACAGTCATGTAAATCTTGTGTTTGTTTTTTTTTTTTTTTTTTACATTGGTTTGTATAAGTCATTATAGGCAATCTCTTATACATTTTAAATGTAATTGCAATTTTTTCTTTTTGCTTACTTGTCTATCATATGCTCATCTACTTACTTTGATAATTGAAAAAATATATACTCAAATTTGACCATCCTTTAAAGTTAACAATCGGGTTTTTGAGAAATAAGTTATATTCTCGGATATTGAAAAGTCGGGGCGTTACAATTTCCTTTTCCGTTGTAAGATGAGGGAGTCAATTTATTCAAAAGAATACCCACTTCAGACTTATCATATTTATTAAATCATTTTCTCATTTCAGTCAGAAAAGCTTTGGCATTATCTGTTTTAGGCATGAAACCCTTCGTATATTCAAAAATCGAATACTTTATGACTTTCAGGCATATATCATTTGATCTAAACCATACCTCCTATCGATTATAGTCTGCTTCAGTGGCATCATCAGATGATTTTGGCGGTTCTGGTATTATCAGGGCAAGATTTAATTGCAGGCAGCTCAGGACAACTTCAATGGAGTCCTTCTATTGAGCATAATTAGATCCATTTAAGGCAGGAACTTGATGCGTATTAGTTGGAATTGAGACTGAAATAGAAGAGATACATGTATGCATACATTAGTCCATTATTTCATAAAGTAATTCATGAATGTAAACTAATATCATGCAAAGTTAATCAATTTAGTTGCTAAGAGAGGCATCAACTGAATTATCCAGGGTAAAGATGGGCCTAACCATCATATCCTACAGAGAATCTTTTACATCATCACCATTCCTCCTGTGAGAGGTAATGATAACATGTCAGTGATCCTTCTGAACATGAAACTAAGTAATGTTAATGATGTAAAATTGAGACACTCAACACCTGTGGGTGTGATGAGTCTTTCAACATTACATTACCACCATCATTTACTTCACCCGTTCACATGACTGTTAAACGGTAATCATTTGTGTTTTCGTTACCGTATGCATGAAAACGTGAACGCAACTATATGCAATCCTCTTAATCCCAATGTTACAAGTCTGTACCTATATAAATTTTCATCGATTGAGGTCACTATGGTGGCTAACACAATCAAATCCATCATTACAAATATAGACTTAGGATTGTGATTATAATCTTGTCTCTTAATGGATTATATCTTAATTAGTTTGATATGGCCCACAAGATGATTAGTATTAATCATTGGAAAAATAGGAACCTTAAAGTGAAACATACGGATAGGTTTCACATCATATATTCCAATGGTCCATATCAACTTCTAAGGATGGGTGAAGGCCCTATAATAGGGCCGAATCAATACTATAATCAGATCAGTTCATCATTAATGAGCATTATATTTTCAACATCCTCATGATAGACGGTTGTCACTAAATAATTCAGATGGATTGATAGAATAATATCGTCTATCCAGCTAATGAAACAGATTGCTCATTGTGGACACTATAGAATGGGCCAAGGTGTGCTAAACGGGCCCATAATAGAAGTCAGGCCCAAAACCTAATAAAACAAGGCCAGGATGCTCATTATCGGGTCCAGAAGGCGGATCCATTACTTAAAATGGGCCCTGGAATGAACATCAGGCCCATCTGAAATTTGAACCTGTGTATATCAAATCGGGTTCGAAACTGAACCCGAATAATAAAAATCGGGTCCGAAACTGCCCGAGATGACAAAAGGTCGTTCTCGACCTAATAGCATCCGAAAATACAGTCCTTCTCGACTGTTAAAGAGCAAAAGCTGGGAGAAAGCTGATGGGAGTGCTCCACCGCCAGCGTCTGCAAGAAGACCTTCTCCATGCGACGGCCCTCTCCATGTGACTATAATGGCTACCGTAAAGAGAGATGGAGGCACTAGTGGTGATGGAGATAAAGATGCACATCCATGGCTATCTCCCAGAAATTTAGGTAAGGTTATATAAAATCCCCAATTTGGGATTATTGGATTCAAATCTGAGCTCTGAAATTAGGAATTTGAAATCCCTAATTGCTATATTTGGAATTTGAATTCGAAATCTCTAAGGGCCTGTTTGATTTTAAGGGAAGAGGGGAAAGGGTAATTATTACCTTTTCCACTGATTGAAATTTCAAACCCATTTTCATCTCGAAAATTGGTCCGAAAAAAGGTGACTTGCATTCGTGGACCCCACTGTGATGTGCATGACATATCCACACCGTCCATCTGTTTTATCATAAGATTTTAGGGCCTAAGTCCAAAATTGAGACAAATGTAATGCTCAAGTGGCCCATATCGAAGGAAACAATGGCCTTAAACGTTCGCCATTAAAACTTATTTTGTTTATTGGGCCCACATTTATGTTTATTTGTCATTTAACCTGTTCATGAGGTCATAAAAATATTGATAAGGGGTAAACATAAATATCAGCTCCAGCCAAAACTTCAAAGGGCCACATAAATTTTTATACGGCAAGCATTTAATTTCCACTGTTTCCTGTGGTGTGGTCCACTGGAGCTTTGGATCTGCCTCATTTTTGAGTTCATTCACTAAATGAGGCTGACATATAGGATGAATAGTGTTGATACATCATGTACATCACAGTGGACCCTATATTCATTTGGCAGCCATCCTTGATTTTAATGCCAAAAATCTGAGCAGCCAACGTAGGCGCAAGAAAGGATGGTGTAATTCCTTGGTAAGTAATTATTACTTATTTACCAGGTAATTTCCATTTCCTTCTAAAATCAAACATGCCCTAATTGTGATTAGAAAACCCTAATTTCTAAATATGGATTTGGGGATTCGAAATCCCTAACTCTGGATTCTGTATTTGGGATTCAAATCCCTAATTACTGGATTAAAATCCCTAATTGGATGTCTGTAATTAGGGGTTCAAATCCAAAATCCCTAATTTAACTGGATTTGGGGATTTCGAAATCCTTAACTGTATGACTGGATTTGGTTTTATATCTAAAATTCCTAGTTTAACTGGATTTGGGGTAATAGAACTGAAATCCCCAATATGGGATTTGAGATTTCAAATCCCTAATTTCTCTTATTTCTAAATTTAGAGAAAAAAATTTCTAATTAACTGAATGGGTTTCGAATTGGAAAACCCTAATAGCTAATATGGGTTTCAAATTCGAAAAACTCAATTACTGATATGAATTTGTAATGGATGAATCTGATCATCCATGCCTTTGCATAGTTGGCTCTGATACAACTGTAAGATTATCTAGATGCGGAAATCCCAGAGATCTACTGTGCATAGGACATGGAGATATAGGGTTAGGATTGTTTACCTAACTGAGATGCCATTGCTGAGAATAATAGAATACCAATGTTGTAGTCTTCCTCTTCTTCACACTAGTATACAGAATAATAAATGGGACTTAGGGTTCTGTCGTTGTGTAGGATCGGGGACTCAGCTCTTCTCTTATATGGAAGCTGAGACGGTGAAAGTTTGAATCCCATCATAACTCTCTCTCCCCTGCTCCACATTTTTGTGTTCTAGTTCAACTCAAACAACCCTATATAGCCCTGCGTAAGGCTATAGCACTCCACCCCTAACATAGAGTATATGTGTAAATCACATGAAGTGGGGTCCACTAGTTTACATAATCACATAGTCCAACATACAAATCAATCTACACCGTTGATCAATAAGGGCCACCACATGGAGTTCTTACATGGAGTGGATTTCACATACATTTTTGTGGTCCTTGCCATTTTTAACCATTTTTATACTTTCCATAGAAATAGATGGTAACAAAGAGATTGCTTAATTACACGTGGACAGGTCATCTTTCAATCAGGATTATCTATCTAGTGAGACCTACTATATATAGAAATTGATTGAAGATATACATTGATCATATGATCTTACCCATCCAAGCAGTGGTCTTCATATTGATGGTGATATTTCTAAAGCAGGCAAGGAGAATTAAAGCCATTTTAAAGGTGTTGTGGACAGCTGAGATTTTACCTGCTCAATGCCATTTTCTTCTATTTGAGTAGACTGTTAGTGCATCTCTTTTCTTCACAAGTAGTTTAAATGATGTAAATTAAGGTATTATCAAGTAGCTGATTCAAAGTTTTATGTTATCCATGATGACTTTGTGACTTCCACTCCGTACATCTATTTTACTTACTCATGTGAATATGTCATCTGAAAAATGAGGCAAATTTAAAACTAATTAGGTAGAACGTAGCACCAAAAAACATGTAGATGAGTCACCCACCTTTGAAATCATAACATCTTCTCTTAGTAAAAAGTCTTGGACAAGTTGAACCCACGGCTCAATGATAAAATGGATGGATCAATCCTCAAAAATATTTGTTGGGTCCCACTTAAGACTTTGAGCATACATGGCATGTGTAGGACACTTCCAACCTGCCCCACTATGCAGAGTGACCTGACCCAAAAGTTGAGCCAGTAAACTCATCAGGTAAAGATCAGGAAAGCCTCTACTCACAGCGAGTGTTCGACGAGATGAGAGAGATGCTGTTATTAGGTTATGGATCGCCGACAATGAATCAATTTCTCCACAAATAGAGATGAGGAGTATTTTTAGTTCAGATGTTCCAAATATGGACAATTTCTTTTTGAACCATCTTAATTGTATACTTATCTCATGCAGTAATTTCAAGCCATCAAGCAATAATTGGGGACCATCTAAGGTCATATTGTCCACATATGTACACACATATACTAACAATTGGGAATTATCATGTCCACCAAAATGGTGGGCCACAGCTTAATGTATTACATGTACGAGCGACTTAACCTAACACGGAGTTAGAACAGCCGCAACAGCCATGATGAGACCAAAAAATGCCACGGCAAGGACAAGGAGCTGATCATGATGGGCCCGCAGCAAGACATGGCTAGCCTCGTCGCCGTCGGGAGAGACCATGGTGTTGTTTACAAGTGGTAGCTCCTTGGATGTGTTAGGATGCCCGCCATTTGATGATTGACGCCCGCCTCACTGCAAAACAAATGAATGAATGAATGTTTAAAAACTGCTTGATGGATATGATGATCCACATTTCTGAGGTCCAAACCATTCATCGAGTGGGCTCATATAGAACATGCTTTTGTGAAATTAAAAAGCATGTGGGCCCATTCATCAGCCTAGCCACAAATCACATTGAATATTGGACCTTTGGTTGTTTCTTTTTTCTTTCCATGCATCCATTTCTCCCATGCAAGAGCTGCCCAAGTGAAGATCATCCCACATCTTGATGTATACATACAATAGATAGATTTTTTTTACACACGCACACACACCCCCACACACTCAAGCCGTAGTGGGCTTTCACCACCTATGGATACTCGAACCCTTGACCATGTGTTGAAACTCCTGAGAGTCGGCCACCCGAGCAAGAGCAAGGATCCACACACACATAGCATTGTAGGTTAAGCTTAGCCTTGGAGAGGAATTATAACATGCTCAAGGCATATAGGGCTCATGACCCTCTCATTGTAAACATGGCTTGATGTACTTGTTGGTTATGGGCTCTTAGGGCTTTCTTGTGAGCAACTAATAGTGAGTGAGACCCACACTTTGCTTCCTATTTTTCTTTTTTTATTTCTCTATGCAGTTTGAAGTTGAATTTAAACAATTCTAAGCATAAATTCAATTTCAAACTAGAAATTGGGATGCAATGAGATTAGATGAGATCGAGTAACTTCTAAAAAGATGCGTTCTCGTTAATTCTATCCTAAAGTTGTGAATTATCAAAGAAAAAATTGAAGAGATAGTATATCCATGCATTCTTTCCATCTGACCCATCTCTTATACAATCTAAGTCATTGATCATAATTTATGGTCATCTGTTTATACCCAGCTGAACACGGCTAGATTGAACCGTCCAAAATGTGTCACATGGTACCCATGCCACATGTACATTTGGTGAAGATCCACTTCAACTAGAGTTAGAAGCGTACACATCTACACAGTCAATCTACATAGCACAACAATGTTTATCATTAGTTTCTAGTTCTTCCACTTTTGTCCAGCCACATTGCAGAATGTCTGGAATTTAGGTTAGCTAAAATCACTATTGTTCAGCGTCATCATAGCGATATGCATAGGAGTAGTATAAATATCTGTAACATGCCATCATCCGATCCTTGATTAACCGAGTCCTTACTTAAAAGATCAAACCTCGATCACATCCTACTAGCCATCTGCGTCTATCGTTTATCTAAACAAGTAGTCACATGTATTTATCTTCTGTTTCTCTAGCTATTCTGTTTATCTACTGATTATACGAAGCTTCGAATACATATCATATTTTTAATTTATCATTGTTCTATTAAGAAATACAATGCCTGCAACCACTGTTGAAAGAAAAGTCCTTCATCTAAGGCAAAACTACTCATTTAAAATGACTAGTACTACCCTTTTAAATCGCCTTATCTCTATAACTACCGAGTGCTGAGAAGGTGGCCAGTCCCTCGAATTTGGTCTTAATTGATCTATCTCAATTGGGGTCACCAGTGTTTAATCGAACTTGAGTTAAGTACGAATCTAGCATGTCACGCTATCCTAACTGCACATGGTTGACTGAATACAAGTCTTCGTTAACAAGTTTGGCCTCGTGTTTATTTGAATGGTGAAACACTGCCATAACTGTAAATTAAGGCCAATGGCTACCTGACATGCTTTCTACCTAACATAGATTCTATCTTAGCTTTCTAGATGTCAAAATCTCAAAGTATGGGACGTGTCAATCCATCGGCTTACTAAGAGCTAACGGTCTCTATTTATAAATCTAGCATGACGACTGCCATTCAGGGGGGAGAGAGACGGAAGGAGCCAGTGAGAGACTATAAGAGGAGATGTTAGGACAGATACTCTTATCTGAGTACTTATGAGAATCTTGATCAACGCCAAGGCCTTGCCCAACTCAGGAGGCCAGCTCTAGGAAAAACAGTCAACTAAAGACGCTAGGAAAGTCAAAGAGTAGGTTGGAATTGGGAATATCCAATTATGCCTTTTAAACAAAAAATGGTATTTGATCTCTCATTTTCTTTCCAACGTTTCAATGAAACTTAGATTGCGTTCCACTCCATATATACTTAATATATTTGCATCATCAACTCACATTTTGATTTTTCTTCATTTTACATCTCTTTTACCTTATTACATTTGCCTACTCGGGAACTCCATGAAAGCCACATTCATATTTCTTTTTTACTTGCCGTATTTCCCTTTTGCCTACTCAAAGTCATTTGACTCTGCAAAATTAGGATAAGAACTTTTCTTTACATCATTATTAAATAGACAGAGTCCATCTCTGTCATTTACATCCGCTCATCCTCAATTCTAAACCTTTCACCTTAACCTGAACACTAAAGAGTATTTTGGACTATAAAAGCCTAAATCTGACTACAAATACACCATCAAGCATCCAAAGCTTCCTACCGTGTAAAAATCTAATTGCAATGAATATTTAACTGATGACTAATCAACCCAAGTGAACTATACATCTTCAATATTCAGATCTAAAATACAAATTCAATCATATGTTGGAATCTTCATCATATCCACTGAATGACATCAAACAAGGACCATCATTATAATTCATAAATGATCACCAACGAATCTATTAATTTACTTTTCACATTTGGATATGTTTGAACTTATTTCCAAAGTACCTGGAGTATCCAGCATTAATCCTAATCCTATCAACTCTACCAACTTAAAAAGTATTTAGTAGTTATTTGTAAAACATAACTATCAACGGTAGGCATTCAATCCAGACTGTTTCCGTAGTGTGGTTCATTTGAATTTTTAATCTACCATTTTTAAAGCTTACCGCATGATTCATGAAAACAGATGAACATAGATAAAACACATACATCATGTGACGGCCCCATAGAGCCCCCTGTACGGACCGTCTCTAGTCATATGCGGATTGCTTGTGGTGCCGGGCACAGGAAGCTGTGTGTGGCCTACAGCGATGTCCGTGACAAATCCACTCCGTCTAAGATTAGGTAGAACCAAAACTCATGTGGGCCACACCACACTAAATAGAGGAGATTGAACGCTCACCATTGGAAGCCTTTTGGCAGATCCGAGTGGTAATAATCCTGAGAACGGTTTGGATGGCATACAAACATCATGGTTAGCTCTAAGAAGGTTTCGACTTCCCGATGTTTGTGTGGTCTGGCGCACATGAGTTTTGGGTCTGCCTGATTTTTAATCTCCTGCCTTACTCTGATCTTTTGAAACTGATGGATGCAGTGGACAGAGCTACGGGTGGCACACGAAGTTCCTTTGTCCGGGACACAGGAAATTAGAAAATCAGTCCGCAATCAGCGGCGAAATTGCCTCCAGCACCCGCCGCACGGATATCCTTGCGCCACGATGTGGCACAAGTTCTGTGGGGTCCACCGTGATGTATATGCTTCATCCACAGCGTCCATCGAATTTTTTCAACTATTTTAGCTCGTGATCCAAAAATTGATGCAAATCCAAGTCTCAATTGGATCACACCATAGAAAACAATAGAGATTGAGTGTCCACCGTTGAAAACTTCTAAGGGCCAAGATAGCCCCATCGACATGGCCCACCGGAAACAAACAGCTAATCAGTTCATTTCAAAGAGAACTCACTAACATAATTCGCGGAGACGCACGTAAACGTTGCATTCGTGTCGTCGTACTGTTAACTGAACGGCCGCGGGCACGCTTCTTTGAAGAACTCGGGATACGAAGACGAGGTGCCGTTCGTCCCGTAAATACGCCCGCAGCAATACCGCAGTCCACCGAACATCTGGCACGCGCTCCTGCAGGCCATGATCTCGTTATCACCCGCAACCGTCACACGCAGGCTGCTTTCCAGTCATCCATTCAGGTACTTGTGACATTATGAACAGGTTGGATGGTAAATAAACATCATGGTAGGCCCTAGGAATGTTTTAATGGTGGGTGTTCAATGTTTACTGTTTTTTTGTGGCGTGGTCCACTTGAGATTTAGATCTGCCTCTTTTTAAGATCTTACACTAAAATGATCTTTAAAAACTGAGGGACGGCACAGATATGCGACACATACATCATGGTGCCCCCACGTTTATGGAAACGTACACTTGCCCGTAGATGTTATTACCTAATCCACTTTCTGTTAATACGGGAACGTAAGATTTTTCTCGGAGAAATTTCCAACTGTACGACCAGTATGTGGCCCATTTCCGAGACGGAGCCCACCCCATTTTACTTTCCACAGATACTCCCCAGGTGTACGGACGCCTTCCCAAAGGTCGAAAATGCCCCCTGCTTTTTCCTTCAAGCGGAACGGGCGCTGCACGCTCATCGAACTCCGAATTATGCGAATGGTTCAAAAGAGATCAACGTTACATGGGCCCCACAGTTATGTATTTATTCTATCCACAACGTTCATCCATATTTCGAGATCATTTCGGAGCATTATCCCAAAAAAAAAATCATATCCAAATATCAATTGGACCACACCACAAAGAGTAGCAGAAAATTGATTTTCACCGTTGAAACTTTTGTAGGGCCCACCATAACATTTATCTTCCATCCAATCTATTCATGAGGTCACAAAGACCTGAATGGATAGGAAAAATAAATTTCAGAATGATCCAAAACTTCCGTTACCCCTGAAAGGGTTTCAACGGTAGACGTTCAAAGCAGAATGATAATGACATTTGCTATGGTTAGACATATAGTTACGGATTATAACCGTAGCCATAGATACCATAATCTGTAGCAAAAGAGTCCACCTGGGGTGAGCGCGCCGAACTGCCCCCCCCCCCCCCCGCACCACTTACTGGCCTGTCCGGGAGGGCCACGCCCATAGGGTGGTCCCTATGGTTACGGATAATAATCATAACTAAAATCCGTAGCAATAGATTTTTTATTTTATTTTTATGTTTTATTATTATTATTTTTTTACATGGAGAGCTTTTTTCTACCTATAATTTTCTCTAACACATATTTATATAAATATGTATAAATAAGCATATAAAATTTTTTTCTCTTTTTTTTTTTTTTTCCATTTCTTCCTTTATTCATTTAACAAGAATATCTTCTAAACTAAAATTAGTTACTTGATGTACCCTATATGATTTTGGGGTAGGAGAAGCTACTTTAACCAACCAATCTGGTTATTTTTCAAGATTTCATCAACTCGATGATCGAAAATCCATTTCATTCACTTAGCGGTCAATTTTGTTCATTTCATTTACATGCATTTCACGGTCATTTCGCTTCAATTCATGATCACTTCCATGCATTTCACGGTCATCCGAAATATTTTTGTGTTGATTCACGGTCATTTCGAAGCATTTCGCGGTCAATTGCCTTCACTTCACGGTCATTTGTAAGCATTTCGCGGTCAATTCGCTTTAAACCATGATCATTCCAATGCACTTCACGGTCGTCCGAAACAATTCCGTGTCGATTCACGGTTATTTCGAAGCATTTCACAATTAAACTCCTTCACTTCACGGTCATTTGCATGCATTTCGCGGTCAATTCGCTTCAAACCATGATCATTCCCATGCATTTCACCGTCGTCCGAAACAATTTTGTGTTGATTCACGGTCATTTTGAGGCATTTCACAGTCAAACTCCATCACTTCACAGTCATTTGCATGCATTTCACGGTCAATTCGCTTCAAACCATGATCATTCTCATGCATTTCACTGTCGTCTGAAACAATTTTATGTTGATTCACGGTCATTTCGAGGCATTTCACAGTCAAACTCCTTCACCTCACGGTCATTTGCATGCATTTCGCGGTCAATTCGCTTCAAACCATGATCATTCCCATGCATTTCATGGTCGTCCAAAACAATTCCGTGTTGATTTACAGTCATTTCGAGGCATTTCACAGTCAAACTCCTTCACTTCACGGTCATTTGCATGCATTTCGCGGTCAATTCGCTTCAAACCATGATCATTCCCATGCATTTCACCATCGTCTGAAATAATTCCGTGTTAATTCACAGTCATTTCGAGGCATTTCACAGTTAAACTCCTTCTCTTCACGATCATTTGCATGCATTTCGCGGTCAATTCGCTTCAAACTATGATCATTCCCATGCATTTCACGGTCGTCCGAAACAATTCTGTGTTGATTCACAGTCATTTTGAGGCATTTCACAGTCAAACTCCTTCACTTCACGGTCATTTGCATGCATTTCGCAATCAATTCGCTTCAAACCATGATCATTCCCATGCATTTCATGGTCGTCCGAAACAATTCCGTGTTGATCCACGGTCATTTCGAGGCATTTCACAGTCAAACTCCTTCACTTCACGGTCATTTGCATGCATTTCACGGTCAATTCGCTTCAAACCATGATCATTCCCATGCATTTCACTGTCGTCCGAAACAATTTAGTGTTGATTCACGGTCATTTCTAGGCATTTCACAATCAAACTCCTTCACTTCACGGTCATTTGCATGCATTTCGTGGTCAATTCGCTTCAAACCATGATCATTCCCATGCATTTCATGGTTGTCCAAAACAATTTCGTGTTGATTCACGGTCATTTCGAGGCATTTCACAGTCAAACTCCTTCACTTTACGGTCATTTGCATGCATTTCGCGGTCAATTCGCTTCAAACCATGATCATTCCCATGCATTTCACGGTCGTCTGAAACAATTCCGTGTTGATTCACGGTCGTTTCGAGGCATTTCACAGTCAAACTCCTTCACTTCACGGTTTAGGTTATAGGTTTTGGGATTTGATAATGGGTTTGGGTTTAGGTTATAAGTTTAGGTTTAGGGTTTTGGGATTTGAGAATGGGTTCAGGTTTAAGTTATAGGTTTTGGTTTTGGTTTTGGTTATAGGTTATAGGTTTAAGTTAAGGTTTTGGTTTAGGTTTAGGTTAAAGGTTTTGGGATTTGAGAATCGGTTCGGGTTTAGGTTATAGGTTTTGGTTCTGGTCTAGGTTAAAGGCTTTGGTTTAGATTAAGTTTTAAGTTTATGTTATAGGTTTTGGTTTAGGTTATAGGTTTTGGGATTTGAGAATAGGTTCGGGTTTAGGTTATAGGTTTTGGTTTTGAGAATGGGTTCAGGTTTAGGCTATAGGTTTTGGTTTTAGTTTAGGTTATAGGTTTTATTTTAGGTTATAGGTTTTAGGATTTGAGAATATGTTCGGGTTTAGGTTATAGGTTTTAGCTTTGAGAATGGGTTCGGGTTTAGGCTATAGGTCTTAGTTTTAGTTTAGGTTATAGGTTTTGGTTTAGGTTATAGGTTTTGGGATTTGAGAATAGGTTCGGGTTTAGGTTATAAGTTTTGGTTTTGAGAATGGGTTCGGGTTTAGGCTATAGGTTTTGGTTTTAGTTTAGGTTATAGGTTTTGGTTTAGGTTATAGGTTTTGGGATTTGAGAATTGGTTCGGGTTTAGGTTATAGGTTTTGGTTTTGAGAATGGGTTCAGGTTTAGGCTATAGGTTTTGGTTTTAGTTTAGGTTATAGGTTTTGGTTCTGGTTTAGGTTAAAGGTTTTGGTTTAGGTTAAGGTTTAAGTTTAGGTTATAGGTTTAAGTTTAGGTTATAGGTTATAGGTTTAGGTTAAGGTTTTGGTAATGGTTTAGGTTATAGGTTTTGGGATTTGAGAATGGGTTCGGGTTTAGGTCATAGGTTTTGGTTCCGGTCTAGGTTAAAGGTTTTGGTTTAGGTTAAGGTTTAAGTTTAGGTTATAGGTTTTGGGATTTGGGAATAGGTTCGGGTTTAGGTTATAGGTTTTGGTTTTGAGAATGGGTTCGGGTTTAGGCTATAGGTTTTGATTTTAGTTTAAGTTATAGGTTATGGTTTAGGTTATAGGTTTTGGGATTTGAGAATAGGTTCGGGTTTAGGTTATAGGTTTTGGTTTTGAGAATGGGTTCGGGTTTAGGCTATAGGCTTTGGTTTTAGTTTCGGTTATATAGGTTTTGGGATTTGAGAATGGGTTCGGGTTTAGGCTATAGGTTTTGGTTTTAGTTTAGGTTATAGGTTTTGGGATTTGAGAATGGGTTCGGGTTTAGGTTATAGGTTTTGGTTTTAGTTTAGGTTATAGGTTTTGGGATTTAAGAATGGGTTCGGGTTTAGGTTATAGGTTTTGGTTTAGGTCATAGGTTATAGGTTTTGGTTTAGGTTATAGGTTATAGGTTTAGGTTAAGGTTTAGGTTTAGGGTTTTGAGATTTGAGAATGGGTTCGGGTTTAAGTTATAGGATTTGGTTTTGGTTTAGGTTATAAGTTATAGGTTTAAGTTAAGGCTTTAGTTTAGGTTTAGGTTATAGGTTTTAAGATTTGAGAATGGGTTCGGGTTTAGGCTATAGGTTTTGGTTTTAGTTTAAGTTATAGGTTTTGGTTTAAGTTATAGGTTTTGAGATTTGAGAATAGGTTCGGGTTTAGGTTATAGGTTTTAGTTTTGAGAATGGGGTCGGGTTTAGGCTATAGGCTTTGGTTTTAGTTTAGGTTATAGGTTTTGGGATTTGAGAATGGGTTCGGGTTTAGGCTATAGGTTTTGGTTTTAGTTTAGGTTATAGGTTTTAGGATTTGAGAATGGGTTCGGGTTTAGGCTATAGGTTTTTGTAACATCTCGAAAATCCGAGGGTCGAGTAAAAACCCAACTCCCGAGTTTCAAAATGTTATTTATGCAACATAGATATGTATAATTGAATGTTGTCTGTGTTAATGTATGAAACATGAGTGGGATTACGCCAGAACAGCATATCATACTCCAGAGACAGTTAAATTAACCAGCGGAAGTCTGTGATAGTATGTATAACATATATAAACTTATGTGTCTCCAGAGTATGAACATGTTACCAGGTTATATACATACATGCATACTCCCAAAGTAGACAAAATGAATATACACGAGTGCGCTAAAAATATAAAATGACAAGTGTCAAGGCATCTAATCAACCTCCCTGTAATCCCGTCAATCAGAACACACATAAAAGAGGATTCCTCCTCCTCATCATCAAGTCCAGCTCCGCCTCGCAGGCCGCGCCATCATCTGCAATCACAAAAGGGTTTGGTGGGTGTCCAGGAACACCATCCCGTAACGTGGGAGTGAGTAGTTAACTCAGTGGAATAATAGAGCAAGGATTAACATGTTCTCAAATCAATCATGCGATAATAATAAAGCAATAAATCAGACAATCCTAATACTGTTGTTAATGCAATATAACATGACGTGATGTATGCCCTCACCGACGATCTCCCTCATACGGCACCATCTTACGACCGCGGCATGCCACACTTCCTTAAGTGCTCCACATCTTCCAGGCACATGCAATGTTATGGTGATATAATTTTCGAGTTGTTATTAGTCCATTCAAACAGCAGGATTGGAAAACTAAGGTACTTCCCTTGTATCAATCCCAACACAGATCCTGTCTAGGGTCGTCACTCCTAGTAATCTCATACGATGTATATTTTGTAGGTCGTTGCAAGGGCTGCCAGGGCTATTGCACGCACTCGTTGCTCCGCTCCCCCATCACCTTATCAATACAGGCCTACTGTACTCTACTGCTACTGAAGGGTCGTCGCCTCCCGTAGACTCAGAATACGCTCGCGGTCACTACAAAGGACTCGTCGCCTGATCAGTGTAGGCCGACAGCAAGAATATAGTGTCTCATACCACCATAATCTGCTCACGAGACTAGGTGCTCACTGGTCACTACGGGGAGGTTTGTGGCCCCAGCGTAGGCCGACAGCTCGACCACGGTGTCCCATACCACCATACCCGGCTCATGAGTCTTCGTGGATCAAGGTACCATGGTTAACAGGGTTTACAATGGTAAGTTCAGTACCCTAGGTTCAAGCAGGTATGACTCATGCAGGGTGAACATACAATGGCCAGTCGGGTTACTTGACGGGCTCGACTAGCACGATCGCATCTCAAGTCGAACGACATGAAGTGCATAAAACACTCCGTGTGGCCTAACCACTGCCGCCAACTCCAGAACACGGCTCGCGTTCATTGACGCATCGTTCGTGGCGAAGATAAGCTAACCACGAATTCGCTCGGTTACCGACTGCCTGGACTAAGTATAGTCCCAAACATGTGGAATCACATCAGCAAAACATGTGAAAGTATTGGAAATGAAATACAACCATATGAGCATATTAACACATGTTGTAACATACAACTTAAGCAAATCATCAAGCACATGCATTTCATACATATAATGAAATCATGTATATAGCTAACATGTAAGAAATCATTTACAACAGCATATTAATTGAGAAATTAATCTCAAACTAATCCATAACACCATTTAATTCAATACATACTAATACAAGCATTAATACAAACACTTACACTACACACTTAAGTCTACATATAGTATGTTGACCCGAAGTGCGCATTTAGGCAAATCTCTTCGCCAAACTAATTATGCACGCATTCCTAACATTCTAATGCGACAACAAATCATGTCAATCACATCAGTAAAATATGAATGAAATCAGTACTTCCTACAAATGACTAAAATGCCCTAAATCTCATATTCTTCGCCGGTTTACGAAACAGGAAACGGACAGCATGTTGTACATGTCAAACGGCGTTGCCGTCGATAATCTACTATTAAACGACATTGAAAGCTTTTAAAACAGTCAATCAAAGCGTCTAAAATCCGTACCTTATCTCTTACAGGTATGTGAATTCGAACGGAGCATATACGCTTCGTCTACGGCAAATAGAGAACCTGTTTTACAACATACACCAGATATCTAGCTACGAAAACGAAGAAACACTTAATCAGCAACTTCTAGGGTATTTTCTTACCTGAAAATGCGGAGGAATCACCGGCCAGGTGATTGAGGTGTGTTGCTAAAGCACGTGCAACAGGCGGTGCAAAGACAAAAAAATTCTCCCCTAATCTTTCTCACAAACTCTCACCTTTTCTCTCTCCCAATCTAGGGTTTCTCTCAAATTCGGATGGGAGAGAGGAGTGAGGGTTTCAACCCCTTTTATAAGACCAAAAATGCCCAAAATAGGCTCAGGAACAAAGTTCATTGATGCTTATCCAAAGCGGGGCTGTTTCGGTCCAAAAGATGATTTCTGGTGGTCCCCTGGCCGAACGCGATCGGACTTAAGCTCATGCATGCTAGATCTAGCATACATCAAGTTTTCAGTCCTGCAGGGTTCGCAGATCGCAAGTAGCGGTCCAGTTTCAGTTCAGCGGTCACCGCACGTAGATCAGGGCTGCAAGTCTCATGATATGAAATAGAAATTTTTCCTGATCCGAGGGTGTAATTTGGCTGAATTCTAATGGTCAGAACGCTTAATATTGACAAGTCAAGTCGTGTGCCAGATTTGAATTTCAAATTCCAAATCTGTCCCTATTCGCACTCTCTTCGATCCAGGCTCAATGAAATAGCCTACGAATGTTGGTTGGACTTGATTTTCGAAATGATTGTCAAGTCCAGCTAGGCGGTTCTAACGGTCTAAGATAGTAGGTATCGGACTTTCGATGCGCAGTCTAGATCCAATACAAAATTTCAAAGTGGTCAAAAGAACAAACCGGCTTAGAGTTTGATCCGAGATTATAGAGTATTATAGAGTCATTGGTTCTACTCAATTTGGGTCTTGTAGAACGTATTTAAAGTGATCAGGGACTATTTCTTAGCTACTCTAGCGTTGCACTAGCTAACTTATGCTTAGTTTCTAAAGGAATTAATCCTAAGTGGTTTCTTTGGCTATGGAATTGGGTTCTGAGCGATTTCCCAGGTGTTTTAGTTGACCCACTGCTTAAGAACGTCAAATCCCAGATTGGCCAAAATCCGGGGTGTTACAGTTTTGGTTTTAGTTTAGGTTATAGGTTTCAAGATTTGAGAATGGGTTCAGGTTTAGGTTATAGGTTTTGGTTTAGGTTAAGGTTTAAGTTTAGGTTATAGGTTATAGGTTTAGGTTAAGGTTTTGGTTTTGGTTTAGGTTATAGGTTTTGGAATTTGAGAATGGGTTCGGGTTTAGATTATAGGTTTTGGTTCTGGTTTAGGTTAAAGGTTTTGGTTTAGGTTAAGGTTTAAGTTTAGGTTATAGGTTTTGGGATTTGAGAATGGGTTTGGGTTTAGGTTATAGGTTTTGGTTTTGGTTTAGGTTATAGGTTATAGGTTTAGGTTAATATTTTGGTTTTGGTTTAGGTTATATTCGCTTCAAACCATAACATACTAAACAGGCCCTTAGAGGGCAATTAAAATGTATTTATTTTCCATCCAATATATTCATAAGGTCACAAGGACCTGGATGAATGTGAAATACAAATTTCACCATGAAATGGTCATCTACTCATGTTGCCTTAAACCAATGTCTACCCCATATAGTATAGCTTGTCGAATAGCAGTCTAATAAAATTTCGCTTGAACTTCATTGGCATACACTCAAAAGCATATCCCTACTTTTTCATTGAGATCTTTCATTCACCTGGCTCTAATGCCCTTTGAGACACTCTCATGATCAGTCCATCCTTCCAATAAAAGATGCCTCGAAATGAGGAATTTCATGTCCAATTCTAACCAAAGTCTTGTCTCTATAATATTCGTAATGAACTTGCACCAAATACTCTTTACTTGGTTCTTATTTTTAAAACTCTAGATTTTAGGGCCTTCAATTTAGCATTCTTACCCTCTCTAGTCTAGTCAACCAGAACCTCGTAACTGCAAACAACATACCCCAAGAAACTTATTGCTAAACACTTGCAATCAACTCAATTATAATAAAAGCTTTCGAGGCATTTTATTAATACTACACCTGGATGAAAATGCACTCCTACAATGAACTCATCTTACACAAGTTGTTCTTGCTCTTACAACAATACCTTGCTACTCATCTTAATGCTAAGGTGTTATTGTTAGAAGCCAAACAAACTGTACGAAGATGCAGTTGTTGCATTTTTTTAGTAGATGTCCCTCCAAATGATATTTTGTATAATATTACCAAACAGGCCCATAGGGATGAGACAATATCAAAGCTTAGGAAGCAATCAAGTCAGCTTGTTTTAGGACTACAGTGAAGCCAGTTATAAAAGATAGATGGAGGTAATGGAAGAGGACTCCTTCTGTAGATCTTCATCAACAATGACTACACGCGGAACATAAAGATTTCTAAACTCCGACAACTTAGACTTCTTATTGCATTGTGGACACTGAAAAATAACAGATATATGTGTGAATAAAGAAGCAAAAATTAGTGTATTTTGCAAAAAATAAAGAATCTGAAAAACCCAACTTAGAAATAGGAATCAAGTATAATAGCCGGCCGAATTTCACAACCCAACAGACCTGAATACACTAAAAGGAAGCAGTGTTTCTAGTCCTCCTCATGAGCACATGCAATCAAGAACAAGTTCAGATATAAATTCCTGAAAGGAGACTTCCTTATTCTAAATTACTGCCACCCAATAGAAATTTCCTGCAGTTTCACAACCCAGCACATAGAAATATCCCCAAAAGGAAATTCTTTCCTTTCATGAAGAGATATTCAAGTTCAAATATAGATCACCCATAAAAGAAGGGAAAAAATAAAATCTTTCCCCGATTTAGAAGAATAATTTAAAAGCAATCCACACCCAAACAGATATAAATCTCCCCCAATAGGAGATTCCTTGCTTTCATGCAGAGAAATCTAAGTTCATGTCTGTATTACACATAACATATCTATATAGCATAAAGAAATCACAAATAACAACAGAATGATTTTTGTGCAAAAAGTAGATTGATTTGCTTATGAAAAATATTCATACAAAGGCAAATAAAAACCAGATAAAAAAGTGAAGAACCTGTAAGAAGCTACACTTTTAGTGCGGTTATGATGAGGACATAATTAATCCTACTTCAACTTGCATGGAAGTGATCATGAATTGAAGCGAAATGACTGTGAAATTTATGCAAATGACCGCGAAGTGATGGAGTTTGACTGTGAATCAACACGGAATTGATTCGGATGACCCTGAAATGCATGGAAATGATCATGAATTGAAGCGAATTAACCACGAAATGCATGCAAATGACCATGAAGTGAAGGAGTTTGACTGTGAAATGCCTCGAAATGACCGTGAATCAACACGGAAATGTTTCGGGCGACGGTGAAATGCATGGGAATGATCATGGTTTGAAGCGAATTGACCACGAAATGCATGCAAATGGCCGTGAAGTGAAGGAGTTTGACTGTGAAATGCCTTGAAATGACCGTGAATCAACACGGAATTGTTTCGGACGACCGTGAAATGCATGGGAATGATCATGGTTTGAAGCGAATTGACCGTAAAATGCATGCAAATGACCATGAAGTGAAGGAGTTTAACTGTGAATTGCCTCGAAATGACCGTGAATCAACACGGAAATGTTTCGGACGACGGTGAAATGCATGGGAATGATCATGGTTTGAAGCGAATTGACCGCAAAATGCATGCAAATGACCGTGAAGTGAAGGAGTTTGACTGTGAAATGCCTCGAAATGACCGTGAATCAACACGGAATTGTTTCGGACGACCGTGAAATGCATGGGAATGATCATGGTTTGAAGCGAATTGACCGCGAAATGCATGTAAATGATCGTGAAGTGAAGGAGTTTGACTGTGAAATGCCTCAAAATGACCATGAATCAACACGGAATTATTTTGGACGACGGTGAAATGCATGGAAATGATCATGGTTTGAAGCGAATTGACCACGAAATGCATGCAAATGAGCGTGAAGTGAAGGAGTTTGACTGTGAAATGCCTTGAAATGACCGTGAATCAACACGGAATTGTTTCGGACAACCATGAAATGCATGGGAATGATCATGGTTTGAAGCAAATTGACCTCGAAATGCATGCAAATGACCGTGAAGGAGTTTGACTGTGAAATGCCTCGAAATGACTGTGAATCAACACGGAATTTTTTCGGATGATGGTGAAATGCATGAGAATGATCATGGTTTAAAGCGAATTGACAGCGAAATGCATGCAAATGACCGTGAAGTGAAGGAGTTTGACTGTGAAATGCCTCGAAATGACCGTGAATCAACACGAAATTATTTCGGACAATGGTGAAATGCATGGGAATGATCATGGTTTGAAGCGAATTGATCGCGAAATGCATGCAAATGACCGTGAAGTGATGGAGTTTGACTGTGAAATGCCTCGAAATGACCGTGAATCAACACGGAATTGTTTCGGATGACGGTGAAATGCATGGGAATGATCATGGTTTGAAGTGAATTGACCGCGAAGTGCATGTAAATGGCCGTGAAGTGAAGGAGTATGACTATGAAATGCCTCGAAATGACAGTGAATCAACACGAAATTGTTTCAGAAAATGGTGAAATGCATGGGAATGATCATGGTTTGAAGCGAATTGACCTTGAAATGCATGCAAATGACCGTGAAGTGAAGGAGTTTGACTGTGAAATGCCTCGAAATGACCGTGAATCAACACGGAATTGTTTCGGACGACCATAAAATGCATGGGAATATCATGGTTTGAAGCGAATTGACCGCGAAATGCATGCAAATGACCGTGAAGTGAAGAAGTTTGACTGTAAAATGCCTCGAAATGACTGTGAATCAACACGGAATTATTTCGGACGATGGTGAAATGCATGAGAATGATCATGGTTTGAAGCGAATTGACCACGAAATGCATGCAAATGATCGTGACGTGAAGGAGTTCGACTGTGAAATGCCTCGAAATGACTGTGAATCAACACGAAATTGTTTTGGACGACCGTGAAATGCATGGAAATGATCATGGTTTGAAGCGAATTGACCACGAAATGCATGCAAATGACCGTGAAGTGAAGGAGTTTGACTGTGAAATGCCTCGAAATGACCGTGAATCAACACGGAATTGTTTCGGACAACCGTGAAACGTATGGAAATGATCATGGTTTGAAGCGAATTGACCGCTAAATGCATGCAAATGACCACGAAGTGAAGGAGTTTGACTGTGAAATGCCTAGAAATGACCGTGAATCAACACGGAATTGTTTCGGACGATGGTGAAATGCATGGGAATGATCATGTTTTGAAGTGAATTGACCGCGAAATGCATGCAAATGACTGTGAAGTGAAGGAGTTTGACTGTGAAATGCCTCGAAATGACTGTGAATCAACACGGAATTGTTTTGGACGACCGTGAAATGCATGAGAATGATCATGGTTTGAAGCGAATTGACCGCGAAATGTGTGCTAATGAAATGAACGAAATTGACCGCTAAGTGAATGAAATAGATTTGCGATCATCGAGCTGATGAAATCTTGAAAAATGACTAGATTGGTTGGTTAAAGTAGCTTCTCATACCCCAAAATCATATAGGGTACATCAAGTAACTAATTTTAGTTTAGAAGATATTCTTGTTAAATGAATAAAGAAAGAAATGTAAAAAAAGAGAAAAAAAAATTATATGCTTATATATACATATTTATATAAATATGTGTTAGAGAAAATTATAGGTAGAATGAAGTTCTCCATGTACGAAAAAAAAAAAAACACAAAAAAATATTGCTACGGATTCTAGCTACGGTTATTATCCGTAGCCATAGGAACCACACTATGGGCGGGGGCGCACTAGATTGACGTGGCTGCGCCAGACAGTCCAGAGAGTGGCGTGGGGGGCCGCTAGTTCGGCGCGCCCACCCCAGATGCACCTTATTGCTACGGATTATTCTATCTATGGCTACGGTTATTATTCGTAGCTACATGTCTAACCGTAGCAAATGACTTTGCCATTTTGCTTTGAACGTCTACTGTTGAAATCCTTTCAAGGGTCATGGAAGTTTTGGATCATTAGTCAATTTGTTTTTCCTATTCATCCAGGTCTTTGTGACCTCATGAATAGATTGGATGGAAAATAAATGTTATGGTGGGCCCTACAAAAGTTTCAACAGTGAAAATCAATTTTCTGCTACTCTTTGTGGTGTGGTCTAGTTGATCTTTGGATATGATTTTTTTTTTTTGTGATAATGCTCTGAAATGATCTTAAAATATGGATGAACGTTGTGGACATAATAAATACATAACTGTGGAGCCCATGTAATGTTGATCTCTTTTGAACCGTTCGCAAAACTCGGAGTTCGAGGAGCATCAGCGCTTGTCTTCGAACAACAGCCAAACCACTTGAAGGAAAAAGTAGGGGCATTTTCGACCTTTGGAAAGGCGTCCGTACACCTGGGGAGTATTCTTGGAAAGTAAAATGGGGTGGGCTTCGTCTTAGGAATGGGCCATATACTGGTTGTACAGATGGAAATTTCTCTTGATCATGAATTGAAGCGAATTAACCGTCAAATGCATGCAAATGACCGTGAAGTGAAGAAGTTTGACTGTGAAATGCCTCGAAATGGCCGTGAATCAATACGGAATTGTTTCGGACGACCGTGAAATGCATAGGAATGATCATGGTTTGAACCGAATTGACCGCGAAATACATGTAAATGACTGTGAAGTGAAGGGAATTGACCGCGAAATGCCTCGAAATGACCGTGAATCAACAAGGAATTGGTTGGGATGACCGTGAAATGCATGGAAATGATCATGAATTGAAGTGAATTGACCGCGAAATGCATTCAAATGACCGTGAAGTAAAAGGAATTGACCGCAAAATGCCTTGAAATGACCATGAATTATACAAAATTGTTTGGGATGACTTAAACCTATAACTATTCTCAAATCTCAAAACCTATAACTTAAACCTAACCTTTTCCTAAACCTATAACCTAAACTCAATTCCCTAAACCTAAACCTTAGCCTAAACCTAAACTCAATTCCCTAAACCTTAACCTACAACCTAACCTAAACCTATACTTATAACCTAAACCCGAACCCATTCTCAAATTCCAAAAGCTATAACCTAAACCAAAACCAAAACCTATAGCCTAAACCCAAACCCATTCTCAAATCCAAAAACCTATAACCTAAACTTAAACCATTAACATATAACCTAAATCAAAACGTATAACCTAAACTAAAACTAAAACCTATAACCTAAACCCGAACCCTTTATCAAATGCCAAAACCTATAACCTAAACCCAAACCCATTATCAAATCCCAAAACCTATAACCTAAATCGAAACCGAAACTTATAACCTAAACCCGAACCCATTATCAAATCTCAAAACCTATAACCTAAACTAAAACCAAAGCCTATAGCCTAAACCCGAACCCATTCTCAAAACCAAAACCTATAACCTAAACCAGAACCTATTCTCAAATCCCAAAACCTATAACCTAAACCAAAACCTATAACCTAAACTAAAACCAAAACCTATAGCCTAAACCCGAACACATTCTCAAAACCAAAACCTATAACCTAGACCCGAACCTATTCTCAAATCCCAATACCTATAACCTAAACCAAAACCTATAACCTAAACTTAAACCTTTACCTAAACCAAAACCTTTAACCTAGACCAGAACCAAAACCTATAACCTAAACCCGAACCCATTCTCAAATCCCAAAACCTATAACCTAAACCTAAACCAAAACCTTAACCTAAACCTATAACCTATAACCTAAACCAATACCTATAACCTAAACTTAAACCTTAACCTAAACCAAAACCTTTAACCTAAACCAGAACCAAAACCTATAACTTAAACCCGAACCCATTCTCAAATCCCAAAACCTATAACATAAACTAAAACCAAAACCTATAGCCTAAACTCGAACCCATTCTCAAAACCAAAACCTATAACCTAAACCTGAACCTATTCTCAAATCCTAAAACCTATAACCTAAATCAAAACTTATAACCTAAACTAAAACCAAAACCTATAACCTAAACCCAAACCCATTCTCAAAACCAAAACCAATAATCTAAACACGAACCTATTCTCAAATCCCAAAACCTATAACCTAAACCAAAACCTATAACCTAAACTTAAACCTTAACCTAAACTAAAACCTTTAACCTAGACCATAACCAAAACCTATAACCTAAACCCGAACCCATTCTCAAATCCCAAAACCTATAACCTAAACCTAAACCTATAACCTAAACTAAAACCAAAACCTATAGCCTATACCTGAACCCATTCTCAAAACCAAAACCTATAACCCAAACCCGAACCTATTCTCAAATCCCAAAACCTATAACCTAAACCAAAACCTATAACATAAACTTAAACCTTAACCTAAACCAAAACCTTTAACTTAGACCAAAACCAAACCTATAACCTAAACCCAAACCCATTCTCAAATCCCAAAACCTATAACCTAAACCTAAACCAAAACCTTAACTTAAACTTATAACCTATATCCTAAACCCAAACCAAAACCTATAACTTAAACCCGAACCCATTCTCAAATCCCAAAACCCTAAACCTAAACCTATAACCTATTACCTAAACCAAAACCTATAACCTAAACCCGAACCCATTCTCAAATCCCAAAACCTTTAACCTAAACTAAAACCAAAACCTATAGCCTAAACCCGAACCCATTCTCAAAACCAAAACCTATTGCCTAAACCCGAACCCATTCTCAAAACCAAAACCGGAACCTATTCTCAAATCCCAAAACCTATAACCTAAACCAAAACCTATAACCTAAACTAAAATCAAAACCTATAGCTTAAGCCCGAACCCATTCTTGAAATCAAAACCTATAACCTAAACCCGAACCTATTCTCAAATCCCAAAACCTATAACCTAAACCAAAACCTATAACCTAAAATAAAACCAAAACCTATAGCCTAAACCCGAACCCATTCTCGAAACCAAAACCTATAACCTAAACCCGAACCTTTTCTCAAATCCTAAAACCTATAACCTAAACCAAAACCTATAACCTTAACCTAAACCAAAACCTTTAACTTAAGCCCGAACCAAAACCTATAACCTAAACCCAAACCCATTCTCTCCCATAACCTTTAACCTAAACCTAAACCAAAACCTTAACTTAAACCTATAACCTATAACCTAAACCAAAACCAAAACCTATAACTTAAACCTAAACCCATTCTCAAATCCCAAAACCCTAAATCTAAACCTATAACCTATAACCTAAACCTAAACCTATAACCTAAACCCGAACCAATTATCAAATCCCAAAACCTATAACCTAAATCGTGAAGTGAAGGAGTTTGACTGTCAAAATGCCTTGAAATGACCGTGAATCAACATGGAATTGTTTCGGACGACCGTGAAGTGCATGTGAATGATCATGGTTTGAAGCGAATTGACCGCGAAATGCTTGCAAATGACCGTGAAGTGAAGGGAATTGACCGCGAAATGCCTCGAAATGACCGTGAATCAACACGAAAATGTTTCGGATGACCGTGAAATGTATGGAAGTGATCATGAATTAAAGCGAAATGACCGTGAAATGCATGTAAATGAAATGAACAAAATTGACCGCTAAGTGAATGAAATGGATTTTCGATCATTGAGCTGATGAAATCTTGAAAAATAACCAGATTGGTTGGTTAAAGTAGCTTCTCCGACCCCAAAATCATATAGGGTACATCAAGTAACTAATTTTAGTTTAGAAAATATTCTTGTTAAATGAATAAAGAAAGAAATGGAAAAAAAGAGAAAAAAAATTTATATGCTTATATATACATATTTATATAAATATGTGTTAGAGAAAATTATAGGTAGAAAAAAGTTCTCCATGTACAAAAAAAAAATAAAAAATAAAAAATAAAAAATAAAACACAAAAATAAAACAAAAAACCTATTACTATGGATTTTAGCTACGGTTATTACTTGTAGCCATAGGGACCACCCTATGGGCGTGGCCCTGCCAGATTGGCGTGGTCGCGCCGGACAGGCCAGCAAGTGGCGCGGGGGGCACCAGTTCGGCGCGCCCATCCCAGGTGGACTCTTTTGCTACGAATTATGGTATCTATGGCTACGGTTATAATCCGTAACCATAGGTCTAATAGCAAATGTCATTATCATTCTGCTTTGAACGTCTACCGTTGAAACCCTTTCAGGGGTCATGGAAGTTTTGGATCATCACAAAATTTGTTTTTCCTATTCATCCAGGTCTTTGTGACCTCATGAATAGATTGGATGGAAAATAAATGTTATGGTGGGCCCTACAAAAGTTTCAACAGTGAAAATTAATTTTCTGCTGCTCTTCGTGATGTGGTCCAGTTGATCTTTGCATATGATTTTATTTTTTTTTTGGATAATGCTCCGAAATGATCTTGAAATATGGATGAACGTTGTGGATAGAATAAATACATAACTGTGGGGCCCATGTAACGTTGATCTCTTTTGAACCGTTCGTATAACTGGGAGTTCGATGAGCGTCAGCGCTCGTCTTCGAGCAGTGCCCAATCCGCTTGAAGGAAAAAGCAGGGGCATTTTTTACCTTTGGAAAGGTGTCCGTACACATAGGGAGTATTTGTGGAAAGTAAAATGGGGTGGGCTTCGTCTCGGAAATGGGCCATATACTGGTCGTACAGTTGGAAATTTCTCTTTTTCTTGGAACCAACAATAGTTTGAGATACGTCCACCCTTCAAATTTTAAGGGCCCCACCATGACATTTTTTAGAAATTTACTTCGATCATTAGCTATGTAATCTCATATTAGGCTATGAAAAAAAAAAATCAGGCTAATCAATGATTTAAGTGGGCCATACCAATTGAAACAATTGAGAGAGACTTCCACCCTCGATTTTTACCAGCCCTTTCATGATGAGAATATAAAATCCACTCCAACTATTAGCTCCCACGCCAAAAATTAGGCCTTGAACCAATAAATTAGGCACATAAGTAATTAAAGTGAATCACACCAAGGGAAAGAGATGGAAGGATGAGCTTTCTACATACACAATTTTCAATTATGTGGTTCATGTGAGCCAGGGATGGGGCTGATTGTTTTGCACTAGGTCTAACTTGAGGTAGCTCACCTAATGATCGGATGGATTTTACAAAATACTACAGTGGGGCCCACTTAAGTAAGCAACTCTTTTTCATCAATTGAAATAACTTTTATATGGAAATTTTTACTAGCATTAACTGTTCATTAAATGCCCAGCTAGCTGGACGAAAATGAAGGGTCCAACTAGTTGTGTGTAAGCATCTCTCTATACATATTATCAGAGAGAGAAATGCTCACATACAACTAGTGGACATTACATTTTCGTCCAACTAGAGTTGATCAATTCGAGGACTCCTTAATGCTATTTAATAAGAAGACAGCGAAAAGTTATTTTAAGAGAAAAAGTTGTCAGTGGTGGGCCAACCATAGTGTTAATGTGAAATCCACCCCAACCATAAGGGGAGTCACCTAATATTAAAACCATTAATTAAAAAACAGCCTCATCCATAGTTCAAGTGGACCACATGATTTAAAACAGTGTACAAGGAAAACTCACCCTCCAAACTATTTTCATTGGATTGGCCCACCCAAATCACGTTTGCCTCTGATTTTTGGATATTAGGTATAGGTTTTTAGTGCGTCATCTTAATTGTTTGATCATAAAATTGTCAAAAAACAAAAAAAAAAAAAAAGTCCCAGCATATTGATAATGTAATCTATATAACCCACAATTCTGATCTTGAGTTGGATGGTCCGAATCTAATATATATATATATATATATATATATATATATATATAACCCATCTTGCTTTTACTCACGCTTCACATCTCTCCTTCCTAAATATATCGAAAATATTTACATGACCTTCCATGGGGTAACGGGCCATTGCTTTCCCATACTTAGAAGGAAAGAGTTCACGTGGAGTAGATCCACCCTGTCCATCATGGCCCAGTGTTTTGAAAGCTAAGTGTAACGTGGGGTGACCCACCTAATGTTTGTGATAAATTTAAAGTTAACCCTATAGTAGGTCCACCCGAATCGGTCACTCTTTTCCAAAGTGAGTTTAAATAACCCATCTACCAGCATTAATAGGATTAATTACCACCTTGAATTATGGGACGCGTATTTCATGGGAAATCCTTTTGTAGGAAGTTTGTGTGCGCTGGGAAGTTAGGTGGGGCCACCGTGATGTTTGTGAGAAATCCACTCCGGTCATCCGTTTTGCAAGACCACTTTAACAGATGAGACCAAAAATTAGTTGGATCCGACACTCAAGGAAGCCATATGAGAGGGAAAACTTGGAAAAAAAATACTTACCATTGAAACCTTCCTAGGATCTACCTTGATTTTTATATGCCGACCAAACGGTTATAAGGTTATCCTCATTGAGATGAACTAAAAACACAATAAATTTAGCTTGATATTAAAATTTTATAGCCATATGAATGTTTCAACAGCAGTCGTCCAATATCTACTTGATTTTGAATCCATCTGATTTTTGGTCCCATGTTCTAAAATGATACCGTAAAACGGATCAACGGAGTGGATTTCTCACAAAGATTAAGATGGCCCCACCTAGCTTCCGGCAGAGGAACTTAATGTGTAAGGCTTTGGAACGAGACGTCTTGAATTACGCCGCTTCTCTCCTTATCATCAACATTTATTACCACCTTAAACTGCACCTAGCAGCGTTGCGGGACTAAGTACCATATTTAGTCCCACTCCTAAATTTTTATGGGCCCACTCTACATGTATATGAGATCTCTAATGTAATTCAGTGATAGGGCTCGGATCCAAAAGATTAGGATAACATATGATTTAGATGAACCACACCAACGGAAACAATTAGGAGAGAGACATCCATCCTTGATTTTTACAAGGCGCATCATAACGAAATTGTGAACTCCATTCCAACCATTAACCATTACATGTAACACCAAAAGTAAGCCCGGGTCTCATAAATGAGGTCCATACATGATTCATGTGACCCACGCTAGAGAAATAATTTGGAGGGTTAATCCTTCCATGTACGTTGTTTCCAATCATGTGTTTTACCTGAACCAGCCATGTTGATAAAATTTTGAGATCTTAATCTAACACGGGGTGACATACCTAATAGTAAGAGTTGATTTTACATTAGCACCACGGTGGGCCCACCCAAGCCATTTCTCCTTTTACATCAGAAAATAAAATTAACATGCGTGTGTGTGTATATACACACACATGTTTGTCCAACTAGCTATGCATTTAATGAAAAAAAATAAAATCTTAATTAATGTAAGTAAATGCTTCCTTCAGAGACTAATTTCATTTTAGCATGGAAAAATAGCTATGGCTTGGGCCCATCATGGTGTTAATGTAAAATCAACCCCAACCATCAACGTATGTCACTCCATGTTAGATCAAGGGCTCAAAATTTATCTCCATCCGTAGTTCAAGAGGACCACATGATTGGAATCAGTGTACATGGAAAGATTCACGCTCCAAACAGTTTGGCCTATCCTTGTGTGGCTCACATGAATCATGTATGAACCTAATTTTTGGGACCTAGGCTTACTTTTGGTGTGACATCTAATGGTTGGAATAAATTTCACAATTTTGCCATGATGGGGCCTTAAAAATCAAGGGTGGATGTCTTTCTCCTAGTTATTCTCATTGGTGTCACGGGTTAGCCTAATTTATAAGCACTAGGCGTATGACTCGATTATACTTCTAATGGACCGAGAGGATCTCATATGTATATATAAAAAAAATAAAAATAAATTCACAGGTGGGTGTCCACATGGTGTCTGTTTCCAACCCACTACTATTAGGCGTAATTTAAGGCGGTAGTTAATGTTGACGGTAGCGGATTGGCTGCTGAAGTAATGTCACCACGTTCTCTGAGCCCCACCATGATGTATGTGTTGTATCTAAACTTTTGTGGCGTCAAGATGTTTTCAAGGATAGGTGTTCAATTCCCAATGTTTTATGTGGTGGGGTGTACTTGAGCTTTGGATCCGTCTCATTCTTTGTCTCATGCCATAAAATGATCCCTTGAAATGGATGGACGGTGTGGATACAACACATACATCATGGTGGGCCTACAAAACATTACGATAGGCCCTGGGAAGTTTTTAACGGTAGTATTCAATGTCTACCCTTTTATGTATTGTGATCCACTTAAAATTTAGATCTACTTCATTTTTAAGATCACACACTAGAATGATGTGTAAAAACTGTTGGATGAGGTAGATATACAGTGCATACATGGAGGTGGGCCCCACGGTCATTTAAGCACCTCACTGCTTTGTTACAAGGTAACACTGATCCACTCCCCCACCAATCTTCCAAATGGTCCACCCTTTATATTTGCACGGGGCCTACTGTGATGCATACCACGAAATCTACTCTGATCATTGGATGTGTAATCATGTGAAGGGTACAGAGCCAAAAAATTAGGCTGATATGTTATTCAAGTGGGCCATATTAATAGAAACAGTTGGGAGAGATGTCCACCCTTGATTATTACTAGGCTCACCGTGATGAGATGAGCATGTGAAATCCATTCCTTCCATTGGATTCCACACCAGATTCTAGGCCTGATGACTAAAATGAAAGCTCATAAAAGATTCAAGTGAGGCTATACTAAGGGAAACAGTTTTCAAGGTAAGCATTCTTTGTAGGTTATTTTTAATCGTGTGGTCTATTTGAACCACTGATGGGGCTGATTTAAGAGCCCTGGTATAGTATTTTGTAACCAAGCTAATGGCTGAGATGGATTTTACATGAACACAGTAGTGGAGCCATCCCAAGCCAGTAACTCCTTTTCCTCTTTAAAGTATCTTTTGCATGGGGCATCATTCACTAACATTAATTAGCATTAATTCAGACAACTAGTTGGATGGTCCAACTACTTATGCGTGCATCTCTCTCTCTCTCTCTCTCTCTCTATATATATATATATATATAACTTGTTACATAAATTTTTCACAACAAGCTTAACCAGTCGTCACTAATAGCTACTTTTTGTGACAAATTAAGTGTCTTCGAAAAAAAAAGTTTTTTATGACGACACAAAAGTTGTTGTAAACAGTATCTTTTGTAACGACTGGTTAAGCTCGTTGTGAAAATACAGTATTAGACTTTTTTACACAATTCTTTTTACAACAATTAGTTAAATTCATTGTAAAAAAATATTGAATTAAACTTTTTACAACGAATTTAGTTTCATTGCAAAATGATAGAGTATTTGCAATAACATTGTAAATCATCACAAATAGTTAACGTTTTTGTAACGAGCTGCAATTATTGTCGCAAAATCTTTTTCCACTAATTTTTTCCGACATTTTACATGGCGGGAAAGACTTTTCGCGACGCATTTCAATTATCATCACTAATGTCTAGTTTATGCGACGAATTGAGTGTCACCACAAGACATTATTTTTTGTAACGATACAAAAGTTATTACAAATAGTTTGTTTTAGCGACGACTAGGTTAACTCGTTGCAACAAATACCAACTAAAACTTTTTGTGACGAATGTAGTTTCATTGTGAAAGATTAGAGTATTTGCGATAACATTGTAAATCATCGTAAATGGTCAACATATTTGTGACGAGCTATAATTATCGTTGCAAAAACGTTTCCTACCAATTTTTCCTAAGAAAATTAAATTGTGGGAAAGACATTTCGTCATGCGTTTCAATTGTCATTGATAATGTCCACTTTATGTGACGAATTGAGTGTCGTCATAAAATATTATTTTTGACAACGACATAAAAGTTGCTGCAAATAGTTTGTTTTAACAATGACTAGGTTAAATCATTGCGCTAAATACCAATTGAAACTTTTTACGACGAATGTAGTTTTGTTGCGAAAGGTTAGAGTATTTGCAACAACATTGTGAATCATCGCAAATAGTCAACATTTTTGCGATGAGCTATAATTATCGTCGCAAAAACTTTTCCCACTAATTTTTTTCGAAAAAATTATATGGCAAGAAAGACGTTTCGTCATGCGTTTCAATTGTTATCGCTAATGTCTACTTTACATGGCGGAAAAGACGTTTCACCACGCGTTTCGAAAAAAATTAGATGGCGGGAAAGATGTTTCGCCACGCATTTCAATTGTCATAGCTAATGTCCACTTTACATGGTGGGAAAGACGTTTTGCCACGCGGGTCTGACAAGTTGGTTCGTATTGGAAGAGCATCTTTAAATGTGGACGAATAATAGGTTCTTCCACCCGAGCATTTTGGGGTGTGTACTCAATTTTTTAGTTTTGAGAAGTGGGTCTCATTTTCAGTAATTGAAATTCTTGACTAGTGGTTCAATGCAACTCACCATCATTGGATTATAACGTATGTCATTTTTTATTTTTTTCAAATGAATGTGATGAGTTTCTTTTCTTTTCTTGGCTATCTATTTATCTATTTGCTTATTAGAAAGACTAGGATGGTCTCATCAAGCATATTTTCAAGTAATGATAGATTGGTGGTGGAGAAAAAATGTATCTACATTTAGATTTTAGAAACATTTGGCCCATTTGTCAAAATTGGAAAATAAAGTACATTTCTTGGGAACATACTATGGGGTGTTTGGTAAATTTGGTGGTAATTGGTGATAATGATAAAAATTGATAGTATTTGATAGAGTATATGAAACTGGTCAATGAATTTCATTTACCATCCCTTTATTGAAATTATTGAGAGAAGGCATGATTTCAACTACATTACCAAGATTACAAGTAGTAATGACATCATGCATGAAAATTACTTGAATTTAACTTCAATAATTAGTGAGCCCCATCACGATGTTTTAGTGAAATTTTCCCTGATCACCAAGTGGGTAACTCCATTTTAAGTGTAGAGTTTTGTAGATATGACGCATGGATGAACATGATAGGGACGATCACCGTCTTCGTCAAAGATAACTACTTTGAATCCACGAAGCTTCTCTGGACTCATCACAGAGATTTCTCGAATCCACGAGGAAAAAAATAAAAATATATAAATAGTATTCATGAAAATTCGTAGATTGATTGATTGATGAAATAAATGAGTCTACAACCCTAATTCGTAAATTACTATAATAGTAAGTGTCATATGTGACTTAATCACGTTATTTTCCTAATTTTTCTAAACACTTTTCATGGCGGACACAACTCCTAAAGCCCAACGGATGAAAAGTTACAATCGAAATAAAACTTACTAAAAATAGTAAAAACAGAAATAAACAAGAAATTTGATCGTCGATCTGATGGAATCTCACAAATTCAGCTAGGCTAGTTGGCTAAATTAGCTTGTCTTACCCGAAAATCATATATGGTACGTCGAGTAACTCATTCTGGTTTGCAAGATATGCATGTTTTAAGGTTGTGATAGTCTTGATGACTTTTGCCTCCGATTGGGGCTTCTCTGATCCATCTTGGACACGAAAGTGTCCGTGACCCACTCCACATCAAGATAACCCATTCATAGATCTGAATGCCATCTGGTTCAAATTGAAGTCCAGTCAAAGCTCAATAAAAGCCCAAGCTTAAGCCCACTTAACTGTAGGGCCTTGATAAACCAAGAGTGAAAAGTTCAAAGTACTCAAGTTTCACCGGAGTTCCGGTTAAAAAGACGATAATGCTTCCAAAGGATTTTCATGTTTTTATCCAAGATCCACCCACTGTGTGGTGCAACAAGATCACTGCTATTTCTTACTTCTATCCTAGCTTTTATGCTAGAACAAATCATGTGGACATCAGATTGTCATTTTAGTCATGAAAAGGTTCTTTAAAAATATATTGATATTCATATGTAATATGTCACTCAAGATCAACTATCTAATATTTTTTTACCAAAGGACTTTCATTCACGAGTTCTCAAAATCTAAAGCACAAGCTGATGGTCGGCAGACCGCCTGTCAGTTTGGAAAACATATGCACTGATCTGAGAAGCTTGGCTAAAGTTTTCTAACCCATCTACCTGTTCCAGTATTTGGACCCACATGCGGATTGAACCAGATTTTCTACTGGGAAAACATATACAAGGTTGGTCCATGTGCCATGTTAGCACGTGTGGCATATGAGCTTTATTTACCCGTAGCAAAGCTCTACTTTCATCTATTA
This sequence comes from Magnolia kwangsiensis, assembly GCA_037074715.1. NCBI lineage: Eukaryota > Viridiplantae > Streptophyta > Magnoliopsida > Magnoliales > Magnoliaceae > Magnolia > Magnolia kwangsiensis. The sequence continues at coordinate 139,275,005 of CM073575.1, read as the reverse complement.
ATTTGTTTAGTGTTTTGGGCCAGGTCTGGTCAGCTCATCCAGCCCGGCCCGTCAATAATCTACATGGGCTGAGCACATTTACTTAAACGGTCCACATTTTCTGATCCAAGCTAATCCGCTACCCATTTAATTAGCTTATTAGCCAAACCTGCCTCATAAGTGGCCATGGGTGGACCTGATCCATTGCCACCCCTAGGTGGGGCCCACCAAATAGACAACATAATCGGATAAAATGAGCAAGACACTCAAAAGAAAATTCAAAATGATCACTCAAACAAAACAGAAACTACATATCAAAGAGTGATTGTTATCAAGATAATGACAATCACACCATCCATGCTTTATTTCTTTCCCAAAACCTCCTCAGATCTCATGCTTTTCCTCCAAAGGTCATCCCCTCGATGACTTTCTTGGAAGCAGGCCGCGACGAGAATGTCATCCCACCATGCCTTCACGTGCGGGCGTGAGCAAATCAGCGAAGCTTTGAGAGTTTTCATGAAGTACTGAATGTATGTGATGTGATGCAGATCAGCTAATCTGTAGAAATCCCCAGCTAAGTACTTGCTTTTGGACAGCCTCTCTTCATAGACATCGAGAACCTTGCTTAGTTTCTCGACATTCGTCTGGACCACTTGATCATTGGTGGTCCCACCGAGCAAGGGACTGACAAGGATCTGATGGACGATGGGTGAGATTGGCTGATTGAAATTATGGGCTTCCACTTCCATTCAGACTCCAACCAATGCCCACTCATTCAGGTTGTCAAGCCTCAAAAGATCAGCGTCCCTGCCCTTGTGCTTGGTCACTATGTAAGGGGTGATTGCACGAGATTCTACACGTCCCATGCAATGATCAAGAAAATGCAAATGGTTAATTGCATGTGTGCAGATTTCTTTCTACTTTCTAATTGGCGTGTTTGGATACGAGGAATTCCTATCCGTATTTTTGTTAATTTGAGATATATATATATATATATATATATATATATATATATATATATATATATGGGAAAAGGTTCTAAGCGATTGAGCTCATGGGAACTTCCCATGAGGTCAAGCTGTGTGGACCACACCATGATGTATGTCTAACATCAACACCATGCATTTGATGGGTCCCCTTTAAATTATGGAATATCCCAAAAATCAGTCATATATGGAAATCAGGTGGGCCATATCATCTAAAATCATGTGAAGACATGCCTAAAACATATAAAAGCACTTGGTAGGGCCCACCCGAATTTTGGATGCGTCTAAAACTCGGTCTAATCCCTTATAAAAGTAGGACACGCATGATGGATGGGCTGGATTTGTGAACCACATCTCGGTGGGCCCAACAAATAATTATGAATGTTTTAATGGAGGAAAATCCCCCTCAACTTTTGCTTGTGTTGTGGCCCACAAAAGTCACAGATTGACTTGATTTTTAAGTCCTAGGCCCACCATTGAATGGTGTAATCTTTACGGTGTTTGTGTGTGTAGGAACGATCAGCTACGCACTGGTTTGCATGTCATTACATCTGAACCTTCCTATCAATTATCGGATAAGGTAAATGACCTGGATGAAGGTGCTCTTAGCCCAAGCTTGAAAGAGTAAGTTTTCTTCTCTTGCACGCATCTTCACCCTATTCTCTAATTCTCCGAAGGATGCGGCAGAAGCATTTTCACATGAAATCTTCTGTTGGGATGCTACGTGGGTCCCACCAAGATTTAGTGATAAATCCACGCCATCCATACATTTTTAAAAATAATTTTATGGTATGAACCCAAAACTGAGGTAGATCAAAATCTAAAGTGGGCCACACAGTGTTGATTAAACTCTCACCATTAAAAACTTCCTTGGGCTACTAAATTTTTGGATCAAGTTGATATTTATTTTTTTCCATCATCCAGGTCTGTATGACCTAATCTACAAGTCGGATGTCAAATAAATATCGCGGTGAGCCCTAAAAAATATTTAACGGTAAGAATCATTATCACCACTTCTTCCTATGGTGTGGTCCACTTGAGATATAGATATGCCTTAGTTTTGGGATAATGCCCTGAAATGATAAGAAAAAATGGATGAATGGGGTAGATTTCTCAAAAACATTATGGTGGGCCCCACCTAGGTTTCCAGCGCACAAAAGGCTTCCACAGGAGTTTGAAAAAATCGCGTTGCGGATTTTCTACAAAAGCCTTTTACAGGAAGTTCCTGCACTGGAAACCTAAGTGGGACCCACCATGATGTTTTTAAGAAATCCAATCCATCCATCCATTTTATGAGATCATTTTAAGACGTGTGTGTGTGTGTATAAAGGTGCGCACTTGCGCAGGTGCATAGGTGAGCATGCCTCCTCTCTCTCTCTCTCTCTCTCTCTCTCTCTCTCTCTCTCTCTCTCTCTCTCTCTCTCTCTCTCTCTCTCTCTCTCTCTCGCTCGCTCTATATATATATATATATATATATATATATATATATATATATATATATATATTTGGGAGAAAAAATATAAAAAGTCCTTGAGTCGGCTAGAGGACCGGAAGAGTAGTGAAGCAATGGCTCAGACTCATTGGATGTCGAGTCCGAATAAAGCCCCAAGTCCATAAGAATGCTGGATGGAGATACATAGCTCGGACCACGAGGTCCCTGACTCAGCCATAGCCTGAGTGTCCAAAGCCACAAAGTAAAACCTCTAAGGGAGGAAGTACACCTCAAGGCCCAATTAAAGCCTCACAGAGAAAAGCCTAAACCGACAGAGTAAGATTAGTCGGTCCTAGAGCCGCCCAAACTTTAGTCCGACTCAAGGATTGGGTCGGCTAATAGAGTAGGCGGAGAATCAGCCGTAGAGTTTATCTCAGCAAGACAAGGTCGAAAAGATAAGCGTAGGTCGAGCTATATCGCTCCATATCCAGAAGTTACCTAGTGAAACTCTGGATTCTGCTCGAGATCTTCGGAGGATAAGAAAATAATCTCCGAGAATCTAGAAGAAGCAGGGATTATGAATCCCTAAAGATTGTAATATACCTTAATGGGATTTACTCTAAGGAATGCTAAAGCCTTAAGGGGTACGACACCATTATAAATACAAGGATCCTTATGTTAAAAGGTATGCAAAAACTCTCACCCTAAAAACCTTTCAAAAGAGACCCAGATTCTGACTTTAGCATCGAAGGGTCCCCTGGCAAGACCAGGGTCACCTTTTCCTTCTTACGTGTGCACATTTTAGGGTTATAAAAGAGGCGAGCTAAAAATATCATCAACAGTTTGGCGCTATCTGTGAGAATCGATACGAAAAGTCATTTTCTCCAACTACAAAGCCCTCTCTAATGGCAAGAACAAGGAGAACCGTCCAGACGAGCCTAGCGAGGTCCCAGTCACTGGACCACCGTTGACCGAAGTCCCACCAGGTACAAACGGAGCCCAGAATCGACCCGATAACCGACAAGGTTCTGCAGCCCATCTGGCAACTTCTGTTTCGACCAGACATACTCAACAGAACTGGGGCAACGGATAGTTAGGGAGGTTTAGGAACTCAGGACTGATATAAACCTCATGAAGCAAATGTTGGAACAAATCCTGTAAGACCCACATCCTAGTCCGTTCCGTTCCGTTAGATTCCGTGGTCCGTACGGTCGAATTTCGACAATCCTCGACCCGTTTTCGATATTTGTGCGCTATCCTAAGCCGAGTCTTGCATACTGAAGTTGGCTCGAACTGAAACTTGTACCTTGGCGACCATGCCATCTTCGCGGTTTTAACACTGTGACTTGCGCACCGATCCGATACCTAGGGTAGAAGATGTCGGCTTGCGTTCATTCCGAAGAAACGCCGCGTGTTGCAAACTTCGAGAGAATCTCTACAACATGTCTCATCAATCAATGAATTACTCATGTCAAGTACAAGTCAAGTCACTCCATACCCCAAGTACAACAACCCATACCCTACCCTTACCTCTCTCTTACACATACAACCCAAAGTCAACTTTCACATCACTTCCATCACTCCACCCAACCACCACATCACCCCATCCATATCATTCTCATCACCTCACTCTCTCTCTCTCTCTCTCTCTCTCTCTCTCTCTCTCTCTCTCTCTCTCTCTCTCTCTCTCTCTCTCTCTCAATTCTCAAAACTCCCAAAACAACCTAAATTCCATACGTCCAAGCCCCCTCTCCCCAAAAACAACAAGTGTGGCCCACTTTCCCTACCCTCTCATCTCTCATCTCAACCGTTGATCTATCATCTACCACCATCAAAAGAGAAGGCAATGAGCTAAGGAGGCTAAGGGAGAAAGGAGGAGTATAAGAGGTGGGTGACTCTGAGTTTCTGCCATTGATTTAATGATTAGAGGGCCCATTTGTTGGTGGGACCCGTTGTGATGTATGTGATGTATCAATGAGGGCCCATAGTGGCGGGGTCCCTCTATTGCACCGTGGATTTCTCTTTCTTTCTCTTTTTTACATCCTAGAATGTAGTGGGCCCCACCAAATTACCTATTACATCCATTAGATGGGGGTGGCCCACCACATTTAGGAGATCCTATATTCCATACATATATATATATATAATATATTATATATTATATATTATATATTATATTATATTACATATATACATGATGGGCCACGTCCACGTGGGACCCACCATGATGTTTGTGAATATCCATGCCGTCCAGCGTCTCTAGACGCTAGATGCTGCAAGTGGCTAACGTGAAGTGTGAACTGACTGGATATACTAACAAGCTACCCATAATGGGTTTGGAAATGGGGTTCAAGTAGGCCCCACCTTGATATTTATGTATGCTCCAAGCCATCCATCCCAACCCTTGCATCATTTTAGGCATTGAGCCGAAAAATGAGATCTATCCAATTATCTGGCGGGTCGTGGCATTAAGAATGCTAGTATTTTTTGTTAAAACTTGGGAAAATAATTACTGGGGTCCACAAGAAGCTTGGACTCACCTGAAACTTATTTTGGACCCCTAATTTTGTGGGTCGCATACAATGGACGGGGTAGATCTGGTTAATGTGGGTCTCACCTAGGAATATATATATATATATATATATATATATATATATATATATATATATATATATATATATATATATATATATATATATATATATATATACACACACACACACACACACACACATTGCATGCATTTGCTGCCTTGACGTCCAGAGGAGTCTGGACGTCCAACATTAAAAAAAAAGTGAGCCCATTAGCTCCAGTTGTGGACCCTACCATGATGTATGTTCTACATCCATGTCGTTCATTTAATAGGTCCCCTTGAATGATACGTTGGCTCCAAAAATCAGTCATAAACAGTCCTTGGATGGCCCACACCATCACCATTCATGCGATGGTATGCCAAACCACATCGAATCAAATTTTGGGGTCCACATGAAGCTTAGACCCACCTGAAACTCGATTTAGACCATTAAATTGGTGGCACACACACAATGAATGGGTTGGATTTTCCTAAGGCAGACCCCACCTACCAAAAACTACGGGATTTCGCGTTTTCAAAAAAAAAAACTGCAGCTGCTGTTAGTGGGCAGGCGGACGGACAAGCTGGCCCTCACGACCCCATTTGTGGGTCCCACCGTGATGCGTTTTATACATCAACACCGTCCATTATGGGGCCCCCTTCTAAAAATGTCTTGCCTCAAAAATCAACAGTATACGGAACTCAAGTGGGCATCTAAAATCATGGGAATACATGCCTAAAACATATAAAATCACCTGGTGGGACCTACCTGAAATTTGGGTGCGGTTGAAACTTGGTCTGAACCCTCAGCCAAGTGGGACGCACATAATGGGTGGGCTGGATTTGTGAACCACATTTCGGTGGGCCCCCTGGTCCACATGACCTTATCAACAGGTTGTATGAAAAATAAACATTCCAGTGGCCCCCTGACTGTGTCACCTTGTGAACAGGTTGGGTGACAAATAAAATTATGGTGGGCCCCTGTCCCAACTCTGGTCCGTGTGACCTCACCAATAGGTTGGATGTCAAACAAACATTTCGGTGGGCCCTAGGCCCACCCTAGGTCTGACTGACCTTATGAACAGTTTGAAAGTAAAATAAATATTACGGTGGGCCCCCATGACCCAATCAATGAGCTGGATGGAAAAAATAAATATTATGGTGGGCCTCGCATGGGATCCACTTATGTATGTTTTGTAATCCACACCTTCCATTAGCGTGGGCCCCACTATGAGGCATGTACTTTATCCATGACGTCTATCCTTGGCAGGCCTCGGAAATTTTAATGGTGGAAGTTATTACAACCACTTATATTGGGTGTGGCCTACTTTGATATATATGAGACCCATGTGACTAGGCCCATCTTGATGTATTTGTGGCTGTTGTTGAGGCCTACCTTGATATATATGAAACCCATGTTATGAGGCCCATTATGATGTATTCAAGGCCCATGGGTCGAGACCCAATGAGGCGTACATAAGGCCCATTGTAGTGTGATTTTATCATGGAATATGTGTTGATCTTTATAGCGGGCTATACCTTGGGAATAATGATGGCTTGACATCCACATTGTAAGGATAATGTTGCTTAAATGTCTGCATTATCACTCTCCCTAAGGCCCATTGATAAGCCCATATTTGCAGTCAATAGGCTGTCTAGGCTCATATCCGTTATGCACAAACCCATCACCCTATGACATGTTTAGAATAGATTCATGATTCATGATCATACGCATCATATGTATGTCTGATATGACGAGTGATTGAGCATAGCATATGCCTTCGGGTAGATTGTTTATGGGCTCCCTGATAGGCGGAGTTGCCCTACATGAGCGCGAGGTGTGCGCAGGATTGTTGCATGTTTGGTAGGGTGATTCATGTACTTGCATTTGTGTGATCATGATTATTGTATGCCCTAGTGACGTTAGGGCCAAATCCTCCACAGACACATCGTGGGTGGTTGGATTGGATACCGAAAATATTTGGTTCTAGCATACGGGCGCCATAAATGTCCTTGGGTGAAAATCTCTAAATCCGATGGTACCAGAGGATGACTCCAATGTGGAGACCGAGTGGATATATGAGCGCACGAGGGCCGAATATCAGGAGGTCGCGTCTCCCACTGTGTTGTGGTCGGTTGGAAAGGGGTGTGGCCTTACTCGCCTGAGGGTAGGAGACAATACTAGGCTGAGTCTGACCAACTCGTGAATGGATCCGTTATCGACGTGCCGGATAGGTATTGGCAGACCATTGGCCAGATAGATAGTGAGGTTTCTTACGCTCACTTAGACTATGCGGCTAGGAGAGCGGCAGTGCCATTTAGAGTGTACTAAACCCCGGTGATAATCCAGAATGAGAACTTACTGATATTTGATGAGAATTGGCATGCTTGAGTTGCATCACATCTCGCATGGTCTTGACATGGCCGATAACATTCATATCTTACACCTCATAGCCTTGGTACAGCTTCTTGTATTCATGTACTCATCAGGATGATTTCGCATTACTCTGACCTTACATTCTGATCACGCTTATATTGCGCACACACTTACATCGCCTTCTAAGCTTTCTATAAGCTTATCACGATCGATGTGTGTAGATGACGCCAGGATGCAGCCGTAGCTTCGCCGCAGTTTGGAGCGTGCAGTCGAGCTTTGGAGTTTTGTTATTAGCTCTATCTTGTATTTCCCTCTATACGCATTGTACTTAAAGTTTTTTATCATAGTGGATTTTGTGATGGTATTCTTAGGATTATTGTTCGTGGGTTATGCTTATGGTTATGCTCATTATGAATCTGATTGATGATTAGAAATCCTCCTTATATCATCCCAGGATTGGAACCTAGTGTATGGGTGCCAGGAGCCGAGAATGGGGTACTATGGAGGTTGTCGACGCCGGATTCGACGATCAGAAATTTTGTGAGTCTGGTTTTCGAGTTCAGGGCGTGACAGATCCATCGCCAACAAGTTTCACATCAGCATGATGGCGATCAGACAAATGCTCCACAACAATTCGTCAATCCTTAGCCTATTACTCCACGATTCGTCCCTCAGCAGTAAAGTTAGCACCAGGGTCCAGTCGAGCCTGCACCTGCTCATTCCATGACTGCCCCACTGCCTGCCACCGATCTTCGACACGAAATAGATCGGAGAAGGCGCAGCAGGCCTTCAGTAGGGTACGACCGATAGTGACGAACCTTTACAAGCCGACCTTCAGAATTTTAAGAGGGAAGTGCATGAAGAAATCGTCGATATGAAGCAAAACTGCTACATCAATCCAAAGGGACCCAAGGCAAAGGCATCCCCGTTCACGGAGGAAATTATGAAAATTCGGTTATCGGAGCGATTCCACCTTCCGCAAATCTCATCTTTCACCGACAAAACTGATCCAACCGAGCACGTTGAGTCCTTCCGGACTTACATGAAATTGCATAATGCCTCGGATGCCGTGATGTGTCGGGGCTTTTCTCTCACATTGGCCGATGTAGCTCGGCTTTGGTTCAAACAGTTGAAACTAAAGTCGATTAGCTCATTCACCGAACTCAACGATGCTTTCCTTACCAATTTCATTGGAACCCGCCCACTACTCTGACCGAATTCATGGCTCGGTCAGATAAGTATGCAGATGCCGAGGAAACTCGAATCTTGTGTGAGGCAGCCCAAAATGCAAAAATCCTAGCCAAAGAGCCAGCCAAAAAAGAAGTTGATTCGACTAGTGGTAAAAAATGAAAAGATGACCAGTCTCGCAATGAACGTAGGTCGGGAAAATGGCCTGATCATAAATTTTCAACATACACTCCGCTCAACAAGCCACGAGAGCAAATACTAATGGAGATCAAAGGCGAAGGATTTGTTAACTGGCTAGACAGACTTCGGGGTAACCTGAACTGACGGAATAAAGGCAAATACTGTCATTTTCATCGTGATCATGAACATAACACTAGTGACTGTTACAATATGAAGCAGGAGATTGAGAGGCTCATCCGAGAGGGCCATCTCGGCGAGCATGTGGATCCTGGAGCCAGAACCACGGAAGAACGCCCAAACAACAATCGGCCCACTAAAGATATCCAGACTATTATTGGTGGCCATTTGGGCGGAGGCGATTCAAGTAATGCTCGAAAAAAGCACGTGAGGAATATTGATCGACCTGAGTCCAAAATCATGGTTCTAGCTCGACCTCCAAAGGAAAGGAAATTTGAAAAGTATGCTGTAACATTCATTGAGGAAGATGCGAAGGGTATTTATCACCCGCATGATGACACTTTAGTCGTCACTGTTACTATCGCAAATCACCGAATATTCAGAGTTCTTATCAACACAGGTTCATCTGCGGATGTACTGTTTACACAAGCATTTGACAAGATGGGTGCTGAACGATCGACTCTAAGACCCATGAGGACTCCGTTGGTCGAATTCTCTTGCCGACAGATTCTTCTCGAGGAAGAAATTAGCCTCCCGCTCACTGCTGAGGAGGTGCCGAGTCAAGCCACTGTTATGATCGATTTTCTAGTAGTCGATCAGTCTTCAGTTTATAACGCTATCCTCGGTCGACCCTCCCTTTGTCTCATTCGAGCCATCGTCTCAACTTATCATCTGTCCATGAAGTTCCCAACTGAGAATGGCATTGGGGTGGTAAGAAGAGACCAGCACGATGCTCGAAGATGTTATGTTACTGCCCTGCGAGCACCTATGGAGGTCATGATGATTGAAACCCTGGATCCGAACGCAGCCAGCCCATGGAAGAGCTCGTCCAAGTGCATTTGGATGAGTCAGACCTTTTGAAGACTGTCCGAATTGGATCGTCCCTGATTATGCCATTGAAAGAGAAGCTGATAACCCTGCTATGCCGATATGTCGATGTCTTCGCATGGACTTATGAAGACATGCAACTCACCGACTTAATATAGACCCGAATTACAAGCCAATCCGTCAGAAACGGCGCGCTCTCGACTCTAAGAGATACACCGTAATCGAGAAAGAGGTTGAAAAACTCCTCAAGGCCAACTTCGTTGAAGAAGTATATTACCCTAAATGGGTAGCTAACGTTGTGTTGGTCAAAAAGGCTAACGGGAAGTGGCGAGTCTGTATAGATTATACCGACCTAAATAAAGCCTACCCTAAGGACAGTTTTTTCCTTCCTCAGATTGATCAACTGGTCGAGAACCACTTTTTCATGGATGCTTATTCAGGATATATGCACTGTGGGGCACGAATTACTCAGTTTCAAGCACTGCAAGGCATGAATTACTCAGAATGATTATAATGCATCATTCTGATAAATCAAAAACTACATTTATCACTGACAAAGGTCTTTATTGTTACTGAGTAATGCCATTTGGGTTGAAAAATGCTGGTGTGACTTATCAAAGATTGGTCAACAAAATGTTCGCTCGACTCATAAGACGAACAATGGAAGTCTACATGGACGACATGCTCATCAAAAGTGTTAAAGCGACCGACCATATAACCGATCTGGAGGAAATGTTCCTCATATTGCGAAGGTGTAAGATGAAACTTAATCCGAGCAAATGTGCATTTGGAGTAAGTTCAGGAAAATTTCTCGGGTTCCTGGTCAGTCAATGAGGGATTGAAGCTAACCCAAAAAATATTAAAGTTCTACTCGACATGGAGTCTCCTAGGACGATCAAAGATATCCAACAATTAACTGGAAGAATAGCGGCCTTAAATCGCTTCGTGTCTCGAGCGACCGACAGGTGTCTCCCTTTTTTCAAACAATTGAAGGGTCGGCAAATTGTTGACTGGACGGAAGAACCCAAAGGCGCCTTTCAGCAAATCAAAGAATACTTAGGAGCACCACAATTGCTTTCTAAGTCCGAGCTAGGCGAGCCATTACTGATCTATCTAGCCGTATCTGATGCAGTCGTAAGCTCGGCTCTGATCTGTGAGCATGAAGATAAACAATTCCCGGTTTACTACATCAACAAGGCTCTCGTTTACTACCGCTGGTTATATCATCCCAATGCTTACGGCCATATTTTCAGGCTCACTCAATCACCGTCATAACTGATCAGCCTTTATGTCAAATACTATAGAGACCAGAGTCCTCTAGGTGACTTACAAAATGGGTAGTCGAGCTTAGTGAATTCGACATTCATTACAAATCCCGGACCGTAATTAAGGGATAAGTCGTGGCAGACTTTATCGTCAAAGTTATGGTGTAACCCAAAATTCCTACCGCTAACTCATCAGAGCCGTCCGATCACGTCCCTCCCAGCCCACCCTTCTGGTCTTTCTATGATGATGGCTCATCCAACTCTAAGGCAAGTGGGGCAGGGGTAATCCTAGAAACTCCCGATCATACATGTCACGCCCCAAACCCGAAAATCGGATTCACATGAATTCCGATTGCCGAATCCGGTGCCGACAGCCTTCGTAGTGTCCCATTCTCGGCTTCTGATAATCAAATGCCAGATTCTAATCCTGGGATCCTACAAGGAGGATTTTCAGAATGAAATTTTTTTTGTAATGGAGCATAACCACAAGCATAACCAAGTCACAAAACAACATCACCACATATATATCAAAAATTTTAAGTACAATGCGGAAAGGGAAATACAAGGTGATCAAAAAGTTCCAAAAGGTCCAGATATGCACTCCTGCCTCAGCGCTGCTGCTGTCCAACGCTACCTGCACACAACTGTCGTGCATAAGCTTACAAAAGCTTAGAGGGTGGTGTAAGTGTGTGCGTAAGGCAAACGTCAAGTGTACAGTATCAGAACAATGCTGAAGTATGTGGTAAGTACATAGAATCAACCATACCAAGGCTATGTAATACAAGGCATGATGCGAGATATGAATGTCATCGGCCACATCGATGCAATACAAGGCCTACATAGTCGAATGTCATATGCGAAATGTAATCCAAGAAAGTCGGTACTCATCAAGTACATATATCAGTATAGTTCCCCTCTGGATATCACCAGGGTCTAATACACTTTGCAGAGACTGCCACCTCCCTAGCTGCACAGTCAAGTAAGCAGAATAGACCTCACTATCCGCCTGACCAGTAGTCTGCCAATACCTACCCGGCTCGTCGATAGCGGACTCATTTGCGAGCTGGTCAAACTCAGCCTAGCTTATAGCCCCCTCACTCAGGCGGATAAGGCCACACCCCCTTCCAACCGACCACGACACAGTGGGAGACGCGACCCACTGGTATTCGGTACTCGGGCGCTCGTGTATCCACTCGGTCTAGACATTGGAGCATCTCCTAGTACCAAAAAGGTTTTGGAACTTTTACCCAAGGACATCCTAAGTGCCCACAATGCTAGAATCAAGTATTTTCGATATCCGATACGGCCATCCACGATGTACCTGTGGAGCCACGACCCTAATGTCGCTAGGGTGTGTAGTGATCAAATCACAAATATGCGAGATGCATGAATCACGCCGTCAAATCATGTAGATATCAAGCGCGTACTGCGCGATCATGTGGGGCACTCTGTCTCATAACGGGTCCCATAAGTGGTCTGCTCAATGGCATATGCTATGATCAGTCACTACTCAAATCAAGCATACATATGATGCGTATGGGCATGAGTCATGGGATTATACTAAGCATGTTATAAAGCGATGAATAGTAACGAGTATGGGCCTATCAATGGGCCCTAAGGAGAGTTACAATGAGAATATTTAACCAACATTGTACTACAATGTGGACGTCAAACCAACATTGTTCCTTAGGCACGATTCACCATAAATATCATTACATGAACCATGAGAAACGTACATTGCAATGGACCTTAAGGACATCCGTTGGGCCTCGATCCATGGGCCATAGATACATCAAATGGGCCGAATCACATAAGCCTTACATTCATCAAATGGCTGCATTAGCGGGCCTCACCAATGAGCCTTATGTACATTGCAATGGTCCATGACCCATGGGCCATGAAATACATCAAAGTGGGCCTCACAACTTGAGCCTTAAATATATCAGATGGGCCTACACACATGAGCTTTAAATATATCAAATGGACCACTCCATTTGCGCCCCATGCACATCAAATGGGCTTGATCCTATGGGCTATAATATATATATATATATCAAATGGGCTTGAATCCCGTGGGCCTTATATGGAATAAATGGGTTGGATCCCATGGGCATTGCATATGTCAAATGGGCCCAAACCCATGGGCATTACATATGCCAAATGGGCTTAATCCCATGGGCATTACATATGCCAAATGGGCTTAATCCCATGGCCTTAGATGTGCACCAAGGTGGGCCTAAATGAATGGCCATAAATGGATCAACATGGGCCCTATATGCATACCAAAGTGGGCCCATTTGAACCATAGATCTGGCTCATTTTTAGCTCAAGAAATGAGTTTTCAAAATGGATGACGGTGAGATGCAACACATGCATCATGGTGGGGGTCACATGAAGGCCCACCATCATAAACATATTATGTATAATATAATATATAATTTATATACAATATTATATGTAATATAATATTATATATACATATATAAATATAAATATATATATATATATATATATATATATATATATATATATATACATATATATATCTACACACACGCATACACACACGTATACACACACACGTGCACTCACACACCGTCTCCTAAACGGTGTGGATGATACAAAGGGGGAGTTTCACCGTCCACTGTCAGTGGACAGTGAAAGTGATAAATACATCACTGTGGGTCCCATGTGGGGCCCACCATAATGTTCACGTGCCATCCAACCCGTTGATAAGGTCACGCAGACCTGGTTGAAGAGAAAATACAAATTTCAGCTTGATTCAAAACTTCTGTGGACCCCATAGAGGTTTCAATGGTAGAATTCAATCACCGCTAATTCGAGTGGTGTGGGCCACCTGAGATCTAGATCAAGCCCATTTTTGGGTGGGGCCTACTTAAGTTAGGGACTCACCGTATGGGTGGGTTGGATCGGCAAACAAACATCAAAGTGGGGCCCACATGAGGAGCCGTGGGCCCCCAGCGTCCGTCCGCCTGGGACGTCAGACGTCAGAGAGGCAGCAGCCTCTCTGCCTCAAAATCCTCTTTTTTTCTTTTGTTTTTTTGAAAAACCAAATTTTTGGGGTTTTTCATATGTATGGCCCACCCAAAGAAAATCCACTCCATCCATTGTATTGTATGGCTCAATACGAACCAAACGAGTCTAATATATGGTATTTTTTTTAACTCAATGTGGGCCCTAGACAATTTTTAACGGTAAAGACAATGTTTGTTATGTTATGGCCCGCCTGAATATCGGATCGACACCATTTTTCGGCTCAACGCCTAAAATGGGTCAAGAAAGAGGATGGACGGCATGGATTAGAAACATACATCAAAGTGGGGCCTATACAAGTGGGCCACCTTCATTGCCTTAACCAAGGCAATTTCACATACACGTCCAGAGACGTCCCTGGACTCTCTGGACTCTCTTTCTCTTTCTTTTTATTTTTTATTTGGCCAGCACGTGTGTTAAGGTGGGCCCTTCATAGGTGGGCCACCACTTGGTGAGGTGGTGTGGTTACAATACATATGTAAAGTGGACCCCACCTTTAGATGGTTTGGATCCAATACATGCCCCATTGTGGGGTCTATCCAAGTGGGTCATAGGGTCATATCATCACAAAAAAACTTAACAAAAGGAGAAGGGAGAGAGATAGAGAGTAAAAGAGTGGGACGCGTGATGGAGGGACCCCGGCACTATGGGCCCTCCGTTTCAATCATCCAATCATACATCAAAGGGTCCTATTGCATATGGGTCATTCAAACAAAAGATCAACAATGGAGATCCCTCTCCATCCAAACTGAACGGTCTATATGACCTCTTAATGCAAGAAAAGTAAACATCATGATGGGGTCCATGGAGAGTAGCCCCATCATGGAATGATTTGATGATCAAGATGGGTCATCGGCCATATCTTAGGGTCCCAAGTGAGATCCAAACCATTGATCGGTTGGCCTCACTTGGCCCTTTTTAAAAATATGAAAATTAGACTATGGAGGCACCCACCACTTGATCTTCTTGGTCCGTTGGAAAGTTATTCTCCTAGAGCTTCACTTTGATGGTGGATATGGGAAATGGATGGCTAGGATGATGTGTTTTGGAGTGGGAAGTGGGCCACCAAAAATCACATTTCTCATGGAAAAACCTTGGACGTGTGCACCCTCTTGGTTGCTTGAAGTGAGATGAGAAATGAGAAAGAGAGAGAGAGTTTGTAAGAGGGATGTGAGGTGAGTGATGGAGTGATGTGAGTGGTACTTGACATGTAAGGTGGTGTAAGAGGAGAGAGTTGACTTTGGGTAAGGGTGATGTAAGAGAGGTATGGTTGCTTGTGCTTGACATAAAGTGATTGATGGGTGATTGATTGATGGGATTGATTTGACACCTTATAGAGATTCTCTTGGAAATACAAATGCGCGGCGTTTTCTCAAAATAAACGCTGGCTCATACCTCTTAGTCAGGGTATCGGATCGGTGCGTGAGTCACAGCGTTGGAACCGCGGCAACTGTGCGGTCGCAATGGTACAAGTCTCGGATTAAGCTGACTCAAATGTATGGGATATGACTTATGGTCATGCGCAACGTCAACTACAGGTCGTGGACTGCCGAAATTTGACGAGAAGGATCGCGGGAAGCGATGGAACAGTACGGATTAGGATACGGGTCTTACAATACAGCTATTTAGTATGCCTTGAGCTTGAATTTTAGGCTTCGAACAACATAGCTGAATATGAAGCTCTTCTCCTACGGCTCCGGCTAGCGACCAATTTAGGGGCCACTCACCTAAATGTGTATAGCGACTCCCAACTAGTCGTCAATCAGATAGCTCACATATATCAAGTCAAGAAGGAAAGACTGAAAGCTTATCTTGCAAAGGTTAAAGAGATGATCACCGGGTTTCACCAATGCTCTGTCACCCGGATCTCAAGGGCCGAGAATACCAAAGCCAACCTCCTAGCAAAGCTGGCCTTAGCTGACGAGGATGATATCCCCAGATCTGTTCCTATCGAATTTGTGGTCGAGCCAATCATTGGGGGAAGCAAGTCTTTCACCTTACTCCTCATTGATTCTGAACCATCCTGGGTCGACACAATCATCCGATATCTTAAGGCTGGCGAACTTCCTAAAGAACGAGCCGAGGCTAGACGACTGAAGAATAGCGCTACTCATTATACCATGCTCGGCAACGTTCTATATAAGAAAGGATACTACGCGCCTCTTCTGCAATACCTGAGACCGAGTGAAGCCGATTATGTTCTGCGTGAAATTCATGAAGGCATTTGCGATAATCACTCGAGTAGCTGATCTCTAGCTCACAAAGTCCGGCAAGGATATTACTGGCTAACCATTCAACAAGGCGCTTGAAAACTTGTTCAAGGTTGCGATAAATGCTAGAGATTTGCTACTATCCCTCGACAGCCACCTGAACAACTAACACCAATAGTCAAGCCTTGGCCTTTTGGCTAATGGGGAATCGATATCATCGGGTTGTTTTCTCTAAGGAAAGGGCAGACTAAGTTTGCTGTCGTCGCTCTTGATTATTTCACCAAGTGGGCCGAGGCCGAGCCCCTAGCGAAGATAACCGAGCAGAAGATCATAGATTTTGTTTGGAAAAATATTATCTGTCGATTCGATATACCTTGGACTATTGTCTCCAACAATGGGAAGCAGTTTGATAACAAGCAGTATCAAGAAATGTGCCGAAATCTATAAATCAGGAATGTTTACTCGTCCCCACGTCATCCACAGGCAAATGGACAAGTTGAAGCCGTCAATAAGGTTATCAAACAATACCTACGAACTAAACAGAACCGAGCCAAAGGAGCATGGGCTGAAGAACTTTTCAAAGTCCTTTAGGCATACCAAACTACAGCCCGAACTGCGACTAGAGAAACCCCTTTTTCACTAGTCTATGGCTCAGAAGCAGTCGTTCCTGTGGAAGCCGACCTACCTACCGTTCGAGTAAGTTCGTTCGATGAGCAAAATAATGAAGAGTTGATGACTCTCAACCTCGACCTTTTGGATGAAATCAGAGAACTGGCTTGGTTTCGAACAGCCACCTATCAACGATTAGTGACTTGGTCTTACAACGCCCGAGTCAAACTTAGGCGAATTCAAGCAGGGGATTTAGTCCTCCGAAGAACGTTTCAGAACACCAAGGTAAGCAAAACAGGAACATTGGGCCCCAATTGGGAAGGCCTGTATATAATCGCAGCATTGTCCGACCGGGATCCTATCTACTGGAAGACGTAGCAGGGCAGCATCTGCCTCACCCATGGAATGCCAAGCATCTCAAGATATACTACCCTTAACTCGGCTACTTAGCTCGGTTGATTAAACACTTGCAAAAAAGGAAAATGTGTATTATGTTGAACAAGCAAAAAAACATATATTCATTGCTTAGTAAAGTGTTACATTGGTCAGAACATTGATTACAATTGTGTTGGAATAATACAACGATAAGTACTCAATGTTCGGATAACGGTTTTGATTCGCTCGACTTCGAAGCTCAATGTGCTCGAAGTGCTTGAAGCGGATGTGGGGAACAGAAAGGAATTTTACTCTACCATACTATCTTCAAGACTCGGCTCTGCCCGCCACACCAGGAGCTAACCCAGGATATGCTGATGGAGCTGCATCAGGAGCAGTAGCAAAGGCGTCATAAGTGTATACCTCGGGGTCAACCACAGCCTCGCCACCGGACCCCGACTCGCCCTTGTCAAAGCCAGACAAATCGAGATGGGGGAAAGTACCTTTCATCACTTCAATACACTTGGCGTAACCCTCCTGGTAAACGAGGGTCCATTCTTCCTCAAAAGGCGAAGATGAAAGGAACTCTTCCACCGCCTCCTCTCTCGTGGTCGCAAGGGTGGCCTTGGTCCCCTTTGCGAGCTCCTGAAGCCTCTTTTAAACCACAGCATGCTCTGTGGCCGCCTGTTCAAAGGCCAACCTGGCCTCTTCCAATCGCGAGGTCATGCGATCTCTTTCCGTTGTGGCCGACACAAGAGCAGCCTTTGTCTCCTCGAGCTGGCCCTCCGCAAAGATAGCGCGAGACTCGACAAAGGATAGTCGAGACTCTACTTCTGATCGTCGAATCTCAGCATCTGACAGCCTAGCCTTCGCTTCCACAGCACGATGAGCCAAGGCAGATACTTCGGCACGAGCCTTCAACATGCATGAGACGAACTGCACAAAAAAAACTCTTTTAAAATAAGAGAAAATCTGAAACAAATTGATCGCGAAGGGTAGCGACATTACCTCGAGCAACAGCGTCCCGATCCTGCCGAGCGTGTTGTCCACTGAAGCTGCCTCCAGAAGGCCAAAGAACTCCCCTGTGAACATCTATCGACTCGCCCAAGAAAAGATCTCTTCAACCTTCTGACAGAAGGCTATCCTCTCTTCCTCAGCTGCTCTCATCCTCCATGACTCCCTCTCCTCAGTTCTGGGAGCAATGGAGGCTTCAGCTGGCTCGGCCTCAGGGGTTTCCCGAGGCTCCTCAGATGATGCCGCCACCACTTCAGCTGCCCCTGCCTCTGGGGCGGCCACCTCCGTTGCCTCTGCCGCCTCTGTGCCTTCGTCAACCTCGATGCCAGTCGAGAAAATAGGAGGGGCGGTCCTGGCCAGGCCCTTTGAGACAGCCCTATGTCTCTTCGAGGTCCTGGAGCCTGAACGAGGCGAAACTCGAATTTGGGATGGAGGACGAAGAGAAGGCCGAGCTTCAGACATCTCTGCAGTCAAAAGAGAATGAGCGTCAGTACAACCAGATAGACAGAAATAAAAAAAAATAAAGGGAGAGAGCTTCTCACTGGTTACTACGGAATCAAAGCCCCACTCGAAAAGGAGTTTCAGCTGGAGAAGCCTTCTACAAGATCTCCTCTACAGATCAAGAGCTCGGAAACTCTGAATCTGAGTCAGAGAATCCGAGTCAAGGTTCGGATGTTGCTTCGGTATCACTGAAAAGTAGAGAAGTTATTTCCTCGATTCAATAAAAGCGATTTTTAAAAAAAAATGGGGATGGTAAACCGCATCAACTCTACTTGCTGCTGCATAAAAAGCCCGAGGAACAAAGGGCTGGATAGGTCCAACTTCAACCGACTCCCACCTACCAAGGGCCCAAAACCACCTATCTCTTCAGTGCTTATTCGAGGGAGGGGAGTTAGTTATTAAGGGCCCACCGGTGTTCCGTCAGGAGCAGAAGAAGAACCAACTAGGATGTTGGGTGTAAGCCCGCACTTGGTATAAATGGAGAAATTCATTCACACTTAGCTTGGGTTGTTGTGTCTTGGCCCAGAGTACTGCGCAGCCAAACAAGTCCCTCCACCCGTTCGATACAACCTATCTCGGGGCTATTCCCAGACTTCCTAGTAATTCCTGAGCAATCTTTTGGAGAGGCAACCAGAGACCGCATTGCAGCGCAACAAGAAAAATCGCAACTGCCCCAGGTGGAGGTTGGTCGAGGAGCTCTCCAGGCCGAGGAAGAGTCAGAATGACTGAATCCAGAATATGATATCCGGACCAGATCTTTAAGAGCTCCTCTGTTGTCATCACTGAAGGAACGGGTCCTTTAACCCGTTCTTCGTCTTGATTTCCGCCTCTCCACCTCCATCAGAATCGTGGCGGCCGGAGGAGTCCCCAATGATCATATGGTCAAGAAGCGAACCTAATGCCTCCACTGACGCCATCGGCCTCTCTGCCGGAAGGTCTAAAACCCTCTACGAATGAAGAAATAGGAGGTTCGCCTCTCCGGCAACCTCCATCAACAGTGAAGGTGATTCTGAAGCTGACCAAAAGCCACTCGCTTCACCCCCATTGTTGTATTCTCCCTCCCTAGGGCTTGTGGGGCCTGACATTATTAAAAAGAAAAAAAATGGGCGGAAGAAGGAGCTCACCAGGAGAAATACGAAAATGCCGAAAGGAGGAGAGAGTGCAAAGGATTACAAGGCTAAAATTCGTTAAAGGAGGGAAGATGCAAAAGCACAAGAAAATTGAAAGAAGGCGCGAACTGGTAGAAATTCGCTTAGGGCGACCCCCTTTTATAGAGTTGTCACGTGGCTCCAACATTAAATGAGGAACCGAAGCGACGCCTCCTTGAGTGCCTCGACTTTACGCGTGGCAGCTCCCCATGCTCCATTACCGAATACGCAGCCACGTGTCTGACCTTCATACGCCTCGACGTTGCAACGACGACCACTCCTCTCGTGCGGTCTCAATAAATGAGTCGATGTGTGGTCGAACGAAGCGACGTTTATCGGAAGTCGTGTAAACCGCCTTATACTCAATAAATGCTTCATCATTACTCGATTCTAATACTGTCCGACTCAATTCCGAAATACTTCGCAACTGCCTTAGGGCGATGCATGGAGTAGGGGGGCTTACTGTTGGGGGAAAAAATATAACAAGTCCTTGAGTCGGTTAGAGGACCGGAAGAGTAGTGAAGCAATGACTCGAACTCATTGGATGCCGAGTCTAAATAACGCCCAAAGTCCATAAGAATGCTAAATGGAGAGACGTAGCTCAGACCGCGGGGTCCCTGACCCGGCCGTAGCCTGAGCGTCCAGAGCCACAAAGCGAAACCTCTAAGGGAGGAAGTGCACCTCAAGGCCCAATCAAAGCCTCACAAAGGAAAGCCTAAACCAATAGAGTATGATCAATCGGTCCTAGAGTTGCCCAAACTTTAGTCTAACTCAAGGATTGGGTCGGTCAATATAGTAGGCGGAGAATCATCCATAGAGTTTATCTTAGCATGACAATGTCGGAAAGATAAGCGTCAGCCGAGCTATATCGCTCCATATCTAGAAGTTACCTAGTGAAACTCTGGATTCTGCCCGAGATCTTCGGAGGATAAGAAAATAATCTCTGAGAATCTAGAGGAAGCAGGGATTACGGATCCCTAAAGATTGTAACATACTTTTACGGGATTTACTCTAAGGAATGCGAAAGCCCTACGGGATACAACACCATTATAAATACAAGGATCCTCATGCTAAAAGGTATGTAATAACTATCGCCTTAAAAACCTTTCAAAAGAGACCCAAATTCTGACTTTAGCATTGAAGGGTCCCCTGGCCAGACCAAGGTTACCTTTTCCTTCTTATGTGTGCAGATTCTAGGGTCATAAAATAGGCGAGCCGAAAACAGCATCGATACACACACACAAATACTCACACTTTGCGAAGATATCATTATATTTATTTACAATAACATTTTTCTTTCACGAAATACAAGGTGACTAATAATGAATATTTAAATTTTGTTGACTAATCGAAATAGTATCCCTTATATTTTATTTCTTTTTTAATGGAATACATGAAAAAGATAATCATTACCGATATCTATGTTTGCACCAAGTATTCTTCGTATCCGAACAAGCTCTAAGTGTACAAGGGTCATTTGGGAGGCATTTCTTCCCGTAGTGTTCCCTTTTGGTGTAGCTCACTTAGGTCTTGGATCCAGCTCATTGTTGGTCGAATATCCTAAAATGGGCTCACGAAACGGATGGACGAGGTGGATTTCTCACCAACGTAAAGCCGGCCCCATCTAGATTCCCAGCGCAGGAACTGCCTCTGGAAGGCTTTAGCAGGAAATCCGAAATCCGCCTCCTCGTCCTAAGTTCTAGGATATTGCCCTTGGTTTCGGGATCGGTAATACAGATCTGATGGGCCCAGTGTGGATGGACCATTACCCAAAAGTCTAATGATTGGAAAATCCTAGCCATTCAATCTCTGTCCCAATCGATTGAATGTGAACCGTTGATAGTTTTATTATTATTTTTAACTATGTACAAGATGTAAATTGAAAATTTAGGATATTTCAGCATGGTCCATCAGAGGTGGGACCCATCCTTTCGATTGTATGAACCACCATACCATAATAACTCCCATGTCCAAAGCCTCTTTCTCTGCTAAAGCCTATGGCTTTCTTTCTTGAATCCACTCCGTCCATCATGTGCTCATTTGAATGACAGTTACCGGCAAAATCAACCCGATCTACAGCTCGAGTGGGCCACACCATAGGGAACAGTGGGAGGTCATGCCAACCATAGATTTGTGTGCGGGTCCCACCATAGTGTTTATCTCCCATCCAACCCATTCATCAGGTTAGACTCTCCAGTATGAAGGTCAAAAATCAGCTTGACCCAAAACTCAGGCAGCCCACATGGCATGAACTGTAGCCGTTGTTTTACTTATTCATCGTGGTGATTCCTAACCGAGTTCGAAAAGGGCCCGAATTTTACTGTATATGGTAATCATGATGAGTATCACGTGATGGACGGAGTGGATTTCACACAGACATCAAAGTGGACCCCACAAAGGTCGAACGGTGTACAACTATCCGTATGCTTTCCGTACTAGCATTAGAGGAAAAAGAGAAAACTAACCAAAGAGCGTGAGATCGCCATCCTCGAATGCCGGAATTTGACCAAACGGCCACCAAAAAAAAAAAAACACAGAAAATACCTTAGAAAGAAAGAAATTTACAAACAAGAAAATGGAGAGGAAGCGAATAAGTAAAGGGTAAAATAGGAATTACGTTTTTGGTGGCAAAGTACAGAGTATGGCTGAAAGTTGGGCGGGTTGGGTGGTTGGTGCTCAACCATAGCCCAACCCAAGGTACAAGGAATTCTCATCCCAAGCCCAACCCAAGCGGGTTCGGTAGGATTGATTAGGTGAATATATGCTAATATTTTAATGATTGCATTAGTTTATTATATTTCAATATATATATATATATAATTTTATTAATTATATATGTAGTTATTTATCGTAAAGAACTTCATTTATTCTAAACAAACAAGCTAAATTATAGGACAACTAATTTAAAAGTCGTATTGTGTTGCACACAATCTATTTGGGAGAGAGAAATCCAGCATATCTTGTTAGCTTGAATCATCAGAAATGATGTGGACCAATGAGACCCGACATCATTGGAATTTCCTATGTCTTTAATACAAACAATCCACACTCAATTTTAATTTATAAGTTAACTTATATATTGATCGAGTTCGGGTTGGGCCGGACAACCCAAGACCTCAATCCGAGCCCGACCCAAGTTTTATCAGGTTGGTGTTTGTATAGCCCAAGTCTGAGATCGGAATCGATATATCCTGCCCAAGCCCAACCCAATGTCGGGTCGGTCACAGGTCGGTCGAGTTTAACCCACCCAACTTTCAGCCTTAGTACGAAGGCTGCTTGTGCTCGCCTGTTGAGTAGCTAACGGGAAGGAGCTCGTAATCAACATCCATCTCATGCAGGCAGAAGAGCACGCGTGCCCCGCACGTGGAAAAGGGAAGACTGTACACCTTCAGCGCCATCTCTCTCTTCCCCCACAATGCAATGGTTTTTGGAGGGGGTTATAATTATAAAGACGAGGAGTTATTTGATACTCTGTTGTTGAAGATGCTTCATACGGAGGTACTTAGAAATAGTTACAGTACAAAAATAAGACTTGCGAAAGGGAGTTGGTTACCCTTTTCCGTGTGGAGCCCACCGTCCATTTTTTTGGCAGCTCATTTTATGACGTTGTCCCAAAAATTAAGCAATTCCAAATCTTTGGTGGACCACACCACTGAAAAAAGTGGTGAATGACTATTAAAAACTCTTTGTAGGCCATAAAAGTTTTGGATCAAACTGATATTTGTATTTCACCTTCATCCAAGTTTGGTTGACCTTATTAACGGGTTGGATGATAAATAAACATTATTGATCTACTTATGGTGGACCTTGGGAAGTTTTAAATGGTGAGAATTCAATCACTATTGTTTCATGTGTTGTGGTCCACCTGAGGTTTGGATTTGCTTAATTTTTGGGATCACGACCTAGAATGGGCCAACAGATATATACTACTGTAACGTCCTGAATTTTTTACTATTTTGGATTTTCAAAAATTCTTAATTTTTTTTATTTAATTAACTTGTATTATCACTTACTGACCATTAGCACTCAATGTTAGTATGTACACGGGTGGAACCAGTAAAGAACCACACAAGTCCTATTAATCAACTATAGGAAGCCAACGAATCTGCCAGATTACTTGAACATCAAGTTTAGCCCCATGATGTACTCGCATAGGGCCCAAAATCTAATTGACTCATCGCTAACTAATCAAGACAATCATAAATAAATTAAAGATCTAACTAAAGCTGAGTCAAATAAAGCCCAGATCTTGACTAATAGACCAAATCAACCCCATTACTCTTTTAGCCTAAAACTGACAGTTTAGAGTAAACATGATCAAATCTCCACTTTTATTAGCTATAAATAGGCCACATTATGAACATAATTAATCCAAACCCTAGTCATTGCCAACGAAAAATCTCAATATCTAATTCGTTCTAGAAATGCCTCGATTTTCTGAACAAGCTCGTGGGTGGGCCACTAGTTCCAAAACTATAGAATAATGTCTGTCTTACTGGGTTTGACGTCCATCGCTGGAGTCAGCCCTGAGTACTGTCCAGAATCGCTCAACTTGAACCAAAGGACGAGTGCATGAGAAGTGAAAATATCCTAAAGGAAAAAGCTAGAACTTAAGTGAATTGGGTTGTCCACTCTTATACGAAGTTGAGGATTTCAGACCGTCGATTTATGACCAAACTTCACATGTAGAGTAAGGATATTTCTCTTCTCATATCCATATAGCCGCAGCACCGATCGACCATCGGTGACCGTTGAACAGACTTCTAATCATATCTGTCGATCGGCGCATCCAAATGGCAGGCTGATCATATCCATACGTAGATCATCATTAGGGCTAACTATCCTAAGGTGTACATCAATATATACACCCCATAGTGGACCCTAAAGGTTAAAAAGACCCTCCCATAGGGCTAGTATAGTAAAAACATAGCCCTTGAGGTCATTTACGCAAAATCTGGCCTTATATAACGGCTTCTTTAGGGCACCCCTCTCCTCATACGAATTTACCCTAGAGAAAAGAAAGAGAGAAAGAGAGAAAGAGGAGAAAACAGGAGAAAGAGAGAGGGAGAGCTTGGAAGCATGAGGGTTTGTGTACCTTCACCCTCTCATCTCTGTTATAGCAATATCGTCCTTCATTGGTGTCGATTCGACGACGATTGAAGATAAGTATGGAGTTATGTTTGTAGGTTTAGGTCTTGAGTTAAATTCCTTCCAATTCTCACAAGCTTGTATGCTTATTTAGGCATTTCAACAATGATTTCTTAACACCATAACTCTACGGGCGCCGTGGATCAAGAAGTTCGTCACAAGATGCGGATTATTATCCTTAGGTGGCCTAGTACCAATTTTACTATGAGCTTAATGATTATGAATGTTAGGATGAGGTGCTTAAGTAATCTAGAGAGAGCCTAGCGAAGACCCTATATGATAGGTCCCACTAAATTCCATGAAATGAATAAGTGTTGTTTATTTGTTCTTTAACATGATTGGGTTTGATTTTGATATGGCATGTTCATCCCATATATGATTTTACTAAATTTCATGACATGTTTGAGTGTTATTTATTTGCTCTTCAGTATGATTAGGCTTGATTTGGTATAGTATGTTCATCTCGTATACGATCCCAGTATAACCTTTCTTGTGGCATGCATGATTGCATTAATTCTTGTTGTATGTTTGTCATATGAATGATGTATAGCCCTTATTCTCTTCGTTAACCCCACACAACACACATACACATTTATTTCATATTATTATTAGTAGTTGCAGTTGTAGAAAATCTGAATTTATATGTTTAATGTATTGTGTTAGATAATGAATTCTGATTCATTGAAGTATCATTGAATGTCATAAACCCCTGGGTTAGTCAGGAAATTGAAGTGGAAGAAGGTGGTCCCATTGGTAGGACCATCCTACGGCTAAACCAGCAGGTTTGGGTGGATGCGAATGGGCGACAGTAGTTAGACTACATGGGTCGCTTGCACTCGATGTCGTCCGTCACGTACTCGCTTGAACTCGCACGGTCTAGTTCGCTTACCGACCAACTATGTTTGTTAGCCATGTCTGCCCACGCCTGTATGGAACCTGGAACACCCTTCAACCACTGAAGCCTATTGATAACCATTTGAAACCGATCCACTGACTTAAGAGCCGGGAATGGTGAAATGAGACATTGTGTTCGAGCTGTCAGCCTACGCTGGGGTGACTAGCCTCCCCGTAGTGACCGCAAGCGATCCCTCTTCTCAGCACTCCTCATGTGCTTAAAATCAGGGATGGGGAACCCAATGGGGTTAAGGATCACGGGGCTTTGGCCTCTCACAACCAGTTGAGGGGCCTTGGCCTCACAACCAGTTGAGGGCAATGATATGTGGGGTGTACCGATTTTTCCAATCAGCTAGATGAACGGAATTAATTAAATACTCGGCTAACATTATTCATGCATCGTACTAGCTAGGATTTGACGACTCGACAGTTGAGGTCGCAATGAGGGAATGTTGGTCATGCGCAACCGTGAGATGAAGTCGCTTGAGGGAGTGTTGTTGCGAGTCATGCATCATATCATAATACATGCATATACATTAACAAGACTAGTTAGGGATCTATGAATGTATGTCTTTCATTAAATTCATTATATAATTGATGTTTGTTGTAACTTAAAGCTAATAGTAACCACTGAGTTAGATACTCGCTTCCACTCTGGGACGGTGT
The DNA here is from genome assembly GCA_037074715.1 of Magnolia kwangsiensis. Classification (NCBI taxonomy): domain Eukaryota; kingdom Viridiplantae; phylum Streptophyta; class Magnoliopsida; order Magnoliales; family Magnoliaceae; genus Magnolia; species Magnolia kwangsiensis. The sequence continues at coordinate 139,248,402 of CM073575.1, read as the reverse complement.
TTTAAAACACCAACCAGACTCTTTACTAGATGCAGGTGAGGTGGAGCTCGACGAGCCGAGCAATGTGAGCATGGATGAGGAAGGGGAGCTTCCTACTTCCAGTTTATGGGCAGATCACCATAGATAGTGCGGGTTGTTTATGAGTTGTTGAGTAGAGATCTAACGCACCATTTCTTTTGGGCATTTCTTATATAAATTTTGTCGAACGACGCCTTGTGCGACCCATCTGATATTCCTATAAACTTGTATTTCTTAGTCGCATTTATTTCAGTAGATTAATTGTAGTTGTGGTTTATGTTCAGTTGATCACTTTATTTCTCATTTAAACTGAATTTTGTACAAATCACCATAATTAGAATATAAGCGACACTACAAAATTTGGAGGCCGAGTTCCTACACGGCCCCTGAAAAGCCGGAGTGTTACAACAACACATTGCCAAGGTGGGCCCCATGGTATGGGTAACATCCACTTAGAGGTGGACACGAGTTGAACCGAGTCGAGCTTGGCACATATCGACTACACTCGGCCACTTGCTGACCCTAGCACAAACTCAGCTGATCTCGGTCCTCAAGTCTAATTGGACTGCTCAACTCAATTCGGTCAGCAGCTCGGGCCAGTTCAAACCAAGTTCGAGCCAAGATCGAGCCAAGTTCGCATGTGCAGCATTTTCACAAACACGGGATCTGCACTTTCAAAATTCACTGTTTTATGCAACAATGGTTTTACAGGTATTTTACCAAATACCTTGTAAGCAACATAAAAATCAAGGAAAAAAAAGTATTTATTTCATATACGTACCTTCCTTGCCACCAGCCACACTTCATTGAGGGCCTGTTTGGCCAGGCATATTGGATGGGATTGGAAGGGATTAGGGTGGATAGGTTTTTTGAATCCAGCAGCGTCCGTATTGAGGTATGTTTGGGCGGTGCAGGAGTGAAGAAGGATGGGATTGGAGGGTGGATTTTGATGGATTCCGTGCTGAATTTCTCGTGGGATTGGTGGTATTTCTCGTGGAGGTATGCACCTATTTCTTAGCTGATGATATAAAACCCATGTGGAGCCCACTATGTATATGTATGCAAATCCACTTCCATCTATTAAGTGCAAACCCGTATTTAAACCATAAATACTAAATATAGATATGATCAAACATTCCTATTGGTCACACCAATGGCAACGATTTTGGTGTATCATATGAGATATGTTGCAATCCCATGCTTGTCTAAACACGACAGGGGCTGCATAGGGCAAATCTCGTCCGCCCGTCCAAACATCCCAACAGGTGACTCGCTGGATTTTGAATACCATGGGATTGTAAGCAATCCACTGACGCAGTCAGTAATTTCTCGAAAAGGGTGCAATCCACTGTAATACAATCCAATCCCATGGGATTTGCCTGTCCAAACATGCCCTGCGTCATTTCATCAAAAACTCGGTGAGCAACAACAATATTAAAGTAACTGAGGCATTGAACTGGTTTGATCTGAGTTCAATTCCAGTTCGATTTAAGGTTGATTTGAGTCAAGTCAAGCTCGGGCAAACTCAAACTCGGTTTGAAATTTTTTCGAGCTTAAAAAATCAACTCGACTCAACTCAAACTCAGTTTCGAACCGAGTTGAATAGGGCTTTTTTGAGTTAAGTCGAGCAAGCCAACCGAGCTAACTCTGCTCGTGTACAGCCCTACATCCACTACCGTGTTATCCGGGTAACAATTAATCCACTCCCCTTTGCGAAGCAATCCTGACCTCAGATTCGAAGGTACTTGTCTGTTTAGTTAGAGAGTATTGGATTTTTTGAATTCTTAATATCAATCGGACATTAAAATGACAAAAAAAAAGAAAAAGAAGAAGTAATTTCTGGTTTGTGATACATCTAAATCGATACCCATATTTTGGACCGTTAAATTTGAGTTAATTCTATTCCATGAATACAATTTAAATATTTTAAGTGCCTGTGTATCATCCATCACACTCTGCCCAAGTATTAAAGTTTTTTCCGTAGAAATAGAGGGAGGGCGGCCAGCTTCGACTTTCTTCTTTCGGTTTATTTCCTTTCTTACTGGCTGAGATAATATTTTAAAAAAATAAAATAAATAAATAAACCAAAAGTTGGAGTTTAGACGTTTTATGTGAGGTAAGGGACGATATGCTAGATGATCCAAACTGTACATGTTGTAGTCCCTAACATGGATGGACTATGCTTCCCAAGTTGGGATTTCAGTTTGTTGCCACTTGGTTTGTTTCTTGTCACACATAGTGTGTGAGAGCGTGCTAGAATTGATATATCGGCTCGATCCAAACAGATCGACTTTGACACCAAGCATTGAAATAAGTCGATACATCCATTATGAATGTATATGATTAGATTATTAAAAGACCGTTTACTCAATCACTTGTAAAATTTTATAATAATAATGTGATAATCAGACAGTGAAGTTTTTCTTTTTAAAATGAGTTGATTTTTACTTTTCACAATAAATGACTTTTTAGATATTAGTGCAATTAAATAAAATAAAAAATTTACAACCAGTCACTAGAAGTGACAACAAGAATGCGACTCTTGAAAAAAAAAAAAAAACTACTTAGATAAAAGACAAATTCAACATATGATCATATATTTGCATTACAAATAAAATTATAGCTAAAAATTATTGATATTTGATTATCGCTACTCCTAAATTCACATAGACAAAATAAATTAATAAATTTGTTGGATTTAATTAGATTTATAGATGATTGGAAATACTTGCTCTATGATTTTTTTTTTTCTACTATTTGTAGAGTTTTGGTATATAGTTTATTTTTTAGATGCCTCTTCCGTTATTACAATAGTTACTTTGACTAAAAAATCTTTTATATTTTTTGTTTTTATTACGTTTTCCTTTCATGGTTGTATATCTTTATCTTCTTTCCTTGGGTTGTCTTGTGTATTTTTAACTATTTTATTGAATTTCTCTCTTCGTTAGTTAAATATTTAGATAATTTGATCGTATAACTTAGTCGATCATCTAATGACATGTAAAATTGAATTTACATCCGCTATAATCTGACAGCTACATTTTACACGATTTGAACCACAAAAGGACCTGTTGGATTATCCGACTACAATGTCGTATTCCTTGGAAGGGGAGTTATACTATACTCAGGCAGAGCATGACGCTTAACACACAGGCATTTGGAAATTGTAACTCAAACCCGAGCCCAACGGAGTTCTAGGCCCAAAATAAGATTGGTCCAGCAATTCTCACCGGTACTTTGTGGACACTTGTTTGCTGAAATAGGACAAAAGGAATTTTTTTCATTTTTGACTGTCCAATAAATGTTCACCAATCTAATGATAAGATAATTAAATAGGGGTAAGTTTTCGTTCATGATACATCTAACTAGGGCACATAAATTTGGACATTTTAATTTGACTTAGTTACATGTCACGTATTCACTTTCTAAGTGCTCGAGTATCATCCATCACGCTCCGCCAGAGTATCAAAGTCTCCCGATCTCTTTAGAAAGGGCCGCCTGGGGCATGTTCAAGTCCAATCCGGACCGTCCAATCTAAAATCATACCTAAGGAAATCCTAACCATGAAATTTTTAGGGTCCATCAAATGTCTGGATTACCAAGATGCATGGCCCACTTGTCCATATTAAAATCTCAATGATACAGTACAAATCCTCGCCTCTAGATCACCGATCGCATAATTCCTCTTGCAAACTTGGTAAAGTACACTGCGGTTCATATTTTACTGTGCACTGTCATGATTCTTGAGCGGCATCGACATGGTGTGGGCCGGCATGGTGGGACAAAAAAGCATCTAGACAAAGTAGACCGAATATACGACCTCATACGATGCATTATGACCGTAGCCATTGGATCTGAGTCACGTTGCAAGGATCCAAACCATTTATATAATGGACCACACCACGGAAGGGTTATACCAAGCAAAAAAATAATCTTCGACCATTTATTAGTGGTACGGAAACCAATGGTAATTTAGACAGTCCATTTTAAAACAAAAATAAAGAGTTAAATGATCAAGGATCAAAATAGTCCAATCTGATAGAATTTAACAGATATCACCCATCGTATGAATGGTTTGGATTATAGCAACGTGATTCCATATCCAACAGCCACAGCAACGATGTCACGTTGGTCGTCGACCGTGTCTCATTGGAGGGATCTTTTCTAGCCGTTTGGATGGTGAGCCCCTTCTAGAATAATAGAATGGTGGTCTTCGAAGGTGGTATATTCCTTGAGGTTTGCTACATACACCCCCACGTGGCTGTTGGATCTGCAACAACATTTCTATCATCCAAACCGTTTATGTGATGGGCCTCTCATGTTGGACTATGTAGACGCTTTGATCATTGCAACGTGACCCAGATCCAACGGCTACAGTCTCTACCTTGCTGGCTTCAACATATGGGCCACTCCATGTATATGGAAGCCGTCTCCAAAAATCAGGCCGGTGTACTGTGAAATGTGAACTGTAACGTACCCTACCAGGTTTTCTCAAGTATGAATTATGAAATGTACAGTATCTTTAAGCCTTTAATATGGGCAAGTAGGCCACGCATCGTCATAATCCAGACCGTTGATCCGATGGGCCCTAACGTGTATGGATCATGCTCTAATAATCCTCTTGATTGACCTCTGACAGTGTATTCTAAGTACCCGATCATTGACCACCAATTGCAATATTAGGATCGCCTGATCAGTATGATTTTAGGGTTTTGCTCCATCCATAACAGGGCCCAAGACTCGGACGGTCCGGATTGGACATGCATGCCTGAATGAGTTGCCAAGCGTGGTACTGCAGACCTTCTTTTTGTTACTACGGTTGGATGATCTAAACCGTACACGTCGAAAACGATGGGATGATCCTCGCAACAGGATCACTGTCATTCAATTTAAAAGGAAAATTTTCCAATTGGTTGATTAAAATCGTCCGATCTGCTTAATGTTTTGGGAAGCATACTCCATCTATTTTAGGGACTACAAGATGGACCGTTCAGATCATCCGAACATGTTGACTTCTGATCCCTTACCTGCATTAGAAGTCGCTTCTAAGTTCTAATAGCTGCTTTTCTGAATCCGGATTCTCTATTCCTTTCAAACAGAAATGGGCCACGTCATCACATGCTGTATTTAATACAGCAGTGATGATTTTTGATGACATGTTAGCGATGACTTTGGCCCAATCAAAATGCAGGAAATCATCCTCGTTCTGCGTACAGACTCGGTCTTTGCAGGGCTTCCATGGGGCCCACAATGATATATGTATTCCATCCCCACGTCATTTTAAGGCAACAGCCCAAAAGAGAGGTAGATCCAAGGCTCAAGTGGACCACACCAGAGGAAGCAGGGGTGATAATAATCCCTACCGTTGAAATTTTCCTAAGGCCAACCGTTATGTTTATTTTTCATCCAACCCGTTCATAAGATCACATAAACCTGGATGAAGAGAAACCCCAAATATCAGTTTGATCAAAACTTACGCGGCTCCAAAGAAGTTTTTCTATGGTGTCCGTTCAATCCCCAACGTGTGGTCCACTTGAGCCTTGGATCTAACTCATTTTGATATAATGTCCTAAAATGATCTCGTAAAATAGATGAACGGCGTGGATGAAACACATATATCACGGTGGGCGTCCTAGCAGGGGCAGGACGCAGTCCGCTTCGGCTTTTCCACGTAGTTTGGTAAAGATGGAAGTCAAAGCTATTGTGGGCATAGAAAAGTAAGCCGTCCTCTCTGGACTTTTATGTAGAAGTGCTTGGATACTCTGGCAGAGTGTGGTGGATGATACGCAGGCACTCTTAAATCTATAGATTGGATGAGTGGCACATAGTTAATCCAAATTAAACTATACATATTATGGGTACCTGTTTAGATGTATCACTAAACCAAAAATTAGATTTTTTTTCTTACTATCAGACTGGCGAACATTTATTGGACAGTTAAGAATAAAAATATCCAATGGTCCTATTTTAGGAAAGAAGTACATCCGAATCGGTGGCCAGGATGGTTGGACCCGTCGCATTTTTAAAATATATTTCAGCAACAGTGGGTTCCACAATTTGGACGGTTGGTTTTGAATAAATATATGCCACGTGTACTGTTAGGAAGTACCTGCGTATCAAGTGTCATACGCAGCCAGAGTATCATCAAACAACTCCCATTTAGAAGTTTTCGAGATTCATTGCCTTCTGAGAGAGAGAGAGAGAGAGAGAGAGAGAGAGAGAGAGAGAGAGCATGTGTGATCTACTGGCTGCATGGCATGGGCGCTGATTAACATCCCTGCCATGAGCAGAAGCCGGGAGCAGCCTCCCTACATCGCAACTAAAAACGTAATTCCCATTTTACCCTTGACTTCTTCACTTACATTCTCCCGTTAATTCTCCTTCTAAAGAGTGTTTTCTTTCTATGTTTGTTTGGCAGCCATCTTATCCAGCATTTGATGATGGATGGCGATCCCATGCTCTTTGGTTAGTCTCTCTCTCTCTCTATAGCCATGCTATTTGGTTAGTCTCTCTCTCTCTCTCTCTCTCTCTCTCTCTCTCTCTCTCTCTCTCTCTCTCTCTCTCTCTCTCTCTCTCTCTCTCTATATATATATATATATATATATGGCGTTTGTATTCCATCCCACATGGAAGGGGGTTGGCTGATGAGAAATATGCCTGATGACCCAACCTGGCTGGATATAAATGGGCCATGTGCCGGTTTCAGAGAATGAACTTTCAAACATGTTTTGGATGGAGAACGGATTGCATGTGCCCCGTGGCAAATCCACTCCGTCCATCTGTTTTTAAAGACGGCAATAGGATAGTAATCTAAAAATCAGGCATATCCAAAACTCATGTGGGCCGTACCACATGAAACAGGGGGGATTGAACGCCCGGAGTGACAGAAGTTTTATATCAGGATGATATTGGTTCCTACAGTTTATATGGCATATAAACATCATGCTCAGCTCCAGAAAGGTTTCAACGGTGGACTTTTCCCTCACCACTATTTCTTTTGTGGTGGCCCACCTGAGTTTTAGAATCAGATCCTACTGTGGTCTTTAAATACAGATGGACGGAGTAAATTTGACTTAATTCGATAGATACACCCCTTGATGGCAAATGAAAACCAAATTGAAAAATATATACTAGTAGGCCCAAACCCAGATTTGGTTTCAGCTTTAAAAATGCTAACCCGATTTGAATTCAGGTTAAATTCAGATCATGTAAATTCCGATCTGGTTGTGTTGGGTTAGGAATAATCACACAAATTTAGATTGGGTCCGGGGGGACCTGAGCATGGAGGATGTGTATGTGACATCCACGTCACCCATCCAATGTGTCTCGCAATGTTGGGCCTACAGTCCAATAATCAGACTCTATCATTATTCAGGTGGACCACATGTCAACACTCACCCTCCAAAACATTTCCCTTGGTGTGACCCACTTAAATAATAAGTGGGCCTGATTTTTGGGCCAGGCCTAACTTTGGGTGAGGATGTCAAATACATATCATGTTGGCCCAGTAAAAATAATAATAATAATAATAAGGGCAGGCGTCTCTCTCCCAACTCTTTCGGTTGGTGTGGCCCACCCGAATCACAGATCAGCCTGATTTTGGGCCCTGGACCTCTTAATATGGAATTGGATGGTTGGTTCACTTGGAAAGCCCATGGCATCGATCTGAACTGTCTATCAACTCCATAATACATTTCATAGGCTACCATACTAGAATCATACAGATGAAGATAAAATCCATCTTTGTTTTGAAAGCCATAGATGGGACTCGGCATGAACAGTCAAATAGATGAATCAAATTGTTGATTGGACCTATTTTTGTGTAAATGATCTTGACCATCCATATTAAAAACCACCACTGATCAAATGGTCCATATTTGTCAGAGAGGTATACAGTTTGCATGTTAGGCCTTGATGTGCATTGAATGCATGATGGTCCAATGCAACTAGGAGCACTATGAATTGTAGTTCTCCAAGGGCCTGTTTGGATTGAGGATTACCACAGTAATGTCATAAAAATTTTCCATCACTATGTTTTTACCGGCACAAAACCAAACACAACAATAGTCAATCAAATGCAGATGTTTTCAGAGACGGTAAAGGAATTTGTAATCCTTGTGCTGTTCAATTATATTACCAAGGAAATCTCAAATGCATAACAAGCATGTCGGTGTATAAATTTGATGAATTGACATTAAAATAATGAAAACAAAATGTCATCATCACGATTTTACTACTGATATACCAAATAAGGCAATCCTCAATCAAACGAGGAGGTTTTCACAGGAAGGAACTTTTAATCATTGCACGTTTTCATTACATTATCATGGTAATCCTCAATCCAGACAAACCCTAAGAGCACCGGGGAGCCTGTGTGTGTGTGTCGCCTCATTTCAAAAATCTCAAGTAGTGGCACTAAGGGCCTGTTTGATTTTTGAGGTAAAAGGTAATTACCTGGTAAACTAGTAATAATTACTTACCAGGTAATTACCGCAAACGCTAATGTTGATGGTTTAACTTTTTTCCGTTAAAACCGGTGGCCAAATGAATATAGGGCCCACTGTGATGTACGTGATGTATCAACACCGTTCATCCTCTATGTTAGCCTCATTTAGACCATGAACCCAAAAATGTGGCAGATCCAAAGCTCCAGTGGACCACACCACAGGAAACAGTGGAAACTGAATGCTTGCCGTATAAAAATTTATGTGGCCCTCAGAAGTTTTGGATGAAGCTGATATTTGTGTTTACCCCTTATCTCAAGTAGTGGGATAAACAAAAAAAAATAAAAAAATTTAGTGGCACCAAGGGACTTTTTGAGGTAATTATTACTCAATTACCTGGTAAATGAGTAATAATTACTTAACAGGTAATTACCGCATCGTTTCTTATGCCAAATCTTGACGGTTTAACTTTTTGACATTAAAACCAAGGATGGCTGCCAAATGAATATAGGGCCCACTGTGATGTACGTGATGTATCAACACCGTTCATCCTATATGTCAGCCTCATTTAGACCATGAACCCAAAAATGAGGCAGATCCAAAGCTCCAGTGGACCACACCACAGGAAACAGTGGAAACTGAATGCTTACCGTATAAAAATTTATGTGGCCCTCAGAAGTTTTGGATGGAGCTGATATTTGTGTTTACCCCTTATTAATGTTTTTATGACTGCATGAACAGGTTAGATGACAAATAAACATTAATGTGGACCCAATAAACAAATTAACTTTCAATGGCAGACGTTTAAGGCCATTGTTTCCTGTGGTATGGGCCAATTGAGCATTGCATTTGTCTCAATTTTGGACTTAGGCCCTAAAATCTTCTGATAAAACAGATGGACGGTGTGGATATGTCATGCACATCACAATGGGGTCCACAAATGTAAGTCAGCAACATATACAAAAGAATATGTGGATATGTCATGCACGTCCACAAGTGATTGACTAAAGAAGAAAACACACAATAACCAGAAAAACATTTAACAAACAGCAACATATACAAAAGAATGTGTGGGGTTTACTTTTGAAAGTAGCACATGAACTGCTTACTTTGTCGCATTTCTCTCTTGCAATGTTATCAGCATAGATAGCCATGTAGCTGCTCCTTGTATACTAGACATTGGGAACCCACCCACTGTCGGGTGAACCGGATTGTCCTGCAAATGCTGGCTAGTCTCACCCACTTCGGGCTTTAAATCCTCACCTTCACATACATAAGGTTGACAGTAGGCTGAGAGAACCTGCCCATGTATATCTTCCATGCGCCCACACTGTTCATCATTTCTGTCCATCTCAATAAGATCCTATTGACAACAAATAGATGATGTCAAGGCAGGAGGAATTTCACAAAAACCTCGAATGAGTGTATTCATGTAATCACGTTTCCAGTTTCGCACTATTGGGGCTCATGGTTAAGAGTTCAAGACCCTTGGTTCAAAAATCCCCCAGATTGGAAAATCCTAGCCACTAATATTGGGCCTTTATTCAGTTGACAATGGACCACGGGCACATTTCTTCTCTTTACCGTCTATTTCACGTCAAAAATTGAATGGTTAGGACTGTCCCATTGAAGAGATTTTGTGGCATGGTCCATTCATGGTGTGGGCCGAACGGACCAATAGTCTAGATCACCTGATCCATGGGTCCCACTTGTACAAACCAAAAACCCTTCATTTTCTTGGTGCAAGAATGCCATGAACATGCCGTTGCCCAGAATTAGGCTAGTCCAATCATCAGGCAGGTGACATGTATACATTCAAAATATAGCCCTTTGGTGCTTTCTTTCCAACCACCCATTCTCGTTGCTGATTTCTTACTGTTCTTTTTTTTTTTTCCTTATGCTGTGGAGCCACCTGATGAGGGAGCAGCCTGCTCTTTTAGCCAGGACACACTGAAGATGACCCAACCTAATAAATAAATGGCCTCGACCTCATGCAGGTGGCTTGCTAACATCAGTAGCATTACTCAACAAGACATTCAGGCTACCTGTGCAGCATAACCATTAAATATGGGACGAAAACGCTGCCGGCAATATTCGTTGAAAAGGAGCGTCAACATCACCAGTATCAAGGTGAAGCCAGAGGCTACTGTAGATTCTTTCATCCCAAACACCCCAATGGCTACTATCTGCATCAGCACCAATGAGAAAATCATCGTGTTGTGCATGATAGGCCAATACTGTCCTCCTGTCTCGTATTTTCGACGGTAAACATGGAGTATCTGCATGATAATATTAAGAGATAGCATCAGGAAACATTTTCAAGGAAAAATATCCATACATGGAAGGGCTTTAATATGAAATTTCCCTCATCCTGTACAACTTGCACTTGTAAAAGAAAAGGGGGAAAAGATAACTTTCTACATAGACCCTGAAAAGTTTTGAGTAGAATGGCCCAAAGGCAACTCCGAAACAGATTTTATTACAACATAGTACCCTAGAGTTCAACGACTCAGGATCACCAGCATGTGTCAATCCACTGGGGCCCACATGTCGATATGGTCTGACAATTTGAACTTCTCATCATCTTCTTACTACATGAATAATCCGTTCACCACATAATCACGCTCCAGTCATGATCCTTACCATCAATTTATGAAGTTGAATTTGGGCCATTGAAAAACTTCTTTCTATTAAATGCTCTAAATTCATCTATGGATAGTGATGGGCAGAATCATCCATTCAGTGTAAGTACCTTATGATGGTACTAATAGCATTGCATACAGAACATTGGCAGTTCCAATCTTTGGACCAACTCTTCATGTGGGCCCAATAGGGCTACATATGCTGGCAATCTTAAGTGACAACAGAGACAATGAATTTATACCTGGGACAACCATTGAAACTCAATCATTTTCAGAAATCATAGAGTCACAGAGTAACCATCTGGCATGATTCGTTCTCCATCAAAACTGAGTCTTGAGTCATCTCAGTTTTGGCAAATTTTAGTTCATTTTGACAAACATATGCAAATATACCTTGTGTGTGTGTGTGTGTGTTTAAGTATGCATGCATGTATATGTATATGTACGTACACAAAAATGATTCAGTGCCAACGTTTTAACCAAAATTAGTCATAACATTTTCATTAAATCATTTTGTGGGCCCCGCCGTGATGCATTGATCACATCCACTCCGACCATCAGATGTGTTGCCCCTCGTTTGGGCATGAGCCCAAAATCACACAAATCTGTGACCAGGTGCACCACACGACAGGAAACACTTGAGGGGGAACACCCACCGTTGACTTCGTGGAGGGCCCACCGTTTTGTGTATATGCCATCCAACCCATTCACCTGAAGCATCAGCCCCAGACAAAAGGATCCAGCAGTCATCAGGCCATTTTGACACCCCAATTCATCAGAGATCAATGGTGGGCATCCCCTGTTGAACTGTTTCCTAACATGTGACCCACTTAGTTTTAGATTGGACTGAATTTTAGGCCCTTTCGCGAACAATCCAGGGAACACTTGTGGACAGGTCAGATGTCATCAACACATCATGGTCAAAACATTTGCATTGAATCATATCCTGTATATGTGTGTATGTATGTACGTGTATGGAAAATGATTCTAAGCAAACGTCTTCACTGAAGATTATGCCAAAATGGATCGTCATGGGCCCCACCATGATGTGATTATCAATACAGTGAAAACATTTTCATTTTTAAGGAATCATTTCCTGTGTGTGTGAATTATGCATGTTATGTGGGAAATGATTCAATGAAAACATTTTCATCATCGAAATTATAGTGAAACATTCACATAATCATCATGGACTCTACTGTGATGTGATGATCAGATACAGTACAACCATCCGACTTGCCATCACTCATTTGGCTTGAGCCGAAAGATCAGCCCAATCGGAAACTCAGATGGGCCACAGCAAACGGAAAAAGTTGAGACGATGCCCACCATTGGTTGTGTTGGGGCCCACATGAGCACTGATCTTGCTTGTTTTTGTTGTATCCCTTCATCTGGGCAGATGTTTCATTTGAATGGGTAGATTGCATATACACAACAAGTTGGGTCCTAATCCAAACCAATGGTGGGGGACCCCTTCCAACCGTTCATTATGTCGTGGCCCACCTGAGCTTTTGACTGGGCTGAATTTTTGGCCCATGGCTAAACAAGACTTGGTGCCCCTGATGGTCAGAGCGGATGTCATACATAAATCATGGTGGGTCCCACACAGCATTTTCACCATAATTATGGTGAAATTGTTTGTGTTGGGTCATTGTGTGTACAACTTAGAGAAAGAAAATTAAAAGAACATTCTATATGCCATGTGGAAGAATGGTCACCTGATTACGGTACACAACATAGCCAAGAAGAAAGTACACCAGCAAGAATGGCAAAATTAAAGGTGCCAAAATGGAACAGGTGAAACCAAGGAGTCCAAACAATAGCACTCTTGGAACTTCCGTATGGTATGGAAAAGATATGATCCAATTTGGATCGTCGGTGCGTCTGAGAGCAAATCTCATGAACAAGCTATAGACAACAGCAAACACTTGCATGATTTCAGAGCACATACTAACCCAACCAGATGTCAAAACATAAGTGATGAAGAAAGTTGCCTGCACAAAATTGGAAAGGCATAACAAATCATGCACTATCAAAGAGCTGTATAAACATCAGATTTTATTTCTCGCAAAAAGAAGAAGAAAAATAAGAAGAAGAAGAAGAAGAAATTATCTTCCTGAACAAATAGATTATAGGAATTAAAAAAATGGTAATTCTAACAAACAAATTTAAATCTAAAAATTGGGGAAATTACCATGGCATTTATCACCATTTTTAAATAATGATGACTCATACACCATTCACATAACATAAGGTTTACATCAATCTTAGACCATTCAAATTGTAGCCCTAGTTTGGAAGGAGAATGTCAAGTCACACATGTGGATGATCCCAACCATTCTATTGGTTTCCATCAGTCCATCAAATTGACATTTAGAAAGAAAATGATTAGTGCTCCAAATTCAATGACGAAGATCCAATGGATAAAAATTTAAAATCATCCATCATCATCTAAGCCTTATCCCTTAATTGGGATTAGCTCAATCGTTAAGATCATCCAATTGATGTAATTTTTGGGCTCTGATCCATACACAATGAGACCCAAATTATTGGCCCACAATTTGGGCATTCTGAAGAACGTACATGTCTGCAGCATGCATGGACGAATATCACAATCATTTAGGGGTCGTTTGGATTGGAGGCATTTGGCTGCCCTGAATATAGAAATTACCTATTGCGATGCCTGGTTATTGTAATTGCTGGCTTTCTTTTGCCTTTTTTTGGGGAGATGTGGAGGGCTCCCAAACCCCCTTATGCGTGTTTGGCTGGCTTACCAGTTGCACTCCTGGTATACTAATTTAAGAAGCATTCAAATTAAATGAACAGGTGTGGCCTGGTACATCATCTAATTAACCACAATTCTCAAAATTAAATTATTGAAATGACGAGTGGATTGGATGTTGCCCACAAGAGCAAAATTTGCACGTGTGATCCATAATGGCTGAGGAAATGAATGGCCCACATTAATCATGCTACAGTCTGATAATTGATCTATACCGTCCATGTTGCTCTCACCCTTGATCACCCATCGTGTAAAAAATCACTTTTATGGAAGATCCTAATGGCCAATTCAATGGTTAGTGAAGTGTATGCCCATACGGATCATACTAAAAATGTTATAAACCTTGATCTAGATCATCCATTGTATGGTCCAACCCTTGAATGCCCATCACTATAAAGAAAAATATACTTTTGTTGGATGATCTTAATCGTCCATTCAATGGTTAGGGAGATGGACGATCCATATTGATCATATTGCAAATGGTCCAATCATTGACCTAGACTAACCATTATGTGGGTCATGCGCTTGGTTGCCCATACCTCTCGAAAAAATCACCTCCCTTGGATGATCCTAACTTTCCATTCAATGCTTAAGGAAATGGATGTCCATATCGATCACGCAACAAATTGATCAATCATTGATCTAAAGACCAACCATCATGTGGATCCCCACCCTTGATTGCCACCCCTCTTAGAAAATAACTTTGGTTGAATGATCCTAATCTTCCAATCAATGCCTAGGGAAATTGATGGTTGTTATTGATGCTAAAAATGTTTTGATCATTGACCTATGACATCCATCATGTGGTTCCCACTCTTTGATTGCCCATCCCTCCAAAAAAATCACTTTGCTTGAATGATCCTAACATCCAATCAATGTCTAGGTAAATCAATAATCCATATTAATCATGCTACAAATGGTCCGATCATTGATGTATACCAACCATCATATGGATCCCACCCTTGCTTGCCCAACCCTCCCAAAAATCACCTTGGTTCAACGATCCTAATGTTCCAATCAATGCCTAGGGAAATTGATGGACCATATTGATCATGCTACAAATGTTCCCATAATTGGTATATGGCATCCATCATGTGAGTCCCACCCTTCATCGCCCATTCCGCTCGAAAAATCGCTTTGGTTGGATGATCATAACCTCCAATCAATGACTAGGAAAATGAATGGTCAAATGGTCCGATCATTGATCTAGACCATCCATCATGTTAGGTCTCACCCTTGAATGCAAAACCCCCTCTCAGAAAATCACTTCAGTTGAATGATCCTAATCTTCCACTTGCCGCCTAGGGAAACTGACAATCAACACTGTTCGTACTAATGTTTCGATCATTGATCAATGACATCCATCATGTGGGTCCAACCCTTCATTGCCCATTCCTCTCAAAAAATCAGTTTAGTTGAATGATCATAACCTCCAATCAAAACCTAGGAAAATGAAGGGCCCAATGGTCCGATCATTGATCTAAACCATCCATCATGTAGTTCCCACCCTTGACTGCCCACCCGTCTCGGGGAATCATTTTTGGTTGAATGATCCTAATCTTCCAATCATTGCCTAGGAAATTGACTGTCCATATTGATCATGCTACAAATGTTTCAAACATTGATCTATGACATCCATCATGTGTGTCCTACCCTTAATTGCCCATCCCTCTAGAAAATCAATTACATTGGATGATCCTACCCTCCAATCAATGCTTAGGAAAATGAATGATCCATATTTTCATACCAAACCATTGATCTAGACATCCATCTTGTGAGTCCTACCTTGGTTGCCCATTCCACTCAAAAAATCACTTTAGACAGGCAATCTTAGCCTTCCAATCAATGTCAAGGGAAATGGACGATACATATTGACCATACTGCAAATGGTAATATCATTGATTTAGTCCCTCAATCATGTGGGCCCCACACTTCCATTGCCCATCCCAAAAGAATCAAAAGTGTCCTTTTTCGGGCATTGCAATGCCCTTGGGCATTTAAATTACTGGGATTTTCAATGCCCATCATCTTCACGTTGGAATTGTGATGGAAGTCGGTTGTTATGATACTCGGGTATTTGAATTCCCCCAACCCAAAAGACCCCTTAGGGCCTATTTGATTTTTCAAAGGATGTGTAAATACCCTTGAAATGGGTAATTGTTACCATTTCACCCGTTTGAAAATCTATCCACCTTTCTACCTTGGAAATCGGTTAAAAAAGCTAGTTTAAATTTGTGGACCCCAAGGTGATGTATATGATATATCCATTCCGTCCATCTGTTTTACCACAATATTTTTAGGCATGAGCCGAAAAATGAGGTAGATCAAACACTCAAATGGCCCACACCAAAAGAAGATTCCCTTTTTTCCCGTGGCGTGGTTCACTTGAGCTTTGGATATGCCTCATTTTCTGGCTCATGACATAAATTCATTAGGCATAATAGATGAACGGTGTGGATAAGCGATATGCATCACGGTGGGACCCAAAAATATGTTGTGGAGTTCTTGATTTTTGCGCAAAAAAGCATATGGTCAAATCAAACATGGGAAAGAGTGAGGTAAATACAGGGAAAATAATCATTACATATTTACGACCCGTGAATTGAAAAATCAAACAAGCCCTTAAGGAATCGTGCAAAACACATGTCCAGCCCATCCAGTTGAAAGAGCCTACAACTAGAAATGACAACATCCAATCACATATCTTTGTAGAATACAAACTTATTACAACTACAAAAGAATGTTGTTCATAAACATCTAAGGACTCTGATGTTCTTAGTGAAGGGTAAATCATGTATGGAGACATTATCAGTGCTCTGCTAGGCCCACAAGCATGTGCAATAAATCTCATGTACGCACCATACATGTGCTATCATGGCACGATAGGTCTGAGATCCAATACACCCACCAGAACAGCACCACTGTATTGATGCCCTAGCCCAAGAATCAGGTTGGTCCACTGGTCAGGTAGGCCACAGTTAGCAAACAAGCAAATGGCACTGTGAAAAACTTAGTTGAAGTTTCCTAACATATTCACCTGTTTCTAAATATGGGGCCCAAATGCTCGGTAGACCAGATACAATTTTGCGAAAACATGTACAAGGCCAAAGAAACCTGATGGACGGATTGGATCTCACACGTGTGCCATTCTAGCACATGAGGCATGTAAGTGAGCTTTATTGCACATACATGTGCGCTTAGCAAAGCTCATATTATCATATAAGAAAAAAGTTCAATTTAAAATTCTGACGAAAGGTTGCATCAGAGTTCGACATATTTGATAAAATTACCAGAAAAATAGCAGCGGGCAATAATCACCTGCCTCGGTACGGCTTTAGCAAGTAGGGTGGGTATTTCTTTTGGTTTAGAAATGACATCCAGCTGACTAATGACTGATCCAGATAAAACATTGACAAAGAATACGTTCCAGATCATGAAGTACAAGACCTTGCAGCATGTGCTCACTTTCCTTGCACTACGAGATGTGCACCCTTCCACTGTTGAAAATATCATCATTGTTGGCGGAACAGTATATAAGGATATTAGTAAGATGACGCTTGGGAGGTAACCAGTAACCACTTGGCTCACAAAGGTCCTGCATGGAAATATGTGATTAGATGTTAAAAGATCCAAAGCATTTGAGTACTGACAAGTGACTCTTTCTTCTTCTTCTTCTTCTTCTTTGTGTTTTTGTTTTTTTGGGTCAACAAAGCCAAAAAGAAGAGAAAAACAGACTATTTATACTGAAAAAAGGTTGGACACTCTTACTCGATTAAAGTATCCAGGCGCACAAGGTGCTACATTGCTTACATAGCCCTAGCTCTAGATTAAGATGGTTTGAGGCCCTTTATATGGATACGGCTTACAACCCACTTTCCCACAACTATCTAATGTGGGACTAAATTTGTAAAACAATAAACATAAGACACTCTGATGTAGGACGGCCTAGTCCAACGTTAAATGAGCATGGTATTTGAAAGGGGCAGATTTATGCAATCTTAAAAAACAAACAAAATATCAGCTTTATACATCATAAACACAAGAAAGAAATAAGGTTAATATAGCATTGATTATGGCCATCCATCACAAACACAAAGTATTGAATCTTAAAATCTGAATTTAGTTGGATCTGGCGAAAGATAAAACTTTCGTCTTGCAATAGGTCCGTCTAACGATCCAAGTGGATTTTCTAATCCAAAAAACTAGGAATTTCCTAGATTGGGAAATCTGAAAAATTTAGAAAAAAAAAAAAAGAATTGGTGGTTCTTCAAATTTAGATTTTGGTGATAGGTTTTATGCGGGGACGAAAATCTTTTGAGATTTAATGATTTAGATTAAAATAAAAAATAAAAAATAAAAGATCAGTTTCTGGATCTAAAGGTTTCAAGAGAAAAGGAAGATAATGGGGTTAAAGAAAAAAGTACTTTGAGAAAAGAAAGAAGTAGGGGATGAGAAATCATTTCCCTAAGCCTCACACCCTCTTCCGATCACTAGAAGTCGAAGTCGAAATCGTCAGAATCAAAAAGCTTTCTTTTTCTTTCATAAACATAACATAACATGCTATGGGTTTAGGGCAACCCTTATAAATTTGTAATTACACAAAATTACCAAAATACCCCTACTAAAAAAATTTTCAAAAAAAAGAAAAGAAATTTGCACAAAATTGTGTGCAAACTATCTCAAAACTTAAATATATCAAATGTTCATAAACTAAATGCAAATTTAAGATGCCCGATGGGCCTCGATGTCACGAACACATATGTAAGGTCTTCAACTTCTAGAGACCCAACCCGTACCCGTTATCTAACCATATTGACACGGGTAACGCACACCTCATGCGTTGATATACTTTGAATGGCCTAATGTCCACATCACACTCACACAATACAATAAAAGCTCCCCCCTCCCTTTCACATTTTATTAAGAGACCCTAATCATAAAAAAGAATAGTGCTCTGAGGGAGCACTGAATACACATATTCACACACCCATAATAAAGGAAAACCACAATACATGACTACACCACACAACCACAGTAATATATACATGCCCATGCACTCATTCTCCAACAAGGAAGAAACGATGAATGGAAAAGGAAAGCTCCAGTTTCTGTTGAAATCCTCCAAGTCAGGTTGGGTCAAGCATTACGTTAAACCAATGTTTTATATAGCTACACTACGTAGCATGTAGCTTATGCAACGTAGCATAGCTTAGCCTTAATGCTATGCAGCTCATTACAATAGCTTAAGTTGCATGTAGCCTACACTACTTGATAATTTGCATACACTACACGCAATAGATTATACACTACATGCTATGTACCTTACAATACAAGCTATTTTTCACTATAACATTAAAATCAGTTAATGTTTTCAATGATTTGTTACACTTCTATTTTCAAAAAAAAAAAAGTAGATAATCTTTTCAATGCTTTTAGTAAAATAAGATAAGTAACAATATTAAATCAGTTTCGTTTCTCTTCTTTACCTTTATACTTAATCATTGTCCTTTCCTATTACTTTAGGTTGCATTTGGTTGCACCAAATATCAAGCAATTTTGTTAAATTTCATTATTAATTAGTATAATTTGGTTCAAAATATCATGAAATTGGTGTAACCAAGCGCAACCTTGAATAAAAATCTTGTAGCATGTAGCTTATGCTTCATGCTATGTAGCTTATGCCTTGCGCTTCAGAGTGCTGAGTGCTACGCTGCACACTATTCGTTATTTAAAACACTGCATTAAACAGTCTGTGTGTGTCAAGCAAAAACAAGGTTGGACTCATTTATTTTGAGATGCTAGACTGCATGTAAGACGGTAAGCCGTGCTTGGCCCATGTCTCCAATTTCAACAGGCAGTGCATAATTTCCAAAAGAACCTCATGAGGATCCACACTATGCTGACCACACCACTGGTGAATGGCGAGGTTGAAGAAATGAACGGCAAAAAGCAACAAAATTGGTGTCGAAGATGTAGGTGCAAAATAGCTCCAACTTGGAAAGCGTCTTTGTGAAAAATGGGCTTCTCCAACAACAAGAGCAGCCATCTCTACAACAACAACGGGATTCTCATTGGCTGTAGCAACTTGATGACTGATGGGGATGAGAACAGAGGAAGGTGGCAGTGCAGGGTGCTGCAAAGGCAAAAATGAGGACCCCAAAGAAGCAGTTGATCATAGATATTTTATTTAATTCCACAAATCAATTGGTGTGGAAGGAAAAGAAGAAGAGCAACAAATTCAATAGATAAAATTAACAGGATCTAGCCCACTCTGATGCCACGTTAACAAAACTAAAATGAAAGGAGACATGGAAAATTTACTCTAAAAGATGACTTGAGCCCCTTTATATATATATATATATATATATATATATATATATATATATATATAGTTATAACTCACATTCCCACAAGTATTTAATGTAGGACTAAAGTTGCAAGACAATAGGCAAAAGACACAACACAATAAAGGTTTTGAATTCTCAACAGTTTTCATTGAAAAAAAAAAAAAAAAAACGAGGAAGTAGAAGTTGTCCATGAAGTAACAAACTTGGAAGATTTAAATATTCAAGAACTACAAGCAGATGGCACACTTTATCCAGAGTGGTTATGGAGGATAAGACTATGACAGTAGAGTCCACCACTATTTTTTAACGTGGTGTGTGAAAACCAACATAAAACCCAGAAAAGCAGTCTCAAGTCTTGACGAATGGCTAAAATCTAGAAATGCAGTCCATAAATTTGTGTACAAACTGAAAACAAAAGTAAATTGTAGAATATCACCAAGATTTTAATTGTAATGTTCAACTTCATATTCACATTTGGAAAAGGCAATGAGGTAATCTAGGATCTCTATTCCAAGGAAAGAGAGCTACAAACAGCCCTCCACCAATGCATTCTGCTTGCTTGTCATCCATGTAAATGTACCATGCTTATGTTTCAACACCAATTTTAATATTTTCTTTCAATATATATGAAAACTTCTCACTGGATCACCAACTATTTGTGCCTGGAGGAAAGTTTCCAGGACAATAAAATATGATATTGCAAAAGGATAATCACCAGAAAATGCAACAACTATTCCACATTCAACAATGGTAAAGGTGGCCCTAATGGCTAACATTATAGCTGTTACAATGCAGGTTGTTACAGCCATTACGATACGGGCCATTACGGCCATTACAACCTTGTAATGGTTGATAAAAAGAAAAAGAAAAAAAAAATTAGAAGGAAGAAACTATATGGTGCCCCATATTGGATGGTTACAGGCCAATTTTTTCAGAATGGGTGTTACGGCATTGTATCACATAACAACTCTCACCATTGCTGCTACATAAGGGATTATGGCCATTGCCTCTTTGGAGCCCAAATCAATGCCAGGAGTATGTTATGAGAACTAAATAGATATAAAAGATTAGTTTCCATAAAGGCGGTGGCTGCATCTTTTGATGCAGGACATGAAAATTAAATATGATATGCAAGATTTCAGGCTTTGATCACACTAATTTTAAAACAATCACAAAAAATTCCACAACCCACATAAAAGTCAAGCATTCAACAAAGGGAATTTATGCAGGTCCAAGCCTACACATGTTAGGCTAGATCAATTAAAAATTATAGACTAAACAACGCTTAAAGGAGAGTAAATTTATCCACACATGCAAAGGATTACTTCCCAAACCAAGGGATTCACATGTTTCAAATCGGAAAAACCTAGGGTTTGTAAAAGTGGAATATAACTTGGGATTTTAGAATTATCTAGGGTTAGAGTTAGGAAATAAGGCGAGAGAGAAGTAAAATAGAAGAGAGAAACAAACCCAAGATGATCCACACGTGTGGACAGCGGCCCGGGCCTGACGCACGTGCGTGGGATCCTGCCTGCACGTGAGTGGGGCCCACGAATCCAACTAGGTACTGGTCGGCCAGGGGAGGTCCACCTTCATGCTAAGTTTCACGCCGATCGGATGTTTAGTTTGTGCATGAAGTTTCAGCCCTCCTGCAGGGCCAGATTCTGAAAATCTGTTGTGGGGGAAAGATTAGCTGCAAACATGGGTGGATTTGATGAGCGGATGGCTGTAGGAGATGAGGAATATGGATGGTAGGAGATGGGGGCAATTTGGAATGGATGTGGCTTCGCACCACGGTAGTTAGTCCTTCGAAAAAGGGAGAGTTTCACACCCAATTAGGCTTCACAACTCAGAGAGGAGCAGGAAAACGTAGAAATTTTATTCAATCTTCAATGAGAAAAAAGACTACAAGGGGTGCCTATTTATAATAAAATCATATGCCCCAAAACATGCGTCATGTGCGCACCTTATTACTTGGAGACAAAATAATAAAAAATAACAACTAATCAAAGCAATATAAATCGTCCATGATATTCCTAATAACAATAATAAGCAAAACCCAAAATACTAGACCATCTCGAATAGTGGGCCACGATCATGAGATCCCATGGGATTCACATGACGATCGGGTCCACTCCAAGGAACCAAAACAGTCCCCTAGCTAGGGGGTCCCCCTTAGACGTCGTCATCGATCTAAATTGATGGTGGGGCCCTCCTTACGTACGTGCATAGGGGGGCGTGCATGTGTGCAAGATGTCCCCATCAATTCTCCCCGGCTACGAAGGTTTCGCCACTGACGAAACAAAACTCTTGAACCGCTCCGAGAAGTCTCTGAAGCTCCTTAGCGAGCCACGTACCGTCTAAAGCTGGGCGTGACTTCCACTTGACCAAGAACTTTTAAAATCCGTCGTCCGACGTTGACACTATCTGATGGTCCAGAATATCTTCTATATCTTCTCTGTGTGTAGGAAGGGTAGGTATGGGAGGTAGAGGTTGGGAAGATGGGTCGGGAGGGGGCCATGGATCAAGGGAAAGGTCTGGGGAATCAGGATGGTTAGGTAAAAGGCTGGACAATGTATCGATGGTCCCCTGAAATGCAACTAGATCCTCCATATTAAATGTGGAGCTAATTCCCATGGAAGGTGGAAGATCTACCACATACGCGTTGAGACCGTTTTGTTTTATAATTTTGAATGGTCAAGCGGTACGCGCGTGTAATTTACAAACGACTCCCTGAGGGTACTGCTCTGGCCTGATGCGGACCATCACGGAGTCCCCTATATTGAATTCCTTAAATCCTTTATGTGGCTCTGTAGAAATTTTGTAATATTCATTATTAGTAGTAATCTTTCGCCTGATTTCTTAATGCAATGAGTGAATGTGATGCGCAAAAGACTCTGCAGACTCTAATGGCCTATGGGACTGACATAGGGACAAGATTAATAGGTTTCCTAAGTTTATAACCAGTAATGACTTCAAAAGGACTTAAACGTGTGAACCTATCAATAGAACTATTAAACGCAAACTCGGCTATAGGCAATACGGTGTCCCACGTCCTAATATGTTTTATATCCCTCATAGGGGGAAACTCATCCACTACCGAAATGGCCTCGGTGGGCAACTCTACACTAGCCTCTGGCGCACTCTCTAGCCACAAGGTCGTACATGTCGTACCACTCAAAATAGTGGTCCATGTCTGTCAACCGATCTAGAAAAGCTTTAGGGTCCAAGTGGCCATCAAACACGAGGGCATCTACTCTAACTCCTTTAAGAAGTTGCGCATTGAGGTCATAGTGGTCTTGTTGTCCCTCACGGGATGGGTGCACGGGTGCACGCCCATAATCGATTCTTTGGCAACCTCTATTCCTTGGTCTATCCTCCTGACCACCTGCTTGAGATTAGGCATCTTTCCCAATGGTGAGGTTTGCCCTGGTGAAGGTCTCTAGTTGGGTAATGCACACATTAAGCTATTCAAAGCGTTGGTCAATACGTTGTTCCAAGTGCTTACTTAAAGAATCAAACTGCTGGGTCATTTTGTTCATTGACTCTTGCAATTGCTCCATGTTTAGTGTAGGATGCAAGCCAAAACCATGACCCATACAAGTAAGCATACAACTACTAACTCAACTTAAAGATCCTCTACACAACTATATGCGTCTCAATGGGACTAAATGATCTTATAGGACTCTATATGAGGAAAACTACGCAACGCTCCTAAAATTCCAGCAACATAATTGTCCAAACAGTTTGTTAAAAGAAAATTCAGCAATGAAAATTGAGAAATTTCTGACAACAGAAAATTCAGCAGTCTATGTTGTGAATGAGGGGTCCTAAACAACCCTATATGATAAAATTTAATGTAGACTAAACCCTAAACATGCAATGCATTCCCCTATAAGAACCCTAAGTTCTGATACCATATTTAATGCAGGACATGATAATTAAATATGATATGCAAGATTTCAGGCTTTAGATCACACTAATTTTAAAACAATCACAAAAAATTCCACATCCCACATAAAAGTCAAGCATTCAACAAGGGGAATCTATGCAGGTCCAAGCCTACACATGTTAGGGCTGGATCAATTAAAAATTATAGACTAAACAATGCTCAAAGGAGAATAAATTTATCCACACGTGCAAAGGATTACTTCCCAATCCAAGGGATTCACATGTTTTGAATCGAGAAAACCTAGGGTTTGCAAAAGTGGAATAGGACATGGGATTTAGGATTACCTCGGGTTAGGGTTAGGGAAATAAGGTGAGAGATGAGTGAAATAGAAGAGAGAAACGACCCCAAGATGATCCACACGTGTGGACAGCGGCCCAGGCCCGACGCACGTGCGTGGGATCCTACCCGTAGGTGTGTGGGGCCCACGAATCTGAAATCAGCCAACTAGGTGCTGGTCGGCCAGGGGAGGTCCACCTTCACGCCAAGTTTCATGCCGATCGATGTCTGGTTTATGCACAGTGCTCCGCCGAAGTTTCAGCCCTCCTGCAGGGCCAGATTCCGAAAATCTGCTGTAAGGGAAAGATTAGCTGCAAACGTGAGTGGATTTGATGAGGGGATGGCTGTAGGAGATGAGGAATATGGATGGTAGAAGATGGGGGTGATTTCAGATGGATGTGGCTTCGCACCACGGTAGTTAGCCCTTCGAAAAAGGGAGGATTTTGCACCCAATTAGGCTTCACAACTCAGAGGAGCAGAAAAACGGAGAAATTTTATTCATTCTTCAAGGAGAAAAAAGACTACAAGGGGTGCCTATTTATAATAAAATCCTATACCCCAAAACTCACGCCATATGCGCACCTATTACTTGGAGACGAAGTAATAAAAAATAACAAATAATCAAAGCAATCTAAACCATCCATGATATTCCTAATAACAATAATAAGCAAAAATCAAAGTACTGGATCACCTCGAATAGTGGGTCACGATCATGAGATCTCATGGTGGGATTCACATGACGAACGGGTCCACTCCAAGGAATCAAAACACAGTCCCCTAGCTAGGGGGTCCCCCTTGGACGTCGTCATCGATCCATATCGATGGTGGGGCCCTCCTACTTACGTACGTGCTTAGGGGGGGCGTGCATGTACGCGAGATGTCCCCATCATCTTTTTATGTAGACCAAGCACAGTTTGGATTCCTTCCAAGATTTTTGATGCCATATGAGGTGGTGTAAACTAGGGAGGTGATTGTCGAAACTAGCCTCTAATTCAATGAGAATCCCAAGCCGAAAAAAAAAAAAAAATAGCAGAATAGAGAGCATAGAAGGAAAACCAACAATGAATCAATCAACTCCCTAGAAAGAAGAAAAAAAAAAAAAAAAATTGTCCCATACACATACACATAAAGAGTATCTAAAGCTCCTAAACATAACCCTAAAACTGTATTACATCTTAGTCGTTCATCTAGTCTCAGCCATTTATTTCCAATTAAAATAACTTAAACATAGCCTTGATAAGACAAGTACTATGTCCTATACTGCGTTATTGCAATGTATATTTTAGCATATACTATAGTATCATAATGCCTACTGTAGCACGTACTCTAGTGGCATTAAAGCACACTAGGCAGAGAAGCACGTTCAACGTTGCATAAAAAGAGAAAAGGTGAGAGATGGATGCTAGGGGAGAGGAGGGAGACGGAGGGAAAGGGTGAGGCTACTCGCGAAGATAGAAAGGACAGGGTTCAAATGATGGATGACCCATCCTGACTTCTTCCAATTCTATGGCCTAACACTGCTTTAGATTTTCATCTCTTTTTCTTGGGTTGATGTCTTAACATGTGTTAGCTCACAGATGCACAGAGCAGATGTCACACAGCCATCAAGGTGGCCCCATAGAACTTCATTCACATGGCTCTCTAATAGAAGCCTTCCATGCAAGCTAGGTGCAAAGAGGAGAGGTGATGTGGGCTACTTCTAGGAAGGATTTGAAAGGATACAAAAGGAAAACTTGCACCTAACTATAGGGGTAAAATTGGCCAAACGTAAATATCTAGCTATATTTTTCATTCCTAAAATACTCCTACCTTTATTTTAAAGGTTGCTACATCCTTTGAATATTCAATTTCCTCCCTAGGCAAACTAATTCCAGGGTAAAATTGGACTCCACATTTGTTATATATAGTATAGACAATGTTTTAAACAACGTATAGCGTATAGCATAGCGTTTGGCCCTCTATAGTGTGTAGCGTATATAAGAAATGCAATGTACTTAGTGTATTTATTCGGGTGTTTGAGTGCACTGTGTTGTTTATTTGAGTGTGTGAGTGCATAGTGTTGTGTTTTTTAGGAGCATGTTTGTTTCTAGTGATATTATACAGGAGTGTTAGGGCTTGTTGCCAATACTCTCTCAAAACTCTCTCCCAATACTTCTTCTCTTTCCTTCACCTCCTCTTCCTTCCTCATCCCAAATGTCTCAAATCAACTTGGTATCAGAGGAGGTTCTTTGTGTTGACTGGTGATATAGGAATTTGTTGACGTCAGCAACTGTGCGAACGATGCGGCTTCTTTTTTATTGGGAAGAACATATTTAATAAATCTCGAATTTAGAAGATTTATGGTGATTTTTATGAGATTTATGGAGCTCGTCTAAGGTATGATTGGACCACTTTTCTCTTCCAGAAGAAAAACCCTAAATCTTTTATTTTCTTTGATTTTTCCCAATTTGGTAGTTGTTTCTTGGGATTATACTCGTATGATGGATTGGATTCATTGTATTCGACTCCGCATGGAGTTGCTTTTGGAAGAATTAAGTGATTTGGGGATGTTGTTGAGCCAAACAGAGAACCAACAGTGACCTTTTGGGTCCTGTGGGGTCTAACGGTACACCGAAGCCCATTGTGTATGCCCTGGTGTTGGATCTTCCTGTGTAAGGCATATTTTATGCCTCGATCAAGCTTTTTATGATTCTTGTTGTGTGTGCTTTTCTCTTCAATTGTTTCTAGACCCTCGGGCCATCATTTGGAACTTAGTTTCCATAAATTTATGGCTATTGTTGCCATGTAGTCCTTCATTCGAGTTGTTTGCTCTTGGGTTTCATGTGCGTGGACCCTTATGGAGGACAAGATTTCCTTCTAATCTAGTGTGGGATCTTCGGAAGCTCATCCCTTGTTAATCACAACCGTTAAGTAGAATGGCAACAACCATTTGCAGTAGACCCAATCTGTGAAATTGTATTTAGGGGGGAAGAGATAGAGATGAAGCTCCAGATTCTACGGATGGGAATTTCAAAGACTTGGACTAAGGAAAACTACCATGTCAGGACTTGGCTACTTAACAGTATTGAACCAACTGTGAGTAACTCTGCCATGTTTCTAACTTCTGCGAAAAGGATATCGGACACTCTTCATGATATGTATTCAGAAGCTCGAAACATATCAAGTGTTCACATTGATCTCTAACATTGGGAGGTTTCAACAAGATTTGAAATCCTTGAAAGAGTACTTTTCGGGTCTTCGAGGAATGTGGGATGGGTTGGACCTCTATCAGCTTCTTCCTTCCAACTGTACAATGGACTCCGAGTATGTCTAGAAGCAGCGTGAAGAAAACAAAATTATGCAATTCCTTTCTGGCCTCAACCCCGAGTATCATGGTGTTAGGAGACATTATTGTCATGGATCCTCTTCCTTCTCTAACCACTTTTTACACCATGTTTCAAAGGGTCACCACATCATTAACCTCTCCCTTTGTTTTGCCATATCAATCTGCATATACTGTTGGAGATCGGTCTTCATTTAGCCATGGCTCTAGAGCCCCAGCATAAGAGTACTCCAGGATGTGAACGGAATTCTGCACCAAGTACTTGAGGCGGGGGTTGCGATATCAATCGTGGAGGATGTGGTAGTCATGGCCATGGTGAACGACGACGTGGAAGTGACGGACCTCGTGTTCGTACTCATTGTGGGGTTTCCAACCACATTGTTGATCGTTGCTAGGATCTCATTGGTCACCCATCTTAAGCGGGTGTGTCAATGGCTAGTAGTGCCTCCACTAGCTCCAAGAAAACTACAGAGCCAACTGTAGAGAAGTCTACCTTAGGTGATTCCGTTCTCGTCTCATGAGGCCTACAATGCCTTGATGCGACTGCATGTATGTGAGGTCCCTAATACTTCCAGAGCCTCTATAGCTTAGTCAGGTATGACCTTCCTTGCATCCTCTCCCTCTATTTCCTGGGTAATTGATTTTGGAGCTACCTCACACACTAGTAAACCTCATTTGTTTAACTCATATTCTCCTTATATCTAGTCACACTTTTTCATTGTTGTTGATAGAAATCAAACTCGAGTCTGGATCTAGTTCCATCAAGCTTTCTCCTACCATATCGTTGTCCTCAGTTCTTCATGTACCGAACTTCCCAATCAATCTATCATCTGTTAATTCTCTTACAAAATCCATGAATTGTTCAGTAACTTTCTTTCTCACTGTGTTTTAAGACCTGCAGACAAAGCTGATAATTGGTGGGGGCCAGTTGTCGGACGATTGGTAGGGGCAGTGAATGTGGAGGAATTTATTTTTTCAATGATGCACCTGTAATAGCATCTAGTGTCAGTGTTCGAAATATCGGTATCACGTTACATATCACATCCTTGGGATATAGATACATATCAATTATTGCATGGGATATATCGGTTGTATTGCGTAATGTATCGCTATTGTTGGAAACATGGCAAAACATTGGAAATCGGTCAAATTTTTCAATGAAATTTCAGTGATTGTTTAAAAAGACATCAATACACAAATCAAAATATTATAAAAAAACAAGTGCACGTAATAGGTTTTCTTTATATAGGGTCTTAATCTATGCGTTGTCTAACTGAATTGATGCGGGTATATTCAAAGTTTGTTCATATGATTTATAAATGTAAGAAGACGTGTGGAAACACAAGCAATACATTCAAAAGCAAAAGAAGAATCACTAAATCAGGTTACATACATGTTTGATTTTATGTTTGGACACAAAGATTGCAACCGATTTGCGAGAAATTGAGAAAATTTTAACTTTTTTTTTTTTCATTTTTCCGCAACTCGTTCCTTCTCCAAATCCAAAATCGAAGCTCCTAATCCATGATTTTTCATACAAAACATGAAAAAAAAAAAAAAAAAAAACATGGATTTGTAACAATTCGACACTCATTTAACATGATTTATAGAAAAAATGATCGAAAATAAAAAATGCTCACCGGATCGAACATGTGGAATATATCCCACTACTTATGCATTTCATATCGCACAGGTGGAATACAAGAAATATCGTGGGATATATCGGTCGATATCGTCGATATTTAAAACACTGTCTAGTGTTATGTCCTTAGATAGGAAGTCAAATGTTTCAATGGCGTTGCCGCTTAGGGCATCCATCCTTGTCAACTTTTATTTCCTTCCATATTTGTATCTAAACCATACGTTGTGAAACTTGTGAGTTCTCCAAACATCACTGGGCCATGTTCCCTCCTAGCTTATCTGAGAGGAAACCCACCCCTTCGAGTTAGTCCACTCTGATGTTGGGGTCCTACTCTTGTTACATCCCTTTTTGGATATAAATATTTTGTTACATTTATTGATGAACACACGGATGACTTGGGTTCATCTTCTTAAATTCAAACATGAAATGTTTTATATGTTCAAGCTTTTTTTACAATGAAGTAATCAACCAATTTCAATGCCCTATCGAAGCTTTACATTCTGACAATGGAGGCGAATACATGTCGAATGTTTTTTTTTTTGTCTTTTTTACAAGAGCATGGTATCTTGTCCCATACATCGTGTTCACGAACCCCTCAACAAAATGGTGTGATTGAGCGGAAGAATCGTCACCTTTTTGAAGTTACTCGTGCTCTTTTACTTGGTATGAATCTTCCAAAACAATTCTGGGATGATGTTTTACTGTCGTTTTCCTGATAAATCGTAATTCATCTCGAATACTATCACACAAGTCCTCATTTGAAATCTTATACCCACATAACAAACCATTTCAGTTATCTCCTAATGTTTTTGGGTGTACATACTTTGTTCAGATTCTTGATGGGAGTAATGACAAGTTGAGTCAATGGGCCATAAAGTGTGTTTTCTTAGGTTACTCTCGGTTTCAAAAGTGGTGTTAAGTGCTATAATCCTCTGACCTGTAAGAGGTATGTGTCAGCAGATGTCACCTTTTTTGAAGAGGTTCCATACTTCTTTGCTGAAGGGAAATCTCTGCACCATCCTCTTTGCTAATCAGGGGGAGCTGATACAGTCTAATTTTAACTTTGTACCTCTTCTAGTCTTATGTCTTGATGATGCTCCTCCTCCATCTGTTTCAAAGTCTATTCTTGTGTATCATCAATGAGCTAAAAATCTTCTATTAATCACCCATCTACCATTTCATATGATTTTGCTAGAGGTTCGGGTATAAGCTCTCACTCTCAACCTCATGACGATCTTCCTATTGTCTTATGTAAAGCTTCCCACTCATGCATAAGGCATCCCATTAGTAATTTTCTTTCATATCAACATCTTTCGCCGTCCCTCCAGTCTTTTGCAGCTTCCATATCCTCATCTGCTACCCCGCACAATTTAAAGGAAGTCATAAGCAGCCTTGATTGGACTAAGGCTATGATGGAAGAAATATAGGCGTTGGAGAAGAATAATACCTAGGAATTGGTTTCCTTACCCGAGGGAAAACAGACTGTTGGATGTCAATAGGTTTACACTACCAAGTATCGTCCAAATGGTTCCGTTGACCGTTATAAGGCACAGTTGATCGCAAAGGATTTTACTCAAACATATGGTGTGGAGCCGTGGACTACATCAAGACATTCTCACCAGTGGCCAAACTTAACTCTATTTGTGTGGTAATCTATTTGGCAATCAATTTGTCTTTGCCTCTATTTCAACTAGATGTGAAAAATGTGTTCTTACATGGTGATCTTGTCGAGGAGGACTATATGGATCAATCCCCCAGATTCTCTATGCCACACGGTTCTCACGATTCGCCCCTTGTGTGTCGCTTAAAGAAATTGATTTATGGTCTCAAGCAGTCCCCACGTACCTGGTTCGATAAGTTCAGTCGTGCTCTTCTGGACTTTAGATTTATTCATAGCCAAGTTGATCATTCTCTATTTATTTGTTGTCAACCAACAGGGGTTATGGTTATAATTGTCTGTAGATAATAGTGTTGTCTTGAGATGATATCGAGGGAATGGATGCTATTAAATCTTTCCTCCAAACTTGATTTGAGATCGAAGATCTTAGGACTCTTTGATACTTCCTTAGGATTGAAGTTGCTCGATCAAAGCTGGGGGTGGTGCTCTCTCAGAGGAAATATGCCCTTGATCTGCTCTCAAAGATAGGGATGCTAGGATGCAAGTTTGCCACTACGCCTATGGATACTACTCTGAAACTCAGTCCTGATGTTGGTACTCTCCTCTCTAATCTAGGGATGTATCGTCAGTTGGTTAGCTTACTTATCTCATTATTGCCCAAAAGGATCTTTCTTATGTTGTGAGTGTTGTTAATCGATTCATGCATACCCCTCGTACCATGCATCTGACGGCAGTGTATCAAATACTTGATATCTCAAGTCCACACCTGGTAAAGGTTTGCTTTTTCAGCAGCATTGTCATCTTCACCTTTTTGGCTACTCCGATGTGACTATGCTAGAAATTTACACGATCGACGGTTTACCTTCAAGCAATGTTCAAAATATTAGTGTCGCATTACATATCGCATCCTGGGGATACATATACGTGTCAGTTATCTCATGGGGTATATATATCATTTGTATCGGGTAACTTATCGCACATTTTGGGAAACATGGAGAACCATTGGGAAAATGGTTGAATTTTTCAATAAAACTTCAAGAACTATTAAAAAAGACCGTAAAACACACTTTTAAATCATAACATCTCAAAAAGAAGTGAGCATAATAGGTTTCATTTGTATAGGATCCTAAGCTATGCGTTGTTTGACTAAACTAATGCAATTATATTCAAATTGAATGCATAACATTTAGAGTTATGTGATGATCATTTCATTAAACACTCTTAAATACTTCGAAATTTGTTTCAATTGACGACTTGTTGAAGGGAAATTTCAAAAAATATATATATATATTATTAATTTTTATTTTCTGAAAATTGACAAGGACTTCACAAACCAATAAATCAACCCTCCTACATGCTTGATTTCATGTTTGGAGCGCAACATTGCAAGAAATTTGGGAGAAATTGGGGAAATTTTGAAATTTTCCCAAATCGGGTCACCTACACTCAAATTTCGAAATTAAAGTGTTTGTGATGATCATTTCATCAAATACTCCTAAATAATTCGAAATTAGTCTTAATTGACAATTGGTTGAAGGAAAAATTCAAAAAAAAAAAAAAAAATGGAGAACATGAAGAACCAATGGATATTGAAATCGAAGCTCCAACTCTTATGATTTTTCAGGTAAAACATGAAGAACCAATGGATTTATAACCATTTGACACTGATTTAGCATAATTTCAACAAAAAAAGGGGATCGAAAATTGAAAATGCTCACCAGATCGAGCATGTGAGATATATCAGTGCTACCTATGCATCTCGTATTGCACAGGTGGGATACAAGATATATCGTGGGATATATCGGCCAATAACATCGATATTTAAAACACTGCCTTTTGAGTACTACACATTTGTAGGTGGCAATCTTGTCACATGGAAGAGTAAGAAATAGTCATTGTTGCGCAATTTTCTGCAGGATCCGAATATAGGGCGATGGCTCATGCAACATGTGAACCAGTATGGCTTCGAACCCTCTTACAAGAACTTCGTTATAATCCTCTGAATCACATTCCTTTGAACTGCAATAATCAGGTTACCATTCATAATGTCAACAATCCGGTGCTTCATGAGCGCACGAAGCACATTGAGACTGATTGTCGCTTCATTTAGGAGAAGTTTGCTAACAAGGAAATTGTCACTCCCTTTGTTCACTCCGGGGAACAATTGGTTGATGTCCATACCAAGTCTCTCAGTCAAGAATCAAGATGATCTTTTCCGAATTACTGATAAGTTAGAATGATCAACATCTATGCTCCGACTTGAGGGGGAGTATAGGAAATACAATGTACTTAGTGTATTTATTTGCGTGTGAGTGCATGGTGTTGTGTGCTCTTTAGGAGCATATATGTTTTTTTTCTAGTGATACGATAAAGGTGTGTTAGGTAGGAGTTATTTCCTTAACACACAAGACGAAGCTTTTCTCTCTCCCAATACTTTCGTTTCCTTCACCTCTTCTCTTCCTTCCTCATCCCAAATCTCTCAAATCAATTGCGTAAGCTACACTATACTTAATATTTTTATTTAAAATTAATATTTTTTTACTTAAAACAATAAAATATGATAAATTTTACAAGATGCATAATTCTTATGAGTTCTTGATTGTGAATTTGGATCGTCAACCACATATTTCCATGTAAAATCTCTGTCTCTTTGCCTTTACACGTCTCTAAGTGTGACTTCTCACAAATTCATGATACGGGCCACAATTTGGATGGTCTGGACTGATCAAAGTGTTCTATCCATTATATGGACCACAATTTGGATGGGGCAGAATGATCTAATGTAGTGTCATGTGTGATGGGGATGAGTCACCCCCATTTAAAAATAGGTGTTGAACTAACATAGAAGAAACACTTTTAAGAAAAAAAAAAAAAAAAGGATTTCAGGAATGCAATGTATGCTACCTATGCTACGTGCTACACGTAGTGTACGCTACATGCCCTATAGCTTATGCTACCAGGGAGCTAAGCTACGCTACGAGCGCTACCGAAAACACTTAGTATAGATTACTATAGCAGTAGTATAGCATGTTGTAGAAATCAGTAATAGGCCTCCATGACCATCTCATTGTTTTCCACAAGTTGCCAGCAGTTGGTTCTTCTTGTAATGAAGATTGAAGAGAGTGAGGCCATGATCCTGTATCTCAAAAGAATTGACCCCTAACATAAAGGCAAGAGATATCAATTTTTGTGGTTCAATTAAGTTTTTTTTTTTTTTTTTAAAGCCTTTAAGAGGAGGGAGCATGATAAAGGCCAGAACTATCCCGTGCTCATTTGCAGCCTTGTGTTATGAACTTGAAATATGTGTATACACACAAACAGCCAAGACAGGATTTGACTGTTCGCATGTGTGGGGTTTTTTGTTTCCTTCTTTTTGGGTGGGAGGGGGGTGTCTTACAGAGCATTTCACTAAAAAACACTTCGTGAATAACTAAATGCGGTATCTGTATGATGTGGGAGATTAAGAGGTATCACTGCTCTTATGGCAATCATTTGTGACAAAGAACCTCATTGTAACCCATTTCCCTGGGTGGGCAGCTAACCACCACTGTGTCATTGAAGTTTCGCTTCTTCATATGATGTGAGAGGACTTCAGTGCATACAAAAAACAATAGTAGATAACTAGTTCAAAAGTTCCATTATCTAAAAGTGACATCGTATTACCAAAAAGAAAAAAAGAAAGAGAGAGCAGATATAAGATAATGTATGCAATGCGGATTATCATACATGTTTATTGATCATAAACGAGAAGATGAAAACTTACTTATTCAAAATACTTTTCAAAAATGGGAACATCCGCTGTAACTTATCTAGCTGAGAGAGACCTTGAACAAATGTGACAGGAAGAAGAAACAAAAACATGAAAACAATCGAAGCCAAAAGATTTGTAATGCGACGGAGCCAGAGTTGTCCGTATGGGAGCCAGAGATTCGACCAATAAACGTCATGCGGTTCTGGAGCCAACTCAGTGACCCATAACATGGGATTTGATGACTGGAGAACTTGTGAGGCAACAACAGCAGCATACCGGGTTTTGAAGAAAACAAAAGCAGCAGCACATTCCTGCATGAAATGTCAAGTTATCTTAATCACTGGTTTGCAAACACCAATTGATTGTTTGACTCATCTATACTTCAACATATTAGTAGATTCATAACAGAGAAACAGCAGTGTAATAAGATCTTAACGAAAAAATTCACTAGTTCCACAAATTCCAAGAGGCTTTACAGGTATAAATCTCTCTGCGCTTTGAGGTCGACCTCATGGGAACTTCCCATGAGGTCGAGTTGTGTGGGCCCCACCGTGATGTGTGTTGAACATCAACACTGTGCATTTGATGGGTCCCCTTTAGGTTATAGGATATCTCAAAATTTTGCCATATACGGAACTCAGGTAGGCTATACCATCTAAACCCATGTGAAGACATGCCTAAAACATATAAAATCACTTGGTGGGGTCCACCTGAGTTTTGGATGCAGCTGAAACTTGGTCTAACCCCTCATCCAAGTGGGACACACACAATGGATGGGCTGGATTTGTGAACCACATCTCGGTGGGCCAAAGAAATGATTTTGAATGTTTTAATGGGAGAGTAACCCCTCTCAACCGTTGTATGTGGTGTGGCCCACCCAAGCCATGGATTGACTTGATTTTTAAGGCTGTGGCCCACCATGGAATGGTGCATCTGACTGATGGAGTAGATTTTCGACGCACATCATGGTGGGGCCCACACAGCTCGACCTCATGCGAAGTTCCCATGAGGTCAACCTCATAGTACCATTTCTATATATATATATATATATATATATATATATATATATATATATATATATATATATATATATATATATATATATATATATATATATATATATATATCAGCACCAACTCTCGGTGCACCTACCTCATAGTACCATTTCTATATATATATATATATATATATATATATATATATATATATATATCAGCACCAACTCTCGGTGCACCATATGTGCACCGAAGTCGCGCCAATATGATGGTTGAGTATAAAATTAAAAACGAAGATAACAATATGTACCAAGCTATGAAGATTACCACCTTTTCTTTTAATGAATCCAAACGGTCAAGACCAGGATGCCTCTCAGCAAGCTGAAGTTCATTTGAATATAAATTAAAAGAAGATGAGGTTCCCCCACAAAGACCACATCGTACTCTCATTGGTCTACATTCCTGGTAAAGACAACTGGGTGTTGCATATACAATCTTCTTATAAATCTTCTCTGCATTATTCTGCAAACAAACAAAACCAAAAAAAAAAAAAACTATACAAGTGACCAGATCACAACAAGAAAAATTATCAATGTATTCTCCAGGTAAGGAACAAGAAAGTCGCAAATAATAGAGATTCAAT
The DNA here is from genome assembly GCA_037074715.1 of Magnolia kwangsiensis. Taxonomy (NCBI): domain Eukaryota; kingdom Viridiplantae; phylum Streptophyta; class Magnoliopsida; order Magnoliales; family Magnoliaceae; genus Magnolia; species Magnolia kwangsiensis. The sequence continues at coordinate 139,211,970 of CM073575.1, read as the reverse complement.
TGAAAACATAAAGAAAGGGAGATGTAAACAATGTAAATAATGTGTTCACGTGTCAAAAAAAAGACAACACTGACATAAAATAACTTTAGCATAGTGTGCTCCCGCTCGTGTGCTTACAAGAATGAACTCGATTAGTATTGAAGAAAACATGAAATGAGAGAACAATCATGTTATGGATCTCCCTTGAAGTATCACCATATAGAGCAGGAGGAAGCCCGAGCAAAAAACTGTTAAATAATGATAAATAGAATGGAGTATCACACCCAGCTTGCCCAAGTAGAGCAGGGGTACATGGAATATGGGTAATAGGCATTTGCACTTAATTGTGAAGTATTGAAGGCCATTTACAATACCAATTTTTGGACTGTCTGAGAATTATTTTTATTTTTTAGCTGTTTGGTTAAGCTGCGGTTAGGTAGAATCCCCACTAGAAGTATAGACAATTTGCAAGTGGAGTCCCCTAATACCTAGATTTGGCATGGATATGGTGTGTGTTATTTTTCTTTTTTTCTTAGGTTTAATTATGTTAGAGAAGAATTTCTTTCTTTCTTAGGTTTGATTTATGTTAGCCCTCGCTCCAAGTTGGGCCTCATTAGGATATTCTAGCTTGAGGGCCTTGCTCCAAGTTGGGCCTCATTAGGATATTCTAGCTTGAGGGGGAGTATTGAAAGGTTGATAGTTGAATAAGGCCCACTGTGCCCAAGCCCATAGCCCCATTCACGCCTTTACTATTATAAATAAGAGTAGAGGGTTGGGGTTTCAATAGACCCTCTCTCTCTCTCTCTCTCTCTCTCTCTCTCTCTCTCTCTCTCTCTCTCTCTCTCTCTCTCTCCCCCTTCGTTGTTTCTCTTCCATCTTTCTTCTCCTCCTCCTCATTGTAGCTTCTCAAAGGTCCTCAAGATTAGAACAATGCAGCTGTTTAACATGGTATTAGAGCTGTAGCTTCTCAAAGGTCCTCAAGATTAGAACAATGCAGCTGTTTAAAATGGCATTAGAGCCTAAGTACTCCTAGGATTTCTTCTTCTAGGGTTTCTTCTTCTTCTTCTAAGGTTTTTTCTTCTTTTCCCTTCATTTTTTCTTCTTTTCCCTTCGTTTTTTCTTATTCTTCTTGAATTCTTTTTTTAAAGATTTTTCTGAAGGACTTACTGATTTTTGTGTTGCCTTGGCTAGGGTTTACAAAGCAGATTTATATGTTGCCTTGGCTAGGCTTTGCTGGACTTTTTTTCTGTTAAGGCAGATTTTTGTGTTACCTTAGCTAAGGTTTGCTGATTTCTTTCTATTAAAGCAGATTTTTTTGTTTATTTGTTGTGTTTCCCTTCCTAATCCTCAATCATTCTCCTCTTTCCTTTCTTTTTTTTATTCTTTCCTTCCTTTTCTTCTTCTTCCTCTTAACTCTATGAGTTTTATTCTTCTAATCTATCTTGACAAGTGGTATTTCTCTTCCTTCCCTTCCTAATCTCCTTTTCTTTCTTTCCTCTTTTCTTTGATCTTTCCCTCGTTCCTACCCTACCCAACAACTTCTTATTAACCCCATTTCCACTCCCCCCTTCATTCTTCTTTTTCACTCTTTTTTCTATTTGAGAGTCGTGAGGCCTTTTCCTCACTGACATGTTGTGATTCGTGAGAGGGGGTGGCTTGTGGCTGGAATTTTTAGGATTTTAAATTGTGTTGCTGGATTTGAAGCCCCTTTGTTGATCAGCTCGAGTTTTTGGAGATCCGGTTCACATTTTGCTGGATTTGAAGCCTCTTTAATGTGTGGTTGAAGCCCTTGTTGATTTTTCCACTGTCTGTTGAAGCTATTTGACTAAATTATCTCTTGCTCTATAACATGTTCTCACCTCTTCTCCACCTTCTCCTTCTATGACAGGCAACTTGTTCATTTCAAGCTCTCCTTGCCAAGATATGTGATGTGACCAATATTTATTCAAAGCAGTTGGCTCAACTTGTTTATATAACAGGTAGTTGGCCTGGACCCATTTATACACCGGATAGTTGGTCTGGGCTTGTTTGGACTGGGTGATTGTCCTAGCCTTGGCTTAGACTTATAAGTGTTGCAGGACCAATGAATGAACTAAGTATCATGTGAGATCAAATAACCGAATTAAGATATTTAACAAAAAACACAAGCGTCGCTATATTCATCACAAATATCATGAAAATTAAAAGAAAATCATGCATAATCCTGACCTAAGCTACCAACATCGCAACACAAGATCATTAAATAAAAAAGAAACTAGGATCTAATGGATATAGGGACATCTAATTAGCATAGGATATAATCTATTTCAAAATAGGAAATCTAATACAACCTAAGGTGAAAATTAGGGTTGGGTAATTTGGGAACGTAGGAAAATTAAGAATTTTAAGTTTAGGGTTAGGGTTTCGATTGTGAATAGGTATGGGAAAGTTGGGTTTAGGAGAAAACGAAGATTTGGAATGCGATAATTAAGAATCCGAAGAAAATACCTGGATAGGGAAAAAAAGAGAAGATGGTGTGGGGATAGATAGAGACCTCGCACCTCCATTGATAAAGATTAGTCTCGCACCAATCTTCTTTCCAAACCGCATGGAAGTATCTTCAAATCGAATGAAGATGGGAGAAGAAAATAAGAGCTTTTCTCTTCTTCTTTTTATCACGAAATTCAATTAGGGAGAGGTCACACGCCCTCCTCTTTTATAGATCCAAGAAGTTTCAAAAATTACAAAAATTTCCGTCTTGTGAACTTTAACGAAAATAGCTCTAGTCTAAATAAAATCAACTAAAACACTCATAATATGTCCAAATATAAAATAATCAAAAACTAAATCCTAAAATGTGATAAAGTTTAAAACTGATGTGGATGATCAACAATCAATGGCCCAATCGTGTGATCCATGCGATCCAATGGCCCGATCATCGCGTCCCTCCAATCCAACGGTTTGGATCACTCCATAAAGTAACTCATGTGCATCTTCCCAGTGTGGGGTCTTCCAGATGCTCGCACATGCACATGGGGTCTTCAACACGATCTCGCCTAGCCACGAGGAAATCAGTGCGGCATGCCGCCTCCTCTGATACGTACATAAGGGTGTGCGTGACGTGATGTCCTCATCACTAAGACTCGCTTAACATTGAACAGTTGGTCCCTTCTTATTTATGTCGGATAATTGTCTGGACTTATGATTGTATTGGACAATTGGCCTAGCCTTAGTTGAACTAGATAGTTAATCCAAACTCATTATTTATATTAGGCAGTTGACCCATTCTTATTTGTTTCGGATAGTTGTTTGAACTTATGATTGTGTTGGACAGTTGGCCCGACCTTGGCTGAACTTCCAGACTCATTTGTGCTAGATGGTTGTTACGGTGGCTCACATCACTGAAGTTGCAAAAATGCTTGTTCACCAAAAGTTATTAATCGTCTCATTGCCACCACTTCTCATCCGCTTGTTCACCTCTCGCCACCGCCAGTGCTACTCATCTCCACAGTCGCACTTCTTTTATTTTCTGCTTTTACGAAATCTTTTATTTATAGAGAATGCAAAGTGGTTGTGTTTCTTTTATGTTCCTTTTGGGTGTATGTATGGACATAGGGTTAAGCGCTCCTGTAGAGTATGTATTTGTATTACTAACAATATAATAAAGGTGTGTTCAAGCTTGAAGCCCCAACACACAAGAAAAGCTCTTTTACCAAAACTTTCTCCTCTCTCACTCCTCTTCTTTTTTCCTCTCCTTATCTTCCCATCTCTCCCCAACTCACTCAAATCAACCTAGAATTAAAGTCGGACAGCTCATGTTGATTGTTACCACGATCTCTTGCTGACATCGGCAACCACACGTCTTATGGCAGCAATTGTACACGTACTAACAAATTTCAATCGCGACAGAAATGGTTTGAAAGAGCTTGATTTTAGAAGATTTATAGTAATTTTTGTGAAATTTTATGGAAGGATTCGAGGCATTTTTAGAGCATTTTTCACATTCGGTGGAATATCCCCAAATCCATGTTTTCCTGAGATCTTTCAAATATGTGGAGTGGTTTCTTGGATTTCTCCATGGGGTTGGACCAGATTCACCATGGTTGACTATCCGAAGAGTTGCTTCTAATCAAAGGGGAGTTTTTCTTTATGGTTTTTTTTTTCCAATGGACTGACAACCCTAGCTATACACCAGAAGAAGCGGTGTATATCTAGCTAGAATCTAGTCCTTGTAGAAGTGTTGTGTGCTTGCTTTTTTGTCTGTGTGATGAGTCTTAGTAGATTTTTCCTACTGAAATTGTTTTTGGACCTCCAGTCCATCATCCGGAACCCTGATTTGTGTAAATCTTGTGTTTTCATGTTGTGTGTGCCCCTCCTGTTGTATGTTGTTGCTTGCTTGGGGTTTGTGTTTGTGGACCCTTGTGGAGGACAATCCCTTCAGGATTTGGTGTAGAATCTTTGGAATTTCGTCACTTGTTGATCACAACAGTCAAGTTGAATGGTAACAATTATTTGCAGTGAGCTCAATCAATGAAATTGTTTTTAGGGGGAAGAGACAAACTCCCCTACATATTGGATGAAGCTCCAGATCTTGCAGATGAAAATTTCAAGATTTGGACCATGGAGAATTACCAAGTCATAGCTTGGTTGCTTAACAGTATGGATTCTACTGTGATTAATCCCGTCATGTTTCTAATCTCTGCCAAAAGGATATGGGACACCCTTCATGATATGTATTTAGAAGCCCAGAATGTATCGAGAATTTTCCACCTAACCTCAGACATTGGGAAATTTCAACAAGATTCGAGATCCCTGAATGGGTATTTTTCAACACTTCAGGGATACGGGATGAATTGGATCTCTATCATCCTCTCCCTTCCCATTGTACAATGAACTAAGAACATGCATAGAATAAGAGGTTTGGAGAATACAATGTTGTGTAAGGGCTTTCAACCCCGCATAACCTTTTTATTATAATACTAGAATTATAATAAAGTACTCCACAAGAGCACCAAACATTGTGAACATGCATACACAAAAAGACAAAAAAGTACATGACTCTCTATACTCTTCCTCAAATTGGAGCATAGATATTGATCATGCCGAACATGTCAGTGATACAAATAAGAGCATCCCTTCTAAGAGATTTGGTAAGAACATCAGCTAATTGGTCCCCGGAGCGAACAAAAGTAGTAATTTCCTTCTTAGCAACTCTTTCCCAAATGAAATGACAATCAATATCAATGTGTTTCGTGTGCTCATGGAACACCAGAATGCTGGCAATGTGAATGGCAGCCTGATTGTCGTAATGCAAAGGAATGGGAGTCGAATGGGGATAATCGAGTTCCTGTAAGAGGGTTTGAAGCCAAATGACTTCACATGTCGCATCGGCCATTGTCGATACTCGGCCTTAGCAAAATATCAAGCGACGATGGATTGTTTCTTGCTCTTCCAAGTGATAGGGTTGCCACCTACGAATGTGCAGTACCCAGGCGTAAACTATCGATCATGAAAATTGCCAGCAAGGTCAGCATCAAAGTAACCAGATAGATGAAGATGGTCATGCTGTTGAAAAAGTAAACCTTTGCCTGGAAAGGACTCGAGATACTAAAGGATATGATATATTGCGGTTAGATGTGTGGTTCAAGGACAATGCATGAATTGACATAAAAACTCTCACTCCATACAACAGATTCTTCCGAGTAATGGTGAGATAGATGAGTCTACTGACCAACCGCCGATACATCCCACGATCAGAGAGGAGCTCACTAGCATCAGGAGTAATTTTGTAAGTCGGATGCATAGGAGTGGTAGTAGGCTTACATCCAGTATCTCAATCTCAGATAGAAGATCAAGGGCATATTTTCTTTGAAAGAGCACAATTCTAGACTTAGACCGAGCAACTTCAATGCCCAAAAAATATCGAAAAGTCCACAGATCTTTAATCTCAAATCAAGTCTTGAGAAAAGATATAATTTGCACCATTCCCTCCGTATCATCGCCTAACAACACAATGTCATCTACATAGACAATTAGCACCATAATCCCAGTAGATTGAGGACAGATGAATAGGGAGTAATTAGCTTAACTGTGAATAAATCCAAAATCTAGGAGTGCACAATTAAATTTATCAAACCAGGCACGTGGAGACTACTTAAGGCCGTAAATGGACTTCTTCAAGCAACATACAAGCCATTTGTTAGAAGCCATAAAGAAGCTTGGGGGTTAATCCATACAAACCGCTTACGCGGGTCACCATCCAAGAAGGCATTCTTCACATAGAATTGAAATAGGGGCCAAGATAAATTGACCACCAATGAGATAGCCACACAAAGAAAGTTGCTTGGCCATAGGAAAGAATGTCTCAAAGTAGTCTATGCTATATGTTTGAGTATAACCCTTTGCAACTAACTGTGCCTTATACCAATCAATAGAAGCATTGGGAAGGAGGTAATTGATGGTATAAACCCACCAAAAACCAATTGTTTGTTTGCCTTCAGGTAAGGAAACTAGCTCCCAAGTATTGTTCTTTTCCAACACCTGCGTTTTGTCCATCATAGCCTTGGTCCAGTCAAGACTACTCATAGCTTCTTTCAAATTATGTGAGGTAACCATGGAGGATATGGAAGCTTTTGGAATGAAGGTGAAAGATGGTGATAGGAAATGAAATTGCTAATGGGATGCTACAAGACCCCATGGTCACGAAGTGCGAGACAAAATACCATGGTCCTGCAAGAAATAAAGGCATGCAACAGATACTTGCCCCCATTGTCAGAATGTAGAATTTTGATAAGACATTGAAATTGGGTAACAATCCCACTGTAAAATATTTTAAACATATCAAACACTTCATGTTTAGACTTTAGAAGATACACCCATGTCATTCGAGTGCAATAATCAATAAAGGTATCCGAAAATAGAGACAACAGGAGCAAGACCCCAAACATCAAAGTGGACTAGCTCAAATGGTCTTGGTTTCCTGTCAAATGAACTGGGAAGAAAGAGAATCCGGTGATGTTTGGGGAACTCACAAGTTTCAAAACATAAAGGTTTAGATACAGAAATTGAAGGAAATAAGAGCTTTAATCTAGACAAGGATGGGTGCCCTAAGCGGCAATGTCACCTAAACACCGACTCCCTATCTAAAGACAATGAACTAGTCCCTATCACAGAAGCATCATCTAGGAAGTAAACATCGTGACGTTCATGTCCCCCACTAATCATCTGCTTCGTCTGGTGGTCCTAAAATACACAATGAGGGGGAAAGAATGTTACTGAATAATTCAAGGTAACAGAACTAACAAATAATAGATTGAAGGAAAAACTAAGAACATGTAGAACCAATGACGAATGCAGGAGGAAGAAAGTTTGTAGATATAAGTTCAAGATACAAGGGTTTGGTTCCCATATGCAACAGTGACAAAATGCAATTGATTAGAAGGAAGATATGAATTGAATAGGTGAGGCTTACTAGTCATGTGAGAGTTGGCTCCAGAGTCAATGACCTAAGGCGAAGGAGAAGAGGGCACATGGAGAGCAGTACCTGAATGGGCTACAGCAGCTCTAGAAACATCAGGAGTGTCACGAAAATGAAGTCGCATAAAGGCATCATAGATCTCATGAGAGATAAGGACAGTATCACCTAAAGAAGACTTCCCTTGAGGTTCTGCAAGTGAAGGCTGCAAAGTTGGATCAGCATCAGAAGGTGCACTGCTAGTTGAAGATGCATTCACCAAGGATGGACGACCCATAAGTTTCCAACACCGATCAACAGAATGGTTTGTGCCCCCGCAATGTGTACAACTGCGAGATGCATCACATCCACATCTGCATCCACATCCACTTCAGCAACAATTGCCACCACGATCGATAGCACGGCCCCGACCTTAATTGTTAAAACCAAAATCATGTCCATGCTCAGGTGCTCTAAATGCAAGATTGAAAGACCAGTCACTAACTGCATATGTAGAGTTATCAGATGATACAAAGGTTGATGTGGTTGACGTAACAACACACTGGATCATAGCATAAATCGCAATCAGAGGAAGAGAATCCATCACAACGATCTACTCACAAACACCTTTATATTTAGAGTTAAGGTCGAAAAGAAACTGCATGCTTCAGGTTTCTTCTCGTAGTTTACAAACAAGATCATAATCTTTCTTCCTTACGGACGAAAGAGGATGATATAAATCCAACTCATCCCACATACCTCGAAGGGCAGAAAAGTACCCCTTTAGAGATCAGGAATCCTACTGGAACTTGCCGATATATGAAATTAGAGTTGTACACGAATCGAGTTAGCTCGGTCAGCTCACTCGACTCGACTCCGAAAAGCTCAACTCGCCTCGGCTCGAAATTGGATTCGCTGGTTTTTGGAGCTCGAAAAAATTTTGAGCCAAGTTTGAGCTTGCTCGAGCTCGACTCGGATCGAACCTCAACTCAAATCGACTCGGATCAAATCGGCTCGGTGACTCAGTTATTTTGATATTGATGCTGCTCGTCAAGTGTTTGATGAAATGACTTAACAAAGTGTCGTTTCGGGTGCATACATTCTTCGCGGGATCAGCTAGTGGCGAGGAAGGAATGGATACAAAACGAATTACTACCAAAAAAAAAAAAAATTTACGTTATAAGACCGCACTCATATCTTGATTTTGATGTTGCTCGCCAAGTGTTTGATGAAATACATGAACATGTTGTTATTGTTTTGCATTCTGTGAGAAATTGAAGATGCACTATGTGTTTGAGAATATGTACATTGGCTCAAACTAGCCCGAGTTGCTGACTGAACCGAGCCGATCTAGCCAATCAGGCTCGAGGAACGAGCCTAGCCGAGTTCAAGCTGAGGTTAGCTACTAGCCAAGCTGAGCTAAGTTGTGCCTTTGACTCATGTACAGCTCTATCTAAATCAACTTAAAAACTCTCCTTTGCTTCTGAATGGAGGGTATCCCATATCTTTTTTGTAGGAGATAGAAACATAATAGAGTTACTAACAGATGGATCCATACCATTAAGTAATCAAGCCATGACTTGGTAGTTCTCTTTGGTTCAGGATTTGTAATACCCATCTGTAGGGTCTGAGGCATCATCTAATATGCAGATAAGTCTATCCCTTCCTCCCAAAATTAATTTTACGGATTGAACCCATTACAAATAATTATTACCATCTAACTTGACTAATGTAATCAACTAGGGGTGCGGATTCCAAAGACCCCGCACCAGATCCAGAAGAGATTCTGCCATCCATATGGTCCACAAACACTGAACTGAAGCAATGAGACACTTATGGAGGACCTCAGATGATAAGGGCAGTCACTAGACTATACGTGACAGATTTCCACAAACAGAAGATCCAAACAATGGGTTATGTGCCTAAGAAGAAGAGAAAACTCAAAATCCAAGAGAAAACGTCACAAAAAAGCTTGCACAGACCTAACACACTCACCTCAAATATACACTAGAACTTTTGGAGTATGTTCAGGGTCCCCGGGGGCCAAAAACAGTGGAGCCACACCACTATAGTGCCCAGAAAACACCAAAAAAACCTCCCCTTGATCAGAAAAACTACCATGGATGCCTTCATATGGTAAACTGATCCACCCTAAGAAGAAACCCCCAAAAAATCCTTACCATTTGAAAGAAATCGCAAAAAAACAAAGATTTGGGGTTATTCCACCAGACTTGAAAAACGGCCCAAACACGCCTTAAATCAGCCCGAAAAATCTTGCAAAAATCACCATAATTCCTCTAAAATCAAGCTGCATCACATCATGTTCTTCCCAATGCAAAACCGGTCGTACAATATGTAAACTTGTTGACGTCAGCCGTATAGTTGTTGATGTCAGCAGGCCCCTGCAACTCCAATCAACATGAGTGTCCCTACTAGGCTATGATACCAAGTAGAGTAACAAATATTTGAGGAAGCAGATGAAAGGAATGGAAAAGACGAGATTGTGAGAGAGAGAGAGAGAAGAGGATTGGAGAATACGTTGTTGTGTAAGGGCTTCCAACCCCACACAACCTTTTTATTATAATACTAGGATTACAATAAAGTACTCCATAGGAGCACCAAACACTGTGAACATGCACACACAAAAAGACAGAGAAGTATATAACTATCTATAATGGCCGCGATGGACGAGAACGTGGACGTGGACCTCACCTCTATACACATTTTGGTGGTATAAATCACTCTATTGATAGATGTTGGGATCTAGTTGGTTGTCCATCTTGGGCCAGTGTGTATATAGCTAGTAATGTCTACATTAGTTCCAAGACAACTTCATAGCCAGCTGCAATAGAGAAGTCATGCTCAGGTAATTTTGTTCTTTTGTTTCATGAGGCCTGTGATGCATTGATGCGACTTCATGTTCGTGATGTTCCTGACTCTTCTAGAGCCTCTATAGCCTAATCAGGTACTGCTCTCCATGTGTCTTCTTCTCCTTCTCCCTAGATCATTGGCTCTAAAGCCACCTCTCATATGACTGGTAAGTCTTATCTATTTAGCTCTTATTTTTCTTCTAGTGAGACTCATTTTGTCACTATTATTAATGGAAACCAAATTCTTATATCTAGAATTGATTCCATCAAGCTTTCTCCCTCCATGCATTTGTCACATGCTCCCAACTTTCCCCTTAATCTATTATCTATCAATTCTCTTACGAAATCATTTAATTGTTCAATAACCTTCTTTCCTTCTCATTATGAGTTTTAGGACCTCCACACGAAGCAAATGATTGGTAGGGGCCATGAACATGAAGGCATTTATTTCTTGCATGATGCACCTGCAATAGCTTCTAGTGCCTTGTCCTTAAATAGGGAGTCGGTGTTTAGATAGCATTGCCACTTCGAGCACATATCTTTATCTAGGTTTATTTCCTTCAATTTTTGTATATAAACATTTATGTTGTGACACTTTTGAGTTCTCCAAACATCATTGAACTATCTTTCCTCCTAGTTCATCTAAAAGGAAACTCAGACCATTCAAGTTAGTCCCCTCTGATGTTTGGGGTCCTGCCTCTGTTTTATATATATATATATATATATATATATATATATATATATATATATATATATATATATATATATATATATATATATATATATATATATATTATTGCTTTTATTGATGATTGCACTCAAATAATATGAGTTTATTTTCTAAAATCTAAGCATAAAGTGTTTAATATATTTAAAGTATTTTATAATGAGGTGGTTACCCAATTTCAATGTCCTATCAAAATTCTACATTCTGATGACAAGGGCAAGTATATGTCACATATCTTTCTGTCCTTTTTGCAAGACCGTGGTATTTTACCTCGTACTTCATGTCCATGAACCCCTCAACAAAATGGTATGGATGAGCGAAAGAACTATCACCTTTTTGAAGTTACCCATGTCCTCTTACTTGGTATGAATCTTCCCAAACGATTTTGGTATGATGCCTTGTTTACTGTTGTATTTCTAATTAATCGCATTCCATCTTGAATATTGTCACACAAGTCTTCATTTGAAATTTTACATCCGCATGATAAACATTTTTCCTCTATCCCCTAAGAGTTTTTCCTTTATGTACATGTTTTGTTCAAATTTTGATAGTAGTAATGACAAGTTGAATCATGGGGCCACAAAGTGCGCATTCTTAGATTACTCTCGATCACAAAAATGGGTATAAATGTCATGACCCTCTAACTAGTAAGAGATGTATCCACCAAGATGACCTTCTTTGAAGACGCATCATACTTTTCTAATGAAATGAGATCTCTACATAATCCTCTTACTAATCAGGAGGAGCATGTGCAGTCTAACTCTACATCCCTTCCAGTATCTTGTCTTGACGATGTTCTCACTCCGCCTATCTCAAAGCCTATTCTTGTTAATCATCGATGGACTAAATCCTCTACTGATCAACCACCCATCATTTCATCGGCTTCTGTTGGTGGTTCAAATACAAACTCTAGATCTACTGATCATCTACCTATATCCTTGCGCAAGCCTCCCCGCTCATGCAAAAAGCATCCCATCAGTAATTTTATTTCATATCACCATCTTTCACCTTCCTTTCAGACTTTTATAGCTTCCATATCCTCGTCTATAACTCCACATAATTTGAAAGAAGCTATGAATAGCCCTTACTGGACTAAGGCTATGATGGAAGAAATGCAGGCGCTCGAAAAGAAGAAACAACAATACCTAGGAGTTAGTTCCCTTACATGAAGGCAAATAGACAGTTGGATGCTGATGGGTTTATATCATTATCTTCCAAATGGTTTTATTCATCATTACAAGGCACGGTTAGCTACAGAGGGTTATACTCAAACATATAGCATAGACTGCTTTGAGATATTATCTCTAGTGGCTAATTGTAGACACCCACCCCAAGCTGATAAGCTGATTGATTTTGAACAGATGGATGGACAACCGAACCCCAATCCTAAACCCTATAAGCCTAAATCCAAGGAACCCAAATTCTAAACCCTAAACTCATCTCATTCAACCTAGTCAACCCAGTCAGCCTAACCCTGAACCCTAAGAACCTAAAACCTTAAACCTTGAGTTAACACAGCGAGTCGACTCAATCGGTCAGCCTACCCAACTCCACAACCCAGTCAACTCACCTAGTTAGGCCCAAAAGCAAGCCCAATCGGAGTAATGTTCAAAACCTCAAAGTAACAACCCTCACGGCAGAGAGCCTCCACACGCTTGGAGGATGTTGCCTGCCAAAGCAGGGAGCCCAAGTGGGGACTGGCGGCAGCCAGGTTGCCGCCGGCCACGTGGCACTCCCCCTCTTTGGGGCAGCGTCCCTCAAGCATGTGGAACTCTCCTTTCTCGAACATTAAGTGTGCGGCCTCCAATGCCCATTTCCTTACCCGAAATTACCCTTTTACGACCTCATCCAACCCATGAGACGACTCTGGTCAAATACTACACCCTTTACCCCCCCTTTAACAAAAGCCCTCAAGCGAGGCAACCGGTGGAAAGAAGAGAGTAGATCTCCCGTACCCTCAAGAAATCTGCCCTCCAGCATCCACACCAATCTTAACTTTGTTCATGTGATTATCTACTTGGCGGTAAGCTTGTCTTAGCCCCTTATTTCAACTAGATGTGAAGAATGTGTTCTTTCATGGTGATCTTGCCCAGGAGGTCTATATGGATCAACCTCTAGGTTTTTCTATGCCTCACGACTCACCTCTTGTATGTTGCCTAAAGAAATCCATTTACAATCTCAAACAACCTCGACATGTCTGGTTTGATAAATTCAATCATGCTCTTCTAGATTTTGAATTTGTTCGTAACCAAGCTGATCACTCTCTATTCATCTGTCGTGGCCCACATGGATTATGGTGTTGATTGTCTATGTGGATGACGTTGTGTTGTCCGATGATGATATTGAGGGAATGGTGACCATTAAATCTTTTCTCAAGGCTCAATTTGAGATCAAAGATATTGGGACTCTTTGGTATTTTCTGGGCATTGGAATTTGCTCGATTTAAGTGCAAAGTTGTACTCTCTCGAAGGAAATATATGCCCTTGATCTTCTCCCAGAGACCGGGATAATATGATGTAAGCCTACTACTACGCCTATGGATAATACTCACAACATTAGTCCTAATAATGGTGAGCTCCTCTCTGATCCTGGGATGTATCGGCGGTTGATTGGTTGACTTATCTAACTATTACTCGGTTGGATTTTTCGTATGTTGTGGGTGTTGTGAGTCAATTAATACATGCCTCACACACCGCACATCTAACAGCAGTGTATCATATCCTTCAGTATCTCAAATTTTCATCAGGCAAAGGTTTACTTTTTCAACAACATGACCACCTTTGTTTGTCTAGTTACTTTAATGTTGATTGTATTAAAAGTTTACAAGATCAACAGTTTACATTCAGGTACTATACATTTGTAGGTGGCAAGCTCGTTATGTGAAAGAGTAAGAAATAGTCCGTCGTGGCACAATCTTCTATTGAGACTTGAGTATCAGGTGATGACTCATGTGACATGTGAACTTTTTTGGCTTTGATCCCTCTTACAAGAACTTGGTAATAATCCTTCGAGTCTTATTCCTTTGCATTGTGATAATCATGTCATCATTCACATTACTAGCGTTTCGGTGTTCCATGAGCATACGAAGCACATTGTGGTTGATTGTCATTCCATTCAGGAAAAAGTCACTAACAGGAAAATTGCGACTCATTTTGTTTGTTCTGGGGAACAGTTGGCCGATGTTCTTACCAAATCTCTCAATCAGGATGCTCTTCTTCATATCATTGGCAAGTCGAACATGATCAATATCTATATTCTATGCCCCAACTTGAGGGGGAGTATAGAGAGTACAAAGTGGTTGTGTTTCTTTTATGTTCCTTTTGGGCGTATGTATGTACAGTGTTGAGTACTCCTGTGGAGTATGTATTTGTATTTCAAGCAATATAATAAAAGGAGTGTTGGGGCTTCAAGCCCCAACACACAATAAAATCCCTATTACCAAAACTCTCCTCTCTCACTTCTCCTTCTCCTCCTCTCCTTCTCTTCCCATCTCTCCCCAACTCACTCAAATTAACTTGTCAACAAAGAAGAATTCCATTCTTTATTGGGTTTGATTATGTTAAAGAAGAATTTGTTTCTTTCTTAAGTTTGATTATGTTAGCCCTGGTTCCAAGCTAAGCCTCATTAGGATGCTCCAGCTTGAGGGGGAGTGTTAAAAGGTTAATAGTTGAATAAGGCCCATTAGGCCCAAGTCCATGTAGAAAGGCCCGAAGGCCCCATTCACCTTTCACTATTATAAATAAGAGTAGAGGGGTTTAAATAGACCCGAACCTCCTCCTCCTCCTCGTTGCAGCTTCTCATGGGCCCTCATGATTAGCACAATGTAGCCATTTAACAGTGTGCATATAGCTTTTACACATAAAATTGAGGAATCAGACGTGATAAAATACGAATACGTTACCATTTTGAAGCATTTGGGTATCATAGCTCTAGATGTTGTGAGGTGCAAACCTCCTTGTACATGAAGCAAATGTTAGGGTCCCCATGTTGTCAGCGGGCAAACATGGAAACTTTGTTGGGCTGTTGTTGTCCAATATAATAATTCCACCCTATAGTTGCACAGAGCGTGAATCAAAGCTAGTGGCAAATTTTTGGGTGTGCGCAAGGAAGTGTCTGCTTCAAAATGTAAACAAGCACATATAGGTAGGAAGTGGGAGTGGAAGCGAGAGTCCGAAGGAAGAAACGAAAGTAGGAGTGACACCTATTTAGAAGGATCCTGCAACTAAGCTCCACCCATTCCAGGACCAACATCCATGAAACTCGAGACAAATGTTAAATAATGTATATCAAACATTTCTACATATCAAATATCAATTTTTTTACATTACCACTCATGAATAACAGTGGCAATAATTTTGGGTATGCAATCTCTTTCTCAAGCTCTTCCTTTTTAATTTTATTTTTCATAATGCTTCTATTGTAACGTGCATCATTAAAGAAGATAAGTTGATGTAGAACGTGTCACAGATACGTTCCTACATGGTTGGGCCAAAAGAAGGTGGACCGTAAATTGTCTGTAACTTTTTATCATGAATAACAGTGGCAATAATTTTGGGTATGCAATCTCTTTCTCAAGCTCTTCCTTTTTAATTTTATTTTTCATAATGCTTCTATTGTAACGTGCATCATTAAAGAAGATAAGTTGATGTAGAACGTGTCACAGATACGTTCCTACATGGTTGGGCCAAAAGAAGGTGGACCGTAAATTGTCTGTAACTTTTTATCCAGGTATCGTTATGGGACGCACAACCTATCAATCTTTACTGAAATGGGCCATTTGAGGTGGACCGACTGACAAAGTGGGTCGCATCTATCCGTTTCGTCAGAAAACGCGCGCTGTCAGCTCAAAAACAAATTTTTAGAAGAAAAAATTTATTATTTTTAGTAATTCCGAATTTTTTAATATTTTCCTATTTTTAGAGTTTTGGATTTTCTTCCTTTTTAGAAATAACTCGTAATTATGCTAGGACTCTTCTAGCAAAAGTTTATTTAAAATTTTTAATTTTAGAAATTACGATTTAGAAGAGTTTTAGTAGAATTAGGATTTTTTTTAGAGTTAGAATTTTGCTATTTTTGGTAATTACGAATTTTGAGTTTTTTTTTCTATATTAATGATGTAATAGGGGACAGACATAGCAAACAATTATCCATTAATGAAAATTTGATTTCTAGAATTACTTCTAGTTTCTATCTTTCCTCGTGGATTCAAGGCATCTCTATGAGGAGTCCAAGGAAGCTCTGTGGATTCGGAGCAGTTATCCCCCTCAGGAAGGCGGTGATTGACCCCATCACGTTCATCCCTGCGTCATAAGTGCTTCCTCTGAAGCGGACTTTATGCTTCACCTAGAGTTCTATGCTTCCTCAGTTCCTTCTTTTCAATCTTTGTTTTACGTGTAACTCAACCCCACTCACTTAGTTTATGGCCTACTCGATTAGGTTTATAAAAATTAGTGCATGCAAAGATAATATTGACAAAAAAGGGGGATATCATTTCATAAAATCCCTTTATAAGTCTTATAGAAAGTAAATCTAATTGTTATTCTGTCAGTCCTTCAATGTTGATTAGAAGGAAATTCAATTTATACTTGTATAGATGTACCGCTTTGATATTACTATGAAACCAGTCTTTTTGTAAAACAGTGCCCTAAATTGGTAAAAGCCAAGTATCAAAGCATCATTGGTAGCTCAACAGTTTTCTTATAAAAGATGAACCATTACTTGCACCACGTTAAATCCTACATACGTACAATGAATAGTCAAATGGATCACAAAGACCGTATGTCGTACAAAAAACAAGGTAAAGAAAACAAGAAATTTACTGATGGGCATGACATTCTATAAAATCTATATGCAATGTGATTAAGAGCAAGCACGCAACTTGTTCCATTCTTATTTTATAGATCAGATAGTACCTCAGTCTTCTAACAGTTTAAGCCTCATAAGCCCTTGGAGTTGGAAATAATAATGCACATAAAGAACTACAAATGCAGAGGGATAGTTGCTATGATGACCATAAAATGTCTTTCTATGATATTACATAAGAAGAGATAAGAAACCATGATAAATGCGCACCATCAGCCTCTGAACTTTTCCAGTCCGATAAATCATTTGGTGTGCTAAGTAACTTGATGCATGATAATTCATGAAGAAATTCTTCACAGCATCACTGAATGACTCTTCTGTAGATCTTGGGATGGAACGAACAAGAACTGTAAAATGCCTTGGATTGGCAGGTGATCCGGTAAGATGTGCTAGCCTCAGCTCAGCAATTTTTTGGTATTCCTAAAACCATAAAAAGCAAGGATAACAAGAGAACCTCTCACAGACAAGTTTTATGAAGATCATCAAGTGAATAATGAAACCAAACAAGGACATATATTTCTATTGTTGGAAATAAACATTGGGTACATTGTCTTTTCTGCTCCTATGGATCTTGCTGATCAGGCTGGTGGGCCAGCAGTAGGGTTCTGTGGGGCCCAAGCCACGGCCACTGTGAAGCCCGCTGCTGCCCATGGGTGGGCCCTTGCCAGGGGTGGGGGGGAGTTGAAGAAACTGCAGAAAAAAGTGAGAGTTGAAGAGCTCCTCTCCCTTAGCTTCTTTATTTTAATAAATCTCAACAACAAAGAGAAAAGTGAAGTTGGTTTAAAAAGATAGAACAAAGCATTATGATGTTCCGCAGCAGCACCAAAGACGATGTGCACCATGTGTCATTTCCAATAATTTTCATTAAGGATGGGCATTCTTACAAAGTAAAGAAGAATGCAAGCCGAAAATGTTATGATGTATAATGCTAAGCAGTGGGCCCAAAGCCTGCAAAGAAAATGTTAAACATACAAACCTGAATTAAACACATTTTAAGAATAAAATTGTACATAGAGAAATAGAGATACTTCTTACAGAATACGATTCAACACCCCATCAAACAAAATATGGTTTCATTTGCTGACAAAGCGTTCTAGTTTGATGCTATGAGAAATCTATTACATGATTAAGATACTTCTCTAAAATGTTTGTGGCCCAAGTTTGACGTGAGGACATGAAAGCAACCTTCAACCCTATCAGTTCATAGGTGAGTCTGTTTCATATCCAAGTACTGCTTTAACAATGTTCAAAATCCAATAATAACATCCCAAATAGCTCATCTATGTTACATTTCATATCAAACCAAAGGGCCTTCTTACTTTATAGCATAATTGTTCTTGTTGCTTAGGCTCAAGCATAAAATGCATCATGCAGTCTTCTGGACCTTATCATGCATTCCATAAGGTAGTCTTCAAAATAGCACAACCATAAATATCAGAGGATACCATCAAGAGGTAGGTGGTCATCCAGAACCCATATAATTTGGACCCACTACTTTCCAAATTAACAGGCTTACCTTTTCGCAAGAGTTACAAAACAATTAGTGCAAAGAGCCACGTGGTTAAGAGGGCTGAAATCTAAGACATGATGCTAAAGGAATTTAGGAATGAGGGAAGAAACATGGGTCAGAAACAAGTTCCTTTCATATGTTAATGGAGGCGCCCAAAGAAAATAATAACCATACGCTGTCGACGAGCAACAACCAAAAATAAACGGATAAATAAAACAGATAAAGACCACTTGATCATGATGTATTATCAGACAGTACCAGTTTCATGGCGATCCAAAACTACCTCATCGTCTTGAGGCCAGTGGATAAGAGGTCTTAAAACAAAACAACAGTTTGGATTCCCCTTTGCTAGAGACTCTGCTGAGTTGACCTCCCTAGGTACATGACAAAAGGAGACCCGAATACAAGCAACAACGGCCTTAATTTCCATTACAACACACACACACACACTCTTCCACAACACTAGCTCATCACATGCATCCAAGACAAGGACATGAGTCACCTCCAACAGTCTTTTCTTTCAAGAGTTCGCCTTCAACAATTAATAATATTTTTGTCACTTTTTTTGGTGGACACACTTTTTGCTCATTAACGTTGTTAGAATGGCACGGAATTGGTCCCGTTTGAAAACTGGAGTTGGCTTTAAGACAAGCCCAAGCTCAAGCAAATTCAATACTTTTTAAGTAATAGCCAATTTACAAAAAGCCTATATGGTTGTGACTTGTGACCACATTCAGCGGTATTTTGATCATTTTTATTGTTTATTGAAATCAGTGGCCTAACGAGTTGCATGGAACTTAGGCAGGGCTAATGGTCCCATCAGCACATGGTGGCCCGAATTTCGCACATGTGCGCCATGATCACCTCTTCAACCTCTCTTCCCGTGATTTTGATGCAGAGAGGGTCGCGGACAGTTTCATGGCCAAGATGGATCAGAAAAGGCCCGGTTGACGACAAAAGTGATCCGGACCATCGGACCTTAAATCGGGTGTATCTTGCAGTCCGGAATGAGTTATCGGACATAAAATATATGATTTTGGGGTAGAACACACAAGCCGGATTTGCGAAATACCACCAAATCGACACGGTCCTTTCCCTATTTTAATTCCGTTTTTACTATAAATATTAAGTTTTACTTTGATTATAACTCTTCATCCATTTGGCTTTAGGAGTTGCGCCCAACATGAAAAGTGCTTAGAATAATTAAGAGAACAGCTTGGTGAAGCCAAATAGGACACTTACTATTTTTGGCCAAAAACCTTGCACACTAGTAGACATCACGATCGTCTATAAATAGTAATTTTACTATTTATAGTAAGTTGCGAATTCTAGGAGTTTTAGTTATAGTTTGATTCTAATTTCTCCCTCATTGCTTGGTATCCCTATTTAAAGGGTTGTGGACTATTTCATTCATCAATCAATTTCGAATTTTATAGAATTTATTTTCTATTTTTCTTGTTCTTTCCTCGTGGATTCGAGGAGTCCAGAGAAGTTCCATGGATTTGGAACAATTATCCCTTAGAGGAAGACGGTGCTCAACCTCACATCCTCCCCTGCGTCAAATTTGCACTTGCATTTCTCTATACTTAAGATGAGTTACAATAACTTGTCATCCAAACCTACAGCTTGAGTTCCATATAACTCCAGAATTGCCAATCAAAGAGCATTACTAGGGTTTTGGAAACTCTTCTTCCATGAAAGGAAGCTCCTCCATAGAACTAGGCATTCGTTGGAACTCCAGTTCCATGTATCAAATAACCCAATAGAACTCCCACTTATGTTCAGTTTCATCCAACCAGAAAGTGGCATCACCAATCCTCAAATCTTCACCTGGTGTTTATCACAGTCACTACTTACTAACATCCACTTCCTAATCAATTCTGAATTGATAACACCCTCAACTTCTTTAGCATGGGATGGCCAACATAAGATAAGAGTGCTTGATGCTCCCTGACCACAACCAATATCATGGATTCCAAATGCCTCACATGAGAGCATGAGGATGCATACTCCACAGCACTGTGCCTATCTACTTGAAGCAACCCTTCGCCCAATTCATGATGCTACCAGGCTTGCATTACATAAAGAAATTTTGATCATCATTGTTCGACAGATTGCCTCATAAAATATGAGGTCCATCAGAGGGAGTCTATTGCATTTCTGATTGTTCCATTCACGAGTTGCAAGATCAGCACAGTTTCTGCTGAGGTAGAGTAACTTAAGCTATGCATGGCAACTGCTCAATGAAATTTGCTAGATCAACATCTAGGCTCTACAGATGATCGATTGCAACCAAGAAATGCAAGTGCTCAATGGACCGCTTGATTGTCACCAAAGCCCTTTGGGAGGGTCAATTGCAGCTTCAAATGCTGCAGGTTAAACAAATTGAATGATCCAGGTTACTTCACCCAAATCATCTCCATCTCCATTTCCATTTTCTTTCCTCCTCAAACCCATTATACCATCCAAACCCAAGCTACGCACCACATGACTGCCATTACCGCCCATCACCCACAAATCACATCAGCCACGTCCCCCCTCCACGCATCCAATCTTCTTTTCTTTTTTGTCTTTTTTTTTTTTTGAAAGATAATGCGAGAGATTGTATTGATACAAGAACAAAAAGGAACAAAAGAGACTGATCTGCTGAGATAGCAAAGCAGTTAGGCATATAAAAACTCAAAATTACAGTCTAGAGGTTTAACAGAAAAAGTGGCCCACTCGACCAGACAGTGAATCGCTCTATGGAAGGTTACGTCCGCCTGGTCAGCCCTGTCATTAAAACATCGGTTATTCTGTTCAGCCCAAACAGCCCACCAGACAGCGAGGAGGGCCATTCACCAAAGAGGGGTGCGCTGCTTCCCACAGTTGACCCCGTGCCAAGAATCGAGGAGACTGGATGTAGAGAACGGAAAGCACCAGGAGACATTGAACCGAGATAGCAATTCTGACCATATCCTGTGGAGATAGGGACAGTGGATAAAGAGATGATCCACCGATTCTTCGTTAGCCATGCAACAGACACAGATATTTGTTATCATCATTCCCCGCTTCCTCAAGTTGTCGACAGTGAGGACCTTCTTATTTCCGACTAGCCAACCGAATATCACAATTTTAGGTGGGACCGTATACTTCTAGCCATAGTAGTGCAGAGACGCAGTGGGGCAGGGAAGTCTACTGATCAAAAAGCCATAAAGGGCCTTGACTGAGAAAGTGCCCTGCTTATCCGGATTCCAGATGAGACGATCTGGACCATTGGAGAATGGCAGGAGGTTATAGATATGGAGGAGGAGAGCACATAGCTCCTCAAATTCCCGGTCGCGAAGATTTCTCCTGAAGTCAATATTCCAAAGCATGGCTCCACCAACTATGGAGTAACAGTCAGCAACCGAAATGGGAGGCACTTTCGCAACACGAAATAAGTTCGGGTAGGTGGAGGCGAGAGTTTCATTTTCCAGCCAGGGATCTAACCAAAACCGAATGCGATTTCTTTCTTCTTCTTTTTTATAGATACCAAACGTCCAATCTATCCCACCAATTCCCCAAAATCAGTTCATATTTCCCTCATGGCTTCGCGAGATCAAAGCCAGGGACGACATTGCAATGAAGTGAAGAACAAAGAGATTGAACACCTCCAACAGCAAGTCAAATGATTGACCCAATGCATAGAGTTGAAAATGCTAGGACATCGAATTGCGCATCACGCAACTCGACACTCACAAAATTGGTCTCATTGGTCACAACTACAATAGTCCACAACCACTGGCGGTCTGTTTGGTTGATGCACAAAACTGAGGAAAATTCGAATCCCTCAATTGTCATCGAATACCATACCAATTTTGAACATTTCCTCATTCATGATTGTGCCTAATGCACATGCAAGAGACTTGGATTTCAACAAGGCTCTGATCTTCGATGAGGAACCTATAAAGTATCAAGACTTCGTTGGACATCCAATCTTCAATGAGGAACCTATTAAGTACCGAGACGTCATTGAGATTAAACCTATGACAAAGAGCCAAAGGAAGTTGGCATGAGTGACCTTCTATGATGATTTTCAGTTAGATGTAGCTATTCCAGCCAACACTGACGGATTTGGATGAAAATGTTGTGATGGCTAATGTCAAGGTTGGCAAGTTTACTGCCACACTGTAACCTCTCTTGAAGTCATTTGAAGATGAGTTGTGAGAAGAACTTGAGCTATCTTAGTTACCTCCCTTAATACTCATGAGTTGCAACAAGTGTTCCATACATCAGCGATTTCAGAATAGCTAGGTCAGTGATACCGAAACTGCCGGCAGTTTAAAATTTGCAATTATCATCGATATTTCGTGATATTATCCATATCAGCGATATTTTGAGGAAAAAAAAAAAAAACCCTCATAAAAGTTCCCTACTATTAGCAATACCATCAATAATATCCCCAATACTAGTAAAACATCCTTTAATAGGCGAAAATTGATAGAAAATTTTCCAAAAGCCCAAAAAAATCTCCGGTTCTTTTTTTTCTTTTTTCTTTTTTTTTTTTGTGGGGGGGGGGGGGGGGGGGGGGGGGGGGGGGATTTTGTTCCTTAGGTGATTTAGATCACTCTTGGTTTTTTATTGATTCAAAGTTTGAATTTGAGGAGAAAGTTCGACTTGAAATAAAGATAGGTTGGAAGTTGAAAAATTCATGGGCAGTTCATTTTTTCATATGTTGACATAGATTGCAATAGAAATCTATGTATGTATGATTCGACACAACTTTGTAGTGAAAAAATTAATATTAAGAGAAAAAATGGGGCAAATTGGTGAAATCCTAATTTTTTCCATTTTTATATTGGAAAATGTGTGCTTAAGTGTTAATTAATGTGGAAATTTATTTATTAATGATCTATTAATTGGCTACAAATTTATATATTTATTTTATACATTTTTTAACAATGCATGGTTAGGCCCCTCTAAAATGTAAACGTATTTATGCATAATTGTTTTTTACAATATTTTGATTACTACATTATAAATGTGTATTTTAACATCTCATGAAGTTTCACCGAAAATTTCCACTTTTTTCCGAATGTTTCCCTTAAACGGAGATATTTTTTAGAGTATTGGCAATAATATTAGCAAGAGTGATACATGATACCATATCCCTGATCATTGATACATAACAATACCAATACTCTGAAGACTGGTTGTGACAATGGGAAAAAGGGAGAAATTTTCAGCGATTGATGCAGCACAATTCTAGGTCAACCTTTGGCTAACCATTCATCAAGGAGTAGACCACAATCGTAGCCTATGAAGGACTAGATTTCAAAAGTTATGCAAGAAGGCAAGGTTTTGAATGACGACATCGGTGGGAAAACTAGCCAGGCCCAAAAACGATAAAATACAGGGCATATCAGACCCATGTCAAACGATGCAAGCCCATGTCAGCTGAATTTTTTAGCACAAATGGTCATGAAAGTAATGGAAAATAAAAAATGTAAAACGTCATAATCTTCTTGTGTGTGTGTGTGTTTAGCATGTATTCAAGGTGTGTCAAACCATTATTTCACAACAATATTGTCTGTCAGCTTTGGCCTATTGAAAGCATTGTTTGGAGTATCCTCGATATTATCCGTATCTCCAGCTCGACGGTACCGTAACACTGGTAGTGATATCGATAACATTGTAGTATCGGAAATTCCACATATCGACCATATATTGCAAAGTATCACCAATATTTTCAATTGTGTAAATTCTAGGTGTCACTTGTATTGCCAATGTATAGCCAACATTTTTTGTTTGTGTAAATTCCAAGGGTCACGTGTATCGCCAGTGTATTAGTGATATTTTGATAATATCACCAATGTATCGCTAATGTTTTGGTATCACCAAAAATCTGTTTATTAAAAAAATTTCCATTTCGATTTTTTTATGAGCGCATGGTTGTATGTTGAAATGCATGTTTGTATGTGTGTATATGTATATATGGATGGATGGATGGATGGACGGACAGACCAATGGAGATGTGTGTGTGTGTGTGTGTGGACGCATGGATGGATGGATCATGCATGTGTGTTTGTATGTATGTATGTGCATGAATGGATGGATCCACCATTTTCCCCATGTCTCCCTAATGTTTCCTTGAGTCAATGATACATGCTTTTAAGCACCATTAAAAAGAAACTTATTATTTGATTCCTAAATATGCAAATATTCATCTGTTGCTATTAATTGATTCTTAAATATGCAAATATGTATAGCTTAGCATCCCATGAAGTATCATTGAAAATTTCCATCATTTTCCATGTGTTTCTCTAATGCTTCCTTGAGTCGACATAAATGCTTTTAGACCCCATTAAAGAGAAACTTATTATGTATGCATTTTTTTCAATTATTTGATTATTAAATATGAATATCGGTATTTTAGCATCTTCCGGAGTTTCGTTGAGAAATTCCATCATTTCCTCGTGCTGCCCTAATGTTTCCCTCAGTCAGTGATAGATTTCCGGGTATCAGCGATAATATTAGTGATATCAATACATAATTCCATATCCCCAGCCAACGATACGTGTAACGATACCGATACTACGAACACTAGTTGAAAGTCAACCAAATAGGTCCTAATCAAACACAAATCAAGCACAATCTGGTGAATTAGGGCCCATTACCTATGCATATAACAAAGAGAGGATGAAATAACGAGGGGACAAAATGACAATTTACCCTTTCTTCCAATACTAGCCCCAAAATGGTCTATTCCACCGTGTTGACCGTAACAACCCAACATCAATGCCAACATAGGCCAATACAACCTTAACATAATAGATATTCCAAACAATGCATGAAGTTATTTGTATATGATTTTTTTTTATTTTTTTTTTTTTTTGGGGGGGGGGGGATAGAGGCTCTCACTTGTGGCTACATGGAACTAGACATCCGATTGGATCAACTAGCCTCTAGAACAAACAAACCTAGCTCATTTAACAGGAAAAGTTAGGAATCAACGCGATAAAAGAACACCTTAACTCTGGGCTTAGTCATCCAAACTCAAAAAATTCGTGGATGAAAGCTAACAAGTCCAACGTAATAAGGCCCCGACACAACTGAAAAAAGGCTAACGAATAACCTTCTGGAACTGGAGCTTTCTCATGTTGAAGGTTGCACACCGTTGCCTTAACCTCCTCTTCAGAGAAAGGAGCCTCGAGAAAGGTAGCCTCATCAAAGGAAAAACATGTAAATCCATGTTATTAAGGCTCAACCTCTCTCAAGGCTCCTTACTCCTTGGCAAGGTGTTCCAAAACAGTCACAATGGTTGTAACGGCTACCACCGTTACAATTATGATACGGGCCCCCGTATCAGCTATTACGACCCTTTTTTTCATTTTTTGAAATAATGGTTACGGGGCCGTTACAGGGCCTTTATGGCATGTTTTTTCTGTAACAGCCGTCACGGCCGTTTCGACCCCGTAACGCGTAACGGCCATTACGTAACCGATTTTGAATACCTTGCTATTTAGAAAGAAGAGTTGAATAGAAGCTAACAATATGGATGCCACAGATGGCATTCTTGTGTGAGTCTCTTTCCGTCAACCAAGAGGGAGGAGATACAATTGACTCGCTCTAGCACTCGCAATGCCATGAAAGAACTTAGCATTCTTATGGCCTTCTTTTAGCCAAGTGACTCTAGAATGTTGATGCCACTGGATCTGCTCCCCCCTGAGCTAGGAGCAATAATTGGCAGAGAACTTATCTTTCTCGAGCTTCTCCTCTGCAGACAACAAACCCCTCGCCTCTTTGATTTCCAGCAGTTGAATGGTTTGCAAGATGGAATCCATCTTGAGCTCCCACTAACCGAAAACCACCTTTTAGATCGTGAGCTTTTCTTTGAGCATCTTGAATTTCTGAAAAAGCCTGAAGCCCACATGACCTAAAACCGAGAAGGAAGACCATCATTCCAAAATTAGATCCCAAAATCCATCCACTTCAAGCCAAGCCAACTCAACCTCATCCACCTCAAGCATAATAAAGCAATGGTCAGACACAAATCTAGAAAGGCTCCCCTACTAAAGGAAAATCCATTAGAGCATGCTTAATTACCCAATGTGAAAAACACTTCATACTGCTAGTAACCTGATCACCGTTCAACTATTCACAAGCAAAGTAAAACATGTTCCCCCCCCCCCCCCCCCCCCCCCCCCCCCCCCAAAAAAAAAAGAAGGAAGCAACCATCTCTGAAAGCATCCTCAAAAAGCTCTATGCACATAAGAGGTCAGAGTGACAATCTATTCGAACCGAAAACTCTAAAGAGGACCCATTTGAAGACGGAAGAAACACCTCTAAAGGACACAGAGATAGAGAATCGACCCTTGAGCAATCCTCTTTAGCCCATAAACGAGGATCTGAAAGAATGAAAATACCCCCATCAGAGTGCAAACCCAATCGCACCGAGGGTTTCCCAATCCACCCTTTAACAGCCCGAGATGGATTCGACAACAGATTGATGTTGTTGATCCACCTTCTAGAGCTTAGATTGTTGAATAATCAAAATATTAGCCTTGGATTTAACACACAAGTGCTTTACTTGGGCACAACCTTTACAATCACTCCTTGGAACGGCTTTAACAATCGTGTCATGAGAAGCACCAAGGTTCATCAACTCCCTATCACCTATTCATCAACAAGGAGACCTGACTCCATTTTTCAAACTAAGCTCGTGGCGCTTTCTTTAGTCCGGCCTTTTGTACCTTGCATAAGTTGTTGGATTTGCTTGAACAGGGGAGGATATGCCATCGAAGAAAGATAGAGACCCCTTGCCTCCACAAGATGAAATAAGGCCACAGAGTTCTTTACGATCCCCAAAGACCATACCTAAAAGTCTTGACAGACAGCATCAAGAATCCACCTCTTGCTCCTAGCAACGCGGGGGGGGGGGGATTATTGCAAACCCAACGAAGGTCAAATCTGCTCCGTAACTGCCTGATTATTGCAAAAGCTAACATCACACTACAGAAGGGGAGCAACCATTGCATTCCTCGAGAATCCAGGGTTCAACATCGTGGAGGTGGGATCGCAAGGGATCATAGGAAGTGATTCAACGTGATTTGAAATGCCAAGATCCGACTGTTGGTCAGGAAAGGGGGAGCAGACTAGGGAGGCTGGGAATGATTTTTTATTTTTATTTTTTTTGCTAGGAAGGGGGTCAGAGAGAGAGGTAGCTCTATAGTGTCCTGACCGGGGGGGGGGGGGAGCAGAGGATCAAAGAAGCAGAAGAGGCAGACTCACCAGTAAACACATCATATACCAAATCCTGGCCATAGGGACCCGAACCATACTTAAAAATTTTCAAGATTACTGAATCGCCATCGCTCTCATATCCCAAAACCATAGATGTTCGGCATGCATCCGTTACCATAATAACCATAGCGGTATGATTCTTCAGAGGTCTGACCCCGCTGGCAAAGGACAGATCTGTGTCACGCAAACTACAGTAGGGAGAGGAGACAACAAGACACATGTCAACTCTACATTTATACCCTAGTACGATTGACAAAGGTGCAGCTACCGAGGCCGCATTAATACCATCAGCATTGGGCGTCGAAAAAATCGTCTTTACTAGCCACGCGGATTGAGCAAGGGACAAGGCAACGTAAATGCGAGCGGACTCGATTAGTGGAGAAACAATCTCCTCCTACCATGTGGTGAGAACGAGGCTTAATGGGCAGTCAAAAGAAGGGCGAAAACAGGTGACTGGCATCACCCTGTGTGAAGCAAACACCAGGTGTCCCACGTCACCAGACAGCAATCAAAAGCAAGCCACGTAGCCCTCCATTAAAAGAGGGAAGAGAAACCTCTCTGTCCTGCAACACGGTAGATACGATCTAACCATTGAAAGAGTGGTACAGGTGTCGACTCCAAGCGATCCCTCCCCAACATAAGCAAAGGAAAAAAGAGAGTTTTGTTGCAACAGACAAATGAGATTGAGGCACAAGGAAGGGATGAGATGAAGCCAACTAGCCATGCCCCTCGATCCCAACCAGAAATGAGGCGAAACCTCTCCCCGTCTGGAGCGATGGAACAAAAGCAAGAGATGCCTCGATGGATAGATAAGATTGAGACATATGAAAGGTCTAAGATGATGCCACCTGGCCTTGTCCTTCAATCCCAGCCGTACACGCACCCTGCAGAGAGAACATTAATTGTGGGAGTATGAACAGGAGCTCCTTCTCCATCAGCCTCCACCCCACCCTGATCAAGGTTACACTGCCCCTCCCCTAACGCAACAACCTCGAACTGACATATGCACTCTATTCTCACTGGATTTTGGGCATCCTCAGCCTTAATCAGCACTGATTCTAGGAGCACGTTGTGATTCTTCATACGAATGCAACCAAACGAAAATCTTCCCAACTGAGCATGGATGGATCAATGTTAACCACCTCACCCTAAGCATGAGCTGATGTTGATTAGGGCTTCTTTAAACCAATACTCCAGCGGCAAGTTACGAAGATGAACCCATGAATCTAAACAGCCTAAAATAGACCAGTATGCCCACTTAGAAGTGAGGCCACTAGACCAGAATGATTGAGCCAACGTGCAAAGACGAGACAATCCGTATCCCTCATTCTCTCGAACAAAGAGCTAGAAATCCAGCTCTGACATCTGTCTGATAGCATGATCCTCTAGTCGAAGGCTGCAGCTCTCAAGCAACCACAAAGAAAGATCTTTCACAGAAGCATCAAGTTTAAGAGTAGCCACCAAACACCAATGCAAAGTAAACCAAGCCTTATTAATGACTTGAGGATGAACCGCAAGCACTGGTCCTACAAGAGGCTCTGACTTAGAAAACCAAATGGGGTCTCCAGCACAAGGCCTGGGCAATTTTCAAGACCTAACGAAGCAAAGATAACAGGATCCACCACCCCTGAAACTGCCTCCTTGAAACAATTGGGGTTAAGCCTTAACCCCTACCTGACGAATTGTTCTAGCCTGGCGATTCGAGATCCCTTTACCCGTCTATGCTTTTCTCTGCCCATTTGAAGCTAGTATTGATGCATGCCCTCCCTTCTTGAAGGGCTGACTGCCATAGTGCGAAGCCACATCTATCCCAACTCGCCTCCATCTTCCATCAACACCACTTCTCCTCCCACGACCATCTACGCTTCAAATTCATATTCTATTGCAACAGATTTTCCTTTTACAGCAAAATTTCAGAATCTGGCCCTGCAGGAAGGTTGAAACTTCGACGGATCACCACGCACAAACCGTTCATTGAATCGATCTGAAAATCGGAGGTTTTAGAGTCCTCCCTTCGCCGACCAACCTCTAGAAGTCGGTTTCCAGAATCGGCCCCCCCTCGCACGTGCGTCGGGCCTGGCCCGCTATTTGCGCGTGCAGGCTATCTCCAGGTTCTGAATCTTCCTTCTTTCGTCCCTCTCATAACTATTGTTTATAACCCTAACCCAAACAAGCCTACACAGGCAAGGACTGGATCAGTAAAATTATGGACCAAACAATGCTCAAAGAGAAATAGAAATCAACCACACATGCATAGCAATCAGTCTCTAATCCGAGGAATTCCCCAATTTCGATTCAAGGAACCCTAAGATGAGAAAAGGGGCAAATCAATTAGGGATAATGCAATATAGGATTAGGGCTTATGGAATTAGGTATAAAAAGAGAAAAAAAGGAAGAAAACCTAAACCTGGGACAGCTCTCGCGTGCGGAGAGTGGGTCAGGGCCTAGCGCACGTGCACTTGAGGCTGGCCGCACGTGTGGTGGGGGCCCAAATCCCCAAACTAATTCCTTGACCTTGGTCGACCAGGGGGGCTTCAAACCCTCCAAATCTCATCGCAATCTGATGTGCGGTCAAGAAGCGGTGCTCCGTCAAAGTTTCAGCCATCCTGCAGGGCCAGATTCTGGAACTGGCTGTGGTGAGACAAGCAGCTGCAAAACAAGCGGATTTGAAGCGAAGATGATCGTAGAATGGATTAAATAAGATGGAGGAGGCGGATTGGGATAAACGTGGCTTCACACCGCGGTAGTTAGCCCTTCGAATAGAGAAGGTTTCGCACCCACTTGAATTTTTCCACAACTCAGAAACTCAGAGAGCAGAAAAACACGCAGGAATCTTTATTTAACTTCAATAAATCCAAAAGAACTACATGGGATGCCTATTTATAAGAAAATCCTATAACCCAAAACTCGCGCCATGTACACAACTTATTACTTGGCGATGAAATAAACTAAAATAAAAACCAATCAAAGAAATTTAAAGCGTTCGTGATATTCTAAATAATGTAAATAAGCAAAACCTAAAGTATAAATTTAATCCGACTAGTGGGCCATGATCATGAGATCCCATGATGGGCCTTTCTTGACTATCGGGCCCACTCTTTGAATCAAAACTCCGTCTTCTAACTAGGAGGCCCTCCCTAGACGTCGTCATCGAGCCAGATTGACGGTGGGACCTTCCTTCTCCGTGCATATGTACGTAGGGGGGTGTGCGTGTGTGTATGCATGTGATTTCCCCATCAATTCTCCCCGACTGCGAAGATTTCGCCACTGGCGAAAGAAAACTCCTGAACCGCTCCAGGATGTCAAGATCAAGTCTCTAAAGCTCCTCGGTGAGTCACGTGCTGTCTGAAGTTGGGCATGACTTCCATTTAACCAGGTACTTCTGAAATCCGTCGTCCAAAGTAGATATGGGTTGGGAAGAATATGTATGGGAGGTAGAGGCTGGGAAAATGGGTCAGGACGGGTAGGTATGGGAGGTAGAGGCTGGAAAAATAGGTCGGGACAGGTAGGTATGAGATGTAGAGGCTAGGAAAATGGGTCGAGAATGGTAGGTATGGAAGGTAGAGGCTAAGAAGATGGGTCGGGAGGGGGCCATGGATCAAGGGATAAATTTGGAGAATCAATATGGGTGGGCGAAGGCCCGGACAAAGTATTAGTGGTCCCCTGAAAAGTAACTAGATCTTCAACATTGAATGTGAAACTAATTCCCATAGAAGCTAGAAGATCTACTTCATACAAGATTTCCATATCGATATCGGTTGGCGTAACGGTGCCCTCCGATATCGATACGAATACGGGAGTGTAACGGCAATACAGGGGTGTAACGGTGCTTTTTTTTTTGCCAAAAAAATATGAAAAAATATGGATTAAATTCGAAATATTCTAAGCATTCCAAATATGCATTCATTTATAAATTGGAACATGTTTATGGTGGTGTAACGGTCCACTCTTTGGTGAGGAGTTGTATCAGACTAATTAATTTTTGAACCAGGTAACCTGAATTTGACTACAAAATTCATATATTTAATTTTGTAAATATCTAATTTATATACTTAACAATTTGATATCATTTCTCCCAATAGTTCTTTAAAAAAATGAAATTAAATTCAGGTAGATGGCGTTGCCAATTTGGGGCCGACTTGGAGGACCAATCTATGCCCCAAATCAGCCTCAAATTCATACAATTTATTGCCATTATCCCACTTATGAATTGATGGACATTTATTGGATAGTGAATCATGCAAAAAAAAAAAAAAATCAAAAGGCTCTATTTTAAAAAATAGAAGTCCACAAATTAACAATTAAAACTATTCAAACAATTTGATTTTGGCATTGTGAGTTAGCAATTGCAGTCCATAATTTAATTGGTAAATTTTAAGTTAATATATGTCTCGTGTACAATTTTTTAAGGGTGCGAATTGGGCGGGACTCGAATTGTTAAGTGTAGCATACGTGTTAAAGTTTTTTAGGCCCCACCCATGATGAATGTGTTATATCCACACCGTCCATCCATTTTGCCAAATAATTTTAGGGCATGAGCCCAAAAATGAGGCACATCCAAAGCTCAAGTGGACTGCACCATAAGAAACAACAATAATTAAACGTTCACCATTAAAAATTTATTAGGGGCTACAAAAGTTTTAGATCAAGCTGACATGTGTGTTTTCCCTTCATCCACGTCAATGTGACCCAATTAATATGTTAGATTGAAAATAAACATTACAGTGGGCCCTAAGAAAATTTTAATGGTGAGCATGCTATAACCACTGTTTCCTATGGTGTAGTCCACCTGAGATTTGGATATTACTAATTTTTTGGATCCTAACCTAAAATGACGTGGCAAAATGGAGGGACGACATGGATAAAATATATACATCATGGTGGGGCCCACTCGGGTTTGATCATGAGGTATGTGTTATATCTAAACCGTCCATTCATTTAACGAGCTCATCTTAAGGCTTGAACAGATTGGACGGAAAATAAACGTTACGGTGGGCCCTACGAATTGTTTAACGGTGAAAATCATTATCTTCGCTGCTATTTTTGGTGTGGTCCAGACGATCTTTGGATATAAGTCATTTTTTTGGTAGTGCTCTAAAATGATATCTGAAAATGGATGAACAATGTAGATATAATAAATACATCACTGTGGAGCCCACGTAACTTTGATCTCCTTTGAACCGTCCGTACAACTCAGAGCTCGAGGAGTGTCAGCGCTCGTCTTAGCATGACACGTACCTACAGCAGCTAGCTGGTGTGTGGCACACCTGCGAATAAAAAAGAAGGGAGAGAGGGAAACCGAAAAGAAAAAAGAGGGAAAGAGAAGAAAAAAGAGGGAAAGAAGAGAGAGAGAGAGAGAGAGAGAGAGAGAGAGAAGAAGAAGGACACTGCGGCCTCAACCACGGTAAGAAGAAGAAAAAGAAGAAGAAGAAAAGAAAAAAGAAGAAAAAAAAGGAAAAAAAAAAAAAGATAAGTTTTTTTTTTCCTTTTGTATCTATTTTTCAAGGCCCGTAACGGCCGTTACGGTCACAAAATCAGGGGGGTGCCCTTTTCGACCCTGTATCGCAAAACGGTGTCGGCCGTTACCGTTACATATTGGCCGATACAGCCGTATCGTAACGGATACGGGACACCTTGACCTCTCACACATTGAGACCATTTCGTTTAATAATTTTGAAGGGTTCAGCGCCATGCGCGTATAACTTATAAACTACCCCCAGAGGATACCGCTAGGGGGCCTGATGCGGACCATCACAGTCCCCAATATTGAATTCTTTGAAACGTTTATGCTGGTCTGCAGAAAATTTGTAATGTTCATTACTAGTAGTGATCTTCTGCCTGATTTTTTGATGCCATGAATGAATGTGATGCACAAACAACTTTGCAGACTCGGACGGCCTATGGGACAGTGACATAGGGACAAGATCAATAGGTTTCCCAGGTTTGTAACTAGTAACGACTTCATAAAGACCGAGACCTGTGGACCTATCGACAGAACTATTAAACGCAAACTCGGCTGTAGGTATGACTGTGTCCCATGTTCTGGTGTGCCCTATATCCATCCTAGGGGGAGACTCATCCGGTAGATCATTAAGAAAGACATCACGAAACTCATCCACTACCAGAATGGCCTTAGTGGGTAACTCTACACTAGCCTCTGGTGCACTCTCTCCAGCCACAAGGCCGCACATGTTGTACCCCTCAAAATATTGGTCTTGATGTCCCTCATGGGGTGGGTGCACGGGTGCACGCCCATAACTGATTCCTTGGCCAACTCCATTCATTGGTCTATCTTCCTGGCCACCTGCCTGAGATTGGACATCCACCCCAATGGTAGGGTTTGTCCTGGCGGAGGCCTTTAGTTGGGTAATGCGCACATCAAATTGATCAAAGCGTTGGTCTATATGTTGCTCCCAGCGCTTACCCAAAGGCTCGACCTGCTGGGACAGTTTGTTTAGTGACTCTAGCAGTTGCTCCATGTTTAGTGTAAGGTGCAAGCCAAAACCATGACCCGTATTGCTAACTCCACCTAAGGACTTTCTATGACAACTATATGCAACTAAATAGGACTAAATGATCCTATGAGACTATATAAGGGAAACTACGCAGTACTACTAGAATCCAGCAACATAGTTGTCAAAATAAGGGAATAACAGAAAGTTACAGCAATGTGAATTGCTAACTTCCTGCTAACAGAAATTTCAACAACAAATATTAGTAAATACGGACTCTCAAGCAGCTATATATGATGAACTGGATGTATGATGGACTTAAACAAACTAAACCCTAAATATGTGATGTATTCCCATATAAGAACCCTAGGCTCTGATACCAAATTTGATGCAGGACATGAAATTTGAATATGATATGCAAGAATTCAGGCTTAGATCAGACTAATGCAGAACGATCACATAATAATTCCACGTCCCACACAAAAGTTCAAACATTCAAGGAAAGGGGAATCTACACGGGTCCAGCCCTACACAGGCTAGGACTGGATCAATAAAATTATGGACCAAACAAGAATCAAAGGAGGAAAAATTCATCCACACATGCACAGAAATAATTCCCTCAATCCAAGGGACACAGAAATTTCAATTCGGGGAACCCTAAGGTTGAAGAAATGGCATAAAATTGGGGATTTGAATAATTTAGGGTTAGGTTTAGAAACTTTGGGTGAAAGAGAGGAGAGACGAACTAGAGAAATACCGCACGTGTGGACAGCAACAATGGCCCAAATGCACGGGCATGTGATCCTGGCCGCACGTGTGTGGGGCCCACTATTCAGAAAAGGGCCAGCTTGGCCATGGTCGGCCAGGGGTGGACTCCAAAAACCCTAAATATCAGCTCGATCCGATGCCCAGTTTGTGCGTGGTGCTCCACCAAAGTTTCAACCCTTCTGCAGGGCTAGATTCTGAAAATCTACTGTAGAGAGAAACGGCTGCAAAAGATGGATTTGAAGTGTAGATGATTGTAGGAGGAGAAATATGGATGGAAGAAGGTGGGGCGAATCGGAATAGATGCGGCTTCGCACCACAGTAGTTAGCCCTTCGAAGAAGGGAAGGCTTCGCACCCAATTAGGTTTTCAAAACTCGGAAAGGAGCAAGAAAACGCAGGAATTTTTATTTAACTTCAATGAATCCAAAAGAACTACATGGGGTGCCTATTTATAGAAAAATCCTATACCCCAAAACTCGCGCCATGTGCGCATCCTATTACTTGGCGATGAAGTAAACCAAAATAATAATCAATCAAAGAAATCTAAAGCGTTCATGATATTCTAAATAATGTAAATAAGCAAAACCTAGAGTATGAATTTAATCCGACTAGTGGGCCACGATCATGAGATCCCATGATGGGCTTTTCTTGACTATCGGGCCCACTCTTTGAATCAAAACTCCGTCTTCTAACTAGAAGGCCCTCCCTGGATGTCATCATCGAGCCAGATTGACGGTGGGGCCCTCCTTTTCCATGCATACATACGTAGGGGGGAGCGTGCATGTGCATGCGCATGTGATGTCCCCATCAAGTATGCTAGTTTCTTGATTAACCCAGGCCGAGCCATAGTGGGCAACCTAAACTACGAGCGGCTTTCCACTAATGCTTACCATTCAGCCCTTTTATAGCTTTGTTCATTTCATTCTCAGAGGCCATCTAACGATAGCAAAGCCTTTAATAGTCCCCGAGCCCTCCACTCTAGGAATGACAACCTCTTTTACCAACCCGAACTTGGCAAAAACATTGGAGAAATTCAATTCCATCCATTCCTCAGGGAAGTTGGAAATGAAGATAATCAATACCTCCCTGAGGGATTCGCCAGATTGAGCAAAAATAAAATAAAAAATCTTATGCTCCTTTCTCCAACCTCTTCCTGTCAGAATCCATAACCCCTCCTCTCTGTGATTGTCTGCTCCATGATGAAAATCATACACTACCGTACCCTTGCCTTTACTTAAATACCTCGCCTCTTCCGACGTCGATCGAACAGTATATGGACTACGAGAGTGTCAACGATGACAAGAAGAACCTCTCTCAAAAACCCTAACTTGGGACTTGCTTTCGAAATATCCCACGAAACTAATCAGCTTTGTTTAGAGGAACCCCCTCTAGATCTTCTCATGTGATTGTCCCAAGAACAACAGCTATTCTTCAACTGACGGGTGTCACCTCACAAATCTCAAGAACGTCAACTATCCCATGTTCTATGGCTACCTCGAGAGGAATTTCTTACCTCACTGCAATATATCGAGAAATGATGCCTTTTGTAACTCTTTACTAATCCTTCTATTTGGGGTTTTGGCTCCATCGAGAGGATTTAGCTCTCCCGAGCTTTGGTCGCTCACCCGGTCTGGAATTCTCACCCACAGCCAATAGTGTCATCGATTTGGTGCTACCAAGCCTGCTTTACCATTCAACTGGCCTTTTAACAAAGACTACCAAAGAACAAGGAGAGGAGAGAAGTAGATACTTCAAAGTAGTAAATGTAAAATTGTAGAAAAATAATAAGAAAACAACATGCCAATTGTTGTTGGGGTGTTGCCCAAAAATGAAACCAGAATTGGGTGGGAGTCAGCCATCCATTTGATGGAAACTGATGATGGTTATGATTGTTCGTTCAATGTGACTTTGAGACCATGCCCCATGCCCACTTGCAAGCATGTCAATCCAAACTATCTAAACCATGGGTCCAAACTATGGTCGGGCATCATTTAAGTATAAAAGCATGAGTTAATGAATGTAGAATCCATGCACACCCCAACCATGACAATAATTCATTCCTAACACCATTCCAAAACTACATGAAGACATCTCGTGAGAAGCAACATATAGCTGCCAAGAAATGAATTGTCCGTCCTGACAATTAAAAGCATTCTAAAAAACCAAACTCCATTTCTGAAGCATAAATCCAACTTCCATGTTAATAGAAATATGGTATTGTATGATCATCAATATGGAAATGTCATCATTAACTTTTTCTTGAAAAATATCATCGTACAATAAGGACAGACAGTCTACTTTTAGAAATGAATCAATAAAAAACAGTCGTACCATTTTGATCCTTCCTTGACATTTCCAATGGTAAATACATCCAATGATTCTGATGGAATATGCCGGTGAACCATCTCCTGTCCATAATAATTCAACGGGAGCACGAGAAACATGCAAATGACGGCCGCAATGGAGAAGATCCGAATACTGCAGATGGTTTTTACTATCCCATGGTCACTAAACTAACTTATAGAATTAAAAGGAAAAATGTTGCTGATTATACATGATGATTTCAAGAAAATTTGTTCAAGATGCCCTACAGCTAAAGCACATACCTTGTAGCTTGAAAGGAAATAGAAGAAAGAAGAACAGATGGACGCCATGTTAGGTAAAATGTCACTGAAATTGGGAAATTTATTGAAAAGAGATGCATACTCCATATGCGGAATTCAAAGATAACATTCATGTTCCCCAAAGTTCTAAGAAAGAAATCATCTACAAAAGCCTATAGTTAAGCTGGACATGATTCACAGATATGCCACAGCTTGAGGTTTTGTTATATAAACCTTCCTGCCATCTCTTACACTCCGTACGTGAGTGGTATTATCATACACCAAAAATATAAATAATGTACATCTCCTACGGAAGGACTGATTTTATTTTCTCTTCAAGAAACCCCTTCTTTTCACATGTTATTAGTAAAAAGTAACACAACACACTCATTCACACGCAAGCACAAATACTTCATAGCTATTTTTCTTACTTGTGAAGCAAGTTTCCCTCTCTAACTAGACTAGTTATCCAAGTGTGACCCAACTTTCCAACTCACTAAACCTGTGGATTTCCAAATCTAGGAACCAATTGAGATCAAGGTATTCAAAAATGGTTATGTTAACGCTAACGGTGAGACCCGTTGCGCAATACAGGGCTATAATGCCCAATCTGAAGGGAAAAAAATGGTCCATAACAGGCCAATACAGGCCTATACATTTTTTTCCTCTAGAAAGTATTCGATCATTACAGGGCCATGATAGCCATTATGGCCCATATTGTAATGGTCATACAGCCACACCTTACACCAGCTGCTACCACTACCGAATACCTTAATTAAGAGCATCTAATACCTTAGTCAATTAGCCCACTGTGAGACTATTTTCTTGTCCAAATGCTATGCCTGGATTTTTCTACCATATTTTGAATTGAGTCCATGTTGAGGGCTGCCAACCACTCATTGTCAGGAATGATTTCTAGGATGTATCAGAGAAATTCCATGCTGATGTTAATAAGGTTCCAAGGTACATGATACAATTTCTCATATGTTATTCTTTCGTCCATCACCAATCACCATTGGATTTTTCTGACTATGATTATTGAATCCTAGCTGTGAATGATAGAATTTGGCCCTTTCCCTTCTGTTTGTGTTCAACTTGTACATTAACATATTGGTTTGTCCATGGAACCTTTGGTTTGTCTTTCTTCATGTGAGGTGTCTTAACAAAGTTCAAACAGACTTCCAATCCCCTTCTATTATGGTGTGTGCTCTCTTTGGAAAGAATTGCATGAGCATGTATTTCGAAATCTGCATTAGTGATGCTCCTAGGATCCTACTTTATTCAAGTTCATTTATTCAACAAGGAATGATACATGCAAATGATTTTTGTTTTTCAGTTGGAAAATTGAAACTTTTGCGTGAGGCAGTTCAATTTATAACGAAATCAAGTATACACAGCATAAACTCCATCTGGACATTACATGTCAATCCCAAAACTGGGTGATGGAGAGAGGTCAATGTAAGGAGGTAGGCAATCGTCAAACTTTTGCTAAGAAAATATGAGAAACATCCAACCCCAACGTTAAGATGATGATTATTTACAAATTCTTTCTCATTTCATGGTCTTTTCTATATGTTTCTTCCCAAAGTTCTCACTCAGGAAAAAAAATATATCCGGGGTAATTTTAGTCATACTAGATTCAGCAATCAAACTAGTCCATGGATGGGGTTGCAGTGGTACCCTATACAGTGTTTTATCATTGATAAGAAGCTCTACCATTTGAGCCAAATTAATAGGACGAGATTCATTGTGAAACTGGATTATTCACAAGATGGTAGCTTGTGTTGAGATTTCATACAGAAACAAAAGCAAAAAGACTCATCAGTCCTACATGTCATAACAAAATATCTTCAGCAAACTCGCAAACAAAATATTGAATTAGAAATATTATTTTTTTCATTAGGATGCAGTATGTTGCTAGTTCAAGTAAAAAATTTAAGATGGTGCTCTGATGTCACAATTTTTTGGCTAGAGACTACTGGAAGTAAGCATTTGATCACCTGAAAACAAGCAGTCTGAGGAAGACCACAGCATCCAACCCAGCAGCAGCCAAGATGTCATCCTCTGTTGATTTCCAGGCCTTCAATATCCAGCTGGGAGAAGGCAGTAACATCTCAAATCGAAACGCATCTGGAAAATGCGTACTGTTCTCTTGAGCAAGAAGCCTCCCCCCAAAGTACACATTAACAAGGCCTGGCTGTTTTCTTAAGATGGAATAAAAACACAAGAGCAATGCGCACATGCCTATATTGATGCCCGCAGAAGTTAGAAGAGCAGAGACATTCATCTCTGTCCACTACAGATGAAAAGTATAGGCATCATTTAGCAGATGAATAACAAGAGTGGGAAGTCTTCAAGGATTTCTCCAGTTGCAGGGACATCGTCAAGCAAGCAGGTATTCGAGAGCAACTTAAACTCTACGGTAAGCAAAAGTCCAGATGCTGCCAAAAAAAATAGTAGAAGAAAAGTCACCAAAAATGTCAAGAGAGTCTACATAAACACAAAGTATTCACAGGTGTAATGCCTAAGAAACATGAATTGTGTAACGGAAATAATGACATAACCCATGACACACCATGCAGTTCATTCCAGTGCATACCGGATGGACATTTTTTTCTTCTTCTTTCTCCACAAAAGCTTTTTTTCTTTTTCTTTTTCTTTTCCTTTTTTTCCTTTTTCTTTTTTTTTCTTTTTTCCTTTTTTGATAACCTTGGATATTTCCAAGGTGGTAAGGTTTACAAACGTAAAACAACCAGGGACCAAACCCTGGATCACTGTCCCTGGATCACTCACACCCCACACACATCTCTATAACAAAAGCTATTATTGTTGCAACGTTACAAGCCGCATCTCTTCGAAGTGGAAACACTTTCAGCTTTCCAGCCCACCAGAGACCATGGGAGATGAGAGATGAGAGAAGTCTTGAGGGATGGAAATCTATTATTGTAATGTCAGTGATATTATCGAAATCGTTGGGTCAGCGATATAGATAAGAAGTGTAAAATAAGATTTACAGCACATCGAAGATATTATCGACAATATCACTAATAATTCATAATATTTGGGATATTGCGCCAACCAAGTTAGTATAAATGTTAGTATCGATGATAATATCAATAATATCATTGACATCAAAACTTTTTTTATTTTGAGGGGTATAAAAAAGCTGGGAAAATTACTTTCAAAAATCCAAAAAAAAAAAAAGGCCTTTTTGTGATTTTTTTTTTTCCTTAAATTTTTTGGGAGATCTCTTCCTAGGGTAACTTAGACCACTCCTCTTGAGGTGTTTGAATTAGAATCTCAAATTTGAGGAAGAAATCACAATTGGAGGGCGAACATAAACTGCAAGTCTGAGGTGAGAAAAAGATGAGAAAATGTCAACTTTTTAGACATTTTAGCATGGGTTGCACTAGAATCCATGTCTATGCATGATTCCCGCACATTAAAAAGGATTGAAGCGAAAAGATCATAACTTAGTGGTGGAAAATGGAGGAAATTGGGAAATCCTAGTTTTCTCCAATTTTACTCAAAGTAAAATTTGACATATTCATTAGTGGTCGATATATCATTTGGCCAAGAGTCTTTCCTTTTTTTCCGAAAAAATACTTTTAATTATTTAAAAATTGAATATATATATATATATATATAATCTGTCAATTTGGAAAATAGATGTTGACGAGTGTTGATTGATGTGCAAGTTTATACATTCATGAGTGTTGGTCAATCTATAGATTGGCAACAAACTTTCTTTCATAAAAAATTTTAAATTATTTAAAAAATAACTAAATATATATAAAGAAAAATCTATCTATTTTGAAAAGGATGATTAAGTTGTTTCGTAAATTGTTTCTTACATTTATGTATGTATGTGTATAGATGGATGCATGTATATATATGCATGCATGCATGTATTGACGGATGGATGTATCAATGCATTTATAAATTTATGGATGGACGGATCGATATATCTAGGTACATATGTATGGACGTAAGGATGTATGTATGGATGGATGGATGGATGGAATTCATTTTGTATATAATTGCAGTGCTTTTGTCCAACAACACTTGATTTAGGTCCCTGTAAAATAGAAACCTATTATGTATAGTTTTTTTCTTGGTAATATTTTGAGTCCTAAGCATGTCAAAATGTCTTTTAACATATCCGGAAGTTTCACTTGAAAATTCCACATTTTCCCATTGTTTCTTCAACCAATGATATTCTATCCGATATCAGTAATATTCTCGACAAAATTGATACATGTGTTTGCACCCCAATTCATCAATACATGTAATAGTACCAATACTCTAAACACCGAATATCAAGAATGCACAGAATTCAAGTTATCAAGTTGCATATTTTCCCTGTTTAGGAGATGAATTACTCTAATATACTGTATCCATGGGATTCAATAACGGTTACATAAAAGGCGTTACATAACAGTAATGGCGGGCACCATTACACAATACGGGGCCATCATGAACGTTTAAAAAAAGCCCATAATGGCTGTAATGGGCCTTTACGCTTGTAACGGGCCATTTTTGAATAAATAGTAACAGATTTTTTTCCTCAAAGTTCTATAGGGAAATGGTATAAATGATTAGATATATGCGTTAGTGAGATGAATCCCATGAAATGCATGAACTTCGATTTGTTCAGTGTACTCAAATCAGGCTGACGCTCTTCATCCAATTTTTTTTAATTTCTCTTCAAATATCTGGAGTGTAATGGTGTATAATGAATAGGTGGAATGAGTCTCATGGATTGCATGAAGTTTAGGATGTTTTTGTGCTATGTTCAAGTGTACCCAATGGGACAACACTGTTTATCCGAATTCTTATTTTTATTTTTATTTTCCCAAATTTCTTGAGGGGGATGGTATGTAATGATTAGGGATATGCATAAGAGGGATAAATTCCACTCATTTAGAATAAAAATACAGGAGTTAAGAGTCAGTCGAGTAAATAGAACACAGGTAGTCGTTACAGCCACCGTTATCATTTTTGAATGCCTTGATTAGAGCATGTCATATTGCATGTTCGACTTTTATAAAAAAAAAATAACCATATTGGATCATGTCATTGAAGGTCAAGGTGACCCAACGAGTAGAATTTCACATGGTCAAGGGGCTTCAAAGGAGGAACCGTGGAAATTCTCTTCCATAGTCCATGGGTTAGACATTTGGTGTTTATGGGGTTCCTCATTTAACAACAATATTGTCTGGGGGATAATGTCACATAACTGCATTTAAAGGACATTTATAGCATCCTTCTACCAAAAGCCCATACAAGCATAACCCATGGTTCAGTGGGATCCAAACCATTATTTAAGGGTCCACATCATGCGAGGGGGATTCCCCCAAAAGCTTTCTAGATTGGAAGAGCAACACTATCCACACTTTGGCAATCTAATAATTCTAATTACAATCTTCTGACATGGAAGATACTTGGGACATTTAAAATCTATAGTAGGGCCCACCATAACAATGTCCTAGACCACCAAACAATTGGCCCCACTTGTACGAACTGGGAGCATCAGGGAGGGTTCCTGTACAACCTATCATTGGTGTAATATATCCTCTCTTAAGAAGTTGAGGTTTAGAATCCCAAATGCCTGACTCTTACTACACTCAACAAGGTAGTCAACAATCACCCAAATCCAACCCAAGATACCTTACCTGATTTCAATGGGTCTAGATCCTAAAATCGGACCCTTTTAAATATCAATTCGACTTTGGGTCCATCATTTTAGACTTGTTCAAAACCAGTCCAGGGAGCAGTTTTTTTTCCGAGAGAGACAACAAAATTTATTGAAAAACCCACCAAAAAGCAGGTAAAGAATACAACGCAAAACCAGCAACCAAAAATGGAAGAGACAAAAGCAATTTTAGCTGCTTTGACATAGAGGACCCAACTCTTTACAAAACCTTTTAACTACGCGTATTACTCTTTCCACCAAGGTCCTGCCATTCCTAAAGCAATGCTCATTCCTCTACTTCCAAATAGCCCAGAAGATGAACATAATGAGGAGAACACAAACTATTTTCCCACCTTGCGAGTAAAACG
This sequence comes from Magnolia kwangsiensis, assembly GCA_037074715.1. Lineage (NCBI taxonomy): Eukaryota > Viridiplantae > Streptophyta > Magnoliopsida > Magnoliales > Magnoliaceae > Magnolia > Magnolia kwangsiensis. The sequence continues at coordinate 139,168,442 of CM073575.1, read as the reverse complement.
GCAATGGATGAACAAATGATCGATTGACTCCACGTCCGCCATACATAGCAAACAAATGTTTGGGAGAAAATGGGATTTTCGCCGAAACTTATCGATGGTCAACACTCTTTTACAACTTAGCAACCAAATGAAAACCATCACATGAGGGGGCACCATAAAAACAGTGGTGGAACGGATGCAAAGGACCGGGAACCCTATCTAACTCTACCAGAACCTTTAAAAAGGAGTGAACATAGAATTTCCCGAGATGGTGGCCTTACCATATCAAGGAATCCTCATCTTGAGGTAAGGGAACAACAACTAGCTTGAGATGATCTAACAAACCGATGTACTCCAATGCCTCATCGTCTAAAAGATTCCTATGACATGGAGAACACCACACTATCATGCCTCCATAAGAACAAAAACATCAAGAGACTACAATGTTGCGATCTAGAGTGAGAGCAGCTATTCTTGGGAACTCATCCTCAAGTAACCTATCCCCGCACCAAACATATGACCAGAATCAGATCTGATTCCCACCCCCAATGACGAAGACAATATTTTTACGAACCAGATGCTTTATCGACACAATAGCTCTCCAAATACTAGCACTCGGTAAAGGGATGATCTTTTCACAAACCAACCACCTTCTTGAGTTCCATAAACAATGATCTCTCTCCAAAGTCTGCCCGCTTCGGTTCCGAACTTTCAAATCCACTTCTCAAAGAGAGCAAGGTTCATGAGCCCCAAAGAGACCATAGCCAAAGACTGAAGCTCCTAATTAGAAACATGCGCCCCTAGCATATCACTCTTGGCAATGTGATGCAGGACAACTAGCCACTTGCTCTAAAAGCTTGAACTAATAGAGCATGGCGAATTAATCCCTTTATCTCATAGCCCAGGACCCACATCCCATGGGTTAGGTCATCGGCCGATACCCTCCTCGTGGGCCTCACATCACATGGGTTCTGCTTCACACAAGCCATCCGCCTCATACGGATTGCCCACCCCGAGTGCGCCCCTGCATCCCATGGGTCACTCCCCTCGAACCCAGTGTGAAAATGCCCCTACATTAATCACCCTCGGTAAGGAGTCTCTAACACAAGACTTCTCGCTTTAATACCACTCAGTGTTCATAATATCGATACTATCGGCCGATATATCGGCTAATATTATTGTTATCACGGGCCAACGATACGAAACCCCTCAAAAGTCGCCCGAAATTTTAAAAAAATCTTGAAATCCAGTGTATCTTGCGATATATCGCAAGATATCGCAAAATATCGTGAGATATCACCAATATTGACGATATATCGCACGATAATGCTTGATATTCCAGATTTTTGCTTGATTTTATACGCGATATTGTAAGATTGTAGACACCTACCACGATAAGCAACATCTCTTCTCATCTAGAAAGTATTAAAAAATAAATAAATAAATATAAAAAATAATCTCTTCTCATCCAGAAATCAAAAAATATAAATATAAAGAGAGAAATATATAGAAACAATTTATCTTACCTTTGTGATCTGCTTGAGGTGGCTTTCGACTGGATTAGGTGGGCCGCAATTGACATCCCGAATCATGTAAGAAAAACCCTTAGACTCTTTTTTTGGTTCGAAGATAATTATTCTGGAAGAAAATTGGATTTCTGTTGTGGATTATGGGATTTGGATTGCGATTTGCCAAGTAAAAATATTTTCAGAGAGATTTTTGGGAATTTTGGTTGGAATTTTTTATGGTTATGGTTGCGGACTTGAGGTGTCTTTAATGGAGAAGACTCTCTCTCTCTCTCTCTCTCTCTCTCTCTCTCTCTCTCTCTCTCTCTCTCTCTCTCTCTCAGTCTTTAAAAGTTGAAATCGGATTGCGTACTAAGTTACTCCGTACGCTCGTATTGTACTAAGTAAACTCAGTTGGACCCACCTCGAATGTATATGGACTATCCACGCCGTCCATCCGTTTTTCCACCTAATTTAAATGGTTGATCCAAAAATTGAAGCATATCCAAAGATCAAGTGGATCATACCACAGGAAATAGTGGGTATAATGATTTCCACCGTTGAAACTTTATTAGGCCCCACAGTGATGTTTATTTGCCATCCAACTTGTTCATGAGATCATAAAGACATGGATGAACAATAAACACAAATATAAGCTTGATCCAAAACTTCTATGGCCCCCAAGAAATTTTCAACGGTAGACATTCAAATCAATTGTTTCCAGTGGTGTGGTCCATTTAAACATTTTATATGATTCGTTTTTTAGCTCAAGCACTAAAATTATCTAGGAAAATGGGTGAACAGAGCGGATAAAATAAATAAATCAAGGTGGACCTCACAGAGTTTACTCAGTACATTAAAGGTGGTGAGTTACTCACTACGCAATTTGCTTCCCTTTTAAGTTAGGGAGCGGATTAGTTGTTATGCAAGTAACAGCTTAGTGGGTATTAACCTCATCGTGTGGGGCCCATCCTGATGATTGTCTTTAACATGCACACTACCCATCCGTTTTCTCAGATCATTTAAGGGTGTTATGATATAACTTAAGCATATCCAAATCTTGAGTGGACCACGCCATTAGAAAAAGTTGTGAATCGCCATTAAAAGCATTTTGTAGGCCACAAAAGTTTTGGGTCAATCTAAAATTTGAATTTTCCTTTCATTCGGTTCTGGTTGATCCTATCAACGAGTTGGATGACAAATAAACATTACGGATCTGCTTGCAGTGGGCCTTGGGAAGTTTTTAATGGTGAGCATTCAATCATCACTATTTCATGTGGTGTGGTCCACGTGAGATTTGGATGTGCTTAATCATTAAGATTGTCCTAAATGGGCTGGAAAAACGAATGGACGGAGTGGATATACAACATATAATCAAGGTGGGCCCTACAGTAAGGGTAACAATGAGAGAGCTATTACTCGAGTAACACCTGATCAGCACCCCTAGATTTGGTGCAACCGGGCTGCACCAAAGACATCCCTTACAGTGGGGCCCACCTTGATTATGTTTGGTATATCATTCTGTCCATCCATTTGAATAGATCAATTTAGGTCATGAGATGGATCTACTGACCTTAGTGGATCCGGGGATCCACCAAAACTGCACCCAAACGCGAATTACCTCTCAACTTGAGGTGGCTACTAGACGGTGCTTTGTGAGCCCCACCATGATGCATGTGTTATATCCACGCCACAAATCTATTTTTTAATATTATTTTACGCCATGATCCAAAAAACGAGACAAATCCAAATCTCAAGTGGACCACATAACAAGAAAATGGTTGTGATTTAATGAACGCCATTAAAAACTTCCTAGGGCACATTGTAATATTTATTTGCCATCCAACTTGTTGATCAAGTCCCAAAGACCTGGATGAAGTGAAAACACAAATATCAACTTCATCCAAAACTTTTGTGGCCCTAAGAAGTTTGTAACAATGGGCTCTCAATTACCACTGTTTCTTGTGGTGTGGTCCACATGAGATTTGAATCTGCCTAATTTTTTGAATTATGGTATAAAATTATCTAGGAAAATGGATTAACAAAGTGGATTAAAAACATACATTATGGCGGGGCATATAGACCACCATCCAGTGGCTTCTGACTATTGACAGCATCAGTGAGAAATCCGCGTCCGCCAGGACCTAGCCAGAGACGGATGGTATGTGGGGCTCATGGTGGGGCCCACCATGATGTTGGTGAGAAATTCACTACGTTCATCCATTTTCTAGAGCATATTAAGGCATAAGCCCAAAAATCGGGAAGATCCAAAGCTTAAGTGGGCCACATGACATGAAATAGTGAGGATTAAACGTCCATCATGCCCATTGTTTCTTGTGGTGTGGTCCACCTAAGAATTGGATTTGCTTTATTTGTGGGCCCATGCCCTAAAACGAGTTGGCAAGAAGGTTTGAATATAATTGCATTAATTTAGTTAGACGACACATCTTAGGACCCTATATAAAGGAAACCTATTATGTGCACTTTTTTTTAAGATGTTATGATTTAAAAGTGTGTATTAATATCTTTTTTAACAATCCCTGAAGTTTCATTGAAAAATTCAACCATTTTCCCAATGTTTCCCAAAAAGTGCGATAAATTATGCGATACAAACGATATATCCCCTACGATAACCGATGTGTATCTGTATCCCAAGGGTGCGATACATAGCACAATACCGATATTTTAAACACTGATACCACTTCGATGCAGGACAACTAACCACTTGCTCTAAAAGCTCAAACTGATAGAGCGTGGCGAATCAATCCCTTTATCTCATAGCCCAGGCCCCACATCCCGTGGGTTAGGTCCTCGGTCGAACTCCCCTCATGGGCCTTAGATCACATGGGTTCTGCCTCACACAGGTGTAGCCCACCTCACATGGGCCACTGATGCGGACATCACACCACCACTCCGTAGGAGTCGACAAGCTACGTCGGCACTGTCACTTCATATTTGGAGATCATCTCATCGTTAATCATGGTCTACATGGTGGTCCATCCATTGGATCGTCTTGTGTCCCATCACGGGGCCATCCGATGGTTGGATTATGTTAGACCATTTTGTCAGTTAGTTCTTTTATGTTACTTGATGATGTGGGCATTTTAGTTTGTGATTGGATTTTTGGGAGGGTAGATTAGACTTTCTACTTTTTAGGACAATGGGTATTTTTGCTTTCGTAACTTAAAGGGTAAAATTGTCATTTCAACCAAATTTTGCTATAAAATAAAGCAAGAGGGGACTTCCATCCCTAATGGTGAATTTGGAGAAATTTTTGAGGAGGCCTCGTAGAGTTCCTTTCTTCCTTTCATCTTCCTTCATTGTTGTGAAGGGTGGATCTTTGGATATAAGCCTAGAGGGTGTGAAACTACTTTATCCTTCGTCCCTAAGATCCTTCTTCTTTCACTTTATGCTTGATATTTTGTAGGTGGTAAATTCTTTTAAACCTTCTAATCCGAAAAAGTAAGATTTTATCTTTCATTGTCCTCTTTTGAAATTTATTTTTTTACCTGATCCTAAGGGCCACCTCATTCCCTCCCATTATTATCAAGACCCAACTCATGCGTGGATTCCAAAATTTCACCTATTGAGCCCGAATTATTCATATGCTAATTGGAAGATCTTTATCTTCCTTGGGCCCTATTTTCTAAGCGTTTTGTTTGATCAAAGGGCTGATGACTGTGATTTAGCCTCAGATCATACCTGTCATCTCTTGGGCCTCACGTTGTTTGCATGTGCACCACATTTAGCTTGGTGATTTTCTTTTATATAACTTTGATTTTATATTAGATCTCAGTCACATAGCTGGATCTGCATTATTTTACATCAAATCTTGGTATCAAAGCGAGAGGTCTCGTGTTCAAGACTCCTCACCGGGAGTGATTAATGCAGGGACATTTTCACATCAGGCTCGAGTGGGATTGCCTATGGGATGCAGGGGCACACTCGGGGTGGGCAGCCCGTGTGACACGGGTGGCTCATGTGAGGCGGGCCCCACCAATGTGGGGCAGGTGGCTCATGTGAGGCGGTACCCATGCGATTTGGGGCCCAAGAGGGAGGTTTGGCCGAGGTCTTAACCCATGAGATGTGAGGCCTGGGCTATAAGATAAAGGCATTGATTCGCTATGCTCTAACAGTTCGAGCTTTTAAAGCAAGTGGTTAATTGTCCTACATCAGCCACCCACCCTAAGTGTGCCCCTGCATCCCACGAGCCACCCTACTAGAGTCCGATGTGAAAATGCCCCTGCATTACAATGTTAATCTTAAGCCTCAACACGGCTTCGAAACAAATGAGAATTTTTCTAAAATTATCAACTACAACTACATCTACATCACATAACAATATAGTGTCATCACCCTTATGGAGCATTTTGCTACGGGCCCCGCCAACAACCACAAAGAGATAAGGAGAGAGCAGATCCCCCTACCTGAGACCTCTAGAAACCTTGAAGAATCCTTTAGGAGAACAATTAACTAATATAAAAAACGAGGCAGAGTGAACACAAGACCTCATCCAACCCCTCCACTTTTGATGTAAACTCAATTGATCCAACATGTAATCCAAAAAATCACAATCGATGTGATCGTAAACCTTTTCCAGGTCCAACTTGCAAACTAAACCGCTTCTCCTCTCCCCGTGTCTAGAATCAATGCATTCATGAGCAATAAGCGCACAATAGAGAATTTGTCTACCCATAACAAATGGCCCTTGATTGTCGTCAATAATATTAGACAATACCACCCAGAACTGCAATGCCAGAATGTTTGCTATAATCTTGTACGAGCTGCTTATTGGGTTAATAGGCCGAAAATATTTAAATTGCTCCGCTCCTTCAATCTTAGGAAGAAGTGCAATAAAAGAAGCTCCCATGTCAATAGAAAGTTTACTACGCTCGTAGAACTCGAAGACGAAATCCATTACGTCCTTCTAGAGGACGGGCTAAAAAAATCTGGAAAAAGGTTATAGGATAGCCATCGAGACCCGTAGCTTTATCGCCACACATGGAATCAATGGCTACTTTAACCTCCTCTGTGGAATACAGTGATTCAAGTGAGGAAAGCTTCCTCTTCCAAAAGCTTGTCAAAAGACAAATAATTGAGCCACAGCCTATTCCATACTTCCCAAGAAAGTAACTTACTATAGAAGCCAGCAATTGAATTGCATATCCTTCCTCTGTCAGAAGGCATCTCTCCATCTATAACCAAGCTGCTAATTCGGTTGCATCTAGCTCGAGCGCTTACTAATACTATGTTTTGAAAGTAGCTGGTGTTTTTATCTCCTTGAGCCAAATCGCTCTTGAATGTTGCCGCCAGTTGATTTCCTCCTCTTTGGAGAGATTAGCTTAACTTCGAAGAAGGGCATCCCTCTTTTCCTTATCCTCTTTTGAAAGAGTGCCATCTCGCTCTACAAGATCTAGTTCGTGAATTTCCTTGGCCATGTTATCAAACTCAACTTCTCTCGCCCCCAAAACCTCCTTCTTCCAAACTCTAAATTTTTATTTTTATTTTCTTTTAGAAGTTTTGAGTTTTTTACATATCCTGTTGCCTACATATCCTTCAACCTCCAAAGAATTCCACCATTCAGCTATAAGATTCTTGAAGTCCTCAATTTCTGCCCATGAGAGTTCAAATCTAAAAGGTTCAAGGCCTCGGTCATCATCAGACAGTTTGAGGATGATGGGGCGATGATCTGAAGTGGGTGTTGGCAGCCCCGTTGGATAATTAGAGGGTATTTATCACAATCAGTAAATACAAGAAATCTGTCCAGACAATATAAAATGGCATTTTGTTGTCCGTTAGTCCAAGTGAATTTGGCCCCTCACAGTGTTAAATCCACCATATCATGCTTAGCCACCTAATCCGCAAACTTCCGCATACTATTGTTGTGTAGTCTCCATTAGACTTTTCACAAAGAAATCGCAAGATGTTAAAGTCACATCCGACGCACCACAATGAATCCCACTTCAATTTGATGTGATATAAATTATAATTTGTCCCAAAATTGATCCCTAATGCTGCCGAAAGATGGTCCGTAAAGCACAATAAAGACCCACCAATTCCCTAATGAGATTTCTTGCAACAGAATAGATAAAGAGAAAGACCCTGCATAAGCATCTATCTTCCTCCATAGATCGGTATTCCATCCCACAAAGATGTGACCCACAAACCCAACGACATCAACAGTGTCCCAACCTTTGCTGAGCGTACCTCTGTCGATGGACTGCAACTTTGTCTCCTAGAAAGAGGTACCCGATCAAAATGCAAACACTAGCACCACACATTTCCCCAACAAAAAAATGGGTGTTTCTGTTGAATATATAGTAGCCTAGTAGGGGTGTCCAGTGACAATGGTCGTGTTTGGGTCAGGTACCGGTGCACCCATATTGGGACCGAATTAAGTGGGTCAGTTTCAGGATTAAGGACCATATCAGAAGTACTGTACCCAAATTTGAATGGGTTTGGGTCGGGTATAGGTCCAGTACTATACCCAAGGTACCTCACCTAAATCTAAATCGCTTTGGTCAGATCCAGGTCTAGGTACCATATTGTAGGTGTTGTGTCCGAATATGAATGGGTGGGTACTGCTTGAGAGGGGGGAGGATGGAAGGGAGGGAACCCGAATGTGTTGGTGTACTGGTTGTGTGTGCACACACACATGAGAGAGAGAGAGGGAGAGAGAGGGAGAGAGAGAGAGAGACTGTTATTAATCATGTGTGTATTAATATTAATATTACATATAAACCGGGTACCCAATTAAGTGTGAGACCTTACCCGATTTTTAAATGAGATAAAATGAAAGACCCGAAGTTGACCCAATATTTCAGGGGGTTCAATTTTAGGTTCTAGACCCGTTAAGATTGGGTCAGGTATCCTAGGTACCTATTGATCTCGGTGCCTGTTAACGACCCTATTGAGTGTAGTAAGAGTCGGGCATATGGGGATCCTAAACGCCAAAATTCACACGAGATGATAGATTACACCAAGCATTGGTTACAAAGGAACTGTACCCTGGTGCGCCCAGTCTGCAAGTCATTAGTATTTTGTGTGGCGTGGTCCACCTGAGATTTAGATATGCCTCATTTTTGGAATCAAGCCCTAAAACGATCCAAAATAATGAATGAACGGCATGGATAAAACAAATATAAGATGGTGAAGCCCACGGACCATTGGACATTACCCACGCCTCCAGCCAAACTGCCTCCGTCAACCCCGACGAAAAAAAAAAAACCAAAAAAAAAAAAAAAGGAAAGAAAGAAAGGGGTTTTCTAACCCTGCTGAATCTGGATCGGAGAGGTAGAAGGAGACTGGGAGAGGGAGAAGGAGACTGAGCGAGGGAAACGGAGGCTGAGAGAGGGAGATGGAGACATTGGAGAGGGAAGCTGCGATTATTTCCAGAAATTTTGAATGTAGGTACGCGATATTGTAAGATTGTAGACACCTACCACGGTAGGCGACATCTCTTCTCATCCAGAAAGTTTTTATAAAAAAAAACATCTCTTCTCATCCAGAAATCGCAAAATATAAATATAACGAGAGAGAAAAATATATAGCAACAATTTATATTACCTTTGTGATCTGCTTGAGGTGGCTTTCGACTGGATTAGGTGGGCCGCAATCGACATCCTCGGATCATGCAAGAAAAACCCTAAGACTCTTTTTTTTGTTCGAAGATAATTATTCTGGAAGGAAATTGGATTTCTGCCGTGGATTATGGGATTTAGGTTGGGATTTGCCAAATAAAAATATTTTCGGAGAGATTTTTGAAAATTTTGGTTGGAATTTTCGACGGTTATGGTAGCGGACTTGCGGTGTCTTTACGGAGAAGAGAATCTTTCGAACTCTCTCTCTCTCGGTCTTTAAAAGTTGAAATCGGATTGCGTACTAAGTTACTCCGTACGCTCGTATCGTACTAAGTAAACTCAGTTGGGCCCACTTTGAATGTATACGGACTATCCACGCCGTCCATCCGTTTTTCCATCTAATTTAAATGGTTGATCCAAAAATTAAAGCATATCCAAAGATCAAGTGAATCATACCACAGGAAACAGTGGTTATAATGATTTCCACCGTTGAAAGCTTTTTAGGCCCTACAGTGATGTTTGTTTGTCACCCAGCCTATTCATGGGATCATAAAGACATGGATGAACAATAAACACAAATATAAGTTTGATCCAAAACTTGAGCTTGCCCCTTAGAAATTTTCAACCGTAGACATTCAAATCAATGGTTTCATGTGGTGTGGTCCATTTAAACACTTTACATGATTCCTTCTTTATCTCGAGCACTAATATTATCTAGGAAAATGGATGGACAAAGCAGATAAAATAAATAAATCAAAGTGGACCTCACAGAGTTTACTCGGTATATTAAAGGTGGTGACGCAATTTGCTTCCCTTTTAAGTTAGGGAGCGAATTAGTTGTTACGCAGGAAACAGCTTCGTGGGTGTTAACCTCATCGTGTGAGGCCCATCTTGATGATTGTCTTTAACATCCACGCTGCCCATCTGTTTTCTCATATCATTTAAAGGTGTTATGATATAACTTAAGCATATCCAAATCTTGAGTGGACCACACCATTGGAAAAAGTTGTGAATTACCATTAAAAGTATTTTGTAGGCCACAAAAGTTTTAAGTCAATCTAAAATTTGAATTTTCACTTCATTCGGTTCTGGTTGATCCTATCAACGGGTTGGATGACAAATAAACATTACGGATCTGCTTGCAGTGGGCCTTAGGAAGTTTTTAATGGTGAGCGTTCAATCATCACTATTTCATGTGGTGTGGTCCAATTGAGATTTGGATGTGCTTAATCATTAAGACTATCCTAAATGGGTTGGAAAAACGAATAAACATAGTGGATATACAACATATAATCAAGGTGGGCGCTACAGTAAGGGTAACAATGAGAAAGCTACCAAAGACGTCCCTTATAGTGGGGCCTACCTTGATTATGTTTTGTATATCCATTTCGTCCATCCATTTGAATAGATCAGTTTAGGTCATGAGATGGATCTATCGACCTTACTGGATCCAGGATCCACCAAAACTACGCCTATATGCGAATTACCTCCTAACTTAAGGTGCCTACTAGATGGTGCTTCGTGGGGCCCACCATGATGCATGTGTTATGTCCATGCCACAAATCTAATTTTTTAATATTATTTTACGTCATGATCCAAAAAACGAGCTAAATCCAAATCTCAAGTGGACCACATAACAAGAAAACGGTTGTGATTTAATGAACGCCATTAAAAACTTCTTAGGGCACATTATAATGTGTATTTGCCATCCAACTTGTTGATCAAGTCCCAAAGACCTGGATGAAGTGAAAACACAATTATCAACTTCATCAAAAACTTTTATGGCCCGGAGAAGTTTGTAACAATGGGCGTTCAATTACCACTGTTTCTTGTGGTGTGGTCCACATGAGATTTGAATCTACCTAATTTTTTGAATTATGGTATAAAATTATCTGGGAAAATGGATGAATAAAGTGGATTAAAAACATACATTATGGCGGGGCATATAGATCACCATCCAATGGCTACTGACTATTGACAGTATCAGTGAGAAATCCGCGTCTGCCAGGACCTAGCCAGAGACGGATGGTATGTGGGGCCCACCATGATGTTGGTGAGAAATTCACTACGTTCATCCATTTTCTAGAGCATATTAAGGGATAAGCCCAAAAATCGAGAAGATCCAAAGCTCAAGTGGGCCACATGACATGAAATAGCGAGGATTAAACGTCCATCACGCCCATTGTTTCTTGTGGTGTGGTCCACCTAAGAATTGGATTTGCTTTATTTGTGGGCGCGTGCCCTAAAATGAGTTGGCAAGAAGGTTTAAATATAATTGCATTAATTTAGTTAGACAACACATCTTAGGACCCTATATAAAGGAAACCTATTATGTGCACATTTTTTTGAGCTGTTATGATTTAAAAGTGTGTATTAAGATCGTTTTTAACAATCCCTGAAGTTTCATTAAAAAATTCAACTATTTTCTCAATGTTTCCCCATGTTTCTCAAAAAGTGCGATAAATTATGCGATACAAACGATATATTCCGTGCGATAATCGATATGTATTGTATCCCAAGGGTGCAATACATAGTGCGATACCGATATTTCAAACACTAATACTACTTCGATGTAGGATAACTAACCACTTGCTCCAAAAGCTCGAACTGATAGAGCACGGCGAATCAATCCCTTTATCTCATAGCCTAGGCCCCACATCCCATGGGTTAGGTCCTCAGTCGAACACCCCCTCATAGGCCTTAGATCACACGGGTTCTACCTCACACGAGTGGAGCCTACCTCACATGGGCCACTGATGCGGACATCACACCACCACTCCATACAAATCAGAGACATAGGAGTCGACAAGCTACATTGGCACTTTCAATTTGGCTAGGCGACTAATGGTGATCACCAATGGTCATCGGCGAGCATTAGAACAACATGGATGGCATAGATAATATTTGGAGACCATCTCACCGTTAATCATGGTCTACATGATTGTCCATCCATTAGATCGTCTTGTGTCCTATCATGAGGCCATCCGATGGTTGGATTATGTTGGACCATTTTGTCAGTTAGTTCTTTTTATATTACTTGATGATGTTGGCATTTTACTTTGTGATTTTTCTTTTGAAATAGTAAATTAAACTTTTTACTTTTTAAGACAATGGGTATTTTTGTTTTTGTTACTTAAGGGTAAAATTGTCATTTCAACCAAATTTTGCTATAAAATAAAGTAAGAGGGGACGTCCAGCCCTAACGGTGAATTTGGAGAAAACTTTGAGGAGGTCTCGTAGAGTTCATTTCTTCATTCCATCTCCCTTCATTGTTGTGAAGGGTAGATTTATGGATAAAAGCCTAGACTCTATCTTTCGTCCTTAAAATCCTTCCTCTTTCACTTTATAGTTGATGTTTTGTAGGTGGTAGATTCCTTTGAATCTTCAAATTCGAAAAGGTAAGATTTTATCTTTCATTGCCCTCTTTTGAAATTTATTTTTTTTCCTGATCCTAAGGGCCACTTCATTCCCTCCCATTATTATCAAGACTTAACTCATGCTTGGATTCCAAAATTTCACCTATTAAGTTCGAATTATTCATATGCTAATTGGAAGATCTTTATCTTCCTTGGACCCTATTTTTCAAACGTTTTGTTCGATCAAATGGCTGATGACTGTGATTTGGCCTTAGATCATACCTGTCATATATCGGGCCTCACGTTGTTTGCATGTGCACCACATTTAGCTTGGTGATTTTCTTTTATATAACTTTCATTTTATATTAGATCTCAGTTACATAGCTGAATCTGCATTATTTTACATCAAATCTTAGTATTAAAGTGAGAGGTCTCGTGTACGAGACTCCTCATCGGGGGTGATTAATGCAGGGACATTTTCACATCGGGCTCGAATGGGGTTGCCCGTGGGATGCAGGGGTACACTAGGGTTGGGCAACTTGTGTGAGGCGGGCTCCAACCTTGTGAGGCGGTTGTCTCGTGTGAGGCGGTACCCATGTGATTTGAGGCCCACGAGGGGGGTTCGGTCGAGGTCCTAACCCCATGAGATGTGAGGCCTGGGCTATAAGATAAATGAATTAATTCGTTATGATCTAACAGTTCGAACTTTTAGAGCAAGTGGTTAATTGTCCTACATCAGCCACCCACCCCCAAGTGTGCCCCTGCATCCCACGAGCCACCCTACTCAAGTCCGATGTGAAAATGCCCTAGCATTACAACGTTAATCTTAAGCCTCAACACGAATTCAAAACGAATGAGAATTTTTATAAAATTATCAATTGCAACTACATCTACATCACATAACAATATAGTGTCATCACCCTTACGGAGCATTTTGCTACGGGCCCCGCCAACAACCACAGAGATAAGGAGAGAGTAGATCCCCTTATCTTCGTTTGATATTAATTTCACAAAGGTCTTCATTTAATGAAATTCCAAACAGAATTTTCCAGTGTAATGAATACGTCCATGATAATTTCAACATTTTGCTGAAATACTTCCCGCAACATAAGTAAATAATCACAGAATAGAATGCCAAATGAATAAAAATCCAACTTGACGCTTACAAGCCAATTACACATTCATTATAAAAATATAACCATCCAATCAATAACCCAACACATTGATTAAACAAGTAATCACAAAACCCTATCTTGCAAAAACTCCAAATCTTGAAAATAGCAAATATGAGAGCTTTATTTAGATATTCAAGTTAGGTTTTGAGAGAGAGAGAGAGAGTACCTCCAACAAAGATAGATTCGCGAGAGAAATAGAGAGAGATGAAACGTCCCCTTCTTCTTATATTCTGTTTCCTCTACCGTGAGATGAGATTTCATATATAGGTTTCAAGAAGAAAATGGATTCGAGATGGGTTTGGATAGATGAATTTAAGAGAGAGAGATAGAAGAATGAGTTACACAGAGATGGTGATTGTTTAAAACAAATTCTTGCGTGACTTGCGTAGGCATGCGTGGCGCATGCCAACCGCTTTTGTAAAGGAAACAACGTTTGTGTGTAAGCAATCCGCACCGTCCATCAGTTTCAACACCCCTTCTTGTCTTATAATTCAAAATTTGTGCTGATTGAATACTTAGGTGAGCCGCACCCGTAGGTAATTATGCCTATAATATATAAATTTACATGTGCTATCCCACCTCATTTTTGCAGTAATGTGATTTTGGGGGAACGAGGCAAGTTGGATGAATGGACTAGAATCTGTCCTTACACAAAACTAATATATTCGACGTAACATCCTAACTCTTTGTTACGGTGTGGGGCTTACCTTGATGATGAACGGGTAGGATCTCACGAAAGCTCCACGTGGCGGCAACGGTAATCACGTAATGGCGATTCTTTTCAAAAGAGAGAATTCAAGAGAGATCTAAGAGGCTGCTTATGTGGCACTCTTCTGTCTTGGCGTACTTTTTTTTAAATTAGTTTTCTAATTTTTTAGATTTAAATCGACGAAAATGCTTAGACTTTTTTAAGCGTCACGCTAACGTTACGAGCCTGCGACCAACTTGGCGGGAAGGGACTCAGTTCTGTTAGTCGTGACCATGGGACCCACCTTGATATATTTGTTTTATATCCACTCCGTCCATTCATTTTTTCGGGTCATTTTATGTCATGTGCCCATGGACGAGGTATGTTTAAATCTCAAATGGCCACACCACATAAAACAGTGGTGATTGACCGTTAATAACTTTTTTGTGGGCCACAAAAGTTTATGATAAATCTGATATTTGTGTTTTACCTTCATCCATGTATATGTGGACTTATCAATAGGTTAGATGGAAAATAAATATTAGGCTGGGCTGTAAGAAGTTTTTAACGGTGGGCGTTCAATCACCGCTATTTATCGTGGTGTCGTCTACATGAGATTTTGATATGCTTAATTTATGAGGCAAACATGAAATTGAGTTGGTAAAACGGACGAACGGTGTGGATAACAACACATTCATCAAGGTGGAGCCCAAACTGAGTCGGCTCCTAACTTTGGCCAGATTATTTGCTGACGTGGATGGATGACTTAAGTAGGATGAGATCTACACCGTTCATTAGGTGCTCCACCTCATGTGATGCCATGATCCCGTTAATCACACTGCTCAAACACACACAAGTGGGCCTCTCCAGAGGAAACGGTGTAAAATATGCCCAAATACTTTAAATTCACGTGTTACGGTCCACCTGAGGTTCAAAATAGCGTGTCTTTAGAAATGATGATGGAATGTATCATGTGGCAGCCCCTGTAATGTAGTAACCCCTGTAATCTATACAGAACTAATGGCAAGCGTTCGATCCCAAATCTTCTTTATGGTGTGGCCCACCTGGATTTTGATTCATATAAATTTCTTTTTTATAACGTGTACATGTGGCAGCTCACATGATGGACGGCGTGGATCTGATGTATCATCTCCCACAAAGTGCTGGGTAACTTTTAGGAAAGGCACACGCATGGTCGGGCCTGCGGTTTAAATCAGCAAGAGGAGGGACCCGTGTCAGCAAGCACGCCACACTAAATCTTTGATACACTAGAAGAGCATGAAGGATCATACGCAGGCACTTAAAATTAATTGGAAATTGTATACATGGCATATAATTAATAACAATAAACCATCCAAATCACGAGTCTCAGTTTAGTTATTAACCAAAAATTATACTTATTCAATTATCTAACTGATAGATTTGTGGACATATAGAGGACGGTTAAAAACAAAGAATGTCCATAATGGTGTCCATAATCGAAGTTAGGATTTTTTTTATTAATAAAATTTTGGTATTGTGAATTAAGTACAGTGATTTTCACAGTTTAATCCGTTTATCTTGTGATAGCATAGCTATTGGTACATTTTTGGATAGCTCGAGTATCAAGTGTCATGCGCTGCCTGCGTATCGTATTACTTTCCGTTCGGTGTGCCACGAATAGACTTTTTTCCTACCATGAACCCACTTATGGCCGAATTCTCTTTTTCATCCCACTTATTATTACCTTCCAAGAATACGCCCCTGCCGTACAGACAGCCTTTCACGGGCTGAAAATGCCCATGCTTTATTAATTTCACCCCATTCTCTCTCATTACATTCAAACACACGTCCAAACTCATTTCTATAATCCCTATTCCTTCTTTTCACCCATTTTCTTCATTAAATCTCCATAAAATCTCCATCCTACTATCACATTATATCTTCCATGTTCTATTCTACTAAAGGCTACCTGCATTCGTTTTCTGAGAGGACGTGAATGTATTGATAAACGTAAACATGAAACCTTATAAGCTTTTCTCTGAAGAACGTGTTTCATATCAACGCACTTTTATTCTTCTCGTACATGAATTTCACCGATACATCGGCTGTGGGAGGTAAAGACGTTTAAATTCTTTAGAAATTACCTAAAAGTTTGTGGTCAATTTCACGTGGTCAATTTCATGCACTACTAAGTCAATTTTACGTGGTTATCCAATAAACTTCAAGAAGTTCGTGGTCAATTTGATGAAGTTTTGCGGTTAATTTCACTTAGTGAAGGGATTCAACTCCCCTGTATCTCAAATACATCACGGTCGATTTGACGAAAATGCTTACATTTTTTTTACACATGCATTTCATGGTCAATTCGCTTCACTTCACGATCATTTCCATGCATTTCACGATCAATTGCCTTCATTTCACGGTCATTTCCATTCATGTCACAGTCAATTCCAGTGAGCCCCCTTCACTTCACGGTCAATTTCATGCATTTCATGGTCATTTCCCTTCACTTCACGGTCAATTCAATGCATTTCACGGTCATTTCCATTCATTTCACGGTCAATTCCGACAATTCCCCTTCACTTCACAGTCAATACCATGCATTTTCACAGTCAATTCTGTTCACAACCCCAAGTGTAGGGTTGCGATGTAGTAATAATCTCAGTAAGACCGAGGTTGAATACACAGGGACTGAACCTTGTACGCATTATGAAAGTAACTAGAACTAGAACTAGAAGAAGATGTAATCTAAACTAGAAAATTCTAAGAAAATAATGGTGAATAACTTTAAGTAAAACTTGTAAAATTCAAATGTGAGAAACTATGGTCCAAGGATCCACTTATGAAGATTAGGGAGATCTATGCTTGATTCATAAATACAAGTGGAATCAGAGTCTCATCTTCATCCAGTTGGAAGATATAACCTTAAAAATTAAATCTAAACTTCCTTTGATCCAGTTTTCAAGAGATGAGAATGATGTGAATTAGACTTGATTCCATCACAAAACCATGCCCATGAGACAAAGTAAACAACATAATTTATATCCAATCTGAGAGAGTTATGAACGTTAGGAAGGATTCCATCATCCAACCATGTCCATGAGGCGATGGTGAACAATAGGGCTTCCTAAGTTAATTATCTCAATAATGAAAAGGACATACTCAGAGTTATTGCAGACCTATTGTAATTTAAGTCACAATAAACCATTAAAAACTAAAAACATTCCTTATAATAAAATTATAATCAAAATTAGTTCAATATGAATCAAAGGCATAAAGAAAAGTCACCCATCTCACTACAAGCTTCACCTCTTAGCCCTAGCTAAGAGGTTTAACTTATCATAGACATGGTGAGACTAACATCAAAGAAGAAAAACATGAATAAAGAAAACTAAGAAGAAGGAAAGGAAGAAGAGGTGCTGCTGACAGTCGTTTCAAGCTCTCTCTCTCTCTCTCTCTCTCTCTCTCTCTTTCATGTCTTGCTTCCAACCTCCAAAATTTTTTCTTTCACGTCCCTTTCTTTCTCTCTTTTATAGCAATCCCAGGTTGGTGGTATTTTACGCAGCAACAGTGCACAGTGAAGGATAAACGCAAATAGTCTTGCGTATGAAAACGTTTTAGGACGACTGATGTCCCTAAACTTGGTTCTAACTTCATGGTTGGGGTCATGACCACCCGCTGGAGCTTGTGGACGGTTTAGATCAACAGTCCGGCCTCGCGATCCTGTGTATCAACCTATGCTGAGATGCTCGGTGGGCCCTATAGTGACATTTTTTGGGGAAATCCACCCCATCTGTTGGATTCCTGGCGAGATTTCGGTCGAAAATGGGTGATTTTGGTCGAGTTTGGTGTGGCCCATTGTATCAAATCACCCCGTCATTCATCTTGAATTTAACGGAGATCTGCTTGTATACACGTGCATGGGATCAAAAGGGCTCTGTGGCTAGGGTCGTGGCCACCCCTTGGATTGAATGGATGGTCCCGATCGTCCATTTGATGGACGATGGTGGCCCATAACACATCACAGGCGAGCCAGCATTCGCATGTTATTTCTATTTCGAAGAAGGATCCAACTTGATCTTTGACCGAGGACAGGGTCCGGTGCAGCTCGTGTGCGCGTGTTTTATGTCCATGCACGTCACATGTGGGGTCCACTGTGCTGTTTATGAGAAATTTGCTCCATCCATCCTCCCTCTTATCCAATTTAAGGGGTTGATACCAAAATTGAAGCATATTCAGATATCAGGTGGGCCCTAGATCAGTGATTTATAGGCTGATCTATCCATTGAGTCACTTTTACAAAGTTTCAATGATTGAAATTTTACGTGTACTGTTATATTATGGTCCTCAGACCAGACAGAGTTTCGAGCTAAACGGATGGCAGAAACCCTGTAATCTTGCATTCGGTACGACTTTCAGGCCCCTTTAACTTCAATCACTTGATTTTCTTGAATTTCTGGCGTGTGAATTCTTCGATCTCGGTCTCCCAAGATCCATCCCTTACTTTGGTGATTCTTGACCATCAAATCCATGCTTTTAACACCCTTTTTCAGTCCAAGCTCCTAAATTCACCTTACAACACAAACATGACTAAAATAAGGCGTTAAACATTATCATGTATATAAAACTAAGAAATCACTGGGGTCTAATATGTAATATTTGACCCTCAACAAATTCCCTTCACTTCACGGTCAATTCAATGCATATCAAGGTCAATTCCGCGATTCCCCTTCACTTTATGGTCAATTCCATGCATTTCACGGTCAATTCCCTTCACTTCTCAGTCAATTCAATGCATTTCACGGTCAATTCCCTTCACTTCACGGTCAATTCTGGCTATCCCCTTCACTTCACTGTTAATTTCATGCATTTCGTGATCAATTACCTTCACTTCACAGTCAATTCCATGCATTTCACGGTCAATTTCCTTCATTTCACGGTCAATTCAATGCATTTCACGGTCAATTCCCTTCACATCACGGTTAATTCCATGCATTTCATAGTCAATTTCCTTTATTTCACGGTCAATTCAGTCACTTCTCAATAAGGGAGTGAAGGGAATTGTCTTGGAATTCGCTAGAGTTGCATATGGTCCACATTCAACTATAAAAACCCATCAACTATTTGGGTAAGGCTTTCCAGCTGGAGAAAGTCATGGGAATAATGTTCGAAGTATTGGTATCACTACAAGTTTCGCTGGCTAGGGATACATAAATAATATCGATATCGTCGATAATATTGCTGATAACCAGAAATGTGGGCAATACAAGCGACGCTTAGAATTTACATAGTTGAAAATATTGGTGATTACATTAGCATTATTAATTCGTTGGCGATACTTAGCGATGCATTGCTAATACTTGAAATTTCTAATACTACTAACGTTATCGATATCGCTGCCAGTGTTATCGTTCTCGCTGAGCTGGAGATGAAGGTAATATTGGAGATAATTCAAACACTGCTTGGGACCTGATCGGCCTGCAATGGTGCAAATCCAGGTGATGGGTATTTATGATTTTCACTCCATATTGTGCACCCACATTATGTTAAATAAATTCATCATAAGGACATTCAGTACATAAGTTGCAAAGAACAATACTCGTGCATTTTAGGTAACTCGTAAAGATTTTCCATGAGGCCATTTTCATTAAAAAAGACATTTAGTACATAAGATGCAAAGAAACATGTGAAATGCATGACGATGCTACCTAATACATGCTCCCTCCTTTTGTATACAACACAACACCACCTTTATCGTTCGAAGTCAATTCCATTTGCTTCACGGTGAATTCGATTCACTTCATTCAATTCGCGGTGATTTCCATTCACTTTGCCGTGAATTTCCTTCACTTCGTGGTGAATCCCATTCACTTCGCAGTGAATTCCATTCAATTCATCTACTTTGCGATGAAACAACCCAAATCATAGCACTAGAAACAACCTATATCAAATGAAGAGTTCTACAGTGAGGAAATTTGATAAACTGAAAATGCCCCCAATCATAATATGGATTTGGATTACTACGAGCCAATCACATGAATTGATTGGATGAATTGAAATGATCTATGCATATTATAAGTTTAGGACAACGAAAATTGGACACATCATATGAATGTTTAGAGTTATCAACATATAGGACAGACAAGATACCATCATTAGCAGAAATAAGGGTGGTTAGAGAATAACCAAAATGACTACCCCAAATTAGGGTAGTATAATCATCATCCAACAAAAGAAGAAGAAGCCCTTTAAGGGCATACAATATCCAAAAAAATAAAAAAAACTCACAATTTTCAACAAAGGAATGCTTTAATCTAATGTAAATAGGATGCTCATCTGTAAGACCCATATCTTAGTCCGTACCGTTCCGTAGACTTCCGCGGTCTTACCGATCGACTTCCGGCAACCTTCAACCCTTAAGCGATATTTGTGCGCGACCCTGATTCGTATGCCGTCAACCCGTATCGACTTAACTCAAGACCTTTACCATAACGATCGCGTCGTCGCTGCGGTTCCGATGCCGTGACTCACGCGCCGAGGCGATACCCTGGTCAGGAGATGTGAGCCAACGTTCAGTGCAAGGAAAACGCTGCGCGTTGCAAAACCGAAGAGAATCTCTATGACTTGTCACATCAATCAACCCCATCATGTCAAGTACACATCACTTTTCACTCTTTCCCAAGCAAGCCTCAAAAGTCAAAAAGTCTCTTACACTCCCATGCCTTTCTTACAAAATGGCCACAAAAGTCAAAAGTTCTTACAAAAGCCCATACCTCTCTTACACAAAAGGCCACAAAAGTCAAAAAGTTCTTACACCCATCACCACCACATCCATCACTCCATCACCCATCTATCTACCTCTCTCTTTACAACTCTCTCTCATTTTCAAACTTAAATCCAAGCAAGAGAAACTCCATACTTATGAGCCTCTCCCTCTCTTCCAAGAGAGCCACAAGTGTGGCGCACCTTTCCATCCCAAGATCTCCCATCCTAGCCATCCATTCCTCATCTCCTCCATTGAAATTAAAGCTAAGGAGCTAAGGACCCCGTAGGAGCAAGAAGATCGAACGGCGGGTGCTTGATAAGAGTAGTTTTTTCATATTTTCAAGATGGGCCAAGTGAGGCCAACCGATCAATGGTTTGGATCTCACTTGGGACCTTAAGATGTGGCCGATGGTCCACTTTAATTATCATGATCATTCCATGATGGGGCCATTCTCCATAGACCCCATCATGATATTTATTTGCTTGCATTAAGTAGGTCATCTAGACCGTCCATATTGGTGGAGAAAGGATCTCCACCGTTGATTTTTAATTTCAATGGACCCATATGTGATGGGACCCACTTTGATATAGGCCTTGTATCAAAGAGTGTAACACCCTGAAAATCGGGGGTCGTGTATAAACTCAACTCCCGAGTTTCAGACCGTCACTTATGCAACAAAAATGTTTATGATTCAATGTTGTCTGAGTTAAAGCATTCACATGAGTAAAAATATACCAAAACTGCAATTCATACTTCAGATCCAGTGATAAAAGCACGCGGAAGACTAAAGAATATATATATCACTGTATGGAAAACAAAATAGATCTCGACTGTCACTAAAGTATGAATACATCTCTGAGTCTCATATACATGTAAATAACAGAAATAAATGTCCAAAATAGTTCCACTGAGGAGTCCCGTCAACCCAGGTCACCTAAGCAAAGCCGTCGTGGTACTAGATGTATGAGAACTCGTCATGGTCCTCATCATAGTCCGGCTCTACCTCCTGGATCTCTGCATCACCTGTATTTAAGATAGGGTCTGGTGGGTGTTGCAAACACTATTCCGTAACGTGGGAATGAGTAGCTAACTCAGTGGAATAATAGAGCAATGATTTACATGTTCTCAAATCAATCATGCGATAATAGTAAAGCAGTAAATCAGACATTCTTAATACTGTTGTTAATGTAATATGACATGACGTGATGTATGCCCTCACCGACGATCTCCCTCATACGACACCATCTTACTACCGCGGCATGCAATCGTCCCTCAAGTGCTCCACATCTTCCAGGCACATGCAATGTTATGGTGATATGATTTCTAAGTTGTTATTAGTCCATTCAAACAGCAGGATTGAGAAACTAAGGTACTTCCCTTGTATCAATCCCAACACAGATCCTGTCTAGGGTCGTCACTCCTAGTAATCTCATACGATGTATATTTTGTAGGTCGCTGTAAGGGCTGCCAGGGCTGTTGCTCGCACTCGTTGCACCTCTCCCCCATCACCTTATCAATACAGGCCTACTGTACTCTCACTACTACTGAAGGGTCGTCGCCTCTCGTAGACTCAGAATACGCTCGCGGTCACTACAAATGACTCGTCGCCGGATCAGTGTAGGCCGACAGCAAGAATATAGTGTCCCATACCACCATAATCTGCTCACGAGACATAGGTACTCACTGGTCACTACGGGAAGGTTTGTGGCCCCAGCGTAAACCGACAGCTCGACCATGGTGTCCCATACTACCATGCCCGGCTCATGAGTCTTCGTGGATTAAGGTACCATGGTTAACAGGGTTTACAATGGTAAGTTCAGTACCCTAGGTTTAAGCAGTTATGACTCATGCAGGGTGAACATACAACGGCCAGTCGGGTTACTTGACGGGCTCGACTAGCACGATTGCATCTCAAGTCAAACGATATGAAGTGCGTAAAACACTTCGTGTGGCCTAACCACTGCCGCCAACTCCAGAACACAGCTCGCGTTCATCGACGCGTCGTTCGTGGCCAAGATAAGCCAACCACGAATTCGCTCCGTTACCGACTGCCTAGACTAGGTATAGTCCCAAACCCATATGAATTCACATCATCAATTCATGTAAGAGTATTGGAATTGAAATACAACCATGTGAGCATGTTAACACATGTTATAACGTATAACTTAAGTAAATCATCAAGCACATGCATTTCATACATACAATGAAATCATGCATATAACTAACATGTAGGAAATCATTTACATCAGCATATTAATTGAGAAATCAATCTCAAACTAATTCATAACACCATTTAATTCAATACATACTAATATAAGCATTTATACAAACACTTACACTACACACTTAAGTCCACATATAGTATGTCGACCCGAAGTGCGCATTTAGGCGAATCTCTTCGCCAAACTAATTATGCACGTATTCCTAGTATTCTAATGCGACAATAAACCATGTCAATTACATCAGCAAAATATGCATGAAAACAGTACTTCCTACAAATGACTAAAATGCCCTAAATCTCATATTCTTCGTCGGTTTACGAAACAGAAAATGGTCAGCATGTTGTACATATCAAACGGCGATGCCGTCGATAATCTACTATTAAACGACATTGAAAGCATTGGAAACAGTCAATCAAAACATCTAAAATCCGCACCTTTTTCTTTATAGGTGAAGTGATTCGAACGGAGCGTATACGCTTCGTCTACGGCGAATAGAGAACCTAATACACAAGTTCTATCAGCTAACATGCTATGAATCCAAGGAAACCTCTAATCAGTAACTTTTTAGGATATTTTCTTACCTAAATACACGGAGGAATCACCGGCCAAGTGATTAGAGCGTGTTGCTAAAGTACGTGCAACAGGTAGCACAACGGTAGAAAAATCCACTCCTACTCTCTCTCACAAACTCTCACCTTTTCTCTCTCTCAATCTAGGGTTTTTCTCAAATTCGAATGGGAGAGAAGAGTGAGGGTTTCAACCCCTTTTATAAGTACAAAAATGCCCGGAATAGGCTCGGGAACAAAGTTTACTTGATGTTTTTCCAAAGCGGGGCTGTTTCGGTCCAAAAGATCATTTCTGGTGGTCCCCTGGCCGAATGCGATCGGACTTAAGCTCATGCATACTGGATCTAGCACACATCAAGTTTTCAGTCCAGCAGGGTTCGTAGATCGCCCGTGGCGGTCCAGTTTCAGTTTGGCGGTCACCGCACGTAAATCAGGGCTGCAATCTCATGATATGAAATAGAAATTTTTCCTGATCCGAGGGTGTAATTTGGCTGAATTCTGACGGTCAGAATGCTTAATACTGACGTGTCAAGTCGTGTGCCAGATTTGAATTTCAAATTCCAAATCTGTCCCTATTTGCACTCTCTTCAGTCCGGGCTCAATGAAATAGCCTGTGGTTATCGGTTGGACTTGATTTTCGAAATGATTGTCAAGTCCAGCTAGGCTGTTCTAACGGTCTAAGATAGCAGGTATCGGACTTTCGATGCGCGGTCTAAATCCAATACAAAGTTTCAAAGAGGTCCAGAGAACAAACCGGCTTAGAGTTTGATCCAAGGTTATAGAGTATTATAGAGTCATTGGTTCTACTCGATTTGGGTCTTGTAGAACGTATTTAAAGTGATCAGGGACTATTTCTTAGCTACTATAGCGTCACGCTAGCTAACTTACTCTTATTTTCTAAAGAAATTATCCTACGCGATTTCTGGTCGAGTTGGTACTCGAGTCCAAGTATGAATTTTTTCGGGGCGTTACAAAGAGGGACCTGTAGTGGCGGGGCCACTCCATCCTTGCCGATGTCTCTCTCTTTCTCTCTCTCCCTCTCTTTTATTTAATTATTTTTGTGTGTGGTGATATGGCGGCGTGGCCCACTTGGATGGACCCCACCATACAATATGTATTTTATCCAAGCAATCCTTAAGTGGGGGCCCACTTTATATGTATTGTATCTATACCATTTATCATTCAGTGGCCCACCCGAGCAAGGCCCACCTTGTTTTTACACAGACCGTCCACGTCCAGGGACGTCCCTGGACGTGAAATGAAAACACAAATATGAGCTTCTTTACGCTCTTGGGAAGGGCCACTCATATAGGCCCCACCTTTATGTATGTATTAAATCCACGCCTTTCATCCTTTTTCTCAGACCATTTTAGGCGTTGAGCTGAAAAATGAGGCCATTCAGATAATCAGGCGGGCCATACCGTAGAAAATTGTGTTTCTTACCGTTCAAAGATATTAGGACCCACCTTGTTGTATTTACATGCCAAAAATGCTGAACATTGGACTTCTTCAGTGCATTTTGAGCCCCTAAATCCATTGGACGGTGTAGATTTTCAAGAAGTGGGCCCTACATGTGAAATTTCACAAGGAAACAAAAAAAAAATTTAAACATGCAGCAACATTGCTGCTGCTGCTGTCAGAGGCACTGGCAGCGCCAGCGCTAGCGGTCGAACGTACGAGCAGGGACCCACAGCTCCAGCCGTCGGCCCCACCATGATGTTCATTTATCATCCAACCGGCTCGTAAGGTGGGTCACTGCTTGAAGTGGGCCCCCTCTAAGTTTCAATCACATCCAACGCTCAGGTGGCCCACATCATAGGAAACAGTGTGAATTGAGTGTCTACTATTGAAATCCTTTCATGGGCCACAGAAGTTTTGGGTCAAGATGAAATTTGTTTTTTCCTTTCATCCAGGTCCGTGTGACTTTACCAACCGGTTGGATGGAAAAATATATGTTATGGTGGGCCCCACGTGGAGCCCACAGTGGTGTATGTGTTTTACCTCCACCGTTTAGCGGACGGTGGAGCCCTCAGTGTTGTATGTGTTTTAGTCCACCGTCCAGTAGACGGTGGATCCCTGGTGAGTGTGTTTTATACACACTGTCTAGTGACAGTGGGGCCCTCCATGATGCATGTGCTGCATCCAATCCGTTCATCCACTTTGTGAGCTCATGTTAGGACTTGAGGCTAAGAATGAGCCAGATCCATAGTTCAAGTGAACCCCACCTTGGCATGTGATGATGCCCATCTTGATTTGTATGTGGTAGTCCATTGGGGCCCACTTTAATGAAGATGTAAGGCCCATGTTGTGAGGCACATTCGATGTATTTGTGGCCTGTGGTTGAGGCCCACTTTGATTTGTATAAGGCCCATTCTGATGTATTTTAAGGCCCATGGGATTAGGCCCACTTGATGTATTTTAAGGCCCATGGGATTAGATCCATTTTGATGTATTCTAAGGTCCATGGGTTAAGGCCCATTTTGATATATATAAGGCCCAGTCAGTGTGGCCCATTTGATAAAAATTAGGCCCATGGGTCGAGAACCATTGTGATGTACTCTAAGGCCCAGGGGGTTATGGCCATGGTTATGGCCCATTGCGATGTACATAAGGCCCATTGATACGGCCCACTTGATCTATGTAAGGTCCATATGAGGTGGCCCATTTGATGTATCGGAGGCCTATGGGTCGAGGCCCTATGGGATGCCCTTACGGTCTATTACAATGTGTGATTCCTCCATGACTTGTGCAATGATAATTATGGCGGACCATGCCTTGGGAGCAATGTTGGTTTGACGTCCACATTGTGAGAATAATGTTGGTTAAATGTCCGCATTACGACTCTCCCTAGGGCCCGCTGATAGGCCCGTACTTGTTGTGTATAGGCCGTTTAGGCTAATTTACTTTGTAAGGATAGTGCATTACTTTATAACATATTTACTATAGTTCCATGACTCATGATCATACGCATCATATGTATGCTTGATATGAGAAGTGACTGATCATAGCATATGCCTTCGGGTAGATTGTTTATGGGACCCCGATTAGGCGGTGTTGCCTTATATGAGCGCACGATACGCGCAGGATTTGCTGGATGATTGGATAGTGTGATTCATGCATTTCGCATTGTGGGATATGGTTACTGTATGCCCTAGCGACATCGGGGCCGTAGCCTCTATAGACGCATCGTGGTTGGCAAGATTGGATATCAAAAATTTTGTTCTACATGGGGTGCTATAGATATCCCTGGATAAAAGTTTCTAAACCCTTATGGTACCAAGGGGTTACTCCAACGTCTAAACCGAATGGGTATAGGAGTGCCGAGTGCCGATTACCAGACGATCGCACTTTTCACCGTATCGTGGTTGGTTGGAAGGGGGTGCGGCCTTACCCGCCCGAGAGTAGGGGGCAAAGGTAGGCTGAGTCTACCAGTTCGAAGAATGAGTCCGTTATCGACGAGTCAAGCCCGATATTGGCAGACGGATAGTGAGGTCTCTTCCACTTATCTTATTGCGCACGATGGGGCGACGATCTGGTTTAGAGTGTACTAGATCCCGGTGATATCCCAGAGTTGAGCTGTATTGATATGTAAACTTAGATGAGGATTGTATGCTTGACTTACATCTTGCATCGCATAGCCCTGGTATGGCCGACATCATTCATTCTTTGCATCGCATAGCCTTGGTACGACTAACGGTATTCATGGATCCATCTGCATATTCCGCATTACTCTGATATTGTATGATCATATTACTACCTTGCGCATAGACTTTCACCACCCTCTAAGCTTTCTATAAGCTTATGCACGACCGTTGTGTGCAGGTGACATTGGGGAGCAGCAACGCTGAGGCAGGAGCACTTTGCAGATCACTTTGGAGATTTTTGTTCATCATCATTGTATTTTCCTTTATACTCATTGTACTTATAAAGTTTTTGATCATAGTGAAAATGTAATGAAGTTTTTGGTTGTTGTTTGTGGGTTATGCCTTTGGTTATACTTATCACGATTCAAACTGATCTTGAAAATCCTCCCGTAGCATCCTAAGATCGAAACCTGGCGAATGGGAGCTGGGAGCCGAGAATGGGATTCTACAGAGGCTGTCGGTGCCAGATTTGGCGATTGAAAATTTTGTGAGCCCGATTTTCGAGTTTGGGGCGTGACATCATCAGATTTGCCTGCTTATCTAAAAAGATAACTGATATGCAAGCGTGTGTCCCTATCTCTCCAACTAGGCATCAGGCTGGGCTGAATGACCGGCTCCATGTGGCACGGTGTCATCTTGTCTACATGTGATGGTCAATATTAGGTCCTGTAGCGCTTTTTCCACTCGCTCGAGTCCTCTTTGCATTGCAACTACGACCTTCACGATCTGCGACAATCGTTCATCTTACTTGCGAAGTTGATGTATACTCAAGGTTCGACGCTCTCGGTAGCTAGCATGTCGACGGGTATGTGGGATTGACAAGAATGGAGCGTCACCGAGTTGTTGCCTCTCATCTCCAATCTCTCTTGCCTCGATGTCCATTGCTTCAGTCTCAGCTCCTTTAGCTTCGGTTTCGCCCATAGTATCATCCTGATGACGTGCGGAAGAGGAAGCTGGTGTGTCCAACGAAGCAATTCTTTTGATATTTAATTTAGTAAATTCATGAGGTTGTCGAGGATGGTCAGTGGTGGGAAGCAACCCCACATGTCGGGACAAAAGACATATAAGATAAGGGAATGAAATGTACGTATCTCTAGTCCCTTGGATTGCTACGACCAACTGATGCAACATGAGAGTAGGCCGACACAGTTCTACTCTTTGACTGATGGCACAGAGAATCGTCAACATGAATGGGGTAAGATCAGACTTGTCAGTGCCCCGAGGATAGACGTTTGTACTAAAAATTGCGTGAAGAATGCGGAATTATGCAGACGTGTGGTTGCCACGCAGGGAATTACCCTCATGCTAAGGAATGTCTTGCCCATTGCAAAGAGGTTTAGTAATTTTTGAATGAACTTCAAGTGAGTTGAACTCATAGTCTGCAGAGCCTTGGGATTCTATGGGAATTCCAATTAATTGACTGATAATGACAGGAGTGATGTGAGTTGTGGTTTGTGCAATGGTGACATCTATGGTCGGGGGGTCAGATACTAGTGAATGACAGTAGGCTAAAAACCTATATATTTGTTCATTTCGTGTCACTCCAAAGTCAAGCATATGTGAAGTTTCCTTTACTTCACGGTCAATTCTATGCTTTTCGCGGTGAATTTCCTTTACTTCGCAATCAATTCCATGCATTTTGCAGTGAATTCCTGCGAATTCCCTTTACTTCACGGTTAATTCCATGCATTTCGTGATCAATTCCCTTCACTTCATGGTCGCATTTTGCGGTCAATTCTGGCGAATTCCCGTCACTTCACAGTCAATTCCAAGCATTTCGCGGTCAATTCAGGTGAATTCCCTTCACTTCATGGTTAATTCCATGCATTTCACGGTGAATTTTCTTCACTTCGCGGTCAATTGAATGCATTTTGCAGTGAATTTCGGTGAATTCCCTTCACTTCACGGTCAATTCCATGCATTTTGCGGTCAATTTCCTTCACTTCACGGTCAATTCCATGCATTTCGTAGTGAATTCCCTTCACTTCATGGTCAATTCCATTCATTTCGCAGTCAATTTCCTTCACTTTGCGGTCAATTCCATGCATTTCGTGGTCAATTCCCTTCACTTCATAGTCAATTTCATGCATTTTGTGGTGAATTTCCTTCACTTCACGGTCAATTCAATGCATTTCGCAGTGAATTCTGGTGAATTTCCTTCACTTCACGGTCAATTCCATGCATTTCTGTCAATTCCCTTCACTTCACAGGCAATTCCATGCATTTCGCAGTCAATTCCCCTCACTTCATGGTCAATTCCATACATTTTACGGTGAATTCCGGCAAATTCCCTTCACCTCACGATCAATTCCATGCATTTCGCTGTGAATTTCCTTCACATCACAGTCAATTCCCATGCATTTTGCGGTGAATTCCCTTCACTTCATGGTCAATTCCATGCATTTCGCGGTCAATGCCCTTCACTTCACGGTCATTTCCATGCATTTCGTGATTAATTCTCTTCACTTCACGGTCAATTCCATTCATTTCGCGATCAATTCCCTTCACTTCGCGGTTAATTCCATGTACTTCATGGTCAATTCCCTTCACTTCACGGTCAATTTCATGCATTTCGCAGTCAATTTCCTTCACTTTGCGGTCAATTCCATGCATTTCGTGTTGAATTTTAGCAAATTCCCTTCACTTCACGATCAATTCCATGCATTTCATGGTCAATTCCCTTCGCTTTATGGTCAATTCCATGCATTTCGCGGTGAATTCTAGTAAATTTCCTTCACTTCATGGTCAATTCTATGCATTTTGCAGTGAATTTCGGCGAATTCCCTTCAATTCATGGTCAATTCCCTGCATTTCGTGGTCAATTCCCTTCACTTCACGATTAATTCCATGCATTTTGCAGTGAATTCCGGCAAATTCTCTTCACTTCATGGTCAATTCCATGCATTTCGCGATGAATTTCCTTCACTTCGCGGTCAATTCCATGCATTTCACGGTGAATTTCCTTCACTTCGCGATCAATTTCATGCATTTCGCGGTCAAATCCCTTCACTTCCTGATCAATTCCATGCATTTCGTGATGAATTTCGGCAAATTCCATTCACTTCACAGTCAATTCTATGTATTTTGCAGTGAATTTCCTTCACTTCGCAGTCAATTCCATGCATTTCGAGGTGAATTCCGACGAATTCCCTTCACTTCACGGTCAATTCCAAGCATTCCACGGTCAATTTCACCCGCGAAATGCATGGAAATGACCGAATTCACCGGAATTGACCACGAAATGCATGGAATTGACTGTGAAGTGAAGTGAATTTGCCAGAATTCGCCGCGAAATGCATGGATTTGACCGCGAAGTGAAAGAAATTTACTATGAAATGCATGGAATTAATCGTGAAGTGAAGGAAATTCGCTGAAATTGACCGCGAAATGCATGGAATTAACCGTGAAGTGAAGGGAATTCGCCAAAATTCACCGCGAAATGCATGGAATTGACCGCAAAGTGAAGGAAATTCACTGCGAAATGTATGGAATTGACCGTGAAGTGAAGGGAATTGACCACGAAATGCATGAAATTAACTGTGAAGTGAAGAAAATTTGCCGGAATTCACTGTGAAATGCATGGAATTGACCGTGAAGTGAAGGGAATTGACCGCGAAATGCATGGAATTGACTACGAAGTGAAGGAAATTCATCGTGAAATGCATGGAATTGACCGTGAAGTGAAGGAAATTCGCCGGAATTCACCGCGAAATGCATGGAATTAACCGTGAAGTGAAGGGAATTCGCCGAAGTTCACCGCGAAATGCATGGAATTGACGGTGAAGTGAAAGGAATTTGCCGGAATTTACCGCCAAATGCTTGAATTGACCGTGAAGTGAAGGGAATTGATCGCGAAATGTATGGAATTGACCGTGAAATGAAGGGAATTTGCTAAAATTCACTGCGAAATGCATAAAATTGACCAAGAAGTTAATGAAAATTAGCAAACTGATTGAAATTGACCATGAAGTGAATGAAATTGACCGCGAAGTGAATTAAATGAATAAAATTGACCACGAACTGATTGAAATTGACCGCAAAGTGAATGAAATGAATTTTCGACCATCAACTTGATGGAATCTTGGAAAATAAATAGGTTGGTTGGTTAAAGCAGCTTCCCCTACCACAAAATCATAATTGGTAGGTCAAATAACTCATTTTAGTTAAGGAGACATGCTTGTTAAATGAATAAAAAGAGAGAAAAATAAATTTATATACTTATATATGCATATTTACATAAATATATGTTAGAGAAAAAGGTTAGGGAAAAAAATTCTCCTCATAAAAATAAAATAAAATAAAATAAAAACTGCCAGACCGCCGCGGCACTATCGCTAGGCAATTTGGGGTAAATTTTTTTTTTTTTTTTTTTTGTTCATAGAATTCCCTTTGCTTTTGTGGGTCTCATCATGAGGCCTTTGTTATATCCAAATGTCCATCTATTTGGCAAGCTCATATTAAGGCTTGAGGCGAAATGTAAGACAAATCTGAGTATCAACCTAACCGCACTATAAAAGGTAATGAGAAATTGAAGGTGTACCATTGAAACCCTTTTAGGAGTTATAGAAGTCTTGGATAAATATGAAATTTATTTTTTTTCTTCATTCAAGTCTTTGTAACCCTATGAATAGATTGGATAGAAAGTAAATGCTATAGTGAGCCCTATGAAATATTTAATAGTGAAAATCAATTACCCACTACTATTTAAGGTGTGGTCCAGTTGATCTTTGAATATGAATTTTTTTATTCTTTGAATATGAATTTTTTTATTATAATGCTTTGAAATGATCTCAAAAAATGAATGAACTTTATGGATATAATAAATACATAACTGTCTGTCCACGTAACTTTGGCCTCTTTTGAGCCGTTCGTACAACTTTGGAGTTCGAGGAGCGTTAGCGCTCGTCATTGCACATCAGCCAAGCTGCTTCCAGAAAAAAGGACAGGGCATTTTGGTCCGGGAGAAGTTGTCCGTACATGAGGGGTTTAGTTTGGTATGACAAGTTTGGACGGGCGTTCTAAGGTTATTAGCCTAAAGGAGAGGTATACAGTAGTAAAAATCTCCATCCACATCTCTCTCAACCGACACCAACCGCCCCACGGATCTCTGTCTCACATGCATTAATTTCACGTAGATGCGCATGTACCTAAAACGTTCTCGCACATGGCTATCCAATTGGAAACGGATTGACTACTCCCCCTGCCACCAGCCATGGGCTGATGGTCGGTGCTCTTTGGGCCCCACCATGATGTATGTGTTTCATCCATGCCATCTATCTATTTTTTTAGATCATTTTATTGTATGAGATGAAAAATGAGGTATAACAATCTCAAGTGGACCACATTACAAAAAACAATGTTGAATGAACGCCATCCATTAAAAACTTTTTAGGGGCTATGAAAGTTTTGGATCAAGATGATATTTGTTTTTTCCCTTCATCTGGGTCTGTATGACCTAATCAACATATCCGATGTCAAATAAACAGTACAGTGGGCCTTAGGAGAATTTAAATGGTGGATATCCAATCAGTATTGTTTTCCTGTGGTGTGGTCCACATGAGGTTTATATCCCTCTCATTTTTGGCTTAATACACTAAAATGATCTCTAAATATGGATGAACGGAACAGATGAAATACATACATCATGGTGGGGCCCACAGAGCACCGAACACCAGCCACGGGGCTGGTGGCAGGGGTAGTAGCCAATCCGTTTCCTGTCCAATCATCTGGTGGGGCCCACGTAATGGACGAGGTGGATAGGATATACAAAACAAGGTAGGCCGGGACATAGAAAGTAATCTGACATCCATTTAAAACCCTCCAAATACATGTGTCGGTTCACATGCGGTTGGGACTCTTGTGGATAGGTTAGGCGGGACGCGAATTGCTGCTCTGGCATGAACTTCCTGTGGCCGAAAGTTGGCCGGGGCCTACTGTGATGTTTGTGAGAAATCCGTTCCATTCATTCGTTTTGGGAAATCTTGTTAGGACATTGACTGAAAAATGAAAAAAATTCAAAACTAGAGTAGGCCACATGAGAGGAAAAGGTAACGATTGAACGCCTATCATTGAAACATTTCTGGGGTCACATTGGATTAGGTTAATTTTAGTACTTTTAGTTCATCCCAATAGGAATGAACTTATGAATGGCACGGATTACGTTGAAATTCCGTGAGATTTTAAGAGTAGGCATTTTCCTATCTACTTTTTTCTTATGGTGCGGCCAACTTAAGTTGGCAGCAGATTACGTCCTGCTCCTGTGGGTCCTATTGTGTGTTTTATCTATGCCGTTCATCTGGTTTTAGCGATCATTTTAGTAAGTTGAAGTGAAAAAGGCACAGATCCAATGCCCAAGTGGACCACACCACAGGAAGCTGTGGTGATAATGATGCCCACCATTGAAACCTTCCTAGGCCCCGCAGTGATGTTTATTTTGTCATCCAACCTATTCATAAGGTAAGATAGGCCTAGATGAAGGGGAAACTCAAATATAAGCTTGATCCAAAACTTCCAAGGCTCCCGAAAAGTTTTTAAGATTTTAATGGTAGGGTCCAATCTCCACTCTGTGGTCTACTTGAGCCCTGGATCTATCTAATTTTTAGGTTTATGCCCTAAAATAATCTTGCAAAATATATCAACGGCATGGATAAAATACATACATCACGGTGTGCCCCACAGAGCCCTTCCTGTACAGATTATTGTCCCGCGAGTGTAGGACGCAATCCACTTCCAGAAGGGACAGGATCATTTCTTAAGATGATCTGAAAACCAGATGGATGGATTAATTTCTCATAAACATCACAGTGTGCCCCACCTAGCTAGCTGTCGCACGAAGTTCCCCCGTAATGCTGTCTCAGGCAATCCACCTTCCTTAGAAGCCATAATCACGCCCGATGGGCCCTACACGCAACACTCGTAGGATAGCTTATCCTACCAGTAACTTATGAATGAACGGCTCTCATAAGTTCTCATGCATTAACCTGAATATTATTCTTATGTACCAACTTACACAAGTGATCAGAGACCATGTTGTAGTCATCCAAATACTCTTACTGGCCTAATCGTCTGGATGGACGATTGATAAAAAATAAATTCCAAAATAGACGCTTCTATTATTATGACCGGTACCTGCACATGGACAGCTAATAACAATAGCCAATCGTCCAAAAATGCCGAAGTATTTATGGCTAGGATCTCTAAAGGCTGAATACCTTTTTCGTGTCTCCATAAATATCAATGTTCTTGATCCACAAACCATGGCCCCACTTGTACAATTCGTTTACAGAATCATAACGTATGTAATTCATTTAAACTACGGATTAAAATATAAATAGATTCCATAAATATCAATATTCTTATCCACAAACCATGGCCCCACCTGTACAATTCGTATACAGAATCTTCACGCACGTAATTCATTTAGACTAAGGATTAAAATATAAATAGATCTAATGATGCAAGACACATGAACGGGAGCAGATTAGGTGTTACATGGGGTAACATGGTAGTGGGTGCAAGCCTAACCGTATGGGGTCCACCTTGATGAATGTTTTGTATATCCATGTTGTCCATCTATTTTTCCATCTCATTTTAGGACTTGATCTCAAAACTTAAGTATATTCAAATTTTAGGTGGACACAAACACTGGAAATTGGTGATTGACTGTTAAAAACTTCTTATGTTATGTATCAAGCTGATCTTTGTATTTTCCCTTCATCAAGGTCTGTTAGACTTTATCATCAGGTTGGATGAAAAATAGACATTGCGTTGGACCTAGGTAGTTTTTAATGGTGTGCATTCAATCACCACTGTTTCCTATGGTGTAGTGTAACGCTCCGAAAATCAGCATTCGAGTACATCGACTCCGATCCCAAGTTTTCAGGTGTTAACTTAATAAAATGCACATACGTCTTCATTCTAATTTACATTAAGTCTGCACACGAATAATAAGAGTTGTGTAATTCAACTTAGCGAAACCAAAACGAGACAAAGATAATGAAAATTAATAAATATAGAGCAAACAGTCAAAATACAATTGAAAAGTGGTATCTGTCCTAATGAGGATTATACAAGTCACAATATACATACTCAAGATGGTTAAAGTGTAAAGTTTTCAGTTCATTTCAAATCTTCCATTCCACCTAATACAATTCAATACCACAATTCCATATTCCAAATAGGCCCTTATTCAATTTGTCTTTGAACCCCATGTGCCACAACAAGTGAAGAAAGGTAGTCCCACTCTACATGATCAAAGAGGCCCTTATTCAATTTCTCGATTGTAGTCCCACTCTACAATTCAATTTCTCCAATTATCGTGCTGGAGGCAAAAGGAGCTCAAAAAAGAAATGATGTAGAAGTGAGAAATTATTTCACGCAGTCAAAACTACAATGTCCCCAATGGATAATCAGGAATGGGGCATAGGGAAAAAAGAAATAAAGAAAGGTTTTGCCTGGTAACAGGATATGTTGGTCATTGTCCCATTTCCATGGCACTTCAAATAAATTTCAAAGCTATCTCTATCAGTGATGGCCAACCATATTAACTGGGATAAGGCTTAGATGATGATGATATTTCTACCAGTGACTGCAAGAGGCAAGGCATCTTACCCCTGATGAAGGAGAGAGACAAACTGGTCGATGTCTGCACAAGATTGGGGTCAAATGCAGTACGCAACTGTTCATTTCCTGGTGATCCTGAATTGACCTTGAGGCTGAAGATGTGGACTGTACCCTTGTCACTTGAGACTGCCAGCCACTGGGCAGTAGCTGAGAATGCAAGACTCCAGATCTCAGCTCTATCTGCACCTCTTCGTACCTACATCAAAACTTTCATCAGTCGCATCATATCTATGATTGCTAGTACAGGAAAAGAGGAGCACCCTTCAAGATATTGGAATAACTGGGGCTAATGACTGAGTTTCCAACTTCAAAAGAGCATGCAAAACACCTTGGTAAATCAGAAGTTGATGGAAAGCTTCAAAACCGTCCAAATGACCAAGATACCAAAATCGTCATTTAGGAACGGTTTAATACCGTTCCTAAATGAAGCGTCGCAGAAAATCAGGAACGGTTCAGAACCGTTTTGGGTACCGTTTGAAAATGGAATTTTAGGAACGGTTTTAAACCGTTCTGGTTCCAACGGTCATATTTGAGAACGGTATTTTTTCTCATTTCGGAACGATTTTAAACCAAAAAACCTGCTGTATAAAATAAAATATATTTAAACCATATTCATTTAAGAATCAAAAGATAGTAAAAACAACCATGATGTAATTTGAAACATTATTTATCTGACTTGCAAACCTGACAGTAAAAAATAAAATCTATAATGGAAGACTTGAAATAAAAAGACATAGTTCAATGAAAGTCGGTCAAGCAGATGATGAGCTCCACAATCCGATGGCCTTTTATGTACCTAACTAATAAGCAACAAGTAAAAAATAAGAACAAAAATATGTGAATAGATTGAAATAACAACAATCAACTATCTAAAGTGTGAAAAAAATTGTGACATTTGAACATACATATGGGGGACTGTTGTTAATTGACTCACCTAGTTTTTGGATATGTTCGATACACTCCTGACCTGAGGGGAGCTTGTTCTAGACCAAGCGGGGAAACGAATGGTAAGGAAGACGTATTCAGATCAACCTAGAGAGATTTTGAGGTTAAGATAGTTTGCCATGTTTATTACGAAAACCAAACCCAATTGTTGAGCCTATAATACAAAAACTAAACAAAATAAAGCAATGTCTAGCTGAATCATGTGAAGAGGCAATCCAAGGATTTGTGCAAACATACATCTCAAAAAAAATAATAATAATAATAAAATTAAAATAAAAAATAAAAAAATTCTTTTGATACTTAATATAGCTAATTTTAAAGTCATGAAGGATTTATACAATCTAGAAAAAAGCTACAGAACATAATAAAGGAAACTGCAATTTCTGGTTTGTAAGTGCTAGTTGATGTTGTAGTTTTCTTGTTTCTTCTTTCTGAGAGGAGCATCTATCTTGTAAAAGAAGATCAATAATTTCCCCTGTTTGTATATCCTTTAACTTGGATATGGTTCTGTAATTTTGGAATCAGGAGAAGAAAATATCATCTAGGAGACATCCATTCAACAACCATACATGAATAGCTACTATAAACTACAGTTTGTTTCAAAGGAAGCAAGTACTTGGAATAAACTTAAAAACAATATCAAATGTGCATCTAGCATGAGGATTTGGTATCATAACTCTAATTGTCGACTTAGTAGGAAGAATCGGAAGAAGTTCCAGAGGAGGCTTGTAAAGTGTCTTGTTATATTTTGCTGCTTAAATGGAAATGACAGCTTAACTACCACCTGAAACTTCAATACAGAAATGACAAAAACAGCCATATGGTTGTTCCTAAGAGAAAATGGTTTCTCGTCCTTCTTTTAAAGAATTTATTACAATGTCAATTAACCCAATAATATCTCAGGATAGGAAATTCAAATTGAGAGCAAGTAAACACAAGGACTGCTACTAATCGCATTGAAATAATTGCTCGAATGTCAATTAACCCATCAACATGCCTCAACTCACTGATCATGGTTCACATTTCTGGGTCCAGAGATTGAGTTTTATGACAAAGGATGGGGATTACACCTTTTTCATCAGGTGAAAAAGGTTGCTGTAGCAACCGAAGAAGACATGAAGTCCCATCTCGATGTGACTCCCATGCTTATCTACAAATGAGCCCACTTTTCCACCAATGAAAGACTGTGAATTGTAAATATCAACCTGCACAATAGAAAACAAAATCACCTTGATCAGTTTCATAATTATATTAAGCATGGAAATGTGTGAGGAGAGATTTATCCAAGGGAAAGGCTATATGGAACTAATCCAACAGAGGTACAGAACCATTTCTGCTCTGACACAATGAACAAATAGCTAATAAGGAACTATGATGAATAGAATGCTTATCCTACAGCCATGTCAACAATGCCAAATTCCATGACTGACATGTATAGTAGGCAGGTGGCATTGATAGAGTCATAGGTACAATTACAGGTACAAATCCAACAATGGTATTCAGAACTACAATCTGCAGGCTCCAAAAATAGGATTTGTGGAATTGGAAGTATACTTCATCAGTTTTACAAATCGAATATTTCTATATCATAATGGCATCATGATGGATAATAGAATGACATTGCACATGTAATCTCACATTTTCCAAGTAAAAGTTTTCTGTTAAGATTACAACTAAAAATTTACAGTAGACACAAATCTATGCTATGTGCACTATTTGAAAATTTGTAATTTTTTTAAAAAAAGGTTCCTTGTCACAAAAGATTCCATGGAGATTTGGAACTCAATGTGTTAGCAGGGGTACTTTGCCCGTTTAGAATAATCAGCGGAATATACTTGCAATCAAAATTTTTATTCTTTCTGGCAGAAACCAATAATGATGACTCAAAACTCAAGGGAACAAGCATGATCCGCAGGCCTAAATACCTCAAACTACAGTAGCACACAAACATAAAGGATATGCATAAGATCGACCTAAGAAGAAGAACCATTCTAGAGAAAATCTGAGCCAAACCTCATGGCCTTGATCCAAAAGCTCCACTGCAGTAGACATGCTAGCCAGCCCAGCTCCAATGATAATAACTTTAAGCTTGGGCCCTTGATAATGCTCAGGTTCTGGTGGAAACAATTAAAATTGTTCGACAGATGGTCAGATGTGTAACAACGGTGTTACTATGTTAGTAATCTATTATACATGTGGCATGCAGATGATAATTCAAAACAATCAAAATTGTACCTTTTTTTCCCCGGAAAGGTTTGTATGGCAGGCGATGCAAACAACAGAGTTTCAAAATGCCAATGCCATATGTGAAATCCTCGCACCCACAATCTTATAGATGTACAGAACAAGAAAACATAATAGTCAGAGATTTGAAATCAAAAGAAAGCAGTGCTAGCTTCAGTATCAGTGACTTCTTCCTCACTTTCCTAATATAAAGATTAGAATAAAGAATTAGCTCCATATCAAATGGCCAATACTTTTTAACACTTCCATTCATTCAAGCAGAATTATGCAGTTCATATCAATGTTAAAGCAGCCAGAAAATCAGCCAATATATTTCCTAGAACAGAACCTCATCAAGTGGGGACACAGGACGAGCAGCTATAAGACACAGGAAATATGAACTGCATGAGAAGCCATTCTGGCATCACCTTACCTAGGCAGCAAAATGGCCTATCTTGACCAGGTTCCAAAATATGCCAAAAACTAAATATTGGGGAGCCAAGAGTCTGAAGATGGTGGGTCATAAAAAGAATAAAGCCCAAACATCATGCCTGTCGATGGGTACCCATATCTGTGGATGCCAAAGTATCCAAACTGATTTATTTGGAACTATGTCTAAATTTGGGCCAGATTTAGGTCAATGATTTGGATTTAATAGAAATTGGATCAGGCATGCATATTTCTGTTATGGATCCAACTCTGAATCTAAATCCAAACATGGATCTCAAACTGATTTAGGATCAAAACATCATTTTGAATCCTAATTCACTCGAACCTGATGGGATTCCTGATGCAAATTGTAGCCATGCTCATGCGCTTCTCTACTCTCATGGTGCAGACCTATGCACAAGCATCACAACCATTTAGAATTAGAAGGCCCTATCTCTTCACACAATGAATTTTTGCTCAGTATGCAGAAAGAAGAAAGCTGCACAATGCAAAATCATTCATGCTAATGGAATCTTAAAGGATTGATACGATAAGTACTGATATGATCTAATTCATAAGTTTTTATATAATAGCTTATGTCAGATTACAGGTAAACAACTTCTACATGAGTTTTTCAAGACTTTAAGCCAATTTTGCATTTTTCAGGACTTAAAAGATTTCCAGAATCAACTTGCTGGCAAGAGTTCCCAAACAAAATGCATACACATCTAATGGAATCTTAAAGGATTGATACGATAAGTACTGATATGATCTAATTCATAAGTTTTTACATAATAGCTTATGTCAGATTACAAGTAAACAACTTCTACATGAGTTTTTCTTGCAGAGATCCATATTCCCATTCCACGAATCCTACAGTCTCCATGTAGCTCCCGCTTTTCTAACTGCCCAAACACTAAGGCCATGATCAATATCTTCAAGGAAGAAAGAAAAGACCAACAAAGTAGTGTTCACAGTGGCGCACCTACTTGATGGATGTGCCTCAAAGAGGATTCTCAATCCTCTTTATACCAATATTTGCCCAGTACCACTTGAGCACACCCTTTATTGGCACGAGTTTCGGCGCATATATCTATGTTGGGTGGGTTAAACCTTCTTGGAAATGAAAAGGCAATGACAATGATGATGATTTAAAGATTGAAAATCCATTGTGGGTTAAACCTTCTTGGAAATGAAAAGGATGGTTTAGTGTTCAATAAGCAAAAGGATGACATCAAAATTGGAACTTGAAAGCAGCCTCTACATAGACAATAGAGATGTGTCTACCAGAACCAGCCTACCTTTTTTAATTCATCATAGATGAACCTTGCACACCGAAGGCTTGGATCCAATAAACGAGCTATCTGTCTTCGGACAAGAACTTCAAATGGCACCTAAAGATGTTAAAAACTAACGGTAAGCTATTAGAATACAGAAAGCAGAATGAATGGAGAAGGAAAAGGTGACACTTCTACGAATCATATGAACTTCTAAGCAAAAAATCATGAAGCATAGAAGTATCTCACCTTGGGTACAAATAAAGCACCTTTTGGACTAGTAGCATTTTGTATAGCAGTGCGGAGGTCCTCATCAGTTAAGTCATCACATGGCCATGTAGCTTAATGCCTGCCATAAAAATGAACAAGGATTATCAGATAAACCATGTGCAATTAATAAAAACATCAAACACATGATAATAACACTACCAGATACTAAAGGTAATAAATGGAAACATACATAATGAC
The DNA here is from genome assembly GCA_037074715.1 of Magnolia kwangsiensis. Lineage (NCBI taxonomy): Eukaryota > Viridiplantae > Streptophyta > Magnoliopsida > Magnoliales > Magnoliaceae > Magnolia > Magnolia kwangsiensis. The sequence goes on along the minus strand of CM073575.1, from coordinate 139,127,015 downwards.
ATTTATCACTCATCAAGCACCAAAAAAAAAAAAGACTACTGTTGTTGTCGCAGATCAAAAATAAAAAAAAATGTGGACACTACAATGTCATTTTACAACATGACAAAGTCAGGACTTCAATCATTGAATATAATCAAGCAGAGTTTATTTAATCAAGGCACTTAATGGAGTGGCCCTCCAACTCAGTCTCCCCTCTATGAAGAGCAAGAAGACAAATTGTATAGATTATAAACCAAGTGCCTCAATAACACATACTTTTCCTTTCTCATCTACACAAAATGTAAGTCATTGATCGACTGTGTAAAAGTACTTTAGCTTAGGCTTACCATTAAATTTAAATATATACTCCTTGAGCTTTATACATGCAAATGAATGCCATGTGCCAATCACCTGAAACATAATGAACAAAAATGTCAAGTGGGCTTGAATAAGAAGCTAAATGATCTAGAAAACAAGGAATCATACCTCCACCCGAGAGCTTTGTGATGTCTTCCTCCATCTATGGAATTGGATGGTCATCGTCAAATTGAACCCATTTACCTGTATCAAGAGCCATCCTCGATGCTCAGAACATACAAAAAGGATGGATTAAAAGGCTTCATACTTTGCCTGAGTTAAGTAGACACTTACCATTTTCTTGCCTTCAAACCCTTTTACACCCTTGTATAAGAATTCAATGTAGTCATATCCATGCCTGCTCCACAAATGCATCAACATATTTTCATGGTGAAAGTTCACATACAAGATTACCTCTACTCCGGCAACAGCGATCCAGCATCTACATGGACATCTAAGGGCTATAAATGGCTGGTTAGTAAAGCTGCAAATGGAGGCGAAATTCTTTCAGTTTCTCAAAATTGTGGGAGTTGGGTTTAAAGCGAGAGCTCCATATATGCAGTTGTTTCAAGGTTAGGAGATGAAACTGAGAAGCATGGAAGAATCCCAACTAACTTAGAATTCCAAAAGGATAAGAGAATTATGATAGATGCATATTTAATAAGTTGGAAATTCATATACAATAAGATCACAAGAGAGTTGTCAATAGCTAGATGCCCATATCATACAGGCTCTGTATCATAAGGGCTACGATCAGCTATATCTGTTACATGTTGATAGAAATAGAAAATTCCTCTCTTGGTGTCCTGCCTTCTATCCTCTAAGCATCATGAGTCAGATTATAGCACAAACATGCCTACATTCATATCCATATTTCTAACAAAATGGCCTATCCATCAGGTGTATTTTCAAGATATTGAAGCGGGACTGAAAAACAATCAAACAAATGAGATCAGGATGTCATATGCATTGAGCATAATTCCACACAGTAGCTAGAGAAATTAAAGCTGGCATTGGTGGAATTATGGTACTAACAGGATAGTTGTCAATGTGCATTACATACACGTAAACAAACAATTTTCACACATGCAAAGGTAGGTCAACATGCGTCTATGTGTAGGTGTGATTGTGCATATGCAAGGATTTGCCAACAGTGAATCTGTACCAATATATGCACTAATTCCTGCAACATGTGCATTTTGCTCACAACTATACATCATGCATTTGCATCCATGCACACTTTCATGAATGTTTCATGTAACATGCATACAAATAAAGATGACTAGCTTAGGAATCTGAGAAATTTAATTTTTTCTGTAAAAGAATTATACTTGAGAAAACTTCCACTCAATTTATCAGTCATGTGGCAGTCAAAAAGATGACAAGGTTAGGAATCTGAGAAATTTAATTTTTGCTGTAAAAGAATTATACAATTTTGTCTCTAGGTTAATCTGAAGATATGTCACAAATTAATCAACATACAGAAAGCTTTCATCAGATTTCTGGAAAACTGAAACAGTTATCCCATATTCTAATGATGAATTCATGACTCTAAACTTAAAAAGATGCTACAAAAAAAAAGTATAAGGAACTCACAGCCAAAAAGTAAGCTGAATAGTTCCTCAAGAAAATGTATTTCTAATTCAGATAAGCCTCTCTTGTAAAAGAAGAGGTTCAACAAATGAAACTAAGGAAATACTGTCAAATACAAAGATGACAGGGGAATACAGCCAAACTGCATTGGATCTGCAGAATATTACCAAATGGCCATTTTCATTGTGTTGGAAACATCCACATTGGTTGTAAATATCAAAATTATGCTACTTGACAGAGAACATCCACAATCACACCTACACACAAACTCTTTTACAATCCAAACAGTGTAAACAAAAAACAGCAGTAGTTTTCTGCAAAAAGAATTCTTTTCCACAGATTCCTCATATCCAAACAGGGCCTAGGTTTACTTCGATGGATAAATAACTCTAGCATTTTTAATTCCTATTGAATTCAATACAAAAGATGAGATTAGTTTCTCTTCTTCCATTAACTCAATCTTGCAACGTCTCCTTTTCCCATTTTGCAAGTTAGATCCATTTACAATCAGTAAGTTGTGGATCTCGACTAGCAGAATATCATGTAGCATAAAGAACAAATGTTAGAGTTGCATACAAACTTTTACAAAATGTGCAGCCCATTGGCTCAAACCAAGAGCTGAGAAGAAAGGGAATTGTGGTCATCTTTGAAATTCAAGGGCATTGGTGTCTTATGGTACTCAAGAGCATAGGAAAAATCACAAAACTAAGGATGTAATAGCAGTTGAGTATTGACCATCTACTAGACCAGAACACATCTGTAGCAGTTTGTGCTCTATGAAATCAGCCTAAATTTTCACCTTGAAGTTTGGTTAGCTGCAAGATCAAGGGTAATTGGATTGTTTGTGAAACTCAGGAACAACATGTTTTGGACCTTTGGTACAATCCAAACCAGGCTTTTACAGGTAGAAATATTGCCAATGCAATGTATATCCAGATTGTTTGGATGAGAACAGAACCACAGTTTCACATGTAGAGAGAGGATTTATTCATTTCCACTTCATTTCCAAGAAGAAATGATTTTATTCATGACCATGACAACTTACATCCCTACATTTCATATGCATACATACATATATATATAATACGTAAGCTGCACTCAAATCATGAACTCATACTGAAAGATTGAAGCCATAATAGCTCCCTTACATTTGCTTGGAAGGCTCTGATCCTTTGGATCTTCTAGCTGCAATTTGTAAATATAGAAGAAGAGGAAAAAAGAAGAGCAAGCTTGTTTCAAGGTAGAATGAGATAATTTTTGCAAGTGACTGTACATATCAATCTTAGAAGAAACTCACAGTTTAATCGGCTTAGAACTTCTTTTCTCCATAACCTGACAAAACTTAGTATCCACTTGGCCTTCAGATAAGTGAGTTCCACTTGGTCTACATCATATGTACCCATCCACCTTAACGAAATGATGAAAAATAAAATCAATTTTCAAGGATACTCATACAAGTAAGCTAAGGAAGAATTTACATACTTTAAAATTTTACATTCTACTTGGTAAGGAATTATTCAAAAAAATAAGAAAAATGAAAAATTCAATCCCAACCACAACCACAACCACAATTTTTAAATATACTAGACAAAATGGAACATCCAGAATAAACAAATGTCACATCGCCAAAGCTGCTAGATATTCAAAAAAATAATAGGATCTACCAAAGGTACAACTAACCGAAACTTGTTGATGGATTGAATATGACCCCCAGTAAAAGTATGAATGCTTAACAACCTTACAAAATAAATTTAAAGGGAAAAAATTAATCAACTTGTTGGCTGCATTCTTTTTAGATGCATAGCAATAGCATACGTTCAAAGTTTCCAGGAAACATGTAAAAGCAAGCTAAAAACAAAGAAAATATAAGATACATCCTTTGAAAGAAAGGTATTTGGCACACTTCACCAAATTAAATATGATATCAGGTCTGAGAAAAAATGACACAACCAAATCAAGAATAAAGAATCTCAATTCCAGTGCACCTTTATTTCCTTGAAGTCCAAGCCATAAAATTCCTTCACGGATGCAACAGAAGTAAATATGAAGGATAATGCATTGACATCTATTAAAATCCAACAGCCTGCAATCTGTTATGCCAATAATCATAACATTCCTCCACTCTTCTACTCTAGGCAACACATGTAACAAAGGGAAGCTCACATATGACATGAATCTTTAAATTGTTTGTATACTATTCTCAAAGCAAGAAAAGCTATATATATATATATATATATATATATATATATATATATATATATATATATATATATATATATATATATATATATAAAACCATCCATGTTTTTAAACCTATCTATTCCAAATATATTTAAAAAGACCAAAATGTCCCTTGATCCTACTGGTGGTGATGCTTTAGGGATGCCAATTGCCTCACTGTCATTTCCACAAATACCATCTATGCGCCCATTCCCGTATTTGTAGTGTAAACTGCAATGGAAATCAAAAATTGAAAATATCAGTTTCTCAACAAAAACTAAAAGAAGATAGAATTTTACAAATGCCGCCAATTACCAAAGGCATTATTTATTTATTTTTTCAATTTCTCTGTCTTTGGGCTATGACCCATCTGTGTGATTGTCCAACCGGTCAATGGTCTAGAACACCGGAGACATGTTTCCGTGTTGGGTATATAGGTATTACGGTGTGCACTCCATAAATTCCACATCATAAGGAAACAAAGTTGTGTTTAGCCAAAGAAAATTGGTTTCCTGATGCATTCTACTATTTTCTAATTCCACCTGTGCATATAAACATGTTTTATTTGTTCATTTGTTTTGCACACTGTAGCTCACCTGATGGATCAACTGCTACACCTGACTGATTACTGAGCCATGCGTTGACAGAGATGGACAGCTAAGATCTTGCTCTTGTTCCCTATCTAGGCACATGTGACGACATGTAAAGCGGTTGGATTGTGAAGGCTTGAGATATTCAAATCTCAATACATCCTTAAGCATTCAAAGAAAAGATAGTGCATGTTAAGAGCGGCCCATGTGGCTGCATGCTTAGATGATCATAACCATTGCTCTAGTGGACCCTTTCCTAGATAGCAAAGAGTCTGAAAATAGCACCAGCAAGCTCATTATTGCTATTTGAATGGTGGCCCTCAAGCTGTAAGCCAAAATGGTCAAAAGTTCGCTATCAACAGGGAGCAATCAGACTGATGCCACTTATCCAATCACACATATATTCATATATGCCAATTCATAGGTAGTTGAAGTAATGGCCTCAGACATTCTAGGTTGGGGCATTTTCACCAACAACTAACATGCATGATTTGCAGGAGACGGTATTGCCTAGAGCTAATCAAGATGAGGGAAATAAATGAAAGAAGAAAGAAAAACTCACCCACTTTTGTAGAGATACTGAATTTTCCCTTCCATGTGTTTTCGTTGGTGGAAGAAACAAGCAACCAAATTCATAGGCCTTTGATAGTTCACTGTTTTATTTCGATTGAGGGTATATGTTGAATCTTATGCCAATCCTCTCTGCCATTTTCCTGCATTCTGGTGTTGAATTCATTTGGCATGAGCACCATCAGTCGGTAAGGTAGATCTCCAGTAATATCACTATCGCTGGCTCAGTGAAACCAAAAACCCCCAACTTTTTGAATCTCTATTGGATAATGGCAAGATTTTGCCGATTTTTTTTTCAATTTTTCAATAAAATGGCAAAATTGTCAACATTTTCGGTGATTATCGGGGACAAAATCGAGTAGATATCCAAGATAAATACTGGAAAATCCAAAAAAATAAAAATAAATGAGAATACCTTTTTTCTTTCGGATATGTTTGAGAGAGTAAATTTTGGCACCTTCCATGGAGTTTCAGAAGATCCTCGATAGTTGGATTGCGGATCGACAATTCCGGTCTTTAAAAGGTCCGAAATAAACCCGCAAGTCTGATTATGGTAATAAATTTCAAGGATTTCAGCGATCTTTTCGGCATCTTGTTGAGATTCTCCAACAAAAATTCCTCTGATCCCGTAATGAATCGGCGTTGAAGATGCTTTTGAATGGGAGTTTTAGGGTTAAAAAGGAAAAGGGTTTCTGTTTCCATTTGTTTACGAAGTGGGAGAGAGAGGGAGAGAGATTGAGAGGGAGGGAATCGAGGGTGAGCGAGCAGGAGAAGGGAGAGAGATCGAGAGTGACGGAGTAGGAGATAGATCGAGAGGGAGGGTCAGGAGTGAGGAAGCGGGTGAGAAGGAGAGATATTAGGTTTTTGTTTTTCGTTTTGAAATTAATGTTTAAAATTGTTTTAAATTTGAAACACCATGAGCCGTACCAGAACAAAAAAACCCAACCGTGCAATTTTGGTGTAGCTTGAGTATGGTTCATTACTGTTTCAAATCAAAACCGGCTTAGAGCCGTTTCTGAACCAAACTCCTGACCGTTCCAATTTAAGGATTTTAGTGTAGTGATGCCCAGCCAGGAGAAAGCAATCAAATGACCAAGAAACATTCTTAAGGATCCTAGGGTCCCCACCAACATTACCTAGATAACCAAATCTCCTTTAAAAATAAAAAATAAAAAATCTGGCGGCACAATCCATTCATTAGGCACCGGTGACCTGCATTGCTATTGTAAGCCCTTCAAAATCATAGTCCAATACTCATATTCCAAAGTTGTAATTTAAATGTAGATTTAAATTTAGAATTTACACTTGATCATGCAATAGCAACCATATAATATAGTACATGTGTGCAAAATTTACAATAATGCCCACCATTTCATGTATAAATTAGGGGATTTTCCACTTAAGTGCCTTATTAATTGAATATTTGCATCCCAATACCTAGTTAAATGCTCTTTCAGTTAAGGTACCTCAGTAATTCAGGTACTTTGCATCAAGGTATTCCTTACCAGTAACAGAGGTCGTAATGGTCACCACCATTACCAATATAGGTATCGGTTGTAATGGTTGATACGGGGGCGTAAAGACTGTTACGACTACTGTAGAGGTTGAAAATTTTCTTTTGCTTGAAAAATTCCAAAAAAATATTTAGAAAATCAATAATAATGTAAATATTCTAAATATATATTCATTTTTTATTTTGAACATGTTTATGGCAGTGTAACGGTCTACTTTTTGGTGAGAGTGTTGTATCAGGATGTTTAGTAAATTTGTGAACATAATTATATGTATCTAATGTTTATACATCACAATCAAGCATTAAAACTAGAAATAAGAAAAATTGCATAAATACTGCTTTTTAAATTTTTTGAAAAAAGAGGTCATTGGAGCTTCTATTCACTCTAATCACTTCAATTTACTATTTTAATATTGAAAATTATAATGAGAGTGGTCGAAATCTATTGTAAAATGATCTAGAAGAGTTTTTAGAATGAGAAAAGTGAAAAAAAAAATTTTAAAAAAGAGGGAGAAAAATGAATTTAAATAGAAAAAAAAAGCGGCCGCTTTTTACCATTACCCCCATAATGGTCATTATGCCCTGTAAAGGCCGATACAGTCCCAAAAAATCAACTGCCCCATTTTACCCCTATATCACATAATGGTCATGGCCATGACCTATACGTATCAGCCTTTACGGGCGTATTCATAGTGGATATGGAACACCTTGCTTTGCATCCTAGTACCTTCTGTTAGTATAAGTGGCTAACCTTTTGCAAATGACAAAACTACCCAGGCCGAAACTCACAGTTGCATGTGGACACCAGCCAACATGGTTCTTGTGCGGGACATCTAAGCCATTTATCAGGTGGGCCGCCAGTGGATATGACCTAGCCCAGCCAGGCTGGTACTCTCATCAGGCCAAGGGTACATTGATTTGCATCCATTTGCCCAGCTTTCACATTTAACATACATGTGGCCTGCATGATGAACCTACCAACCTGATCACAAGGCCAGGTCATTTGTGTGGTGCAGCCCACCTGTTGAACAGCTCAGACACCCCCACACAAGTACCACATTAGCACTTGTGTCCACATGCGGTCGAGAATATGGGCTTCGGCATTTTCGTAAGTTACATAAAAAGAAAAAAAAACCCATTTAAAAGAAAAGAAATTAGACAAATCTAACGGAAGGTGCCTGAATGAAAAGAGCTGAATTAATGAGGTACCTGAATGCGAAGGGCATCTAATTAGCTATCAGGATGGAAATTCCAATTAATAAAGGTTCTTTTATACAAAACCGCCCATAAATTGCATAGATTGTAGCTTGTACCACAACGATATGAATGATCCAAGCCCAGGCATACTGCCTATGGCATCCAGAAAAGTCCCCATCTAACGCACAAAACACCAAAGAGGTCTAGTCAGTTGGCTCCGAGACTAGATTTCTTATTGAGTGTTGCAACAATTGCTAATGGAAGTTCTGATTTTTTTTTTTTTTCTCATGCTAATCTGTACAGATTTCTTATAATGAGTTGAAATGAGTCTGCACCTAAAGCTAAGGATGCGTAAATGTGGGTTACAAAAAAAAAAAAAAAAAAAAAAAAACTGTAACTGAAGAACTTGAGCATGTTTGAGTTCTCGAGAGATTGCCTGTATAATCTTTATGCAGTACTATGTTGTCTTATAGACATTGGTGGTTGGACACAACCTCATGCATTATCCACTTGCTGCAAATGGCCAGGTTCCTCTTCATTGCCACCCAAAATATTTAAATGGAATTCTAACGAGGCTTTTTCCATGAGAATATTTGTTGTAAAGACATACACAAAGGTTCCCAGTGAGTCAGTGATGCAGACGATTACCATTCATGGGAATCAGGGAAAAGCTTAGGAGGTCATTATAAGAGAGCAAGAACAAACATGTGAAGGAAGTGAAATTCCTAATCATAAAAAAGAAGAGGCCAACTCTCTCGGTCGTGTCTTAGGGCCCATAATGGACTGATATGGGGTGCTACATTTATTTTTTTCCTTTGACCGTTATGGCCCATATCGTAACAATCATATGGCCAGCCATTACCCTTTAGTATTGGCGATACCAATACATGTTTTCGTCCTCCATTATCGAGATATATAATGACACCAATACTTTGAACATTTGTGTCACCTTATAATAGCTTGCATGATGCAATAATTAGGTCAAACCAAAGCATTTTGTAGGTAATAGGTCCACGCACGTGGCTACAATCTATGTTGTAAAGTAGACTATACTAGGCATTTGTGAGTTTACAATACGCAGGTCATCACACATGAGGCATTACTTATCTTATATCATCATGACCTGTCTATTAATCAGGCCATAATATTCATCGCGCAAAATAGAGATGAACGGTTATGTTATTTTGACTTTGATTAATCTCATCTTCAATCTCTTAGGACTAAAGCCGGATACAACGTCTCATCTATGTCTACTTTATCGTTTGTCTTTCTTTTAATTTTGAGTATCCATTTATTTCCCATAGCTTAGCAATTTGGTGGCAAATCTACAAGTTGCTAAAAGATTTTTTTTCATGGAGGCTATCTCCTCATCCATGGCAGTTACCTAGTCAACCAAATTTGGAGACAATAATGCATCTTGATAAGAATTAGGTCCATCATAATTAATCACTTTGCAAGAGTACACTTCAACCTCAATTTGAAACCATCTTCGGGAAATTAATCACTTTTCACTATGACACTTTCAGGAAATTAATCACTTTTCACTTCGACACTATTTAAGAGTCTACCAAAGTGTCATCTTAATGTCCTGATGAACTATGGGAGCATCTCCATTGTGAGAGGGGAACTCTCACTCTTCTGAGATTAAAAAAGTTTTATCTTAACTTTTTGCTTCTTTCTTCTAGTGTATCCATCTTTGACGAAGGTCACATCTAGAGATTCTATTTCTGCGACTCAATGACTTGGATCCATCAGTCTAGTATTGATTCGAGTTGAGACTCGAGCAAGTTGGGCCATGTCACTCTCTATTCTCAATCCCAACTCACAACACCGAACCAACTCAATTTTGACCGAGTCTGAATCCACTCAGATGACTCAAAATCAACTTGAACAAGCTATTAAAGCTATTAATCCTACAGTCTAGCTTGTTCCTAGGCCTATTGTTTAGCTCTAAGGATAAACATGAATTAATCAAAATATGTTGCATGTGCTCATCAAATGGTAGGCCTACAAATCACTTTATGCGACTTTTGGCGATGAAATGACAAAAAATTAAATATTAGGTGATGCGCATACACAATGCATTTCTATTGGTCCACATTTGAATTATAGAGAATTATTGTAACTGGTTCACACCCTCAAGGGATGGACCATCTTCTCCTATCTATCAGCCAGCCGCCTAAGCCTTGACTCTTTGGTTTTTCTAGTCAGGTTAAAAGTTCAAACTCAATGAAAAATCAAGCCAAACTCGAGTCAGTCATTCATTGCATTGGATCATATCAAGTAAAGCTAAGTTGGGCGATGGCACGATCATATACTTCAGTTGTGTATGCATGCAAATTATGTTACACTCATTTATAGAAAAACTTGGTTCTTGTGGAATTCGGGTTTATCAAGTCGAGCCCGTATAGACCTATCACATGCCCGGACTGTTTGACATCCCTACATAGCTCGGGGGTTGAGCTAGGCCTATTTGAGTTAGAGTATTTGCCTCATGGATAGGGCCTAAAAAATCTTCTAACCAACCTAGCTTGAGTCCCATGGCAAGCTCCTCAAAGGCCAAAAAACCATTTGGATTGGGCCATGGATTGAGGTTCTGGCCCAAAAACTAAATGGGCTTAGGTATGGATTAAGGGTATTTCAGTCATTTGGATACAGAGGGACACAAGACAACTAGCCACTTGCTCTAAAAGTTCGAACTGATAGAGTGTAGCAAATCAATCACTGTATCTCATAGCCTAAGTCAAGCCCTCAGTCGAACCTCCCTTCTTGGGCCCCATTTCACATGGGCCCACTTCACAGGAGCCACCTACCTCACATAGCTGCCCACCCTGATGGGTCTCGCCTCACACGAGCCACCCTCCTCACATGGGCCGCCCACCCCGAGTGTGCCCCCACTTCACACAGGCCACCCCACTTGAGCTCGGTGTGAAAATGCCCCTAAATTAATCACCCCCGGTGAGGAGTATCGAACATGAAACATCCTGCTCTAATACTACTATTGACGTAGGACAACTAACCACTTGGTCTAAAAGCTTGAATGAATAGAGCATGGTGAATGAATCCCTTTATCTCATAGCCCAGGTCAGGCCCTCGGTCGAAGCCCCTCGTGGGCTCCACTTCACATGGGTCTTGTCTCGCACAGGCCGCTCACCCCAATGGGTCTCACCTCATATAAGCCACCCACCCCAAGTGTGCCCTCACTTCACACAGGCCGTCCACCCCAAGTGTGCCCCCGCTTCACACAGGCCGTCCACCCCAAATGTGCCCCTGCTTCACATAGGTCACCACATTCGAGTCAGCATATACCTTTGGATCCTCTTTTTGAAAGGTATATTGGCTCTAATCTAACTCCCAAGCCTGCAAATAAATTCAGCCCACAAATGTATTTCTTGCAATATTTCAAAATCTGAATGATATTTGTTACATTGCTGATAGTAACATTGTTTTCTAATATGTGCCACCAAAAAAATGGATATGGTCTGCCTTGCGGTTCTATTTGTCATTGAATTATTTTTACTCCATGTTTTATATTTACTTGATATGAATTTATTGATAGTTTTCAGCAATGATTATTGTATTTTTCAAAATGGCGGTAGTAATTCCCTACTTGAACTGTTAGGATTACTTTCACTCCAACCATTCAGCATTATAGCATGCTCCATTGTTCTTTGTCTTCCAGAATGATCCAGATGAGGAAACTGCTGTAAGTATTTCTTTTTCTTTTTTACTTCTGATTCACTTCTAACATGCTTCACTTTCTTGCTTTTTATGTGGAAGCACTTTGTATCTGGCATGCAACTTAGCATGCCTCCTGTCAAGAGATTGGTGTCAACGGTTTCCCTATAGTTGATCACTATACCACTGGTAGTGCTGGCAATTGGCTTGATTAATCATTGGGCATAAAACACAGGTCGGTAGTTGGGATTGTGATTTCAGGCCCATGCCCACACATGAACAATTATAAGTCATGTCAGGCTGTGATAGAAACTTCTGCAAAACCTAAGCCAAGCACCCACTGCTTAACAATTGGACTCCAAAAGTTGCTCCATACCCAACCATCTTCTAGTACAGGCCCGGGTTGTACCCTAAGTGGCTGGCCTTGAAACCAGACAAGAAAGTGGCCTATTTCCAGCCCTTGTGTCTGGAAGCTTCAATTTGCATTCTTGTCAAATGATGTTAATTGCTGATTGTCTACATTTTATTTTAGTTTTTATAATTAACAGTCTTTATTGAGAAATAAATGAAGATTATAACAAGGGCACGTATTTCCCAACAACAAAGATCTATTCCTCATTCCTCAATTAACCAATGAGTTGGCCTCCTGCTTAGCATCTCCAGGGAGTGTTGATGCGAGAAAGGGTTACATTTTAGAATTGCTAATTCTAATTTCATCAATAATGAATGCCAAGCACCTCCATTCCAACTTATTCATGGTCTTTACCACTTGATAACATTCGCCCAATTGAGTTCAGTTGAGATCCAGAATTGAAAGGACTTCTTACAATGCTTCAGGTCATAATTAAAGCTGAAATTATCCTGCTCACTTTGTTGTTATACCTAAGACTGGCTATCATCTTTGGTTGGTAATCTCCATTTTCATTTGGAATGGATGTGTGATCTTTTAATTTTGTGAGGAGATGGATGAGATAGCTGTGGCACTTACGTCTATGTTTGCTTTCTAAAGAAGGCACGGGGAACTGTTATCCTGTTCCAGGCATATTTTCTTTCCCCCGCGGTGCAAACATAAGAGAAACAGTAATTTTTCATTTGAATAATATGCAAAATTCATTCTTACCATTTAAAGAATAAGCGAAAACCATTCCCTACCTATGGAATGATAGTTTTCTCTAGTCTCTAGCCACTGCTTTGTCAACATTAGATATTTTGAATAATTTCAACTACAATTCTTTGGTGACTTTTCCTCTGTAGATAGCTGTGGGCATTTCTTTTTGTATTTTTAGGATTTCTGAGGCTTTTGATTTTCAGGGTAAGGATAAAACAGTTGAAGAAAGAAGGATTGTCATCTGTATTTTCGATGATGTTGCAGAACAATGTTGAGAAGCAGCTCTTAAGTATGCATGCCCCCTTAAAATGTTTTAACTGATTATATGCATTCTGGTTAAGGGTATGCATGTGTCTTTGAAACGTTAAAACTATGAAATTGTATTCTGACTGGTTGGTGTCTTACTTTTTGTTTTTGTACTGTTTTTGAACAGATTATGATCCTTATCTACCATTTTTACTGGATGCTTGCAATGATGAGAGCCCTGATGTTTGACAGGTCTGCACTTGGACCATTGAGTTTTCTTGGATCATATACAAGCTAAATTTTTTATTTTCAGGCTGTTGTTTATGGAATTGGAGTTTGTGCAGAGTTTAGTGGATCTGTGTTTAAACCTCTTGTGGGAGGTATCTTTCTTTTTCCTGTGCACCTACCTTGAGGAATTATGCCTTTTTAACACCGTCAACCAACACCTGCCTTTTATTGGCCTGCAGAGGCTCTTTCCTGGCTAAATTTTGTTATAAGGCAGCCTAATGCACTCCATTCTGATAATGTGATGGCATATGACACTGTTGGCTCAGCTCTGGGGAAAATTTGCCAATTCCATTGTGACAGTATAGATGCAGCTTAGGTAGTTCTGCTTTCCATCTTCTACTTTGTGCTTTAAATTGTAATTCATACATTGTGATTTCCCGGCAACTGCTGAATCTCCATCATCTTTTAATAGAGAATTAAATTGCATTCCCCAACTGGTGATTTTTTTTTTAATTGCAGTGAGATGATAGGAGTTGACCATGAATACATGGAAGAGTTCTTCGGTTGTTGCGAATCCGTTTTGGCTGAAGATGGTTTGTTTGTCCTGCAGGTTGCGTACTGTCTATTATAATTTTTCTTAATTATGGTTTGATTTGAATTATCTGAAAAGAAAAGTGTACCTGTAGTAGTCCATTCAAATGGCCCCACTTAGCCATTTCCTCTTTATTGAATTGAATTGTTACCAATTTTGTGAATGGGATTCTTATTAAACAATCATGTGAATTATTTTTTGAATGATTATCAGGTGTAATACCATTTTGTGAATGTGAATTATTTTTTGAATGACTATCAGGTGTAAAAGAAAGGTTACCAATTTTGTGAATGTGAATTATTTTAGTTCCAAAGTTATTTGGGGTTTTTTTAGTCTAATACCATCCCTTGCACTTGCATTAAGCACTTCTGTGGGCATTTTCAAGTTTTGTATCTTTTACAGCATACATGGCTAACTCCAACGGTGATGGTTATAGCAAAACTGAAGATGTTAATGCAACTGACAATCATGGTTTTTTTTTTTTCCACTGCCACAACTTGACAGTCATTGAAATGAACTGATTCAGGTGAGATTGTACAAGGACATTATTAATGAACTGCACATGCATTGGATTCTTTTCTTCAGTTTGATCTCCAAATTCTTGCATTTTACTACTGACAATATTTGTTTTAGTTGCAATGCATGTTTGAGGATCTATTTATCTTTTCTTCTATTCCATTGCACCTAGAGCTCTTCCTTAGCTCTGGAACTGTTTGCCTCTCTATTTATTCATTGGTTTCTGGGATCTTTGGCGTGAATCTCTCATATACATGAAATCTAAACCATGAATATCTATTTAAATGGGTACATTTTCTCCTCTCTTTTTTTTTTTTCTTTTTTTTAAATAGACAATCTGTGCTTGACCAAACACATGATGTTTTCATATATAAATCAAGTTTCTTCATGTGGTCCCAAACAGTCAACGTGCATGTGGGACCATCCTGATGAGCATACCAGCCTGAATTATGGGCCGAGGCATCTATACATATAGGGTTCATCCAATGCATGGATTGTGCTAATTTTTGCACAAGGTGCTCCTCATGGTAGGCCCACCTTTTGGACAAGTTGGATGTTGCATGCACAACAGGTTAGAAGTTGTCCACTGGCTGGACAATAACCTACAGTCCAACTTAGCTGAACTTGATGCATTATCCCTGCTCGTAAAAGAGTTCAGATTGTTGGGAAATAGGAATTTCCCAGTTCCTACATTTTCATTTGGTCATGTCGTTAGACACTAGTGCATTAAATACAGATTGCATTGCGCTGTTGTGTATTGATTTCGACATTTAAATATCTTTTCAAACTGTGTTGTGCTCTCCCAGTGAATGCTATGAAGTTAAGAAATGCTCTTACCTGAACCTCTAATGGGTAGGATGAATTCTAATCTTTTATTTTGTTAATTGGTTTTAGTTGATTAAACTATTCACTTTTCATGGATTTGAGCTGGTTATTTAAAATATATGAAGGGTTGACTAAACTAGTCTTTTCTTGGATTGAATCTGGTTGTTTGCAATAAATGTAGGAAGGGCTCAAAAGAAGGTTGAACAAGAGTAGATACTAAGTATCCAATACAAGGCAAGGCATAACCAACAGTTGAAGTTCCGGGTAATTTCTTTTGTATGGGTCCTAGTTTAAGAGGGGGAAGTGTTTAGTTAGGAGGGTTAAAGTGAATTTTTGGAGTAGACCACTTGGTCATTTCCTCTTTTATTTAATTGAGTTGTTACCAATTTTGTGAATAGGATTCTTATCAAACAATAGTGTCAATTATTTTTTGAATGACTATCAGGTGTAAGATTAAAAAAATAAAAATAAAAATTTATCAATATTTTTTAATTTACAGATATTTTAGCGACGGACCAAATCCGTCGCTACTTTCTGAACAATGATCATCATGACGGATTTGAGGTCCGTCGCTTACTCATATTAGCGACGGACCTTATCCGTCGCTAATTTCTGACGTTCGAAACCAACAGCGAATTTGAGGTCCGTCGCTTACGCATATTAGCGACGGACCTTATCCGTCGCTAATGTTTTTAGTGAGCACTAATTTTTTGAATTTCACTGACGGATTTTTTTATTATTTACTACAGATCTTATCCGTCGCTATTGTTTACTAATTTTTTGAATTTCACCTACGGATTTTTTATGGACCTTATCCATTGCAGATTAAATGACGGATTTTATCCGTCGAAAAAAAAGACCCAGTAAACAGCAACAGATGAAATTCGTCGTTTATTTGGTTTTTATGACAGATTTGATCCGTTGCAAATCTTTGATTTTGGCGGAGTGATAGAACTTACTGTTGTCAATACCAGGTATATAGCTAATATGACGTACACCAGCCAATCCGCAGTAGGTGGGTCCTACATGGCCCCACCATATACATATATGTGTGTGTGTGTGTGTGTATATATATATATATATATATATATATATATATATATATATATATATCATATATGTATATAATATAATATAATATATATATTAAAGATACTAATATAATATAACATAACATAATATAATATATATATTAAAGATGCCCACTGTCCAGACTCCCTGGACGTTCTGGACAGTGAGGTTCCAACGCATATGTCATGGTCGGTCCACACGTGTGGCCCACCTCAACTTTTTATGAAGCTAATATGTGTTATCTCTTCATCTGGGCCTGTCCAGATGGATGAGCAGCAATCCCGTCTGCTGGATAGTCCAGCAAGGTAGGCTCAATGCATGGGTGGTATAGATAAGATACATACTTCAAGGTGGGGTCCATGCACACCTAACCCACCAGCCACATACATCATTATCATCACCATAAAATAAGAAGAAAGAGAGATAGAGAGAGAAAACGGTGAGATGGAGGGACCCCGCCACTATGGGCCCCTTTAGATTACAACACATACATCAAAATGGGTCTCACATACAAGCGGGCCCTAAGATTAGAAATTAACGGTAGATCACCCACCATTCTTGTTTCTTCTTGGGCTCCTCCTCATCTTAGCTCCAATGGGACATGATTCAATGGTTGAGATTGATTATGGAAGGTTGGATTGGGTGATAGGAAGTGGGCCACACTAGCTTCTCTTCATGGGAGGCTCTCTTGCTTGGACGGTTTCTTGCTTGTAGAGAGAGAGAGAGAGAGAGAGAGAGAGAGAGAGAGAGAGAGAGAGAGAGGTGATGGGAGAGGGATGGTGGAGTGACATGAGAGGTAAGGTGTTTGTTGACTTTAGGGTACTTGTGTAAGAGAGAGGTAAGGGTAGGGTATGGGTTGCTTGTACTTAACTTTGATTAATGGATTGATATAACATTTGACTTGATTGATGGGACATTCTCTAGGGATTTGTAATGCACGACATTTTTCTCAAACTGAACGCGGGCCCACATCTCTTGGCCCAGGTATCACCTTGGCCTGCGAGACGTGGCATCGGAACTGTGGCACTGCGTGGTCGTAAATGTACAAGTCTCAGGTCGAGCCGACTCTGATATGTGGGACTCGACTTGGAATTGCACGCAAACATCGGATGCGGGTTGAAGGTGACCGAAATTTGACCGGGAGGACCACGGAAGCTTACGGAATGGTACGATCAAGGATACGGGCCTTACACTTGGTGTCTTGGTTAGTTAAAAAACAACCTATGGTGGCTCGGTCTAGTACTGAAGTTGAGTACAGAGCTCTTACCTTTGCCACTACTGAGTTGTATTGGATACGGATGCTCCTGTAGGCTCTTTGCATTTCACTTGCTGCTCCTATTCTCTGGTGTGATAACATTGGTGCTTTAGCCTTGGCTTCCAATCCTGTTTTTCATGCCAGAACTAAGTACATTGAGGTGGATTTTCATTTCATTCGGGAGAAGGTTACTAACAAGGACATTTCCCTTCAGTTGCTTTCCACACAAGACCAGCTTGCTGATGTGTTCACTAAGGGGTTGAGTTCAGCTCGGTTCTGTCTTCTTAGAGACAAGTTGCAGGTGTGTCTCCCCCCTCCAGCTTGCGGGGGGATGTTAAGCAGCAGAAAACATCCGTAACGTTGACTGAGATTACTGATAAAGACAGTCAAATCCCTTGATCTTTTCCAACAACCTTAACAAACCTGATCTACAGTCACTCTTTTGTATGTTTAATTTCAAAAAAAATGTTTGTTAGGGTTGTTAGTGAGTTATTATTTCCCTCTTTGTTTGTAAATTTAAATCTCTTGTAACCTACAATATTCTAAGTGTGTATATATACAATATACCTCTCGGATCTGGTTATGAAGCTAGAATTTCAAACAGTTCAATCTTTGTCAGGTTGTACATCAAGCGGAGTCGAGGTGGGTCAAGCTTGGCTCAGCTCCTACGTGCTCTCCTCCAGTTCGAGCTCGAGCTCTGCCTCGGGCTTACCAATGAAACATGGCTTGCTGAAGCTTGGCTTACTTGTCAAACCTTTTGAGTCGAGCTCGAAGCGAGCTAGTAGATCGAGTCGAGGTGAGCTTACCTCGATTCGAGTCGAGTGTGCTCCCAACCCACCACCCAATCTACACCTGACACAACCTAGCAACTTGACCCAACTGACCCAACCGTCAGATCAAATATTCAATTAATTAATTAATATTATACACACACACACATAGAGGGCACCTTAATGTTGGTGCTGAGAGAGAGAGGAGAGCTTGGGCGACTGCAGGCAGTATGGTTGAGATAAGTCGGGAGACATTGAGTCAAGCTTGAGCAAGTGGCCAATAAAGAGAGAGGGGAGCTCAAGCGCGACGAGTTAGGTAAGGAAAGGGAAATGACAAAAAAGGGACGAATGGATAAGCTATGGTTTATATTTAAATTTTTTGTAATTTTTAAATATAATATAATACATATTCGAGCCGAGCCGAGCTCGAGCTTTGAGCCGAGTCTGGTTCAAGTCGAGTCGAGTCAAGCTCTACTATGTTCGAACTTAGCTTGTTTTCAAAATGAGCTGGGTAATATGAAGCTTGGCTTGTCTTGAGTCATCATTATAGTCGAGTCAAGTTGAGCTAGATCGAGCCAAGCCGAGCGAGCTTTTTAAGCTAGCTTGACTCATGTTGAACCCTAAAGGGAAGCCAGAACGTCAAGGACTCACCCCTTCAGAGGACAACCCGTGGAACCAAGTGCCTCTCCAGTTCGAGGATATACACCGAGCCGTATGGTGTATGTGCAGTTGTTGATTAAGATGAATGTAGTTGATAAAACGCCTGATTTTTTTTTTTTAAAAGAAAAAAAGAAAAAGGAGTTGATATTTAATTAGACCCATAGTTTTTTGATTTTGATATGTATTGTTTTTGTTTTGGAAAATGAAATGGTACATATGTGTAGCGCAATTGAGATGGGAGTCTTGGTTATGTACCTGAGATGAGATGAGGAGGTGTTGGAGAGAGATGAAGAGTTGTCATTTTGAAGGAAGAATCTAGTTTTTTAAGTAATGAGATTTTGAAGAGAGAGAAGGGGTGCCTGGGATCAAAATGGCGATATCAAAAAGAAGTATTGATAATCATGTGAGCCCAAGTATTTGACCCACCCAGCTGGGGGTCTTAGTTACAAAATTTCCATAAGTTCCCAAAATACTAAACCATTGAAATTAAAATATTGAACTATTAATTAATCCTTAATTACGCCACTGCTTCTTGTTGCGGCTCGTCATCAGGCACCTCCCTAACCAGCCTGGGCTAGATTTTATGCGGCTCAGTAGGACTCGCAGTCATCTGGAGGAGTCGTTGAGGGTATACTTCCAGTCTCTTCATGCATTGCCCGAGTATTATTTGATTCCGGTGCTTCACACTCATTCATGTCTGAGGATTTTTGCCGATCGACTGGATTGCCAACAGAGTCTGCTAGTGAGGGATTGATCGTATTGACACCCTTGGGGAAGACCACAGTATTGGGCCGTTTCTGTTCGTCTTACCCCGTGTTGGTGGGAGAGATTTTCTTGCCCGCCGACTTGTACCCAGCATCTTGCTAGTCCCGAGCAAAATATGTGAAAAGTAAGTTGAGACGTATAGGAAAATTTCTGTAAATCCGAGTGATTTTTGAAAAACAATCCAGATCCTAGAATTATAAGATTCATGAATGTCGGGCATTACTTTCTCTTGGACTCGGGCATATGGTAAACTTCATAATCAAGTTCAAAATATTAATCCATCAATTAGAACGATTCTAAATATTGAGTTCTATGGGTGTATAGTCTAATATCGACTTATCATCATTAAAATTCACTTCTCTATTTCAACATATCATTGGTAATCAACAAGAGAATTCATGACAACCAAAACGTACCTCATAGATCATTTTTTCATTCTTTCAACTTTGATTTTTCCATTAACAGTAACACCAAGAAGGGAAATCAAATCCACACCTATAGGGAGCAAACCTATGGTGAAGACCGTACACCCAACCCTTTTCACATATCATCCATAGGGAATTAAATCTACACCTATAGGGAGCAAACCTATAGTGAAGATTATTCGCCCAACCCTTTACAAGGGTATATCTGTTTTTTTTTTTTTTTCAATTGATCATGACAGGTAAATTTTTCAGGCTAATTTCCTACATGTTTAGTGATTACCAAGTTAACCCTTCAATATCAAACTGAAACCTTAATGTGAAAGTGAGATGTGACCTGTGAAATCATGACCCAATCAATGTTTACAACTTCTAATTCTGGATTAACAATTCACACTTAACTGTGAAATCTAACAGATACTGAATCTAAGAGTCATAAATTACCAACATCATTTATCTAGAAATTCTAAGTGCCCTAGATGACTGTCAAAACCACTTCGAATTCACAAGAAATTGTAGAAAAATTAAAAAATTTCACAATTTTTACTAAAGATCAAGAAAACACTGATTAGAAAACCTAATCTCCCACCCCCAACCTAAAATTTACATTGTCCTCAATGTAAAAGATGTAATCATATAATGCACATGGGACATCGAAAGTAAATGAGAAGTGATGGGAAGATAGTACCTGGATAACGAATCGAGAGACTTTCCATAGATATCTCAACATGAGAGCAGGTTAGCACGAGAGTGAAAACAACTAACTCAAACTATCTTAAAACAATGTAGGAAGCAAACTAACCTAATGGCATAAAATCATCTAACCTAGAACAACATAAAGCAAACCACCCTAGTCCTATGAAAGTAGGAAAAAACTACTCAATCATGTTGCAAGGTTCCTCTTCTGGCCAATATCTGGATAAATTTCTCAGTAGATTTCTCAACAGAATCATGCAAAAGCCCCTTTTGCAATAGATTTGGATGCCCCGGAGCATGAAATTCCAAAGAAATTTATGTACCTCATCAAAAAAATTTCGTTAAATTGCTTGAGGTATCCAAAGGATATATGATTCACCTGTGACAGAAGAAGTTTCAACGTTAGTATCTCATGGTGAATCAGAGACTACAAATAAATAAAGTTAAGAAAACTTCGCAAGAAGTGATGTAATCTCAACACATTTCGAAGTATCAGACTTCGGTTCCATTGTCAGCTCCTCCTCCTTTAATGGTAGACATTTAGGATCTGGAGAAGGAGGGGCTTCAAAATGAGGATTCTCTCGGTCCATGACATCTACCGAGGTATTATCTTGTAAGGCATCCACTTTGTCTTTTGTCATGGGATCGTTTAAATCTACAAAGTGTGCCAAACAATCATTCAAAGAGTTGGGAACTTCAACTGAGCGTGACTTATGTTCCACACTGGAGTTCGTGATGATTTGCTCAAGGAATCCATCATCCTTAAAAGTGGATGGAGGTACGCTCTCTTGCTCCAGTCCTGCACAGACAGTTTGAGGATCAATAGGGGAAGCATCGATGTGATCACTCTGTTCATTGAAAATACTTAATTGAGGCGTTGAATTGTCAAACATGTACAACTCAGATGATGGCCTCAACTGGGTGGTTTCAAATTCCAGAGTTGTATTAAGCAACTCGTCCTTCTCCCAAGTCATATCATCATTCAATTCAGGGGAGTGGTCTAAACATGTCTTACAAGAGTTAGAAGAGTCGATTGTAAGGGGTTCATCCTCCACATTTAAATCAGGTATGTTAGATGAGTGGAGTAGATCCTTCTGACCGATCACTTCGTGTACTTCTTGATCACGGACCTGGACCATACTTGAGATTGATTCCAGGGGAATTTGGGCTGAACATTCATGATCATCATCCCAATACGTATTATCGTCTAATTCCGTGCAGTGCACACTTGGGATGAGATTGCTTTCCTCACATTCTATTCCTAAATTGGGTTGAGGTTCGAATAAACTGACCTCTTCCTCATTATTGAACTCGAGTGTATCATGTGAGTGAAGTGTGTTATCATCATTGTATCTGAAAGACACCCATGTCTTTTCACCATTCTTTTGAGCAGTCATCGAGATCAACTCATCGGGAAATTGAACCGTATGCTCATTAATGAAATCTAACTCTTTATTCCAAATTTCAGAGTTCTTCAAAAGTGAGTTAGGATCACTTTTCTTGCATTGTACTTTTGGAATGAATTGTGGCTGGGATGAATGAGCCTCCTCTACCTTATTAAGGCACAAATTAAGTGCCTCCATTGCTTTTCTCATTTCTGCAAGACATTCCATGGTATACTGAATTGAATCCTCTTGGATTATTTCTAGTTGGGTTTCAAAGGTAGGGTATTCAATAGAATACTCATTATAACATGTTGTTGGTTCATTTTTTCAATTTTGATGTTTCCACTGGTTATAGTCATACTGGTCATACATGTGAGAATATGATGGTTGATAATACTTATTATCACTCATAATATAATCACGAATTATTTTCTTCTTTTCTGATGGTTGATAATAGTCCTTACACTCATAATTATGATAACCTCAACTCTCATGTGCTGTTTTGTTAATCCGTGGGGTGTAATTATTCTCCCGCATATGATCGCGTAAGGACTTCTTAATTGGTGGATCATTATATTCCAGTTGGTTCTCGATGATAGTTTCAGAAAAGTTTTGATACATAGGTGGATTTCTACCATAGTCATCATCCCAATATAGATTATTCTTCTCAGCATACTGATGTTCCTACTTGTGCATATACATGGTGAGACCCTAACTCTGAATCTACCCCTAAGAAAAATAAAAGAAAACATCTTACAACAGTATGAAAAGTAAGAGGGGGAGAAGTTAGAAAGAAGTTACTAGGTTAGAGATTCCTAAGTTAAAACCTGCAAAATAAAACAGCCTAAGTTAGTATCTACGAGATAAGACCTAATCTAAAAAATAAAGAAAGTAAAGAAATTAGGACGAAGTTACAAATTTAGATGATCTATCAATGACCTACAAAACAAGAAAGTTAGTTCTAAAAATCAAATACAAAGAAAAATCTAAAACTAAAGTTAGTAAATTCTAATTTTAATCTAACTCTAAAATAATTAATTTCAGAGAATCGTAGCCATTAGTCCCCAACAACGGCGCCAAAAACTTGTTCACTCCCCAAGTATAGGGTTGTGATGTAGTAATAAATTCAGTGAGACCGAGGTCAAATCCTAAAGACTAATACCTGTATGTCATCTGAAACTAAGTAGAACTAGAACTAGACTAAGATGAAATCTAAATCAAATGAAAGTTAGAGAATATGGTGAAATAATTATCTAAAATTTATAGAAATCAGATGTATGAAACTATGGATTCAGAGGATCCACTTGTAGAGATTAGGGAGATCTTATGCCTGCTTCAAGAACTCAACTGGACTTAAGAGTCCCATCTTCATCTAGTTGAAGGGTGTAACCATGAAGATCAAAACTGAACTTCCTTTGATATAGTTTTCAAGAGATGAAATGTATATGAATTAAAATAGATTCCATCACCAAACCATGCCCAGGAGACAAAGTAAATAATAAAATTAAACTAATTACCAACCAATCAACATGATATGAAGGTTAAGAAGGATACCGTCATCCGACCATGCCCAGGAGACGATCGTTAACAACAGGGCTTCTTGACATCATAAACATAAAAAGGAAAGGAACATGCTCAAAGCTATCGTAGACCCATTGTAATTTTAGTCACAACAGACCATTAAAAACTAAAAATATTACCTTAATTAAACTAAAATCAACATTAGTTCAGTCTAAACAAACGGCACAAGCAAAAAGTTTCCCATCAAGCTACAAGCTTCACCTCTTAGCCCTAGCTAAGAGGTTTAACTAACCACAAGCATGATTAACTAAATCTTAAAGAAAACAGGAAAGAAAGAAAGTAAAAAAAATAAAAATAAAAATCTAAACTATTACTCTCCCTTCTGGTATCCACGTTGAAGCCCAAACCGAGATTGAATTGCTCTCTCTCACATCCTTTCTCTTTATAGAAGACAGAGGTCGGTGGTTATATATCTTGCTAGAGTCGGTGAACCGACTCTCCTTACGCAACACCTGCGCAAAGCAGAGACTCGTGCACGTCTCTACGCTGATGATTTGTGGGCCCCATGAATGGGATTCTCTGAGAAATCCATTCCGTCGATTGGATGTGGCTCGAAAAACCAGTCAAAAATGACGTGGTTTGGCTGGAATTCGGTGTGGCCCACAGAACGTTCATTTCACTGTCAGTCTTCCGTTTGAATGGTTGAAAGTCGATCTTCATTGTCTTCTTCAATTCTGTCACCTAGGCTTTGATGAGAGGGACTGTGAAATTCTAATGGATGGTCCGAATCAAACTGTTGGGGCACGGTGGTGGCCTACAAGAACCGTCTGCAAGCCACAAAAATTCTGCAAACAGAGCTTCGCATCCATTGCTGTGATGGCTAGTGGACCCATGGTTGATGTCAGTGAGGATATCCACGTCGTCCATTGAGATCTACTCAAAAATCATTTTTGGATTGAATTTGGTGTGGCCCATGAGATTATTCGTTGCACCGTCTATCGTTCATTTTAACGGCTGAGATCAAATCTCTGTTATCTTCTGAGATTCCGCCACCTAGGCGATGGTCATGCTTACACTCTGGAGTGAATGGACGGCTCAGATCCTCCGAATGAGTGATAGGTGGGGCCCACAATAAAAAATTGTTGAACGGTGGTCCGTCCACTGTCCATGCGCACGAAGAAAGATGGGTCAACCTGTCTTTGACCGAGCTACCCGTCCAGTGCACGGCGGTTGTGCGAGTGCTGTGCACACGCACCATGTAAGGTGGGTCCCTCCTTGATGTTTGTGAGAAATCTGATCCGTTCATCCCTTTTCTCATTGCATTTAATCGGTAGAGCCTAAGTTTGAAGCATATCTGAATATCTAGTGGGCCTTGAATCCTAAATTCCTGGGGTGATTTGACCTTTGGACCACTTCCATGGGGATCCAACTACTGAAATTTGACGTGTATGGCTTATTTAGGATTTTCAGGCTATATACGAAGTTTCAAGCTGAACGGATGGTGGGAACCCTGTGATCTTCCATTCTGGACCAATTTTGGGCCACTTGAGCTTCAATTTCTCGATTTTCTCGGGTCTCTAGCATGTAAATTAGTCGATCTTGGTCTCCTGAGGTCCATCCCATGCTTTAGTGAATTCTGAATGTTAAATCTTAGCTTTTAGCACCCTGTTTCAGTCCAAGCTCGTAAATACACCCCGCATCACAAACACAATTAAATTGAGTCATTAAACAGTACCATGTTTGTAAATCTAAGTAATAACTGGAGTTGGATATGCAATATTTGACCCTCAACAGAATGACTTCTCTCTTTGTACATGAGAGATTGAGAAGACGTAGGTAAGTGAAAGAGTTCTATAATGGGTGAACTCTCTCCCATAACCACTCCCATATATATACATTTGGTCCCTAACACAGACCTCATGTTTGCCCCGCTAAATTTCTACTTTGCCCCGCTCAATTTCATGTTTGCCCCACTCAATTTCTAGTTTGCTTCGCTCAATTTCATGTTTGCCCCGTTTAATTTTTAGTTTGTCCCGCTCAATTTCATGTTTACCCTGCTCAATTTCATGTTTGGCCCGCTGAATTTCATATTTACCCTATTCAATTTCTAGTTTGCCCCTCTTAATTTCATGTTTTCCGCGCTTAATTTCATGTTTACCTCACTAAATTTCTAGTTTGCCCCATTCAATTTCACGTTGCCCCACTAAATTTCTAG
Source organism: Magnolia kwangsiensis (assembly GCA_037074715.1). NCBI lineage: Eukaryota > Viridiplantae > Streptophyta > Magnoliopsida > Magnoliales > Magnoliaceae > Magnolia > Magnolia kwangsiensis. The sequence continues at coordinate 139,101,043 of CM073575.1, read as the reverse complement.
TTTGCCCCGCTGAATTTCATGTTTGCCCTGCTTAATTTCTAGTTTGCCCCGCTGAAATTCTAATTTGCTCTGCTGAATTTCTAGTTTGCCCCACTAAATTTCATGTTTGTCCCACTCAATTTCCTATTTGTCCCGCTCAATTTCTCAATTTTATGTTTGCCCCACTCAATTTCCAGTTTGACCGCGAATTGATTGAAATTGACCGCGAAGTAAATGAAATGGATTTTTGACCATCGACCTGATGGAATCTTGAAAAATAACTAGGTTGGTTGGCTAAAGTAACTTCTCCTACCCCAAAATCATGTGGTAGGTAATTAACTAATTTTAGTTTAGAAGATATTCTTGTTAAATGAATAAAGAAAGAAATGAAAAAAAAGAGAGAAATTTTTTATGCAAATATATATGAGAAAAATATAGGTAGAATAAACTTCTCCATATAAAAAATAAAAAATAAAAAATAAAAATAAAAAAAGAGAGAAAAAAGTGCATAGCACTACCCTCATGGCTACTGTTGTAATTCGTAGCCATAGGCCCAGCTCTGACCCTAACTTGTTGGTTTTTTTTTTTTTTCTTTGTTGTAATTCCTACCGATTTTTGTGAGTCTCATTATGAGATATGTGTTATATCCAAATTGTCCATCTATTTGGAGAACTCGTATCAAGGCTTGTGATGAAAAATAAGACTGATCTAGCTATCAAGTACACCACACTGTAAAAGGCAGTGGGGAATTGAATCGTATACCATTGAAACCCTTTGAGGGGTTATAGAAGTTTTGGATTATTATGAAATTTGTTTTTCCTTATTGTCCAGGTTTTTGTGACCCTATGAATGATCTTAGATGGGAGATTTCTCACAAACATCATAGTGGGCCCCACTTAAGTTCATAGTGCAGGGACGTTCGTCGGCGCTCGTCTCTGCACACCAGCCAATCCCCAAGGCAGGGGTATTTTCGTCCTGGAACTCGGTGTCCGTACGAGGAAGTATAAGTTCGGAAGTTAAGTTCGTATGCTTCAAAAATATCCAATGGATAAGGGGGTCCACAGTCTAAATTTCTCTTCGTTTGATTCGTTTCAGAAGGACGAAGATTAGGGGATGCCCCACTGATAGGGCCTATGAGGGGCCACTGTAATGTATTGGTTCTATCCAAACCGTCCATCGATTTTGACATATCATTTTAGGGTAAAAACCCAAAAATGAGGTAGATCTAAGGTTCAAGTGAACTATACCGCGGGAAGTAGCGGTGGTAAAGATGCTCACCGTTGAAACCTTCTAGTGCCCACTGTAATGGTCAATTTTCATCCAAACCGTTCATAACGTTGCATGGAACTGGATGAAGAGAAAATACAAATATCAGCTTGATCCAATATTTCTATTACATCCAAAATGCTTTCAACGGTGGATATTTAATCCCCATTGTGTGGTCCACTAGAGCCTTGGATATTCGTCTCTTTTAGCCTTTTATCCTAAAAATGATATGTCAAGATGAGTTGACAGCGTAGATAAAACCCATACATTACGGTTGCCCTCAGATCCCCTATTCGTTACTCATGGGCAGGTATTACCTAATCCATGCAAATGACTTTGACATTGCGTTGCTCGTGTTCCACGAGTCAAGCCGACCCGATCGAACCCAATCTGACACAAGGTATTCCAAAATAGTAATGATGGCCTGACCATCCCTATTATTGTGATGATACAGACTGTAATGACTGTTACGGCCCTCCTATGGGCTGTTATGCTCGTTTATTTTATTTTTTTTATATATAAAAACTGTTATTGAATTATTATAGAACCTTTATAGCCCATTTTTCTGCAACAACTGTTGGTGTATTTTTATGGAACGGCTCCTCTGGATCGGATCTTCTTCAACCTGCACAATCAACACTAGCAAGGGGACCCTGGCTAGAGCCGGGGAGCCTCCGATGCTTAAGTCAGTCCTTTTCTCGATAGCAAAGGGGTTTTCTGAATTTTGTGTCTCGTACCTTTCTCTGTAGAAAGCATTGACATTTATAGATCTAAGAAATCCTTATCATACGAGGATTCTTCTCCTGATTATTCGGAGATTTCACTGATTGCTCCTAATCCCGAGAATCTCGGGATCGGATACCCGTATTCCTGGATTTCTGGAGCGGTATTTGCATTCATACCGCCTTCTCTTGTCTCGGCTCAGTCACTACGGACTCAAGGGGAGTCTCGGCCGAGTCGGGAACATAAGTTTTCTGCCTTCTCACGGATGGAATAGTCTCGGTGATTATCCGTCGTCCTTCCTTACTCCGTGGCTGACAAAACCAACTCGTTAGGTCAGTTTTATTCTATCAGTCGGGTGGCTTATAACATACTCGGCCTTCTGTAGGCTTATGCAGACGAGGTTATCTCTCCGACAGAGTAACTTTGACCGTCTCTTGCTTATGCCTCTCGGCCTATCCCTTATTCTCTCGGCTTTGACCGTTGTCTCGGACTCTTCGGGCAGCGTCAGCGGAGCCGACCTACTTAGAATCCGAGTCTCCAGACTTGACATATTTTTTCCCAACAGTAAGCCCCCTTACTTCTTGTGTCGTTCGCGGCATCAAGGGGTAATGAGTTTCTAGGTCGGTTCGTATTAGAGTCCGAGGTTATGATGAGGCGTTTAATGCTCCTTGAGTCATCTCTAACGTATGACGTTGCATTCCCCGAGGCTGCACGTGCTGCCAGCCGTCAGGTCGTTCCATCTACGTATGAGATTTGGACGCGTGGCGAAGATGTACCGCTGTCAGTCAGCGTGCGCCACGTGTCGAGCGGGGGAACCGATACGAACGATGATTCACTTTTTCATTTAAAGCCCTACCACGTGGCACTGCTATAAAAAGGCCGGGCGGGAGGACTATCCAAATTTTATTTTCACGTTCCTCCCTCCCGCTCGTATCTGCTTCCGAGTCTTCTTTCTCTTCTTTCTTCTTCCCTCCGCTGTCGTTTCTTGCTTCCTCAACTCCCTTTGCGTTCGCTGTCATTTTTCCTAGTGAGTTCTTTCCTCCCATCTCTTTAAACTGTAATGGCTGCGCGTGGCTCTCAGAGCCCCCGGGTGGGGATTTTCGGTGATGAGGGTGTGTCCCAACATCTTTGGGATGTTGCGGAACCACCCTCCCTACTGACGGAGTTTGCCATCGGCGCTGATGCCGCATTCTGGCTTGTAAGGGAGGCCGATGACTCATCGGCTGAATGCCCCGCTCAGGCCGGTCCGTCCAGTGGTGGAGTGTCTCTAGTAACCCGTCTAGGGAGACTTAACCTCGGGATGGATTAGTAGGAGGAAGAAGAAGTAGACGACATTGTTGTAGGCGAAGGGATGGCTGTTTCAGACCCCGTGAACCAAACAGTGGAAGCCTCTGAATCCTCTTCGAAGGGGGAAGAAGGTGAAGATGAGCTGAGTGGCCTCGTCGGCTCAATTTTAACCGAATCTGACCTAAACCGGATCAGGGTCGAATATCATGTCCCTGACTCGGTCGTACTCCGTCTCTCTCATTCGGGAGATTTGCCCGACCATCCTCCTGCGGGGATGGTCGTAATTTTTCAAGTCGCAATGCAATGTGGCTTACGCTTGCTACTTTAGCCCATTGCTCGTGATTTCCTGTCCTGAGTTAAAATAGCTCCCGGTCAAATTGTTCCGAACGCGTGGAGGAGTTTGTTCAGGTGTGCCGTACTGTGGGCCGAGTTAGAAAAGCCTCCGCTAACGGTCGACGAGTTTCTCTACCTCTACCAAGTCATACTAAATTCAAACTTTTCTAGCCTCTACTTCCTGAGTGCGTGGAGAGGCAAAGGGGGGTCTTTGATAACCAACCCACCACTTCTAACAAGTACTGGAAGGAGAGCTGATTTTGGGCTTGCGGTCAGTGGGAGTCGGCCGATACGTGGCCGTACGAGCCTCAAGTCTCTTACACGTTCCGGAGAGCAGGTGATTCGGTGACCCGTCCCAATAATCTCTCTCTTTTTTTTTTCTTTTTATTTTTTATTTTTTTTATAGCTGATCTGACTTCATAATGTCTTGCAGATATTTTAAAGAAGAGGGGGAAACTCGAGTCCGGGGCTCTAACTCGGATAAGAGAGCTGAGGAAGCTGAGCGCAGAAGAACGGTCTTGGAAGTTGCTGCTGCAACCCGAGCGCCTCCATCTCGCGGGTCTAAACTCATTCGTCTCAGGTAACTCGTCACGCTCTGCTTCGTCCTTTCGGTTTCCTGTCTAACTCTTCATTCTTCTTTACAGACCTTTCCGAGGCTCGTCTATTTCTCAGGTCGGCTCCTGCCTCTGATAGCATGGTCGGATCTCGTCCGTCCCTAAAGCCAATCTCCAAAGTGAGGGCCCCTCCGATGTCGGGGTCTCGACCCTCGAAGCAGCAGAAGACTGCTGCCAAAGCTAAGGAGCTAATTGCCTCGCCTGCTCTCGTCTCTGTCGCCCCACAAGTGGTCGTGCTTTCTGACCCCGATGAGAGGATGGAGGAAGTGGAGACGAGCCTTCCGATCTCTCAGTCGGTTCCCGAGCCAGGACCCGTGGTGGAAGAGGCCCCGAGGTCGAGAGAGGTACCTTACGCGGAGTCTTAGAGAGGTGAGACGACTCAACAGGAGTCTCCCTTAGCTAAAGTCATCTCGGGGATGATTCCTTAGGCTCTCGCACATGAGGGCGAGAAAGACTTCACCAGCTACTACAATGCCCCGGCTGTACAGACTCTAGGGCATACGGCGAGGTTGCTTTTTGAGGTAAAATCCTTTCTCTCTACTTTTTCATTATTTTGACTACGTCCTTGTTCATAACTCAGTCTCCTGCCCACAGCTGGCTCCTTGCCTTGTCAAAGCCTGCTCGGAGCTAACTGCTGCTCCAAAACTTGCGACCGAGACAGAGACTGCAAGGAGGATTGGGCCTAGGCGGAGAGTCGCAGAGAGATTACCGAGGGTCCCATCGGCATCATGACCGGCGATCTGTCAATCGCTCGGAAGGCGGCAGAAGATGCCAGGATGGTTCTCGAAGGAGCCAAAGCTGACAATGCCCACTTGACCTCGCTTCTGAAGGAGGCTGAGGAAAAGTATCAGCATCTTTTCTGTGTTCACAACGCCTGCGAGGGCACTCTTGCTCGGGCTAAGGCTGAGGCCGTGGCCCTCATCCATGAAGTGCAGGAAGAGACCCGCCGAGCCAAGGAGGCAGAAGAGCGCGCCGTAGACGCCTTTCTTCAGTCACCAGAGCTTGTAGAAGAAAGGGATCGCCTTTATCAAGGCGGTTACAGGGCTTGCATTTTGGAGATGAAGGCTGCCTTCCTCGACCTTGATCTCTCTGCCTTCGATGCCGACAGTCCTGAGGCCGAGGCTACTGGCGACGACGCCATTGAAGGGGGAGCCCCTGCTGCTGCTGAAGGGGTTGACCCTTCCGGGACTGCATGAAGAACGGTCCTTGACCGAGGGAGATAACTCTCTCTGTCATCCATTTTTCATGTATCTTTAGCTTAATCTGTAACCCGACGTTAAACACTTTAGAAAAATGAAATTTCTTTATTTTTATTGAATCGACTTCAATTACATCTCTCTTCCATTATTCTTTAGCACTTTCTATTATGTTTCATGGGTAATAGACCTTGAGATGTTCGGCATTCCACGGGTGAGGCAACAGTTGCTCATTTAGGTCTTTCAGGCGATACGTCCTAGGGCGGATAGTGCTAGAGACGACATAGAGACCTTCCTAATTGGGTCCCAATGTGCCTGCCCCAACTTCCTTCGTGTTTGGGAATGTCTTTCGGAGGACCATATCACTGGCTCGGAATTGTCTGACCTTGACTCGTCTGTTGTAAAATCGAGACACTTGCCTCTGTCGAGCCATCATTCGTAATCGAGCTCCTTCTCTTCTCTCTTCCAACAGATCGAGTCCGACTGACAGAAGTTCATCATTTCCTTTTTCGCCGAATGTAGTCAAGCTAATACCGATCTCAACTGGGGCCACAACTTCTGAGACAAAACAAAGGGAGAAAGGAGTTTCTCCCGTCACAGTCCGAGCTGTAGTTTGATAGGCCCACAATATATTAGGGAGTTCCTCGGCCCATGCTCCTTTTGCTTCATCAAGCTTCATTCGGAGATGTTGCTTTATAATTTTTTTGACGGCCTCGACCTATCCATTTGTCTGAGGATGATGAGGCAAGGCATATACGTTTCGGATCCCGAGATTGCTGCACATCTTGCGGAATTGCTTATTATCGAACTGCCTTCCATTATCGGCAATGATGGTCCGATGTATTCCGAACTGACAGATGATATTTTTCCAAACAAATCTAGTGATCCTCTGCTCGGTAATCTTCGCTAATGGCTCAACCTCGGCCCACTTCGTGAAATAGTCTACTGCAACCACAACAAATTTGGTCTGGCCCTTTCCCAGAGGGAAGGGTCCAATGATGTCGATCCCCCACTGTGCGAAGGGCCACGGTCCGGACATCGGAGTGAGTTCCTCGGGGGGTTGTCTCGGGACAACCGCAAATCGCTGACATTTGTCATACTTTTAGACGAACCTTTTAGAATCATGTTGTATCGTCGGCCAATAATACCCTTGCCGTAACACTTTGTTGGCGAGCGAACGTTCGCCTGAGTGATTCCCACATATTCCTTCGTGTATTTCCCGTAGGATATAGTCGGCTTCATGGGAGTCCACACATCTTAATAGGGGAGCGTGAAACCCTTTCTTGTACAGTACACCATTCAAGATGGTATAACGCGACGCTCGTACCTTTAGACGCCATGCCTCGGCGCGATCCTCTGGTAGTTCTCCATCATTGAGATAACGAACGATTGGATCAAACCAAGTGGGTTCCGACATGATAGGAAGTATGGCCGAGTCTGTAGCCGAGTCTACCGGCTCATTTATACTCGATTTTGCTACAAAACTCGATCGGAACCGACCGAGGTATAGTGTCTTCGTCGGCTGAAGCGAGCTTGACTAACAAGTCAGCTTTGGCATTGTCGGCCCTGGGTATTCGAATAACTTTGCATTCCTTGAACTTGCTGATTAATTCTTTGGCTTTTTCCATGTACGCCTTCAGTTGTTCTTTCCGAGTTTGATAAACGCCGAAAACTTGGTTGACGACCAATTGCGAGTCACTGAAAACGTTGAGATGAGTAGCGCCTAAGCTCGCGGCGAGTCTAAGGCCAAGTAACAAGGCCTCGTACTCTATAGTATTGTTCAACGCTTGAAATTCAAGTCGCAAAGCATACTGCATACAAGTTTGATCGGGAGTTTCTAATACCACCCTGGCCCCACTTGCTTTGGAGTTGGATGAACCGTCGACGAATAGCTTACAGGATGTTGGGTCAGGCGAGGGGTCGAGAGAGGAAGAAGCCACTGATTCAGTAACCTTCTCAGAATCATGTGTTATATAATGGTTAGAGGTTACTTCAACAAGGAAATCAGCAACAGCTTGTCCTTTTATAGCCATTCTCGGCCTGTACTTTATGTCGAATTCACTCAATTCGATAACTCACTTTGTAAGTCGGCCAGAAGCTTCTGATTTTTGAAGAATCTGGCGCAGCGGTAAGTCGGTCACAACAATGATGGTGTGAGCTTGAAAATACGGCCGGAGTCGCCGCGAAGATACAACCAGAGTTAAGATTACTTTCTCGAGCTAAGGATACCTCGTCTCTGCCGGTAGTAAAGCTTTGCTAACATAGTATACTGGCAGTTGCCTCCTTTCGTTCTCTCGTATTAAGGCCGAGCTGACTCCTGTATCGGATACAGCCAGATATAATAATAAAGCTTCTCCTGGCTCGGGCTTAGACAACAGTGATGGGGACCCGAGGTAAGTCTTCAGTTCTTGAAATACTTTTTCACATTCGTCCGTCCACTCCATCGTCTGTCGTCTCTTTAATTGCTTGAAGAACGAGAGACATTTGTCTGTGGCTCGGGACAGGAAGCGGTAAAGCGCAGCTACTCTACCAGTCAACCTTTGGATGTCTTTGATTATTTTCGGAGACTCCATATCAAGTAAAGCTTTGATTTTCTCAGGATTCGTTTTAATTCCTCGCTGGCTAACGAGGAAACCGAGGAATTTTTTCGAGCTTACACCAAAAGCACACTTGCTTGGATTCAACTTCATTCCATACTTACGTAAGGTCAGAAACATTTCTTCCAGGTCCGCCACATGGTCGGCTACTTGTACACTTTTGATGAGCATATCGTCGATATATACTTTCATCGTTCAGCCAATTTGCCGAGCGAACATTTTGTTCACTAACCTTTGATAGGTTGCCCCGGCATTCTTCAAACCAAACGGCATCACTCGGTAACAGTAAAGGCCTTTGTCAGTGATAAAAGTAGTTTTTGATTTATCATTTTCGTGCATTACAATTTGATTGTAGCCTGAGTAAGCATCCATAAAACTAAGTAATTCATGGTCCGCAGTACTGTCTACCAGCTGATCAATGCGAGGAAGAGGGAAGCTGTCCCTAGGGCAGGCTTTGTTCAAATCTGTATAATCTATACAGACTCGCCACTTCCAATTGACTTTTTTCACGAGTACAACATTGGCTATCCACTCTGGATAGTATATCTCCTCGATGAATTTGGCTTTAAGGAGCTTACCGACTTCCTCTTCAATGATAGCGTACCTTTCCGGGCTGAGAGGGCGACGCTTCTATCGGACGGGCTTGTAAGTTGGGTCGATGTTGAGTCGGTGCGTAATGACCGAGGGATCGATCCCGGGCATGTCTTCGTGGCTCCAAGCAAATACATCGGCGTACCGCTGAAGCAAGGCGATCACTCGTTCCCTAAGAGGTGGACTCAGAGATGAGCCGATTTGCACAACTTTCGACGTGTCTGTCTCGGTTAAATGTTCCGAGATGAGTTCTTCCATCGGTTGCCCTCGTTCATGAGATTCGATTCGAGGGTCGAGCGATTCGATCATCGATACTTTCGTCGGCGCCTTGACTGCGGTGGCATAGCATCTTCAAGAATCTTGTTGATCTCCTTTCACAATTCCTACTCCCGACTCAGTCAGAAATTTCATGAAAAGATGGTAAGTAGATACCACGGCTTAAAGAAGGCTTAGGGAAGGTCGACCGAGTATAGCATTATACACCGATGGTTGGTCTACAACCAGGAAGTCAACCATTGTTGTTGTCTGATGAGGTGCAGTCCTGACAGTGAGGTGATTCCCTCGGGAAGTACCTGTCCACTCGAGAATCCTATCAGTGGGGTTCGGTCGTCCGATGCCTATTTTGTCGAATGCTTGGGTGAACAGTACATCCGTCAATGAGCCAGTGTCTACCAGTATTCGGAACACCTTTCTGTTGGCGATGGTGAGAGCAACGACAAGTGCATCATCATGGGGATGATGAATGCCTCGGGCGTCATCCTTAGTGAATGAGATGCAATATCGTTCTCTCTTCTGCTCCTTGGAAGGTCGGGACAGCAAAAGAATCTCAGACTCCGGGCGATCGATGCTTCTGGCGTAATTTTTCCTGGCGTTATTTGAATCTCCGCCGCCCTGATGCCCTCCAATGATCGTTCGAATTTCTTCCGTGGGACGATCTTCACTTGGTCCTGCTCGAACACCAGACCCTTCTGTATGTTCTCTGAGTTGGCCTTCTTTAATTAGCCGCTCGATCTCATCCTTCAACTGGAAACAGTCACTCGTATTGTGACCGTGATCACGATGATAGTGGCAGTATTTGTTCTTGTTCCGTCGATTCGGGTTCCCTTAGAGCTTTCCGGGCCAGTAGACGAAACCTTCGTTCTTAATTTCCATAAATACTTGGTCCTGAGATTTGTTCAGGAGGGTGTATGTGGAAAATCTCCTGTCGGGTCGCTTTCCCGACCTACCATCGTCTCGTGTCCTGTCATCTTTTCGCTTCTTCCCCCCGGCTGAGTCAGTTTCTTTCTTGGCTGGCTCTTTAGCCGAGGGTTTCACATTCTGGACCTTCTCTCGTAGGAGTCGGGTCTCTTCAGCGTCGGCGTATTTGTCCGACCGAACCATGAATTCGCCTAGGGTCTCGGGTGGATTCTTGTCCAATGACACCAAAAAGGGTTTATCTCTCACACCTTGCATGAGAGCGTTAAGAGCTGTCTCCTCAGAATGCTTTCAAACCTACAGAGATTCGAAGTTGAAGCGCTTGATATAGTCCTTCAACAGCTCTCCTTCCTTCTGAACTATGTTGTTCAGATGTGTGGGCGGCTTTAACTTTTTCTTTCCGCCAATAAAATTATTGAGGAAGGCGTCACTGAGCTCGGCGAACGACATGATTGACCTCGGTTTTAATTGCTTAAACCAAAGTCGGGCCACATCAGTCAGGATAAGAGAGAAGGTTCGACACATAACAACATCCGAGACATCGTGCAACTCCATATAGGTTCTGAAGCATTCAAGATGCTCTGTCGGATCGGTTTTGTCGGAAAAGGGAGTTATCTGAGGTAGACGGAACCTTTCCGGCAACCGCACCTGCATCACCTGGTCCACATCGGGAGAAGCCTTTGCCTCTAATTTGGTCGGATTTGAGTTCCGACCGTGCTTCATGCCCGCCATCCCTTTTTTCATCTTTTCACGGACCTCGTTCTTGAAATCTTGCATATCGGCTTTCCAGGGCTCTGTACTTTTGGCCGTTTCTTCTACAGGGAGTCGACTTCGCTTCCTCTGATCTATTCTATGTCGCAGATCAGAGGAAGGCAGAACGACCATTGCAGAGCGAGCCGGCGCTGGCTGACTCGATCCTTAATGCTAACTCGGTCTCTAGGGTTGAGTCGGCTGTCGAGGCGACTGTGGAGCAGCAGGCTGCGCTACAGATGTTGGCGGGAGAACCTGTGCCGACTCGTGATGCTGCTGCATCTGCTGATTACACAATTGTTCTAGCATGTGTTTCATAACTGCCATCTCGAAACGCATCTCTTGGACTTCCCGATCCAAGTGCGCGTTCCCTCGGCTAGGCTGGCTGGTAGTCGCAGGCGGTGCTGTTGGGGGAGCTCCCTGCGCTGTGCTAGCAGCAGCCTCCCCCGCTTCATCTGAATCCGTCCTCCTAGTTCTCGCCATTCAATGGATTGCAGAGAACGGCTTTTTGTCCGGTTCCCACAGATGGCGCCAAACTGTTGATGTATTTTTATGGAACGGCTCCTCTGGATCGGATCTTCTTCAACCTGCACAATCAACACTAGTAAGGGGACCCTGGCTAGAGCCGGGAAGCCTCCGATGCTTAAGTCAGTCCTTTTCTCGATAGCAAAGGGGTTTTCTTAGTTTTGTGTCTCGTACCTTTCTCTGTAGAAAGCATTGACATTTATAGATCTTAGAAATCCTTATCATACGAGGATTGTTCTCTTGATTATTCGGAGATTTCACTGATTGCTCCTGATCCCAAGAATCTCGGGATCGGATACCCGTATTCCTGGATTTCTGGAGCGGTATTTGCATTCATACCGCCTTCTCTTGTCTCGGCTCAGTCGCTACCGACTCAAGGGGAGTCTCGGCCGAGTCGGGAACATAAGTTTTCTACCTTCTCACGGATGGAATAGTTTCGGTGATTATCCGTCGTGCTTCCTTACTCCGTGGCCGACAGAACCAACTCGTTAGGTCGGTTTTATTCTATCGGTCGGGTGGCTTATAACATACTCGGCCTTCTATAGGCTTATGCAGACGAGGTTATCTGTCCGACAGAATAACTTTGACCGTCTCTTGTTTATGCCTTTCGGCCTATCCCTTATTCTCTCGGTTCTGACCGTTATCTCGGACTCTTCGGACAGCGTCAGCGGAGCCGACCTACTTAGAATTCGAGTTTCCGGACTTGATATATTTTTCCCCAACAACAACCATTCTAACCCTGTAATGCGTAATGGTTATGGCAGTTACCGTTACTTAATAGCCATTGTACAACCAATTTTAAATACCTTAATCTCACTGGGAACAAGTCGAACCAATGCTGGCCCTTACTCTTACCCAGGTGGTAGACTCTCGAGAGTTTCAACATCGGGTCTGTGCTTGTGTTAAAAAAAAATAAAATAATATATATAAAAAAAAGAAAAAAAAAACGTCCAACCAATGCTCATGTGTGCGACTCATTCACTTAAACATAAGAGACCAAGTTTTATACGATTATAGTATGGCCAGTGACCCGATCACCAGCCACTTAGCTGGTGTAAAAGCTCTGTAATCCCCACCATGATTTGTGTGTTTTATTTACAACGTTCATTCATTCTTCTGGATCAGGGCATGATCTTAAAAAAGAGATAGATCCAAAGCTCAAGTCAATCACACTACATGTAACATCTTAGATAATGATGACCATGGTTCTTTTTTATCTTCTTAATAAATAAATAAATAAATCAACTATGCTCCACTCGTAATTGAATCAGCAATTTGGACGGCCTAGATTTAAGTACAATTATGACATCCTTTTACTACTGAGGAATCCACATCAATTTCTAAACTGTGTAAAACTAACACACAGAATTTCGCTCGTATGCTCTATAATTTGGTAAAACTCAGTTTGGTGCATCTATAGAACGATCCACGCCGTTCATCCGATTTACCTGATGTTATTGGATTGTTTCCAAAAAATCTTTTGGAATTATGATCATCCAGAACAATTGAATCAGACAATTTGTATTTCTCTTCTTAACCGTCTATCCTTGGGCCACAAATTAAAAGCGTTAAAAAAGTCGCACTGATGAAATTTTCTTGGAATAGTTGATCTACGGTGGACCCAACAAAACAATTTTCTGAATAGACACGGCATCGAAACCGTTCATAATGTCTTCTTACTGGATTCGGATTCGGTACTGGTCGTAGCTGGAAAAGCTATGTAGGCCCCACCAAGACGTGTTTATTTTATCCATGCCGTCTACCCATTTTCTCATCTCCTGTTAGGGCATGAATCAAAAATCGAGGTAGATCTATATCTGGGTTGGACCACAATACAAGAAACAGTGGTGATTGAACACCCATCATTGAAAACTTCTTTGGAGCATCCAAAAGTTTTGGATGAAGCTGATGTTGGGGTTTTCCCTTGGTCTAGGTCATTGTGTCCTTATCAGCAGGTTGGATGGCAAATAAACATTACATCAGCCTTTGGAAGTTTTTAATGTTGGACATTCAATCACCACTAATTCTTATAGTCTGGTCAACCCAGGGTTTAGGTTTACCTCTTTTTTTATTATGATACGGTAAAATAGATAAATTGTAACATTTTAGATTTTTACTATTTTAAATTTTTAAAAAAATCTTTAAATTTTTTAATGTAATTAACTTATATTATCACTTACTAACCATTAACATTCAATGTTAGTTTATACACGGGTGAAACCAGTAAAGAACTGCACAAGTTCAATTAATCAACTGTAGGAAGCCAACAAATCCGCCTGATTACTTGAACATCAAGTTTAGTCCTATAATTTACTCACGTGGGGCCCAAATCTAACCGACCCATCGCTTATAAATCAAGACAATCATAACTAAATTAAAGATCCAACCGAAGCCAAGTCAAACAAGGCCCGGATCTTGGCTAATAGACCAAATGAACCTAATTACTCTCTTAGCCTAAAATCAACGGCTTACAGTAATCATGACTAAATCTTCACTTTCACTAGTTATAAATAAGTCACACTATGAATATAGTTAATCCAAACCCTAATCAGTGCCCATGAGAAATCTCAATACCTAATTCATAATACAGATGTTCCGATTTTCCGAACAAGTTGTAGACCGCTTATTGGTAGGCCACTAGTTCCAAAATTATAAAATAATGTCTGTCTTACTGGGCTTGACGTCCATCGCGGAAATCGGACCTGGGTACTGTCCAGAATTGTTCAACTTGAGCCAAAGGACAAATGCATGAGAAGTGTAAATACCCTAAAGGAAGAAGTTGAAACTTAAGTGAACTAGGTCGTCCATTCTTATTCAAAGTTGAGGATTTCGGATCATCGGTTTGTGACCAAACTTCACACGTGGAGTAAGGATATTTTTCTGCTCATATTCGTATAGTCGCGACCCTGATTGACCATCGGTGACCATTGAACAGACTTCTAATCATATCTGTCAATCGGCACATCCAAATGGTGGGCCGATCATGTCTATATGTAGATCATCATTATCGCTAACTATCCCACGGTGTATATCAATATATACACCCCATAGTGGGCCGTAGAGCTTAGAAAGACCCTCCTATAGGTCTAGTATAGTAAAAACCTAGCCCTTGGGGCCATTTACACCAAATCTGACATTATAAAAGGGTTTCCTTTGGGCACCCCTCTCTCCATACGAATTTGCCTTAGAGAAAGCAAAGAGAGAAGAGAGAAAAGGGAGAAAGAAAAAAGGAAGAAGAGAGGAAGGGAGATTGAAGAAGGGAGAGAAAGTGGATCATAGTTAAGGTGGGGCCCAAGGGAGTTCAATCTTGCAACTCCTTACGTCTTCTCCAAGGAAATCTTCCACCACAACCGCAAGAATTGCTTCCGTTAATTGTATAGGTAAATCCCTCACCCCTCTTTCTTGAAACCCTTGTGTGAGAGAGGATTTGCATGAAATTTTAACATGTAAGTACATTTTCTTAGGATTTCAGCCGATCGATACCGAGTTCGGTTCTTCTAGGTCGTTTCCCAATACCTCAACGATACATAGGTGTGGATTATTATTTTTAGGTGGCCTAGCACCAATTTTAGTATGAGTCTAATGATTTTGATTGCTTGGATGATGTATTTGGAAGATTTAGAGAGAACCCAGGAAATACCTTACCTTGATCATTTCAATCAACATGGAATAGTTATGGAATATTTATTATTGCTCACATGATTGAGTATAAATTGTTGATTGCATGACCATGTCTTGTTTGATTCATGCATTCTCTCAATCAACATAGAATAATTATGGAATGTTGGTTGTATCTCACATGATTGGGTATAAATTTGATGTTTGCATGTATATGTCTTGTTGATTCGTGTATGATGTTACCTTATAACATGTATGATTCATTAACCCTTGTGCATTTTGTTCCTATGACATAATGATATGCTTAGCTTCCTCACTAACCCACACAACACACATGCACCTTTATTTCACAACATTGTTAGCTTGGTAAAAAATTTGAGTTTTATGTTGAGAAGTATGAATACATGATATTGCTTATGCTAGTTGATAATCCTGATTATTAGCATGTTATAGATTACCTTCAAAACTCTTGGGTTGGTCAGGAATATGAGGAGAGTGATGTAAGACCCGTATCCTAGACCGTACCGTTTCGTAGACTTCCGCGGTCTTACCGGTCGAATTTCGGCAACCTTCGACCCTTAACCGATATTTACGTGCGACTCTGATTCGAATGCCGTCAACCCGTATCGACTCAACCCAAGACCATTACCATAGCGACCGCACCATCGCTGTGGTTCCGATGTCGCAACTTGCGCGCCGAGGCGATACCCTGGTCAAGAGATGTGAGCCAACGTTCGGTACGAGGAAAATGCCGCGTGTTGCGAAACGTAAGAGAATCTCTACGAGGTGTCACATCAATCAATCAATTCATCAATCCATCAATCCATCACATGTCAAGTATATGTCAAGTACACATCACCTTTCACCTTTTCCCAAGCAAACCTTAAAAGTCAAAAAGTTCTTACACACATCTATCACTCCATCCATCCATCACCCATCTCTCTCTCCCTTTACAACTCTCTCTCTCTCTTTCTCATTTTCAAAATTCACTCCAAGCAACCAAAAACCTTCCATACGTATGAGCCTCTCCCTCTCTTCCAAAAACTTTAAGTGTGGCCCACCTCTCCATCCCAAGATCTCCCATCCTAGCCATCCATTTCTCATCTCCTCCATTAGGATTGAAGCTAAGGTGCTAAGGAGCCCATAGGAGCAAGAAGATCGGACGGTTGGTGCTTGATGTTAGTAGTTTTTCATGTTTTTAAGATGGGCCAAGTGAGGCCAACCGATCAATGGTTTGGATCTCACTTGGGACCCTAAGTTGTGGACGATGGGCCACTTTGACCATCATGATGTTTATTTTATTACATTAGGAAAGTCATCTAGACGGTCCATATTGGTAGGGAAAGGATCCCCACCGTTGATTTTCGATTTAAGTGGTCCCATGTGTAAAGGGACCCATTTGATTGTATAATTTCTTCAAGGGAGGGCTCATAGTGGCGGAGCCCTCCATCATACGCGTGTCTCTCTCTCTCCCTTCTTATTTCATTTTATTTATTTATTTATTTTTATTTTTTTTTGACATTATATAGGCTTGTGTGGCCTATTTGAATGGACCCCACCATGAGGCTCATTTTCTATACAAATCATTAAGTGTGGCCCACTTTGTGTGTGACGTAGTCACGCTGTTCTCCATGAGGTGGCCCACCTAATCAGGGCCCACCTCGTTGCACTTTCCTTCACTGACCAAACCGTCCAGCGTCTGGGACGCTGTACGTCCCTGTATAAAGGAAAAACACATACATTAGCCTTTTAAGGCATTGGAGGTGGGCCACTGATATAGGACCCACCTTGATGTATATATCCAATCCAAGCCGTCTATCCTCTTACCAACATTATTTTATCCATTGAGTAGAAGAATGAAGCTGATCTGGGCATCTGGTGGGCCATAGCATAGGGAACTTTGGTGGTTACCCTTAAAAAAATTCCCTGATGATCTTATGCACGCAAAAATCCCAACTTTGGACTCTTTTGGTTTGTTACGAGCTGAAGAATCCCGCGGCTGGGATGGATTGTTCAAATATGGGCCCCACCTGTGGAAAACCATAGAAAAACCAAGAATGAAGAGAGAGAGAGAAGGGAAGGAGGCAGCCACCCCTACTGCTGTCAAACGGCGTAGGAGCTGCCTGCGTTGTTGCCATGCGCACGGGCGGACGGACCAGTAGGGTCCCACGGCTCTAGCCGTGGGCCCCACCATGATGTATATGTTTAATCCACGCCGTTCATGTGGTGGGCCCCCTCGTCAGGGGGGCCCCCTCCAAGTTTCAGCCGGATCCAAAACTCAGGTGGCCCACACCACACGAAACAGTGGGTAGAACCTCTACCATTGAAACTCTCTTTTGGGCCCACGAAAGTGCTGGATCAAGGTGAAATTTGTGTTTTCTCTTCATCCAGGTCTGAGTGACCTTATGAACGGATTGGATGGCATGTAAGCATTGGGGTGGGCCCCACATGGGACCCATAATGATGCCCCCACCATGATGTATATGTTTAATCCACGCCGTTCATGTGGTGGGCCCCCTCGTCAGGGGGGCCCCCTCCAAGTTTCAGCCGGATCCAAAACTCAGGTGGCCCACACCACACGAAACAGTGGGTAGAACCTCTACCATTGAAACTCTCTTTTGGGCCCACGGAAGTGCTGGATCAAGGTGAATTTTGTGTTTTCTCTTCATCCAGGTCTGAGTGACCTTATGAACGGATTGGATGGCATGTAAGCATTGGGGTGGGTCCCACATGGGACCCATAATGATGTATGTTTTGCTTCCACCGTCCAGTGGACGGTGGAGCCCACCTAATGCATGTGTTCTATTCACGCCACCGGCGTGTCGTGTGTTTGTTGTGTGTGTGTGCAGCGCGCGTGTGTGTGTGTGTGTTTATATATATATATATTATATCATATATAATATTGTGTGTGTGTGTGTGTGTGTGTGTGTATATATATATATATATATATATATATATATATATATATATATATATATATATATATATATATATATATATAAAATATGTAATTTATATATTTTATAATATACATGATGGTGGGTCTTCTTATGGGCCCCCACCATTGATGCAGGTGCTGCATCTAATCTGTCCGTCCATTTTAAAGATCATTTTATGGAATGAGTCAATGAAGGAGCCAGATCCACAGTCCAATCGAACCCCATCTTGGCATGATTTGAGGTCCATCTTAATGTATTTGTGACAGTTTATTGGGGCCCACTTTGATGTGGATGTAAGGCCCATGGGATTGGACCATTTGATATATCCCAAGGCCCGTGGGACCAGACCCATTTGATTTATTTAAGGCCTATGGATTTAGGCCCATTTGACATATAAGGCCCATGATTTAGACCCATTTGATATATAAGGCTTATGGATTTAAGCCCATTTCATTTATATAAGGCCTATGGGTCGGTTTAGGCCCATTTGATTTATATAAGGCCCATGGGTTTAGACCCATTTGACATATAAGGCCTATGGGTTTAGGCCCATTTGATATGTATAGAGCTCATGGGATTAGGCCCATTTAAGACACAAAAGGCCCATGTGATTAGACCCATTATGATGTACTCTGAGGCCCATAGGTTATGACCCGTTGCAATGTACCTAAGGCTCATTGGTGAATCCCAATAATGTGGCCCATTTGATGAACGTAAGGCCCACTTATGTAGCCCATTTGACGTATTGAAGGCCCAATAGGATGTACCTAAGGTCCATTGCAATGTGTGAAACCAATATGGTTTGTGTAACGATGTTTACCACGGGTTATGGTTTAGGAGCAATGGTAGTTTGACGTCTACATTGCAGGTATAGTGTTGGTTAAATGTCCACATTATGACTCTCCCTAGGACCATTGATAGGCCGTAATTGTTGTGTGTAGGCCATCTAGGCCCATCTGCATTGTAAGGATAATTCATTACTTTGTAACATGCTTAGTATAATCCCATTACTCATGCCCATACGCATCATATGTATGCTTAATATGAGGAATGTTTGATCATCGCATAAGCCGTTGGGCCGAGACATTTATGGGACTCCATATGAGACAGAGCGTCCCACACGAGCGCATGGTGCACACGAGATTGCTGCATGATTGAATAGTATGATTCATGCATTTCGCATTGTGTGATATGGTTACTGTGCGTCCTAGCGACATCAGGGTCGTAGCCTCCACAGACGTATCGTGATTGGCAGGATTGGATACTGAAAATCTTGTTCTACATGGGGTGTTATAGATATCCCTGGGTGAAAGTCCCTAAACCCTTATGGTACCAAGAGGTTGCTCCAACGTCTAGATCGAGTGGGTAGATGAGCACTGAGTGCCGATTACTAGATGACTACTCTCTCCACTGTGTCGTGGTCGGTTGGAAGGGTGTACGGCCTTACCCACCAGAGAGTAGGGGGCAACGCTAGGCTGAGTCTGACCAGCTCGAGAAATGGGTCCGCTATCGATGAGTCGAGCCCGATATTGGCAGACAGATAGTGAGGTCTCTTCCACCTACCTTATTGCGCACGATGTGGTGACGATCTGGTTTAGAGTGTACTAGACTCCGGTGATATTCCAGAGTTGATCTGTATTGATATGTAGACTTAGATGAAGATTGTATGCTTGACTTGCATCTTGCATCACATAGCCTTGGTATGGCCGACATCATTCATGCTTTGCATCGCATAGTCTTGGTATGGCTTATGGTTTTCATGGATCCATCAGTATATTCCGCATTACTCTGATATTGCATGTTCATATTACTACCTTGCGCACACACTTTCACCACCCTCTAAGCTTTTTATAAGCTTATGCATGACCGTTGCGTGCAGGTGTTGTTGGATCGCAGCAACGCTGAGGCAGGAGCACTTTGTATATCATTTTGGAGTTTTTGTTCTTTACCATTGTATTTTTCCTTCATGCTCATTGTACTTGTAAAGTTTTTTATCATAGTGGAAATGTAATGGAGTTCTTGGTTGTTGTTTGTGGGTTATGCCTTTGGTTATGCTTATTACGAATCAAACTGACGTTGAAAATCCTCCTCGTAGCATCCCAGGATCGGAACCTGGCGAATGGGCGCTAGGAGCAGAGAATGGGGTTCTGCGGAGGCTGTCGGCGCAGGATTCGGCAATCGAGAATTTTGTGAGCCCGGTTTCCGAGTTTGGGGCGTGACAGAAGTTGGTATAAGATCATAACTTGGGAATAACCGAGAACAACATTACATATTTGCTATGAGTGTAGAATGGCTAAGTCTCGAAGTTCAGATAGCTTCGCGACCTTCCATTATAGACCCTTAACGTGTGTGCCTTCGAGAGTTTTTAAGTTGATAGGCACCTTCGCTCTTTCCTGTAGGACATGGCGCGTGAGAGAGTTACCCGATCGACTCCCGCACCACCACCTGAGGATCCCGCTCCACCACCTGCGGCTCCTGCATTACCACCTGCGATGCCCATTCCACCACCAGAGATTCCTACTGCTCATCCTGAGCATGCTGCCCCTCCACCAAAGACCGGTGAGGACCCGACCATATCCGTGAGTGCCTCACAGTTGTAGCAGATGTTACAAGCTGTGACGGATGCACTTCAGGGGCAGGGCAGTAGCCATTTATTTCACCAGCACAGGCAGAACAGGATCGTGCGAGTGCTCTCCTTCGAGAGTTTCGATGGCTCGATCCCCCGTGTTTTCAGGGTGAGCCAGACCCGACCGTAGCTGTGAGGTGGTGTACCGATGTGAAGAAGATATTTGAGACGATGAGATGTACGACAGAGCGGCGAGTTCGACTAGCCGTATTTCTTCTCCATAGTGAGGCTGAGCACTGGTGGGCATCAGTCTCTCGAGCAGAAGGCGTTGATTTTGTGTGGACTTGGGAGGATTTTATGGATTGGTTTGACCGACAGTACTTCCCTGATCACATCCGACGACAGCGAGAGTTGGAGTTTGAGGCTCTGGTGCAGGGTGATATGACAGTGGCTCAGTACGCGGATCGTTTTGTAGTGCTGTCCAGATTTGCACCATATCTGGTTGATGACGAGGAGCGGAGAGCCCGCCATTTCGAGGACGACTTATGTTACGGTCTTCGCAGCCGTGTGATTGGCCATGAGCTTCCGACTTTTGAGGAAGTGGTGCGGAAGGCCCAGATTTTTGAGGCTAAGTGGGCCGGTTCTCAGTCTGATCATGGTCAGAGGAGAGACCGGAAGAGGTAGGCTCCTTTCAGTGATTCCCAGCAGCGTTGACCACAGCAGCAGAGGCGTACGGGTCGTCCAGCCTTCCGAGCACCAGCAGCACCTCCACCACCACCTCCGAGGTAGTTCACCGGCACTTGTTTTAGGTGCGGTGCAACGGGACACCGTTCTTGGGAGTATCCCAGCCCCCAGCAGCAGCAAAGAGGTCCATAGCAGCAGAGGCAGCAGTTTCGACCGCCTCAGAGACCCCAGTAGCAGCAGCACCATGCTCAGAGGAGATAGGCACCTCCCTAGTCGGCTCAGGCTAGATTCTATGCGGCTCAGCAGGATCCGCAGTCATTCGGGAGAGTTGTTGAGGGTATACTTTCAGTTTCTGCATGCATTACACGTGTGTTGTTTGATTCCGGTACGTCGCATTCTTTTATGGCCAAGAGCTTCTGCCGATCGACTGGCTTACTATTGGAGTCTTCTTATGAGACCCTATCAGTATCGACTCCCTTAGGGAGGACTGCAGTATTGGGCCGATTTTGCTCATCTTGCCCCGTTCTAGTTGGGGACATCTTTTTGCCTGCAGATCTGTTTGCATTGCCGATGTCTGAGTTTGATGTCATCCTGGGCATGGATTGGCTCACCGAGTACTATGCCATATTAGACTGCGCTGCGAAGACAGTCACGTTTTGTATACCCGGCGTGTCGCAGTTCCAGTTCGTTGTTGAGCCCAAAGGAGAGCGGTTGTTTTATTTGATGTCATGTGCCATAGAGGAGCCTATAGCTGTGAGCATCGACTATTTGCTTGTGGTTTACGATTTTTTTGATGTGTTCCAGGAGATTTAGGGATTACCGCCTCATCAACTCACCGAGTTTCAGATTGATCTCGTGCCCGGTACCGCGCCTATTTCGAAGGCCCCGTATCGCATGGCACCGTTGGAGTTACGGGAACTGCAGAAACAGTTGGACGAGTTGCAAGAGTTGGGTTTTATCCGTCCGAGCAGTTCGCCGTGGGGAGCGTTGGTACTCTTTGTGAAGAAGAAGGATGGCTCGTTGAGGCTCTACGTTGATTATCGCGAGCTCAACAAAGTCACGATCAAGAACAGATACCCGCTCCCTAGGATTGATGATTTGTTTGATCAGCTGAAGGGTGCACAGTTCTTTTCAAAGATTGACCTGCATTCCGGTTATCATCAGATTCGGGTCCGAGATGAGGACATTCCGAAGACAGCATTCAGGACGCGTTACGGTCATTTTGAGTTTCAGGTCATGTCCTTCGGGCTGACCAATGCACTCGCGGTCTTCATGCAACTGATGAACGAGGTCTTCTGCCCTTATCTTGATCAGTTTGTTGTAGTCTTCATCGACGACATCTTGAGCTATTTGAGGACCCGTGAGGAGCACGAGCAGCATTTAGAGATTACTTTACAGACCCTCCGCGCACACCAGCTGTATGCAAAGCTGGAAAAGTGCGAGTTCTGGTAGGAGGAGGTGAAGTTCTTAGGTCACGTGGTGACGAGGGAGGGTGTCGCAGTGGACCCCTCGAAGGTCAAGGCAGTGCGTCAGTGGGGCCAGCCCACGACTGCGACGGAGATCCATAGTTTTCTTGGTTTGACAGGCTATTACCGGCGTTTCATTAAGGGATTTTCTCGTATTACAGCCCCGCTGACCAGGTTGACTCGGAAGGGCGCAGAGTTTATTTGGAGTGACGCCTGTGAGCGAGCATTTATGGAGTTGAAGGACCGTCCGACGTCCGCTCCTGTCCTCACTCTTCCCTCTGGGAGTGACGGGTTTATTGTATTCACTGATGCCTCGCATATTGGTTTGGGTGCTGTCCTGATGCAGCACGGGAGACCAGTGGCCTTTGTGTCTCGTCAGCTCAAGGTCCATGAGCTGAACTATCCTACGCATGATCTGGAGCTGGCTGCAGTTGTCTTTACACTGAAGGTGTGGAGGCACTATCTTTATAGGGTCAGGTTCGAGCTCTTCTCTGATCACAAGAGCTTGAAGTACCTCTTCTCGCAGTTTGAGTTGAATATGAGGCAGAGGCGCTGGATGAAGCTCCTGAAAGACTATGATTTTGACCTTCAGTACCACCCGGGGAAGGCGAACGTGGTGGCAAGTAACCTCAGCCGTCAGCCACGAGGCCTAGTGGCGCATATGATGATTTAGGAGTGGCGGATGCTTGAAGATATCGCAGTGTATGATTTTGAGTTCGGCTTGCAGTCTTCCATCATACGGTTATCGAGCCTATCGATTCAACCCTCTCTTGTCGCAAGGGTGATCGAGGCTCAGCAGGATGATGAGTCGTTACAAAGTTATATGGCTGAGGCTACATTTGAGAGTCAGGCAGATTGACAGATTGGTACAGACGGTGGACTTGACGAAGATGTACATAGAGATCTTATGACCGAGGCACATCGATCGCGATTTTCTATCCACCCTGGCTCGACGAAGATGTACCGTGACATGAGGTGACAGTATTTTTGGGCGGAGATGAAGCGCCAAATCGCTAGTTTTGTAGCCGAGTGTGATACGTGCCAGCGTGTCAAGGCCGATCATCAGAGACCCCCTGGTCTATTGCAGCTGTTGAGCGTCCCGATGTGGAAGTGGGAGCACGTGTCGACTGATTTCATTATGGGTTTGCCGAGGACTCAGCGTTGTCACGACGCCATTTGGGTTATTATGGATCGTCTGACAAAGTCAGCACATTTTTTTACGATGCGTGCGACTTAGTCTATGGACCGGCTTGCGAGATTATTCATCGAGGAGATTGTGAGACTGCATGACGTTCAAGTCTCGATCGTTTCTGACCGAGATTCGAGGTTCACGTCTCGATTTTGGAGGAGCTTCTAGCGAGCGATGGAGAATGATTTGCAGCTCAGTACCGCGTACCATCCGAAAATCGATGGCCAGACCGAGAGGGTCAACCAGATCCTTGAGGATATGCTTCGAACCTGCGCGATTGATTTCGGGGGTAGCTAGGATGAGCATCTGCGATTGGCTGAGTTCGCATACAATAACAACTATCAGGCGACCATCCGTATGGCTCCTTTCGAGGCACTATATGGCAGACCATGCAGATCACCGAGTTGTTGGACCGAGGTTGGAGAGCGTCGTCTCCTAGGTCCCGAGCTTGTGCAGGAGACGTCAGAGGCTATTGACATCATCAGGCAGAGGATACACACAGCTCAGAGCCGACAGAAGAATTTTACTGATCGTCGGCATCGTCCCTTGGAGTTTGATGTAGGGGACCATGTGTATCTCAAGGTCTCGCCCATGAAGGGCATAGTTCGATTTGGAGCGAAGGGCAAGCTTGCCCCGAGATTCATAGGACCTTTTGAGATCACTGGGCGAGTTGGCGTCGTGGCCTATCGACTTGCCTTGTCATCACAGTTGTCTGGCGTCCACAACGTCTTTCATGTCTCTATGTTAAGGAAGTGTGGATCAGACATTGTTTCCGTTATTGATTGGCAACCGCTGGAGGTTTGTGAGGACGCTTCTTACATTGAGCAGCCAGTTCGTACCCTTGATCGGAAGGAGCAGGTCCTCAGAACCAAGGTCATTCGGTTGGTGAAGGTTCAGTGGGGTCTCCATTCTGTAGAGGAGGCTTCTTGGGAGCGTGAGGCTAAGATTCGAGAGTGTTACCCTCATCTCTTTGATGGTTGATCATGTGATGTATTTTGTATACTATCTCTGATTTTATATAGTGATGTTATGTTTCTTATTCCTTGTGAGTTATGCCTAGTTACGATGATTGTGTAAATTTTGAGGATGAAATTTTTATTAGGAGGGGAGAGCTGTAAGACCCGTATCCTAGACCGTACCGTTTCGTAGACTTCTGCGGTCTTACCGGTCGAATTCCGGTAACCTTCGACCTTTAACCGATATTTACGTGCGACTCTGATTCGAATGCTGTCAACCCGTATTGACTCAACCCAAGACCATTACCATAGCGACCACGTCATCGATGCAGTTCCGATGCCGCGACTTGCGCGCCGAGGAGATACCCTGGTAAAGAGATGTGGGCCAACGTTCTGTGCAAGGAAAACGCCGCGTGTTGCGAAATCCAAGAGAATCTCTACGAGGTGTCACATCAATCAATCAATCAATCAATCCATCAATCCATCACATGTAAAGTACACATCACCTTTCAACTTTTCCCAAGCAAGCCTCAAAAGTCAAAAAGTTCTTACACACATCTATCACTCCATCCATCCATCACCCATCTCTCTCTCCCTTTACAACTCTCTCTCTGTCTTTCTCATTTTCAAAATCCACTCCAAGCAACCAAAAACCCTCCATACGTATGAGCCTCTCCCTCTCTTCCAAAATCTCTAAGTGTGGCCCACCTCTCCATCCCAAGATCTCCCATCATAGCCATCCATTTCTCATCTCCTCCATTAGGATTGAAGCTAAGGTGCTAAGGAGGCCATAGGAGCAAGAAGATCAGACGGTTGGTGCTTGATGTTAGTAGTTTTTCATGTATTTAAGATGGGCCAAGTGAGGTCAACTGATCAATGGTTTGGATCTCACTTGGGACCCTAAGTTGTGGCCGATGGACCACTTTGACCATCATGATGTTTATTTTATTGCATTAGGAAGGCCATCTAAACCGTCCATATTGGTGGGGAAAGGATCCCCACCGTTGATTTTCGATTTAGGTGGTCCCATGTGTAAAGGGACCCATTTGAATATATAATTTCTTCAAGGGAGGGCTCATAGTGGCGAAGCCCTCCATCACACGCGTGTCCCACTCTCCATCTCTCTATCTCCCTTCTTATTACATTTTATTTATTTATTTATTTATTTATTTTTGACATTATATAGGCTTGTGTGGCCTATTTGAATGGACCCCACCATGAGGCTCATTTTCTATACAAATCATTAAGTGTGGCCCACTTTGTGTGTGACGTAGTCACGCTGTTCTCCATGAGGTGGCCCACCTAATCAGGGCCCACTTGTTGCACTTTCCTTCACTGACCAAACCGTCCAGCGTGTGGGACGCTGGACGTCCCTTTATAAAGGAAAAACACATACATTAGCCTTTTAAGGCATTGGAGGTGGGCCATTGATATAGGACCCACCTTGATGTATATATCCAATCCAAGCCGTCCATCCTCTTACCAACATCATTTTATCCGTTGAGTAGAAGAATGAGGCTGATCTGGGCATCTGGTGGGCCATAGCATAGGGAACTTTAGTGGTTACTCTTAAAAAAATTCCCTGATAATCCTATGCACCTAAAAATCCCAACTTTGGACTCTTTTGGTTTGTTACGAGCTGAAGAATCCTGCAGCTGGGATGGATTGTTCAAATATGGGCCCCACCTGTGGAAAACCACAGAAAAACCAAGAATGAAGAGAGAGAGAGAAGGGAAGGAGGCAGCCACCCCTGCTATTGTCAGATGGCGCAGGAGCTGCCTGCGCTGTTGCCAGGCGCACGGGCGAATGGACCAGCAAGGTCCCACGGCTCCAACCGCGGGCCCCACCATGATTTATATGTTTAATCCAAGCCGTTCATGTGGTGGGTCCCCTCCAAGTTTCAGCCGGATCCAAAACTCAGGTGGCCCACACCACACGAAACAGTGGGTTGAACCTCTACCATTGAAACTCTCTTTTGGGCCCACGGAAGTGCTGGAACAAGGTGAAATTTGTGTTTTCTCTTCATCCAGGTCTGAGTGACCTTAGGAACGGATTGGATGGCATGTAAGCATTGGGGTGGGCCCCACATGGGACCCACAGTGATGTATGTTTTACTTCCACCATCCAGTGGACAGTGGAGCCCACCTAATGCATGTGTTCTATTCACGCCACCGGCGTGTCGTGTGTTTGCTGTGTGTGTGTGCAGCGTGTGTGTGTGTGTGTGTGTGTGTGTGTGTGTGTGTGTGTGTATTATATCATATATAATATTGTGTATATATATATATATATATATATATATATATATATATATATATAATATGTAGTTTATATATTTTATAATATACATGATGGTGGGTCTTCTTGTGGGCCCCCACCATTGATGCAGGTGCTGCATCTAATCTGTCCGTCCATTTTAAGGATCATTTTATGGAATGAGTCAATGAAGGAGCCAGATCCACAGTCCAAGCCGACCCCATCTTGACATGATTTGAGGTCCATCTTAATGTATTTGTGACCGTTTATTGGGGCCCACTTTGATGTGGATGTAAGGCCCATGGGATTGGACCATTTGATATATCTCAAGGCCCGTGGGACCAGACCCATTTGATTTATATAAGGCCTATAGATTTAGGCCCATTTGACATATAAGGCCTATGATTTAGACCCATTTGATATATAAGGCCTATGGATTTAGGCCCATTTGATTTATATAAGGCCTATGGGTCGGTTTAGGCCCATTTAATTCATATAAGGCCCATGGGTTTAAGCCCATTTGACATATAAGGCCTATGGGTTTAGGCCCATTTGATATGTATAGAGCTCATGGGATTAGGCCCATTTAAGACACACAAGGCCCATGTGATTAAACCCATTATGATGTACTCTGAGGCCCATGGGTTATGACCTGTTGCAATGTACCTAAGGCCCATTGGTGAAGCCCAGTAATGTGACCCATTTAATGAACGTAAGGCCCACTTATGTAGCCCATTTGACGTATTGAAGGCCCAATAGGTTGTACCTAAGGTCCATTGCAATATGTGAAACCAATATGGTTTGTGTAACGATGTTTACTACGGGTTATGGTTTGGGAGCAATAGTAGTTTGACGTCCACATTACAAGTATAGTGTTGGTTAAATGTCCGCATTATGACTCTCCCTAGGACCATTGATAGGCCGTAATTGTTGTGTAAGCCGTCTAGGCCCATCTGCATTGTAAGGATAATTCATTACTTTGTAACATGCTTAGTATAATCTCACTACTCATGCCCATACGCATCATATGTATGCTTGATATGAGGAATGTTTGATCATCGTATAAGCCGTTGGGCTGAGATAATTATGGGACTCCATATGAGACGGAGCGTCCCACATGAGCGCATGGTGCGCACGAGATTGCTGCATGATTGAATAGCATGATTCATGCATTTCGCATTGTGTGATATGGTTACTGTGCGTCCTAGCGACATCGGGGTCGTAGCCTCCACAGACGTATCGTGATTGGCAGGATTGGATACCGAAAATCTTATTCTACATGGGGTGCTATAGATATCCCTAGGTGAAAGTCCCTAAACCCTTATGGTACCAAGAGGTTGCTCCAACGTATAGACCGAGTGGGTAGATGAGCGCTGAGTGCCGATTACCATATGGCTGCGCTCTCCACTGTGTCGTGGTCGGTTGGAAGGAGGTGCGACCTTACCCGTCCGAGAGTAGGGGGCAATGCTAGGCTGAGTCTGACCAGCTCGAGGAATGGGTCCGCGATCGACGAGTCGAGCCCGATATTGGCAGACGGATAGTGAGGTCTCTTCCACCTACCTTATTGCGCGCGATGTGGCGACGATCTGGTTTAGAGTGTACTAGACCCCGGTGATATCCCAGAGTTGAGCTGTATTTATATGTGGACTTAGATGAAAATTGTATGCTTGACTTGCATCTTGCATCGCATAGCCTTGGTATGGCCGACATCATTCATGCTTTGCATCGCATAGTCTTGGTATGGCTTATGGTTTTCATGGATCCATCAGTATATTCCGCATTACTCTGATATTGCATGTTCATATTACTACCTTGCGCACACACTTTTACCACCCTCTAAGCTTTCTATAAGCTTATGCATGACCGTTACGTGCAGGTGTCGTTGGATCGTAGCAGCGCTGAGACAGGAGCACTTTGTAGATCATTTTGGAGTTTTTGTTCTTTACCATTGTATTTTCCCTTCATGTTCATTATACTTGTAAAGTTTTTTATCATAGTGGAAATGTAATGGAGTTCTTGGTTGTTGTTTGTGGGTTATGCCTTTGATTATGCTTATTACGAATCAAACTGACGTTGAAAATTCTCCTCGTAGCATCCCAGGATCGGAACCTGGCGAATGGGCTCTAGGAGCCGAGAATGGGGTTCTACGGAGGCTGTCGACGCCGGATTCTGCAATCAAAAATTTTGTGAGCCCGATTTCTGAGTTTGGGGCGTGACAAGTGAAGGTGGTCCTATTGGTAGGACTATCCCGATGCTAAACCCGTGGATTTGGGCGAGTATGTGTGGGCGACAGTAGTTAGATTACATGGGTCGCTCGCACCCGATGTCGTCTGTCACATGCTCGCCTGAATTCGTGCGGTCTAGTCTACTTACTGACCAACCTTATTTGTTAACCATGTTTGCCCACACCTGTAAGGAACTTGGAATACCCTTCAACCGTTGTAACCCATCGATAACTAAATTGAAACCGATCTACCGCCTCGTGAGCAGGGCATGGTGGAATGTGACACTGTATCCTAGTTTTCGGCCTACACTGGGGTGATGAGCCTCCCTGTAGTGACCGTGAGCAATCCCTTTTCCTAGCACTCCCCGTGTGCTTGAAGTCGGGGATGGAGAACCCAATAGGATTAAGGATCGTGAGGTCTTGGCCTCACACGTTGAGGGCCTTGACCTCGCAACCAGTTCAGGGCATTGATAGATGGGGTGTATCAGTTTTCCCAACTTGCTGGACGAATGAAATTAACTAAGAACTTGGCTAACATTATCATCGCATAGCACTAGCTAAGTTGGCGACTCGACAGTCGAGTTCGCAATGAGGAGGTGTTGTTCATACGAAATCGTTGGACGGAATCGCTTGAGGGAGTGTTGTGGCAAGGGCATGCATCATATCATCTATCATGCATGTGCATTAATAAGATTAGTCAGATGTTTATGAATGATTGCATTTCATTAAGTTCATAATATAATTGATGCTTATTACAACTCACGACTAATAGCACCCACTAAGTTAATCACTCACTCCCACTCTGGAACGGTGTTTTAAAAAACCAATCAGACCCTTTTCTAGATGCAGGTAAGGCGGAGCTCGACGAGCTGAGCAGGGTGAGCATGGTGAGGTAGAGGAGCTTCCTACTTCCATCTTACGGGTAGATCACCGTAGACTGTGCGGGTTAATTATGGGTTGTTGAACTGTGGATCTAGCGCACCACTTCTTTTAAAATTTTAAATTTATAAATTCTTTTGGACGACGCATTGTGCTACCTATTTGATAGTCCTATAAACTTCTAATCATTAATCACATTTATTTCAGTAGATTAGTTGTGTTGTGGTTTATGTTCCAATTGATTCCTTTATTGCTCATTTAAACTGATTTATGTACAAATCGCTATAATTAATATATAAATAACACCCAGGAATTAGGCGGCTGAGTTCCTACACGACCCTTGAAAAGCCAGGGTATTACAGATGGTATCAAAAGCAATGGTTTGGATTAAATTAGGCTTTGAATTATAAACTCACCATAACGCATTCGCTGAAGTATGAGGGAGCGATCGAACTTATAGGACCCTAGGATCAAGCCATCCGGCTAATCTGAACGCTGAAGTCTTAGCATAAGGTTCAGGTATGGAAATGACTTAGGTCATACGCAGTGATATAAATCACTTGTAGTTGGAAATTCGAAGATCAGAGGCAATACGGCACAGTATCGAGGAGTCAAGCAGCTGAAGTAGTACGGTTGCCCCAGACACGTGCATTACACTTTTGATAATCCGATTTGAGGTAGGACATACTCCCATTTCGGTTTTAACGGGCTGAGTCGTCTTCGCATTGAGCTTGAGAGACTTCTGACCTACCTAGACCATCAAGTGAACGATAGCCCTTTTGGGATTCAAGACGAATAAGAGAAGGGGGACGATGAAGATGGTGAGGATGAAAATGAGGAGGAAACTGGGGAGAGGGCCGCTTTGACCTCTTACCCCATAGCGGCCTAGTCAAGAGGGATCTTCTCGCTCCTGATGAACAATAAGGTCATCTAGAGACAGCCGACCCCCACAATGCAAGTAGTACTAGCCAACAAACAGACCTAGAAGTACAAGCAACTCAAGGTTGCCGTCAACGTGCAGTCAACTCTCTCTTCTAAATCCACTCTTTTTCCATGAGAAGTCCCCCTCTAAGCCAATCTTTCAAATCTCATTTCCTCTCAGGCCCATTAACCTTTAGAATCTCCCTTCCCAACCTATCTCCTTTAAATCCTCACCTTCCAACCCTTTATGCTTCTAATTTTCTATGTACCTCCATTTTAGACACAAATTCTAAAGTTCAAGGATAAAGAACTATAAGTGAACAAAAATTTACTATAAATAGTAAAAATATAAGTAAAATAGACTTTTGACCATTAACCTGACAAAATTTTATGAAATAACCATGTTAATTAGATAGAGTAGCTTCTCCTACCCCAAATTCATATATGGCATGTCGAATAACTCATTCTGGTTTGCGAGATACGCACGTCGAAAGATTGACCGTCTAGCGAGCCAGCGCCACAACGCCCAGCGGGCGCAGCCAGCGCCCGACCGTCCAGCGGGCCGGCGCCACAACCCCTAGCGGGCACAGCCAGCGCCCGACCTCCAGCACGCCAGTGCCATCGCACCAAGTGGGCACTGCCCCCACCAGAATTTCCTGGTATTTTAAGCCAACTTCAAAAATTCATATCTCCCTCGATCTAATCCGATTTAGGTGATTCAAAAGCCAGATTGAATCTCAACAAGTCTAATTTTATATAAAAATAAAATAAAAATTATAATATAGTTATATTTGGAATGAATTGACAACTGTCCAAAAATCATTAGTTTTATATGGTGGTTACTTCTAAAATTTTTATAATTTATTTACAACTCCAAATGATATGAAATTTGGTGGGATGACTTGAAACTTGATAAATCATTATAAAAATTTTAAGAATAATTCAGTTACTAAAAGTATGAGAAACGTCACAAGAATTAGATACATTTTAGTATCTTAGAGAAAATTGTTAGTTTCGAATAACTTATGCTTCTAAAATTTTTATAATTTTTATAGAACTTGAAATAGATTAAAGTTTTGTATGAAAAGGGTCAACTTAATGATGAATTATCATAAAAAAATTTAAAAATTATCCAGTAATTAAAAGTGATAAATACTTTATGAACAAAAGACGTATCGAAACCGAAAGTTTCTACAACTAAAATTTCAATGGACCATATGTATTTCTTTCATCGTAGAGTTTTAGGATTTGAAGTCAAATTACAAAGATCTTATGAATCATCCTGGGTAATTAAATTAAATCCCTATTTTAGTATATTTTACTATTTGAAATAATCTATAACTTGACGAAATAGACTTCTTGAGTAGGGTTTCATTTCATTGCTTAAGAATTTGTGAGTTCGTATTCGAAGCGGACTTTACTAAAGTACTTAGGTTCTTATTCTCTTATGGATTCAAAGTTCCTACCACTTTGAAGAGATTATGTTCTTCCTTTTTTCCTTTTTTGCAGCATTCTTTACGTCACTATCACTCCAAACCTCCAGAATACCTTAAAATTTTCAATCCTTCCTTCCTTGCTAAAATTTATATACCTCTAATTTTTCGAATAAAACCCTAAAATGATCTTTAAAAATGGATTAATAGAATGGATGAAACACATACATCATGGTAGGACCCACAGAGCACCAACAACCAGCCATGGGGCTGGTGGCAGGGGGAGTAGCCAATCCGCTTCCCTTACAATGCTCGTGGCTCATTAAATGAACATGTCGGCTCATCGAACGGCACCCAACATCATCCAGCTAATCCTAGAGTAGATTCGGTGAGGCTATGACCCACCTTGATGTATGTGTTATATAACCATTCCATCCATTTGTTTTTCATCTCATTTTAGGGCATGATCCCAAAAATAAAGCGTATCAAAATCTCAAGTAGACCACACCATAGAAAATAGTAATGATTGAATGCCCACTATTAAAAAAATCCTAGGGCCCACAGTACTATTTATTTGCCATCCAACCTATTGATAAGGTCACACAAACCTGGATGAAGGGAAAATATAATATCATCAGCTTATACAAAACTCTTGTGGTCCACAAGAAGTTTTTAACGGTGGTCATTCAATCACCATAGTTTCTTGTGGTGTGGTCCACCTTAGAGATTTTGATCTGCTTCATTTTTAGGCTCATGCTTTAAAATGAACCGGCAAAACAGATGGACAATGTCGCTATACAGCATAGAGATCAAGGTGTTGCGGATCCCTAGCCGTGTGACCCACTGTCATGCATGTGCCCTGCATCCACTCCGTCCATCCATTTTGCCAGCTCATTTTAGGACATAATCCTAAAATCCAAAGAGATATAACTATGGATCACGCCATAGGAAAAAGTGACGAATGACCTTAAGATCAAGCTGATATTTGTGTGGTCCCTTCGTTCGGTTACCCCTAAGAAGTTTTAATAGTGGGATTAAATGGTTTGGAATTATATTAGATGAGATTAACACTATTATTGCACAATTATTGTATGTCCCATAATACCATGGTATTTGGGCCATCCAATCCTCGTGTTTTGGATAAAATTCTTGGAAAAACATTAGATTAAGCAAAATCTTGTTTGGTGGACGGCACGCATAAAATACATGCATCAATGTGGGGCCCACATGTCTAGTGTGGATTTTAAAATCCGCCAGAAATCCCACGTATGGCCAAATGCAATTTCATCCCACCTTATCACAACCTTCCCCTCCTTCCCAAATGCAGGATGAAATTTGCACTGGACCAAATGTAATTCCATCCTATCGAATCCCACATACCAAACGGTCTCTTACTGTGGTCTACCTAAGAATTGCATTTGTTTCGTTTTACGTGTCATGCACTAAAACGAGCTGCAAAAGGGATGGGCAGCGTAGATTAAGGCACATACATCACGTTGGGTTCCACAATCAAGGATCAACCAAAATCTGTGCCAAAGTGGTATATGATTGTGGACCCACCCAAGCTCAGTCCAACTTTCATGAGTCAAATGGGGCCCAACCTAAGCCTAACCCAAGCCTAACACAAATCCTTTGAATACTCAAGCTCAGCACAATTCATATTCGATCGGGTCGGGTGGGTTGGGTTGGGTTGGGTTGGGTTGGGTCTGGGTCAGGTCAGGCCATGTGGGATTAACACTTACAACCAGTACACTAAATCATCATTCACTGTCAAATAATACCAAGAAATAAATAACTGTAATTATTGAAGTAACATTAACAAAAGAAAGTTTATAATTATCATTTTAAATAAATAAAATTAAATAAATAGATTAAGAACATCTATATAAAAGGCATCCAACCACTCGACACATGGCCACGCATAGCCTCAGGATGGTTTCAGATCATGATTTTACATTCCATGTAATCAATTGTACCCTATTTTCCATGTAGGCCATAATTTTACATTTATATCATATACGTTAGTCATAACTCATATACAGATTTAAGGTAGCTTCAGGTTAAGTTGAACTCAAACTAATATGGGTCTAAGTTAGAATTGAAATTTGAATGTTTTTTCATCAAACTCGTTTGGGTTGGGTTGAGTAGCCTGAAGAATCAGCCAATACAAAGCTAATCTAAGTCAACTTATGTATCGATTCTCCGATTTGCAGAAAATCGGCACCGTTGGTTAGAAACTACCATTCAACATAAACAATGGCCTTATGCACCATTGGATTCTTCTTGTGACCATCTAAATCCAACATAGCCGATTATACTCAGATCATGATTTTACGTGACTAATATATACATTAGTCATAAATTATATCTAGGTCAAGTTAGGTTTGAATTTTAAATATTTTCCATACAAACTATGATTTTTTTTCCAAACTAGTATGGAGTTGGATTGAGTCACTTGGAGCCTCAGCAAATCTGAAGCTATCGAGGTAAGTTCTGGCCGGTTGAGGACTTTTCAACCCAAGCCTAATCCAACCTCAGCATCAATCCTTCGATTTGCAAAAATTCAGAGTCCTCTTCCATCTCTTTACTAAGCATTGTCTAAGATAATCCAACAATGAGGAGAGATACTCGTATATTCATTGATATAAAACAAAAAGATATATTCATTAATATAAAACAAAAAGAATATTGAAACAAGCATATTCCCCACCCAAATGAATATTCGACCTCAGGCTTTCAGCTTTAGACAGGTGGGGTCCATCAGTCAGTGATCAACATGGAGTCCCAACTCCCAAGAGACCAACTGTCTGGATGGCTGAAACCAATGGGCCCCACTTGAACAAGATGAAAACGTTTAGTAGACTGAAAAACCCCTATTTATATCTACTAATTCTAAATATAGACAAATCACTTTTACTAAAAAGGTGAGCCAGAGATCCTTCCTCCAAGCAAGGGACTCATCAGGCCCACCAAAATCGAGGGAGGGCCCCAACCTAATGTAGCTATGATTACATGTACAAAGCGTCTTAGGCTAGACTGGTCCTTAGAGTAGCAGCAATGGCCATGAAGCGCTCAAAACAGCTACGGCTAGGATAAGGATCTGGGCTTGCTGGGCCCGAGAGAAGGCGTGGCTGGCCTCTTCGCCGCCCGTGAAGATCATGGTGTTGTTTACGAGTGGTAGTAGATCTGCTGCCTTTGGATGTCCTCCATCTGATGATTTCTGGCTGCAAAACAAATGAAGGGTTAAAACTGCTCCACGGATGTGATGGGTCCGTGTATGAAATCCAGACCATTCATCAGGTGGCCCCACATTGAAAATGTTGTTACAAGAAATCAGGCAGGTCCAATCATTTACACTGAATGTGGACCATTCTTTGTTTCTTGTCATTTCCAAGCGTCCATTTCTCTGGTACAAGTGTGGCCCATGTGAAGATGGTCCACAACACCATCATAACTATCTCCTTTGGTGTGGCCCACTTGAGTTTTAGATCGTCCTGATTTTTTAGGTGCCAAGAGAAGCTGAGGGGGCAAACATGATGGACAGATTGGAAGTCTCGCACACATCATGGTGGGCTGCACATATGATGATCTAGGTTAAGCTTAACCAACATATAACTTGTAAATCCAAAATTTACAAACTATATGAACCACAGATTGCATGCTACCTTGCTTGCACTAATATTGGTACAGGCGAGACTTGGCGAGATTTAATTGAACGGAAAGCTGTTGCTAGAGTTAACCTCTAACAGTAGCCTACTGTCCAATCAAATCTCCCCACATCATGCTTGTATCAACCTAGAGCAATACCTAATCCCCATCTAATTATACCGTACTCCACCACATTGGAGATTGGTACTGCCTCCTTGTACTACTTTCTTTACCCCTTAAAGGTGACAAGATTGATGGAAACCTACAGCCATGGCCTATCTCTAACAGTGCCCTACTATCCCATAAAAACCAACGTCATGCAAGTAGAAGCAGGACCCTAACCCCGTCTGATCATATTATACTCTGCTGGGATGCAAATTGGGTATTATTACCTCCCTCTCCTCTCTCAAATTGACAAGAATTGATTAGACCATATGCCTTTATTAAATATTGATAATCAACCGAACAACTTTCAAACATGCTTTGTATAAGCTAATTTCTAACTACTGCCTTCTTGCGGTCTAGTTAAATCCCACCACATGTCGAGATGGAAGCAGGGGCAATACCCAATCCACTTAGTACGCTCGAAATACTCATGGGCTCCTGAATAATACCATACTCCAATGTGATTGTTGGATGATCATAACTGCCCAATTATTGAACAATCTGCCCGCTGAATTTGAGCCATTGGATGTTTACATTTTAAATAATGGCCTAGCAGTCATTTAGTTGTGGGCTTTGGGTCCATACTAAGGGCCCACGTATCCCATACATGGGCAAAGTGTTTGGGACCATACTAAGGGCCCTGGAAGAGGATTGGCTGGTGTACCACACAGGTGTGTTGACATCACCACGTTTCGTAGGTCGTGAGACATGTTATATCCAAATCACCTGTCCATTTGGCAAGATCATTATAAGACTTGAGCCCAAATATAAGACAAACCTAAAGATCAAGTGAAGCACACTATAAAAAGCAACATCTACCATTAAAACCTTTGTGGGGGTGATAAAAATTATAGATCAATCTAATATTTGTTTCTTTTTTCTCTTCATCTAGGTCCATGTGACCTCATGAACAAATTGGATGAAAAATAAATATTATGGTGGGCCCTACGAATGTTTTAATAGTGGGAATCATTGTCCCCATCGCTATTTATGTTGTAGTCCACTTAAACTTTGAATATGACTCATTTCTAGGGTCATACTCTAAAATTATCTCACCAAATGGCTAGACGACATTGATATTATAATACATCATTGTGAGGCCCAACGCTACCCTAATCCCCTTTTAACCATTCACACATTACATGGCTCAAAGACCTGACACATTGGTCTTCACATGCCACATACACATTGTGGGGCTTACGTAACTTTAATCTCCTTTCAACCATTCGTACGTTATGAAGCTCAAAGACCTGACACATTAGTCTTTGCATACCACATACACATTGTGAGG
Source organism: Magnolia kwangsiensis (assembly GCA_037074715.1). Taxonomy (NCBI): domain Eukaryota; kingdom Viridiplantae; phylum Streptophyta; class Magnoliopsida; order Magnoliales; family Magnoliaceae; genus Magnolia; species Magnolia kwangsiensis. Next base: position 139,063,756 of record CM073575.1, on the reverse strand, counting down.
CTCACGTAACTTTAATCTCCTTTCAACCATTCATACATTACGGGGCTCAAAGACCTGACACATTAGTCTTTGCACATCACGGACACCAGCCAATTTGCTTCCTCTTATCTAGGGTTTCTACTTATTCTGGATCATAAATCAATACGAGCACCAATCTACGGGCCCTGCATGTCCCTACAAAGGGCTGTGGATACTGTGTCAGTGTGCAAAGATGAGTGCATTAGGTCATTAAGCCTTGGAGTGTACTAACGGTTGAAAGGGCCCATGTAACTTTAATCTCCTTTCAACCGTTCGTACATTATGGGGCTCGAAAGCTTATGCATTCATCTTCGTACGCCACATGCATGCACTGCCAAGGTCGATGGTGTGTGGTACACTAGCCAATCTGCTTACTCTAATCCAAGGTCTCTAGTTATTCCGAGTCATATAGTAGTATGAGTCACCAATCCAAGAGACCAACATGTTCCTACACAAGAATCGAGGATATTGCCCTCCTATTCGAAGACAAGCGTAGGTCTTCTACACCCTGAAATGTACGAACGGTTGAAAAGAGATCAAATTTACGTGAGCCCACAATAATACGTGTATTATATCTACATTGTCCATTCATTTGGTATGATCATTTTAGATCACGAGCCCAAAAATGAGCCATATCCAAAGCTCAAGTGCACCACACCACAAATAGTAGTTAGGACAATGATTCATATCATTAAAACATTGTTAGGGCCCACCATAATATTTATTTTCCATCTAATCTATTCATAAGGTCAAACAAACCTTGACGAAGAGAAGAAACAAATATAAGATTGATCTAAAACTTCTATGACCCCTAATAGGTTTCAATGGTAGATGTTCAATCCTCACTACCCTACTTTGTGTAGTGTGTGGTCCACTTGATATTTGGATCTATCTTATTTTTGGGTTCAAGCTTTATAATAATCCAGCCAAATGAACATATATAACACATACCTTATGGTGGGGGCCCATGGAACTTACTCTCCCGTGTATTTAAATGTTGGGATCACTTGGGGCAAATCAATCAACAGCCATTGATCTTACTCAACATACAGATATAGGTCCAACAGTGTGATTTCAACTGCATGTAATCTCCTCGGCGTGGCCCATTTTTTGCATGGTTCAGATGCTGTGGGAAAGAACGTGATCTGTGTCGGTGTTGGAGTAGAAGACAAGGCAGAGTAGGATGGATAAATAATACACAGGCACTTCGAAACTACCAAAATGTAGCATATAATTCAAATTAAACTGTCCAATGTTTGAATCCAGTCCGGATGTATCATGAACAAAAAAAAGGTCAAGATTATTTGATAATCTGAGTATCGGATTCATGTACAATGATTGGACAGTTAAAAGTGAAAAGCATCCAATGACCCTATTTTACTAAAACATGTGCAAGAATAAAAGGCTAATAATGCATATGACTTGCACAATTTCTAGGTGCCTGCATATCAACTGACATACGCTACCAGAGCATATAAAAAAAATGGCCTAAGCGGGAGTTATGCCGCATTAAAAAGAGTAGGATGTATCTGCTAGCAAACTAAAAATCTCCCCAATGAGTGGTCATGGTTGACTAACAGCAAATATCCACAGCCAACCAGAAAATCTTAGATGGAGCCCATGGCAACATAAAAATCTAGCTGTTCTTGTCATAGGTGGGCCAACAGCCTATGAAAGAGATACGGTGTAATAACGAATGGTCCACATTCAACAACGTTCACGAGTTGCTTGCCGACTGAATTTAAAACGACCGGGCCGCCCGATAAACGTCTTATGATTGCGACGCGAGCATATGCTGCTCCTACAACGGGACACACAACTAAGATATGTTTAAGTGATCTTGACTGTCTATATTCTAGTGATACAATATATGATTATAGGAATAGCTTGTTTGGTAGCAGTAAAAGTTTTATTCTTGAAAAGTTTAATAGAAGCAAACTCTCTTCTAATTTTATTGAGTTTATCAAGCACTAAGGGGAATAAGGATTTCTTGGTCCACATTTCTTGCTTGAAGATATAATATATAACATGTGGGACCCATGATAATACATATAGGTGTATATAATTAATGCATTACATGTATAACTTAATATATATGATAAATGTGGCACATGTAGAGTACTTGAAGATTAAATGTATTACATTTACAACACTTGAAGATGAACGATGACATTTGTCATACATTTTGCAAATATAACTTATGAATCCATGTTGCATTCATAAATCGTAAGATTGTAGTCTAACATGTTCCAAACAAGGTCTAAACGTTTTTCAGAACAACAAATGCTTAATTAACAATTAAAAGACTTGGACAAAATACTCATAGAGACTACTAAACTTTTGTTGCTACCAAGTAACCCTTAACAAAATTACATTGAAGGGTTGACCATTATCTAAATGTAGACCATTAAAAAAATTGGTGGTATCTTCAATTCCACTAATTAATGGTCCAATATCTTTTTAGCATCATTATTGGAGCACAAGGGATCCAATACCAACCATGTGATGGATGGTGCTGATTATCTAAGCATATTTTCAACAGGCTTAGGTGACCTTCGATTGTGATTATCACCATAAGCAGCACAAATAGTGACCATGTATGATGGCCACTATGCATGATGGGTGGTTTTGATTGTTTTGCCATCTCTTAATGTGAGCATCCCCAGATGGTTTGGATTAGTATTCTTGAGTTGTGACATAGACAAAAGAACTGTTCTTTCGTGCCTAGGAGCACATACTGGTTTAGCTATGGATAAACCTACTCATCTCTTCAGGGGAGGCTCACTAAACAATGAACAAGCTCGCTCCGACGAGGGTATGGCCCACCATCGATGTAACTCATATCAAAATTTTATAAGCAAGAACAACTCATCCAATTTTTATTTTTATTTCACCATTGCAAGGTCTTTGTTGTTCTTGAAAAGCTTTAAGACCAATTGTTGCATTACAATACATGCTAAACAATTCTCTTGTTGTATAAATGTAAATGTGCCACAAGTGTCATTGTCCATCTTCAAACATTATAAATACGCCACATTCAACCTTCAAATATTCTTCAAGTGGCTCATTTGCCACATGTGCTAAGTTATACAAATAGCGCATGTGTCATGTATACATGTGATGTATGCGCCACATGTACTACTGTCATCAAACACACTACTTGTGTCACATGCCATCATGCATCTTCAAGCACTCCCTGTGCACCACATGGCACCATATATTTTCAATTGTCACATGCATCATATGTGCCAAATTTTAAATATGTGCATGTAGTACTTCATTGCTAGATAATTATTCCTTACTGGAGGTGCTTGATAAATAGTATTGAATATGACTTGAACAAACAAGCCATAATAAGCTTGACTTAGACATTGAATATGGCTAAACTTTTGCTGCTACTAAATGAGATATTTAATACTCACGATGGCCTAACCTATGTCTTGAGCTATGCCCATCACTCATAGAAAATCCAAATGGCGAACCAAATCATGAAGGGGTTCTTCTTTTAATTTAGGAGGATTTGAGTTTGACGCACCTAAATTAAGAAGGGGTGTCTATCACCCCATACCTCACGCATGATTTCTATAAGGAGGCAGGAATGTAAGCAATTCCTGTAACCACAAATGTGGTGTGGCCTAATAAAAAAGTGTCATGTGTGCCTATCAAATACAAAGCCCGTAGTGAAATGCGGATTCCATTTCTGATAGACGCATATGACACTTTTTCATCTAGTCATATCAATATATAAGTAATCCAAGACCTGAATATACCTTCCACGTATTAGTGAGAGACAATTCAACAATTCACTAAAGCTATGTGGTTAACCCGTGTAGGCCCCAATGTCACCAATGTGGTATACAATGACAATGCCAAAAGCAAATGCGGCGAATTGCCTATCACCAAAGCTAACCATGGCATGGTTACAGCCCAACGAAAAGGCATTGCATGCGACAAAGGTGGGGAGCTATAGTGAAGAGGCAAAACTATCATACGTGGATTCAATAGGATGGAGGGATTTGATTGGACCACATGCCACTATCAGAAGTGGGCATCGCAAAGCATGTGCTCAACCTAACAATTTAGGTGCTTTAGGTGGCCCCATCTATGACAGCAGCACGTAGCCCAATCAAATCCCACCATATGTTGGAACCACTGTACAATCCTGCAATCCAGGTATAAGAACATTGTTTGGCAATCTTTGCTTTTCACTGCAGGCCCCACACTTTCACACGCGCAGGTGGCGCCTTTTATTGGATCATGGCAAGAGTTACAGCAGCTTCGGTAACGCTGATACAAGCAACTCGCCGCAGGCTAAAGTTAGACTCCGAAAAGGGAACAAACCGTACATATGTTGTAAAGGTTAAAGGAAAAATGATTAACGGTTAGCATTCAACCCGAAAGTTTGATGGCTAGGATCATCGATTCAGTGCGATTTTCCATTGCGGGCCCCATGCAGATAGGATCCAAAAGCTGGATGATCTGGATCCACTTCTCAATCTTCTACGTGTGGGGTTTTACCCGAAGGACTTCTTTTTTAAATAGTGGAAAGCCGCCACACCATATTGAAAACTCCACCAATCATCATTAGCGAGTCAGACAGATAGGATCGCCCAACGAAAGGGTAGTCTCGTGATTTCGAAGGGGTACTCACCACCATCCACCTTTTTTTACTCGACCCAAATAAAACCTACGTTACCAATCTAGACTCTATCCATACGGATGAACCAATGAAGACGAAAATACCCTTACTTTTTCCAACTGTTTTACCATACAACCCACGTGTATTTTTCCAAAACTTTTTTTCTGTACTATAAAAATCTACTTTCATCACATAAGTTTTCGACCTTTCATAATTATTTAAAATTTAAAAAAAAAAAGAAAAAGAAAAATTAGTACTGTATACTTTTTTTTTTTTGAACGGTCGAAAACTTAAGTAGATTTTTAAGGTAAGGAAAGAGAATTTTAGACAACAATACCCTTAATTTTAGGGTAAAGCAGTGAAAAAAAATATAGGTATTTTTATCTTTATTGATTCGTTCGTACGGATAAGATTCTAAATTAGTAAAATAGGTTTTATTCTATTTGAGTGGATAGCCAATCACGTCTAAAGTAAAAAATTACCCAAAGAAAAGGCATAAACAATAAAGGCATGTTTGGACAGGCAGATTGGAAGGGATTGGATTGTATTGGAAGGGATTAGAAGGAGCGATGCCAGGATTGGGTAGGCATGCCGAACAGATACATTCATGAATATAATAATACTGGGGCTAATATCACAATCATTACCTTGAAATCCGCCCAATCCCTCCTAATCCTGTTTATTTTGCCTGGGACATGTTTGGTTAGACGGATTGGAAGAGATTGGCCGGGGGTAATCTTGGATTGGCCAAGCGTGCCAAACAAACTCGGTGGCAAAATCATTGATTTATAGCAATCCAGTAGGATTGCCAGCGATCGACTGACGCATCCATAGTTACCTTAAGGGTCAGTTTGGGCGGTAGAATTAGAAGGAATTAGGTAGACTGATCCTGTGCCAATTCCATTCCATGTTTGAATGAATGGAAAAGCTTTGAACTACATTGATTTTTGTGCCAATTTCACTCAATGTTTGGAAAGTTGTGTAGGTCCCAACATGATGTGTGAGCTATATCCACACCGTCCACCCAATTATTGAGATTATTTTAGAGCATGGGCCAAAAAATCAAGTAAATCTAAAGCTTAAGTGGACTCCACCATAAAAAGTAACAGGAATTGAATACTTACCATTGAAAACTTCTTAGGGGCTACATAAGTTTTGGAACTACTTCATTTTTAAGCCCATGTCATGAAATGAAGTTATAAAACAAATGAAGGATTTAGATATAACACATGTGTGTTATTCTCAATAATTTCAAATGATGGTGGGTATATCCATTCAATATACCACTGTACTATCAACAAAGCATGGCAGTAATTTAATCCCATGGCAACGGGAGACAATCCCTGCCATGTATATCAGTGATGTTTTTTGAACCCTATCCCACCGAATCCCGTCTAATCCGACTGCCTAAACTGATCCTAAAATGGCTGCCATCCACCCTAATACAATCTAATCCCATGGAATCTGCCCGGCCAAACAGGCCCTAAGCGTCTAATTTTTTCATTTCGAAGAGAACGGACGTACCTTTCAATGCTAGCACAGAACGTGATAACGTAGTCCGCAGACGCACACGTAAACGTGCTCGTCCGGTCGTCGTACGCATAACTATATGCCCGTGGACAGGCCTGCTTGAAGAAGAGCGAATACGACGACGGCTTGCAGGTGTTCGGATTCCCGTACTCCTCCCTGCAGCAATACTGCGGGGTACCGAACGCTTCGCACGCGCTCCTGCACGCCACGCTCCCATTCCCACCCGGCCCCAACACCCGCAGCTCCGACGGGCAGGGCCCATTGAGCTCCACCACGCACCCGGTGGTCCTGCAGCTACCGGTGCCGCCCTGCGGGACCACCAAAACAGGAAGATTGTAGCCGTCCACCAAGCTGACGTCGTAGAAGTCGAGACCACTGTAACCATTGAGTGTGAACTCGGCCAGAGTCGCAGGAGGAGCAGCACCCCCGGCGCATTCTAGCTTACCCGAGCCGCAGTCTCCGGTCCAGCACGAGAACTTCCCAGATGGTTCGACCGTACAATGGGTGCGAGCCCAGAAGCGGCCGGACCACGTTGTGGGGGCGGAGAGCGTCTTGGACTCGCCCTTTTGGAGGGCGAAGCCCGTCTGTGAGAGTGGGGTCGACCCGCCATTCGACAATACACCCGGCCATACGGTGTATGCGCAGTTGTTGTTTAAAGTGAAAGAAGCTGAAAAAACGCCTGAAAGAAAAGAGGAAAAAACAAAAGACAGCAGAGTTGATATTCACGCCCCACCATTTCTGTTTTGGGAAATGAAATGGTACAAAAAAGAAGCGAGTTTCTGTAACCCAAAGCTCTGTGGGGTCCGCTGTGAAATCCATTCCGTTTATCGGTTTCGTCTGTTCAAAATAGTACTTGATTTAAAAAATGAGGTAGATTCATAAAGAATTGGGCCACGCCAGCAAAAATAGTGAGGATTGAATGGCCATCATTAAAACCTTCTAAAGGCACACACAAGTTTTGGATGTGTTTTCTCATAATCTAGGTAGGAATCTCATTATGAACGGATGAGAAGGTCTCAACGATGAGCGGTTCCATCTCCACTGATTCATGTGGTGTGGCCCACCTGGGTCTTGGGTCTGACTTGTTTTTGGGCTCTCTTACTAAAAGGAGCTGGAAAAAACTGATGGACGGAGTGGATTTCACACAGACACTGAGATGAGCTCCACAAAGCTTTAGATTACTAGAAATGGAATGTTGGTTGTTTACATGAGAAGAGTAGGGATAGAAGGGAGAAGAAGAGAAGAAAATGGGATACAGTTGTCATTTTGAGGAGAGAATATGATATTTTAGGCAATAGGAATTTGTGGGGAAGAGAGTGAGAGTAAGAGTGAGAGTGAGAGTGAGAGTAGGAGAGATTTTTTGGGGCATCGTTTCGGTTTCTATTAACAAACGAGGGTTAGTTTGGGAATTTTAGCTTGCAAAGGTGTGTATGGCGATTCTGTCGAGGCCTGGGGAACTGGCGGACGAGAGGTGCTCGGGAGTCGCACCTGTCTGCTTTCGAACGGATTGGTGACACGTGTTCTCTTGACCGTTGAGAGTGTAAGTACGCATGAAGACTGCTTTTTGTAAGTAGTCGCATCAATCCCGACCGTCCAAAAATCGAGTTTATAGAATAATTATATCCTTGGTTTGCATAAATTTGTTTGTTAAAGCAAGTAGGCCTTACACATCTCTCCGTGGTAAACTTATAAAAATTTAACAAAGGTGTTGTGGGTTGGAGTACTCGTTCTGTTGTCTGTGGGTGTGAGTGTGGATTTGAGTGTGTTCAAAAAATAAATTTTTTTTAAAAAAAGAAAAGGTGGATGGATAGATCCACTGAGTTGAGTGAAATTCCTGTCTGGGCTCGATGTAATGCATGCGACTTTTATCCATCCGCATTGAAAACTCAGTTAAAGTCCATAAAAGGAAAAGTAGTAAAACATCATTAAAAACTTCCTGTGAGCCAGGAAGGTTTTGGATCATGATTATATTTGCATGGTCTCTTCATTCAGTTCTTTTTCACCTTATTAACCGATTGGATAGCAAATATGCATTCCATTGGATCTTATGGAGTTTTTAATGGTGGGGATTCAATCAAGACTTTTTCTTATACTATGGTTCACTGAAATTTAGATCTGCTTAATTTTTTGGGTCATAAATGAGTTTTCAATGCAGAAAAAGGACCTGGATATAAGGCATGTATATTAAAGTAGGCTCCAGCGTCAGGGATCTACGGTAGAGCTGCGTGGGTTGAAGCAAGGCGGTGAGACATTTTTGTCTTCAACCATCAAAATGGATTTACAGCAATCCATAGTCAAGCGGTAAAATAATACTTATTCCTACACATGACGGGGAGGTTTAAGTGGATCCCGTATCCACATAGGCCATGGATCCCTAACTGTGGGCCCACTGTGATGTATGTTTCTTACGTCCACACGATTCATCCATTTTGAAAGCTCATTTTAAAACATCATCTAAAAAATGGAGCACACACGCATCTTAAATGGACTATATACCACAGGAAGTATAAGTGATTGAATCCCTTAAAAACTAATTGAATCCAACAGAATATTTATTTGCCATGTAACTTATCACAAATGCTTAAAGAAGAGACCATACAAATATCAATATCAGCTTGATCCAAAATTTTGTGGCCTACGGGAAATTTTTAGTTTTTAATGATTATGAACAACTGTTTCTTATATTATGGTACACCTGAGATTTGGATCTGCTTTATTTTTTAGATCATACCTAAAATGAGTTTTCACAGCGGATGAACAGCATCGATATAAGACACACCATAGTGGGCCCCACAGTCATGAATCCCACCCACCTCGGTGGATCCGGCCGCTCATGACACATATGCAGTTTCACCTAACATGATATTAGAGCTAAAAAATAGGTAGATACATGACAGAATTGGGCCACACCACAAAAGATAGTGGGGATTGAACGGCCACATTAAAACCTTCTCGGAGCCACAGAAGTTTTGGATGTGGTATCTTCCGGGCAGAAATCTCCTTATGAACGGGTTAGCGCCAGGAAGGCTTCTAACTCCATGTTTTATGTGGTGCGGCCCACCTGAGTCATGGGTCTGCTGCATTTTTGGGTACTCGTACTCACAGATACTCGTACTAACAGAAGCTGGATAAAATTGATGGACGGAGTGGATTTCACACGGACACAAAGCTTTGGATTATTAGAAACGTGAATGTGAGTTGCGTACCTGAGATGAGTAGGGATTGGAGGGAGAAGAAGGTAAGTAAACGGCAAACACTTATCATTTTGAAGAAAGAATTTGATTTTTTTTTTTTTTTCAGGGAGCAGGCCTTTAAAGGGGAAGAGAGTGGGAGATTTTTTTTCTTCTTTTTGGCGTTTGTATTGGTTTTTATAGAGAAGGCAGGGGTAGTTTAGGAATTTTGGCAGCAAGCTCGGTGGATCCTAGGTGCATCCCTGATTGTGGGGCCACCAAGATCTATTTTCCTTACATCCACGCTGTTCATCTAATTTAAAAGATCATTTTAGTGGACGATCCAAGAAATGAAGGATATCAAAATCTCAGGTGGACCACACCATGGGAAACAATGGTGATTGACCGTTAAAACCTTCTTATAGGCCACAAAAGTTTTATAGCAAGTTGATTTTTCTGTTGTCCCTTCATCAAAGTCTTCGTGATCTTATCAATGTGTTGGATGGAAAATAAACATTCTGGTAGCCCGTAAAAATTTTTTAACGATGGGTATTCAACCAACACTATTTCCTTACTGTGGTCTACCTAAATATTGGTTTTACTTCATTTTTATAATCGTATACTAAAATGAGCTGTCCAAATGGATGGACGGCGCGGATGTAAGCCACATATATCACGTTGGTCCCACAGCCAGAGAACCACCCAAAACTCTGCCCAAGTAGGATAGGATTAAGGACCAATCCAACATGAATAAGGCCAGGCCTGATCCTAAGCCTAACACAAAGTGTTGAATATTCAAGCCCAACACAATTCATGTTTGATTAGGTCAGAGTAGTGGGTTAACACTTACAACTTCCACCTGAAACACTACATTAATACATCCCTAACCGTCAGATCATTATAGGAAATAATAGCTCACCCACGGCATTTGACATCCGGACATGGATGCCAATATTTGGTGTGGTCCACTTAAGATTTTTATATGCTTCATTTTTGGGTTCATCTACTAAAATTATCTTTCAAAATGGATGGACGGTGTGGATGTAAGGCACATACACCAAGCTGGGCCCCACATAGTCATGGATCCACCGAAAACCTTGCTGGAATGGGCTAGGATTGAGGACCAACCCAATCCCAGTCCAACTCTCATGAGTCAAACCAAATGAGGCCTAACCTAATCCTAATTCCTAACCCCTGCCTAACACAGCGTTGAATACTCAAGCCAAACACAATTAGGTTGAGTTCGATGTAGTGTGGTCCACCTAAGGTTACAGGAAATAATGGGCCACCCATGGCATCTGGCATCCGGGCTTGGATGCCAGGATGTAGTGCGGTCCACCTAAAATTTGTATTTTTTAAATTTTTGGATTCATTTCCTAAAATGGTCTTTCAAAACGGATGGACGGTGTGGATGTAAGCCACGTACATCAGGGCCCCACAGTCACGAATCCATCCACCACACCCGCAAAACACGTGTGTGGCGATTCGTGTCCACGCCCAGGGAATCTGCCAGACAAGTAGGGCTCGATAGTCGCACCTGTCTGCTTTTGAACGGATAGGTGACACGTGTTTTCTTGACCGTTGAGAGTGTCAGTACGCTTGCAGAGTGCTCTCTTTAAGTACGCGTGCAGTCGCATCAATCTAGACTGCACAATTGATGTGGCCCAGCGTAGATGGGGTATATCCTCAAATTAGTTAAATTTGGATGTTTGGTTAGAATGAGCATGGTTTTTGAATAATAGTCCCTCTTGATTGATAAATAATTTGAACGGTTTAGATTGATCTCCACGTACGCCAATGAGGGTGCGCATGCCTACAATTCTCAGATTCCGACACCGGTATTTTACTGGAACAAATTTGAAATTGGGAGTTGTTTGATACTCTGGCAGCGCATGAAGCTTGATACGCGGTCTCTAAAAACTTGGGCACGTGGGATTCATTGACGAAAACAGATCTGACTCGATAGTGGAATTGTCTGACGCTAATGGGACAGTTTCAATATTAGTTTAATAGAACAATAGCAGCCTTGATTTGTGGAAATTTGTTTGTTGAATCAAGGCCACCGCGTGTTTTCATTTTTAACCGTCCAATCAATTTACAGCGATCCGATAGTCAGTTAGTAAAATAATCTTCATTTCTGCTTCGTGACACATCTGTAGTCGGACCCATTATTCTGACATTTCATGTGAATTGATTGTATGCCACGTCAGCAATATGTAAATAGTTTCTAGTCGCCTGCTTATCATCCACTATACTCCGCTACAGTACCAAACTTTTTGATGATTTGAATTTTGCACTGTTCACGAGTCTGACTGGCCCATTCTCCCTAGGGACGCGAATTGCCTGCAACTACGACAGATGATGGCCTGCAACGACGACAGATGATTGACTGCAGCACGGGCAGGAAACGGATTGGCCACTCCCATTGGCTGATGGTCGGTGCCCTGTGGGCCCCACTATGATGTACGTGTTTCATCCATACCGTCTGTCTATTTTTCTAGATCATTTTATTGTATGATACCAAAAATGAGGTATATCCCGATCTCAAGTGGACCACATTACAGGAAATAGTGTTGAATGAATGTTGACCATTAAAAAAATTTTGGGGCCATAAAAGTTTTGATCAATCTGATATTTGTTTTTTCCCTTCACATAGGTATGTATGACCTAATCAACAGATTGGATGTCAAATCAACAGTACAGTGGGCCTTAGGAGGAGTTTAATGGTGGATATCCAATCTCTATTGTTTTTATGTGGTGTGGTCTATCTGAGATTTATATCTACTCATTTTTTGGCTAAAGTTATAAAATGATCTTTAAAAATGGATGAACGACATGGATGAAAATATACATCATGGTAGGGCCCACCGAGCACCGACCGTCAGTCACCGGGCCAGTGACATGGGGAGTAGTCAATCCGTCCCCGCATTGGCACTGGACGCGGATTGCGTCCCACCCCTGCCCGGACGGTGACCCTGCGGAGCCACCATAATGTAAGTATTTTATCCACGCTGTTCGTTGCTTCTCTCGTATCATTTTGAAGTATTATCTAAAAATGGAGTATGTACACAGCTCTGGCAGACCATACCAAAGGAAGCTGAAGTGATAATAACACCCACCGTTGAAACCTTTTAAAGGGCTACCGTGATGTATTTTTACCATCCAACCTATTCATAAGGTCACGTGGACGTGGATGAAGTGAAAAAACAAATATTATCTTGATCCGAAATTTCTCAAGCTCCTAAGAAGTTTTTAATGATGAAGATTTAATCCCCACTTTGTAGTCCACTTAAGCCTTATACCTGCCTCATTTTTTGGATAATTCCTTAAAATGACATGAGATAAGCTATGAATGGCGTGGATAAAACACATACATCGCGGTGGGCCCCATAGAACACTACTCAGATGGATTAATGTCCGGGCAAGGTAGGACGCAATCCGCACCACTATTTGGTTATTTTGATGACTCAAGGAGTTTGATGTAAGCTGCAACTTGGGCTTGGTTCAATCCAAATTTGACTAACTTAAGTTGAGTTCAGGTCAGGTTGCCAAGGTCATCGGGTTCACCAACTTTATTTGGGTTGAGTCTAGGATGAGCAAATTTGAGTAGGGTTGGTAATAATCGCATGTATTTGAGTCGAGCCGGGTCAGGTGAATCAAGCATAAAGGACTCCTAGACATATTGAGGTTGGATCCTCTTTAAGGTAGGGTTGGGATAAGGTTGACCCAATCTGCCCCAATTGCACCTTAGGCCTATTTGCTTCAATTTAAGTACATGTAATTATATGGTAAAACCGTCTTCCTTCTCTATTAGAAACGAGGGAAAGTATTCTAACAAAACTCAAACTTATTTTGTCATTAAAACTCTGTGAGCCCCACCATGATGTATAAGTTATATCCACATTGTCCATTTATTTTATCAAATCATTTTAATGTATGAATCTAAAAATGAGGCAAATCCAAAGTTCAAGTGGACCACATTAAACAAAATAGTGGGCTCAATGCAGGTGTCCTTATTCCTACGCTTTGATCTGCCTCATTTCTTTTTTCATGCTTTAAAATGATATGAAAAAAATTAATGAACAATGTAAATGCAATGCATACATCATTTTTCTAACTAAGATCTCCCAAAAAAAAGTATGATTGTCAACATCATACATTCACTGCGATGGGAATTTACCATTGTAGCTAATAAATGCTAAAATCAAGGAAAATACAAGTAATTATATTGAAACAAACATGCCCTTACCCATCAACAAAGGGCCCGAGCGACTGGGCCGCCTGGCCCGCCAGCCAGCACTCCTACTCCCAGCTACTAAATATTGCATACGTGTCCTATTATCACCCTTTAAAATTCTGTTAGGTAGTTGAATGAAAAGTGGGCCCTTAAGGGAAAATTCAATTACTTAAGGAACTCTCGTTTAAAGTAGTTTCTTTTTTTTTTTTAATCAAGAGATTTTATTTAAAAAAGTTTCCATTCTGTTCTCTTGCTTCACCATTTTTTATGGTTAAATAGTCATAGATTAACAATCTGAACTGCTAGACGCACCCAAAACACCCAAAAGCACTATTATTGTGCCGTCGGGTCACTTAAAATTTATTTAAAAAAAAAAAAAACTTTGTGACTGCAGTGGTCAGTTCATTGGTATAATAATATACTAAGGACTACATATTTGAACACAACCAAGCCATGAATCCAAACCATCAGAACTATCTAAGCATCCGACAACGATCTCCTAGGTATTAAAACAATGTCCCTGGCCCAACCCAAGTTGCACTCCTTCTAGCAACACTCAATTCCTTCTATTATGTTGGGATCATCTTAAGAATTTGTTCAAATGGAGTGAAAAGAGCAATTGATCGATGGTGGCAAGTAATAGCTCCTTGTTTTCCAGCTAGAGGAATAGTCACATCTTACATGCTTTCCCTACTATATTGTTTTTGTAAGGTATAATTTTTATTATGTTAGGGGGTTTGGGGGTTTGGAAAAAAAAAAAAAAAAAGCAATTATACTTAAAGTCTTTATTTGAATCATGTAAAAAAGTTTCAGTTAATTTAGAATTTTTTATAATTTTTAAAAAGTTTACTATTTTAGAAAAGTTTATTGTATCGGAAAAGTTAAGAATTTAAGACTAGCTGCTTATAAAAGTCATATGAAAAGGCTTTACAATTCAACTTTATACATTATTCTCAATAACACTCTCCTTTGGAGATTTTATTTTATTTTTTAAACTTTATTAATTCAAGATTTTCTCATTGATTTGAAGTTTATCTTAAACGAAGAAGATAGTGATCGCTCAAATTCCGTGTGCATTTGAGCTACGGGACCAATTAGTAAAAGAGCCGCCATGCCAGTTGGTGTCAAAGCCGCCACACCAGTTGGTTTAGAAAGAGACCTTTCCTTAGGTCTAGTCACTATGAGATTGAGGTTTTCCTTGGGTGTTATCTCAATGGTATTAGAGTTAGGTTTTTTTTTCTCAATGGGTGACAACAATCCTAAGGACAGTGCTTCGAGGAATCAAGCATTAATGAGTACGAATCTCTATTCTTTCATCAAAAATTTCTATATTTAATCTGAGAGATGCAAGTGAGGATTGATATGATGATTAAAGTCATGGATTGCAAACATACTCACGCGATCATAACCTTACGAATCTCTAATCCAAAGTTCGGATGTCCAATGTCTTAGAAAAAGAGTGGACTTATGCAAATCAAGGAATACCTCTTGAGGACAAAGAAGAAGAGTAGGCTAATGCAGATGAAGTGCCTCTTGAAGAATTTACTATTGGATTACTTGATGGATTAACGGATGGATCAACTGATGAATTCATGATTAGATTAGAAAAGGTTTCAATTGTATTAGAATATCAATTGACAAATGGATCAGCAAAAGGAATGATTGATTAATAGTTAAGAATGATTCGATGGCCAAAGAGATGGACAATTTCATGATCATCTAAACAAGCTCTAAGAAAACCAACACAATTATACATTTGTAATAACAAACAAAGTGTGTAGATCAAAAGTAGTAATGACAACATTAACGTGGTCAATAGATAGTTAGATACCGATAAACAAATAAGGCTACAATCAATGCTCGGCCAATCACAATCACGAATCCATTGCTGTAAAACAAGTGAAAATCAATACACCATGCAAAACAAAAGATGAGATTGTTTTCCATAAGGTTTTATTTTATAGATAAAATTTCAATCCAACCTATGAGCTTTCACCACAAGCTAGAGAAGACAAATTACAAAGGTGAGTCATGCAATGTGCTAACAACAATTCTCAACTCGAGCACAAGTGTTTTTTTTTTTTTTTTTTTTTTGTTTTTATGTGGAGGGGTCTGATGTAAGGATAAGATATATTAGGTTATTTACCCAGGATGAGGTGGGGGGAAAAAAAGGCAACATAATATGATTTTTTTATGACCAAAACTTATAATTTATTGAAAATGCGCATATAAGATATCATTAGAAAGCTATTAACAAGCTCTATGGACAATGCCAAAGGCAATTGGCTCCCGTATGATTACGCAAATTTGGTCATTTTAAAGGTTAATTTCAAATTCTAGGTTAAAGTTTTATTATTTTTAATTAGTTGTTAATTTTACTATTTTGATGGTATTTTAAGGTTTAAATAAGTTTAGTTATAATTTCTAAAAAAATAAATATATTTTTTTAAAATGTAGTATTTTAGAAAAAAAAATACTATTTTCAAAAAGTTATGAATATAAGGCTTTGACCTTACATGAATCATATCAAAGCATTTTATAAGCAGGCTTTATTTATTATTCTCAATAATATTTTCATGTAAAGATTATTTTTTTTTACCTTATGGATTTAGGGTTTGGTTGTGGATTCAAGATTTATTTTTAAGAAAGAAGATGGCGATCTTTTCATCTCCCTTTCCACCACACACCTACAATGCTATATATGTAGGCCAATGTTAACCTAATGATCTGATCCTCATTTCCAAGGCAGCTAATCTTCATCACATGCCCAATCTTTCAAATGGCTCGGATGTCTCGTTCACAAATCACAAGACATGGTGAGAAAGATGGACTTGTATATAAAAGTTCGCATACAGTGTCATGTGATCTTTTCTTTATAATATATTAGTTCTTTAGTTCTCATTGGTAAAGCCCAAGTTGGGCCCATAATTTTATGGGCTTCTATAATAAGGCCCACTCTCAGCCTATGGCTCTAAAGTAGAGTTGTATACGAACTGAGTTAGCTCATTTAACTCGGTTGATTCGACTCAGTTCGAAACTGAGTTCGAGTCGAGTCAAACTAATTTTTGGAGCTCAAAAAAATTTTGAGCCGAGTTTGAACTTGTTTAAGCTCGAATTGACTCAGATCGAACCTCAACTCGAATCGAACTTGGATTGAACCGGTTCGAAGACTCAGTTATTTTGATATTGATGTTGCTCACAAAGTGTTTGATGAAATGACTCAATGAAGTGTTGTTTTGGGTGAGCGCGGGATAAGTTGATGGCGAGGAATGTATGTGTAACACTTTGAAAATTGGGGGTCGTGTATACACTCACTCCCAAGTTCCCGAGTATCACTTATAGCCAAGTTTTACAGTTTTACGTTTAATTCGGTTTAATGAGCAGCATGGAATTACTTGGAACATGAAGTAAAGAGATCAATATATACAGGTTCAAAAGAATATAAATGGGTCGCACAAGGCGTTGCCCAATAAAATCACAAAAGGAATCATATATCCAACAGAATGGTGCACTGAGCTCACTACTCAACAATCCAGAATCCAGTCTCCTAAGCCGATGGAGAGTCGTCCATTAACTAGAAATAGGACAACTCGTCCTCCTCATCGAGACTCACGCCATCAGGCTCCTCATACTCTGCGTCACCTGTATCTACGGGAGAGTCCGGTTGGTGTTTTAAAATACCGTCACAAAGTGGGAGTGAGTGATCAACTCAATGGGTGCTATTAGTCTTAACTTATAACAAGCATCAATTATATTATGACTTAATGAAAGACAATCATTCATAACACCTATCTAATCTCGTTAATGTATATTCATGATAAATGATATAATGCATCCCTCATCGCAACACTCTCTCAAGCGACTTCGTCTAACGATCGCGTGTGACCAACACTCCCTCAATGCGACCTCGACTGTCAAGTCGCCAACCTTGCTAGTGCAATGCGATGCTAGTGTTAGCCAAGTTCTTAGTTCATTTCATTTGTCTAGCAGGTTGAAAAAACTGATACACCCCACGTATCAATGCCCTCAATTAGTTGCGATGCTAGGGCACTGCATCCTTAATCCCGTTGGGTTCTCCATCCCCGACTTCAAGCACATGAGGAGTGTTGAGAAATGGAATCACTCGCGGTTACTACGGGGAGGCTCATCACCCCAACGTAGGCCGACAGCTCAGACACAGTGTCTCATTCCACCATGTCCGACTCACAAGTCGGTGGATCGGCTTCAATTGGTTATTGATGAGCTAAAACGGTTGTAGGATGTTCCAGGTTTCATACATATGTGAGCAAACAGGGTTAACAAACAAAGTTGATCAGTAAATAGGCTAGACCGCACGAGTTCAGGCAAACACGTGACAGACGATATTGGGTACGAGTGACCTATGTAGTCAGACTACTGTCGCCCACATGTGTCCGCCCAAATCTATGGGTTTAGCCTCAGGATAGTCCTACTAACGGGACGGCATTCACTCACCTCATAATCCTAACCAATCCAAGGGTTTGATGGTAATGTGTGGCATGCCAACCAATAGGGTTATCAACTAGCATAAACAATATCATGTTTTCATAATTTTTTAACATATAATTCAGATTTTTCTAACAAGCAAAGCTAACAATATCATGAAATAAAAGTGCATATGTTTATGTGGGTTAGAGAGAAAGCTAGACACTTCATATATCTCATAAAATCAAAACGCACAAGGATTAATAAATCATACATACTATAAGGCAACAATATACAAGAACCAACAAGGCATGAACATGCAATCATCTATTTGCACCAAATCATGTGAGAGACAATAACATTTCATAACTATTCATATTAGTTGATAGGATCAAAAGTGAGGTTCTTCCTAGGTTTTCTTCTAGATTCTCCCAATACATCATCTAAGCAATCAAAATCATTAGACTCATAGTATAATTGGTGCTAGGTCACCTAAGGATAATAGCCTGCACCTATAGATCATTGAGATCTCGGAAATGACCTAGGAATGAGGACTTTGGGGTCGATCAGCTGGAATCCATAAAGCAAGCACTTGCATATTAGAAATTCATGTCAATTCATTCTCAACACAAGGGTTTCAAGAAAAGGGTGAGGGATTTACCTATACAATCAACGGAAGCGATTCTTGCGGTTATGGTGGAGGATTTTCTTAGAGAAGAGGTAGGGAGTTGCAAGATTGAGCTCCCTTAGGCCTCACTTTAACTATGACCTACTTTCTCTCCCTCCTTCACTCTCTCTTCCTCTCTTCTTCTTTTCTTCTTTATCCCTTTTCTCTCTTCTCTCCTTCATTTCTCTAGGGCAAATTCGTATGAAGAGAGGGGTGCCCAAAGGAATCCCCTTTTATAATGCCAGATTTGGTGTAAATGGCCCCAAGTGTTGCGTTTGTACTATACTAGCCTTATGGGAGATTTTTTTAGCCTCTAGGGCCCACTGTAAGGTGTACATATGATATACACAGTAGGATAGTTAGCCCTAATGATGATCTACAAATGAACATGATCGGCCCGCCATTTTGATGCGTCAATCGACAGATATGATTAGAAATATGTTCAACGGTCACCGATTGTCGATCGGGGCCGTGGCTATATGGATATGAGCAGAAAAATATTCTTGCTTTACATGTGAAGTTTGGTCGTAAATCGACGGTCTGAAATCCTCAACTTTGCTTAAGAGTGAACGACCCAATTCACTTAAGTTTCAGCTTCTTCCTTTAGGGTATTTGCACTTCTCATGCACTCGTCCTTTAGCTCAAGTTGAGCGGTTCTAGACCGTTCTCAGGTTCGACTCCCGCGATGGACGTCGAGCCCAGTAAGACGGACATTTCTCTATAGTTTTGAAACTAGTGGCCCGACAACGAGTGGTCTAAAGCTTGTTTGGAAATTCAGGGCATTTCTAGAATGAATTAGGTATTGAGATTTCTCACGGGCGATGATTAGGGTTTGGATTAACTATGTTTATAGGATAACTTATTTATAATCAGTGAAAGTGGAGATTTGGTCATGATTACTCTAAACCATCGGTTTTATGCTAAAAGAGCACGAGGTTGATTTGGTCTAATAGTCAAGATCCGGGCCTTATCTGACTCGGCCCCGGTTAGATCTTTAATTTAGTCATGATTGTCTTGATTAGTTAGTGATGGGTCGGTTGGATTTGGGTCCTATTTGAGTAAATCATGAGGCTACACCTGATGTTCAAGTAATTGGGCGGATTCATTGGCTTCCTACGGTTGATTAATCGGATTGGTGCGGTTCTTTACTGGTACCACCCCTGTATAAACTAACATTAAGTGTTAATGGTCATTAAGTGATAATATAAGTTAATTACATAAAAAAATTTAAAGATTTTTAAAAATCCAAAACGGTAAAAATCCAGGATGTTACAATTTGCCCCCCTTAAAAATAATTCCGTCCTCAAAATTGCCTAAGGTTAATAAATAAAGACATTATAATTTCATTTACCTAAGTCTTATTGATTTCAGGTCTAGATGCATGGTAGTGTGCATACTAATTATACTAGTCTTGCTTATTATATTCTACCCCCCTTAAAAGTTTTCACCTTTGAGGTTTGATAACAAATGTCAAAATCATTATTATTGTACTAAGTAGTTGTTGATAAATTTTACCTAAAGGTGGTATATTTTAGTATTTCTGATTGGGTTAATACAAAAAGACAATTGTAGTAGGCTTTGATCTGATACGTCGATTTTTCGCCTGACTAGGGCAAACAACTCGTTGAATCCGTTCCTAATCCTAATGGATCTTAGTCTTTTGTTCAGTCAAAGTAGCGAGTCTACTGGTAGTCGCCCAAGATTGAGAATTGGATTAAGCCGCGAATGCTTCGCAGATGTATACTTTCATAATTTCGTAGTCCGATCAATCTCAATGTTTAAAAAATTGTCATCATTAAAAAGTTTAAATCTCCTATTTATAAGGTTGTCCTTTGGATCTTGGTCTAATAGAGTCCTCGTTTTGATTTATGTCCAAATAGGGGGTTAATAAATCCTTCACTATGCTTATGGTCAAACGATTAACTTAGAAAGGTTTTCAATGGCCTAAGATTGTATTTGTATGTTGCAGTTTCGATCTTGTGACTAACAGGTTATGAGCAAAGCATGCCTCATTTTTATTAATTTCAAGGGGGAGGAAGAACCAGAAGTTCTAAGGTATTTTAGAGGTTTGAAATACTAATAACGCTAAGAAAGATGCAGAAGATTTCGGTGGGGTCGCGTCGAACGCCACCTGGAATCGACATAATTCTTTTGTCTACTCTGGGCCGCTAGGAGTCGACGCCTGATAATATGTATCTTTTCTGAAGTCGCCTGAACCAAGTCTAAACTGGTTAAACTTTTCTTGTCGACCTCCACCCAACAATGTGGGGCTCGGTATGGGCGTCCATATAAATTTACTCCTAACCCGTGTAGTTCTTAGTCTCCGTTGTGCATGACCAACCCATTTAAATTTACTTTCCTTCATCTTATTACCTATCGGTGCAACTCTTAAATTCTCTCGAATGCAACTCTTACCTATCGGTGGATTGGAGGATGAACTTCCTGAGAGAAAGGGCTTAGGTAAATGATAGGAAGGTTAGAACTCTCAAAAGCACTCTCTTCTTTCTCTACAGCAATAAAGACTAATCTTTCTATATATAGGCAAAAGGTTCCAACGGATATAAACGGTCATATTTATGATAGAGTTTGATATCATCGATCAGTCGTCGATATGATCAAGCGTATACTCTTGATTGTATCGGCAGACCTCTCGATGATACAAACTCAATTGTCATTTCGCTTTTGGAAACCTTCCGCCTACTGGTCGATTGGATCGAGACACACATCGATGTTATCGGATTTCGAACTCCGATTTCATCGAGCGATGGATCGATCTATCGACAGATGAAAAATAAGAGAGAAGCCTTGAAGAATTTCATGTTTAACAGATATGATCAGGGAACAGTCGATGTCATCGAAATTTATACATCGATCATATCGGATCGAAGCATATGTTAGTTTTCTTTAGAAAAACAGGGGCCCCGTAAAGCAGTCTGTTGATATTATCGATCCACTTCAGATATGATCGATATTCGAATATCAATGATATCGACAACCAAGTCGATATATCGATAAATCGTCCAGATGATTTTTTGATTGCTGGATACTTTTTGTCCTCACTCGATTGTATCGATTGAGATCCCGAGGACATCGACAGAGCTAGTCGATTATATCGAAGGTGTTATCGATATAATCGCCAGTGTAAGAAAAACTTTAAAGATTTTCCTTTTTGATAATAAGTTTTCTTACACAAAAATCCTAAGATGTTCTAGTTCTTTTTAATGGTTTAATCACCTGGTGTTTTGGGACATGTGATGTGAGGCTATGATTTACCTATGGCGAACTTCCACACATCCAGTTGAGGCAGATGCTTGACTTGATCTTCCTGTAAGGCGCTATTGTCCGACTGACTCAACTAACAACGTAATTGACAAACCAGGGCACATAGTAGGTGCACTTTCAATCTCCCCCTTTGTCAATTACGTGACAAAATACCCAAAACACCCTAGGAACATATCTAGACAGATACATCCTAAATTGTGTGTACATGTATTAATACAATTTTACAAATTCTAAACTCCCATGTACACACCCAATAAATTCTCCCCCTTACTTCAAAAACTCCCCCTTTCTTGTTGCGGCTGCTCCCCCTAACACCTGCAACATAGATATATAATTTTCGCTTAAGGTGTTTGAATTGTTCTCTCCCTTATTGTCAGTCATTGGCAAAGGTATAAGACGTGATATTGACTGAAGATTGAAGCTTATGGGAGAACTCAGATAGATAGATGTATATAAATGAGAACACTGTAAAGCATACATCAATGAAGACACAGAATGAAGTTAAAAGAGCACTTAAGGCATAAGATAAACATGCAGATCATAACCTCAAAAACTGCAATAAACCAGGGAGTCAGAAATTCAAATAGCAGGAGTAAAAGAAATAGATTCAGCCATATGTAAGCTGCCCAAGATTGACAGAAATATCCAATGCTGCCCCAGACAGCAACAATTTAAACCAACAAAAAATAAAGCCCATTGGAGGGCACACAAAAACAAACCGGTATTTTAGCCCAACCATGGGCAAATTCATCCAAAGAGAAAAACATAAAAAAAACTGTCATACACACCACTGAGAGCATAGAACATCCAAAAAAGATACTGATGTTCATATGCAAAAATAAGAGTAAGGTGTGCATGATAGCATGCATGAGTCTGGCATCAAGGAGTAGAATAAGATGGCATCGTGTCATCCCGTCGGCACGTCAGTAGATCCACCAACTGTTGGACCGTGATCTGAACTCCTTGAACCATTCTTTCCAGAACAGTGAGCTGTTCCTTTACTGAGTGCATGTCCTTCTGAATGGCCCCAATCCTGTCCAGTTTAAGCCTTTTACCATACCCAGCAGTTGATGTGGATGGAGCAACATCTGGTCCATGAGGTGCATCGTCAGCCATTTCATCTCCTTCCATGAGATCACCTTCTCCCCCTTCTGCTTCTGCAGGAATTTCTTCCTCAGTTTTCTCCTTGTATTCATGAAATCTTAGATCCATTTTTTGAATATTTTTCTTATTGAAAACTTTGAGCGAGAAAATAGGATCAGCTGTGGATGAAAAGCCAATGCTTTGACAGATTTTACTGATGATCCAAGGATATGGCAGATGCAAATCTCTGGAAGTATGTATGGCATTGACGAACTGATTTACAATCAAGGTTGGAAGGCAGATATTCATCCCGGTTGTAACAGAGCAGACTATCATCACCATAAGACTTGTTAGATCCGATCGGTTCTTGCTTCTTGGGTACAGGTTAGTGGTGAAGATCCCATGCATGACTCTGAACCGGAGCTCCATATACCTAGATTTCAGAGCATTCCCTTGATTCCATGAGATATCTCGGTTATGACATAGGTATTTAGTTATTTTGGAGCGCACATCTCGAAAGTCAATATCCCAGTTTGGAAGTCCTTCAGGAGCCATTTGTAGATTGAGAATCTATGCTATGGTTGCAGAGGTGATAAATACATCATCATCATCCATGGATACCATGAAGGAAGGAGGATCAGCCACCGGAGAATGGCATGCAGCAAGGAAGTTGCGTGTTCTTTCCAATTGGCATGGTCCTCCAAAATCCAGAATGGGCAGCCAACCAATTGCAGCAAATAGGGGTTCTAATTTGTAGGGTGTTAAACACTCCCTGTCTACTTTTCTCTCAAAGATCAACTTCCTATTTGCATATTTTGGTGGTCGTTGGACAGCAGGAGGAGGAGGCACTGGTTGAGACGGTCCAGGGATTTCGGTTTGGGACCCACTGCGTCGTGATCTTTGCCGTGTGGGGGTCTCACTGTCCGGGATCCTTGCTCTCTCCCTTGAGGCAAGGACCTTTTTTCGAGTACCTCTTGAAGATTCGCCTGGACCAGATGCCACGTTTTTATCCTTTCCCATGTGAAGAAAAAGGCTTTGAAAGATTGGAAAAAAAATGACAAAAACACCGACAAACCAAGAGAGGAAGATTCTGTTGATGTTGGAAGAGTATTACTTGGTTTGTGGAGAGATTTGGCTAGTCCTACTTGGCCTTGGATGATTGGTCGAGAGGATCGGACAGAGAAGACAACCGAACCGCCTTTAAAAAAAAAAAACCTTTTTTTTTATTCTGCTGACTTTTATCGGGCGCCAATTGTCGATCATATCGACCAACCAATCGATTGTATCATGAGGTTGTCGATCGATTCTATCAAGACTACCCTCGATGTTATCCATGGACATATGACTTTTCACATTCTGAACAACCGTCGATTGTATCGATACACAGTCGATAAAATCGAAGAAGATCATCACTTGCATTGAAAGTATGTGCTATTCAGAATTTTTTTAATTTTAACACGATATTGTATATTTCTTGACTTAATCAGTATATGTCAAACAAAAAAATGTACCAGTTCTGTACAAATATAAACATGATAATGTTTATATACAAAAATTAGAGGTCTCCAACCTTAGATGTAACATTGAGGATTTAGTAAAAATTGCATCATTTCACCCATTATCCAAATTTTGATGCAAAATCTGAACGTGTTCTTATATGCTTAATAATTCAGGGTACAGAGTTCAGTTTTTCTTTCACTCTCCACCTTAAGACAGAAGTTTTTGCTATGGTAACTTTTTTTATCTTACCAACTTGATCCCGTGATTTTTTCGTTGTCTTCCTTTTTGGGTGATAAATGGGTATTTTGCATTCCTCTGGTTAGATTAAGTTTATCAGTGTGGATTTGACCAGGGTTATAAGAAGTTGTCTTTAAGCATTCAAACTTGTAATGTCCCATATCACCACACAAATGACAAACTGGAGAAGTTTTTGTATTGCTACCTGAAGCAACGGATTTTTCAGTTTTCGTTTTAATTCTCTCATACCCTAGGCCACTCTTATCTTTTCCAGGCCTTCCTATTCCTAACATTCTTTCAAGTTTTTCACCACTCTGAGAAAACTTATAGTTTATCTCGACAAATTTTCTGGAATTTTCTAAGTCAATACAAAGTGAGTGGTTCTCATTTTTGAGTTTTGCATTATTATATTTTAGTAGTTCAGCTTTGTTCATAAGTTTTAATAATTCTCCTTTTAGGGATAGGTTTTCTTTTTCTAATTGATCATTATCGGTGAGATATTGTTGCAAATCATTGGACAAATTAATGTTTATTTCTAAGGTTCTATCCAAGTCTTTCTGCAACAATTTCTTTTTGTTTTCAGTCATGCCGATTTTCTTAAGAATGTGGATGCTATGAATGTATAGTTGATTATAAGCATCCTGCAATTCATTTTGCTCTTTATCTTCTTCTTCTTCAATTTCCTCATTGTCAGATGAAAATGATTCAGTAGCTTGTTGTTCTTTCTCAGATTCAGTTGGAATGATCGGAGTAGTGGAGACCATAAGTATTTTCAAGGATTTTTTATCTCCATCACTTCCAAAGTCACTGTTTTCTGAATTTGACTCTTCCGTATCATCCCATGTGGCAGTCATCGCCTTGTCCTTGGCTTCTGAAAGAATCTTCTGAATCTTTGTGCCAGCAAGGCCACTTCCTCATTTTCATCTTCTTTTTCGCTTTCACTGTCCTCATGTTTTGATTTCTTAGAAATTTTTAGGACTGTTTTTGAATTTTTGGGGTTGTGTGAAGTGTAGTTCAAAGGTCTGTAGGGAACCTATTAGTTCTTCTACTTTCATCTCATCAATGTTCCTACACTCCTCAATTGTTGTTACCTTGGGATTGAAGCGTTCCAGTAAGGATCTTAAGATTTTTCTACATATTTTATGTGCCAGAACTTTCTCTCCCAATCCACCCATGGAGTTACAAATAATGTTCAATTTGGTGAAAAACTCCATATATGTCTCATGCTCTTCCATTATGAGATTTTCAAACTGTGAAGTTAAGAGTTGTAGTTTAGATCTCTTCACAGTGCTTGTGCCTTCATGGGTTGTTTCTAATAAGTCTCATGCTTCTTTAGAGGTCCCACACATACTTATCTGATTGAAAATGTCTTGGGACATGGCACAATAGATGGCGTTCATTGCTTTTGCTTCAGCATTTCGCTGTTCTTTGTCAAACGCCGTCCACTTCTCATTTGGTTTGGGTTTAGTGATTGTGATTTCATTTTCAAGTACAATTTGTTCAGAAGGTACCACATATTCTTTTTCAACTACATCCCAAACTTCATGATCTAAAGATCTCAGGAAGTAGTACATTCTAGCCTTTCAGTAAGCATAATTTGATCCATCAAATACTGGAGGTCTAATGACCGATGAGCCCTCTCCTTTGGCCATATTTCTACTTCAGTCAAGATCACTCTTTAGGCGGTGAAGCCCTTAAAGAGAGACCCGCTCTGATACCAATTGAAAAAGCGATGAAGACGGCTTTGAAGTAGGAATATGTCAATATGTCCTAGAGGGGGGGTGAATAGGACTTTTTAAAGATTTATAAATTATTTTTCAATCCTATCACACTAATCCTATCAAAGAGTACAGATTAGGATTACTCAAAAAAAATTAACTCTACTGGCTTTCAAGCCTGATACAGGATCCAATCACAACTACTTGTATGATAACTAAATTTATGAATCAGATTGTGATAGATATAACTGTATATGCATAAGATGTGATTTCAGATAATCATATGTAAAGACATGTAAGGCAATCACATAAATAAAAGACAATATCAATCTCAAACACAGTCATTTTATAGTGGTTCGACTACTTGTCTACTCCACTCTCGGCTTCCACACTCAACCCTTGAGTGACCGAATTTTACTAAGGAGGTTTTTCATGGTTCACCTTAAACCTAAGGTTTTAAATCAGGTTCACCTTCAACCTTTACAGAGGTTTCTACTCGGTTCATCTCAAACCTTGGAGTTTTGCTGGCGTACTTCTAACCAGATGTTTATACTCTCCTCGGAGCAAGAGTCCACACAACGCACCCAGAGGTTTCTACTCGATTCACCTCTAACCCTGGAGTTTTGCTGGCGTACTCCTAACCAGATGTTTATGCTCTCTACAGAGCAAGGGTCCACACAACGCACCCCGCACGTACACTCCTGTCGGAGGCCTCCTTCGAGGACTTCAAATGGTGAGCAACACTTAAAACCCAATCCTAGAAAGAAATGATCACAAGTGTCCTCTTGACTCTAGATACTTACAAATAAGTTGATGAGTCTCATTCAGTGCAATGTTGAAGATCTCCTCCTTGATGTTAAAGGGTCTTCAGCTCCTTTGAACCGCAACACAAAGATGTATCTATACTAAGCTTTAGGTTAGGTCAAGGTTATGATGGAATACCACTCTCAAAAGATATTTCAATTAGGAAGATAGAGTGGTTCCAATCATCTATACATTCAAGGCTTCCCAACTTAATGATTAAGGTTGTAGCTGGAGGATCCTTGAATGCGAAAGTTCATTCTCCAATCCACTCTATGAGATATCAATGATGAGGGTGGATTGGAGGATGAACTTCCTGAGAGAAAGGGCTTAGGTAAATGATAGGAAGGTTAGAACTCTCAAAAGCACTCTCTTCTTTCTTTACAGCAATAAAGACTAATCTCTCTATATATAGGCAAAAGGTTCCAACAGATATAAACGGTCATATTTATGACAGAGTTCGATATCATCGATCAGTCGTCGATATGATCGAGTGTATACTCATGTCAAGTACAAGTCAAGTCACTCCATACCCAAGTACAACAACCCATACCATTCTCTTACATAAGCAAACCCAAGGTCAACCCTCACATCACTTCACCTCTCTCTCCACCCATCCCTTCTTACAACACACCACTCCACCCATCACCCATCACACCACATCACTCCATCACCCTTTTTCACCCATCACTCCCCTCTCTCTCTCATTCATTCTCAAAAAAAAATCTCTCCAAGCAAAAATTTCACACGTCCAAGCATTCCCAACCTTTTCCAAAGGCCAAGTGTGGCCCACCCTCTCATCTCTCATCCACACCATCAAAGGTCCATCATCCACCGTCCAAGGCGAAGGCAAGGAGCATTGGAGGCCAAGGGAGCAAGGAGGAGGCTTAGAGGTGGGTGATCCACCGTTAAATTCTTTTTAGGGACCACTTATTGGTGGGACCCATTTTTTTATATATGATTTGTATTATGTGGGGCCCATAGTGGCGAGGCCCCACCATCACCGTCTATTGTTGTCTCTCTCTCTCTCTCTCTCTCTCTCTCTCTCTCTCTCTCTCTCTCTCTCTCTCTCCTTATCCTTTTCCTAAAATGAAGTGAGCCCCACCAATTCATGATAAATCTACTCCATTCATCAAATGGTGTGGCCCACCACACTTTAGGTGATATGATACGTATATATATATACATATATATTATATTATATTAATATTACACACATATATATATATATATATGTATATGGTGGGCCATGTATATGTGGGACCCACCATGATGATGTATTTATCCATGCCGTCCAGCGTCCCTGGACGCTGGACGGGCGTGTTGGCCATCATGGAGTATGTGTACAGGCGGCATGGGCGTGTACTGTCAAGAAAGAAAAAAAAAAAAAAAAAAAAAGGGGGTTGCTTTGGGGTGGACCTTGCATGCAGGCCCCACTTTGATGTATGTATGCAATCCACGTCGTCCATTCCATTTTTCATATCATTTTAGGCGTTGAGCCGAAAAATGAGACCGATCCAATCATCTGGCGGGCCGTGGTATTAAAAATGGTAGTATTTTCCGTTGAAAACTTGGAAGAATGATTTCTGGGGTCCACCAGAAGCTTGGACCCACCTGAAACTTGGTTTGGACCCTTAATTCTGTGGGACACATGCAATGGACGGGGTAGATCTGTTTCATGTGGGTCCCACCTAGGAAAACAAAATAATTTTCTTTTTTGCATGACTTTGTGCCATGAGTCCAGAGACGTCCACGTTAAAAAGGGTGGCCGCATTGGCCCACTTGTAGACTCCACCATGATGTACATTTTACATCTATACTGTTCATTTAATAGGTCCCCTTGAATGGTGCGTTGACTCCAAAAATCATCCACAAACTGAACTCAGGTGGGCCATACCATCCAAATCATGTGAAGACATGCCTAAATCATATAAAAACACTTCGTGGGGCCTACCTGAATTTTGAATGTGGCTGAAACTTAGTGTGAACCCTCAAACAGGTGGGACACACGTAATGGACGGGTTGGATTGCAAATAAACACTTTGGTGGGTCCTGCATGGGACCCACTGTGGTATGTATGGCTTACTGATGCAAGTGTTTCACTCACGCCGTCCATCCACGGCAGTGGACGGTGGCCCCCACTCAGATGTATGTATTGTGTCCACATCGTCCATCACGTGAGCCCCTGGCCATGTGACGTTATGAACAGGTTTGGATGGCAATAAACATTACAGTGGGCCCTAGGCCATGTGATTCTATGAACAGTTTGGATGCAAATAAATAGTACAGTGGACCCAGGTTGGGTAGAAAATATACATTACGGTGGGCCCTGGGTCTATATGACCTTATCAACAGGTTTGAATGGAAAATAAACATTTTGGTGGGCCCCTTGCTATATGGCCTTATCAACAGGTGGGATGTAAAATAAACATTTTGATGGGCCCCTTACCACACGGCCTTCACAACAGGTTGGGTGGCAAATACGCATTTCAATGGGCCCAGGATTGGATGAAAAATAAATGTCATAGTGGGCCCACATGGGAGTCTACCATGATGCATGAGTTTCATCCAAACCATCTAACCATTTTGAGATCATTTTAAGGCCAATGTTGAGGCCCACTTTGTTATATATGGGCCCATGTGTGTATGTCCATTTGATGTATTTGTGGCCTAATGACGAGGCCCACTTTAGTTTATATAAGGCCTATGTGATTAGGCCCATTTGA
Source organism: Magnolia kwangsiensis (assembly GCA_037074715.1). Taxonomy (NCBI): domain Eukaryota; kingdom Viridiplantae; phylum Streptophyta; class Magnoliopsida; order Magnoliales; family Magnoliaceae; genus Magnolia; species Magnolia kwangsiensis. The sequence continues at coordinate 139,033,705 of CM073575.1, read as the reverse complement.
TGCACATAAAGCTTATGTGATTGGGCTCATTTTAATGCATTTTAAGGCCCATGGGTGATGGCCCATTGCAAAGTACCTAAGGTCCATTGGTGAGGCCCATTGAGGTGGCCCACTTGATGAATATAAGGCCCATGAGATACGGCCCATTTGATGTATTTGAGGCCCAATGGGATGTACCTAAGGTACATTGCAATGTATGATTCCGCCATGATTTATTTAATGATATTTAAGGCGAACTGAGCCTTGGGAGCAATGATGGTTTGACATCCACATTATAAGATTAATGTTGGTTAAATGTCCGCATTGTCACTCTCCCTAGGGCCTACTGATAGGCCTAACTCTTTGTGTATGAGGCCCATGTGCAGGGCCCACCTGTGACGTATATTAGGCTCAGGTGTAGGGCTCACCCATTAAGTATTGGGGCCTGTGGATTGTGATGTATCTTCGGCCCAGATGGCAAGACCTGATGTTATGTATGAGAGACCTAAGGGATGTGGCCGATTACGATGTGTTCGGGGCCTATGGATATGGTCCATTATACTGTACATGCGGCCTGTATATGGGGACCATTATAATGTTACATGTGGCCTTATATGAGGACTAATGTGGTACATGTCAGGCTTAGGTGATAAGGTCCACTTTGATATACTTGTGGCCCATTAGTGCGCCCCATTGATGCGACTCACTTAATGTGTATGAGGCCCATTAGTGCAGCTCGTTGATGCAGCCCACCTGTTGTGTACATGTAACCCTTGAGTAAGGCCCATTGTGTTGTATATTAGGCCCTTGTGTGAGGCCGTGGGCCCATTATATGTTTGGATCTGTGAGGGTCACTTCTTGGGGCAATGTTGGTTAGATGTCCACATTGTCGAGGTCGATTGTTGATGCCGGATATTGATACCAATTATGAGTATGTGACTGCATAGCATCATGATCCATGCCCATACGCATCATCTGCATGTATGTTATGAGATATGATTGATCATTGCATATGTCATAGTGTTGGTTGTTACGAGACTTCCTGATAGGCGGAGATTGTCTCATATGAGCGCACGGTTTGCGTAGGATTGATGCATGATTGGATTGTATGACTCATGCATCTTGCATTGTGTACTGTGATTACTGTATGCCCTAGCGACATCAGGGTCGTAGCCTCCACAGGCATATCGTGGATGGCCAGATGGGACACCGAAAATCTGTTCTACATGGGGTGCTATAGATATCCCTGGGTGAAAGTCCCTAAACCCTCTTGGTTCCAGAGGATGCTCCAACATCTAGACCGAGTGGGTAGATGGGCGCCGAGTGCCGATTACCAGATGGCTGCGCTCTCGACTGTGTCGCGGTCGGTTGGAAGGGGGTGTAGCCTTACCTGCCCGAGAGGAGGGGGCAATGCTAGGCTGAGTCTGACCAGCTCGAGGAATAGGTCCGCTATTGACGAGTCGGGCCCGATATTGGCAGGTGGATAGTGAGGTCTCTTCCACTCACCTTGTTGCGCGCGATGGGACGGCAATCTGGTATGGAGTGTAATAGACCCCGGTGATTTTTCAGAGAGAAACCGTACTAATATATGGACTTATTGAGTAAGAATTGCATGGTCATTCATTCATTCGTTCATTCACTATCCACTCGGGCTGGTGGTGCATAATTAATTGTTATGTACCTTCGTTATGGTAAGAATTTCGGTTGGGCGCGCGACTAACCTGAGATCAGGAGTCTACCATATTGAGCCTGACTATCCAAATTTAGGTATGGGACTGGTTTGGATAGAAGTCCTTGTGGTGGACCCCATAGCCTGCGATACTACATACTATCATCCCGACTTCACACTCCAGCATGGTCATTTCATTCGCATCGCATATTGCATTACATCCGCAGGCATATGGCATTTTGGGTTGCTATATTTCTGTACTTATATGGCCTAGACAGACTTAGCAGGATTTGTATATTGCATTACATCCTCGGCATCAGATATTTGACTCTTTATGACTCTTTAGTGCATATCTGTTTTATATTACGTTTCTGATAATTGACTGACTTATGAACTTGTCCATACTTTCGCTTACTCTGTCATTGTATGATTTATGATCTTGTCAGTATTTCAGGTTATTCCGATAATGTACGATTTATGAATTACCAGTAATTTCGGTATTGTATGATGATGGTATTGTATTGAACATTTGATACTTACCTTGTGCACACACTTACACCACCCTCTAAGCTTTCTATAAGCTTATGCACGATAGATGCGTGCAGGTGATGTTAGGTTGCAGCAGTGTTGAGCTTGGAGCGTGTTATGGTCTTCTGGAGCTTGATTTTTCTTTATTTATATATTCTCTTTCAGCATTGTACTCAAATGATTATATTAGTGGATATGTGATGATGATGTTTCCTTTATAATTTGGGTAAACTTGTGGTTATGCTTATTACAAGACAAGTGTACGTTCGAAAAATCCTCCTTGTAGGATCCCAGGATCAGAATCTGGCGTATTTTACGCTGGGAGCCGAGAATGGGGTACTACGGAGGCTGTCGGCACCGGATTCGGTGATCGAGATTCTTGTGAATCTGATTTCTGGGTTTGGGGCGTAACAGAGCTGGTCGATTATATCGAAGGTGTTATCGATACAATCGACAGGGTAAGAAACACTTTAAAGATTTTCCTTTTTAATAACAAGTTTTCTTACACAAAAACCCTAAGATGTTCTGGTTCTTTTTAAGAGTTTAATCACTTGGTGTTTTGGGACATAGGATGTGAGGCTATGATTTACCAATGGCGAGCTTCCACACATCCAGTTGAGGCAGACACTTGACTTGATCTTCCTGTTAGGCACTATTGTCCGACTGACTTAACTAACAACGTAATTGATAAACCAGGGCACGTAGTAGGTACACTTTCATACACTAATCCTATGAACATGTTGTTCTTTAATTGCCCCACATTCTATTTCATGAAGCATGGTTGGTCTTATATCCACCCTATAAAATCTCCCCCCCCCCCCCCCCCCTTTTTTTATCCAATTTGAGTGGCACCTTGACGATCACATAAAACTCCATATGAGCATCTCCATTTCTTCCACCTCGCTTGAAGTCTATAGGCAATATACTTCTCAATTCTCAATCTCTCCACTCATGAATTATTAAACAAATATATCAAGGTGATCATTTGGAAACTTTTTAGCCAACAATCTTAACAAATTCCTTATTCCCACTCCTACTGTTACTAGAATTGCACTCCCAGTGACATGACCATGCATTTAACAGTTACTATCTTAATTACTGAAATATGTTAAAAATATTTAGTTATTTTATAAAATATATTTAATTTGTATTTATTTATTTTTTTTTAAGCTAAATTTTATTTATTTATTTATTCTTTCTAATCATTCCATATATTTTCTTACCTAACAAAATAAGTAAAACCTTAGTCTCCAAAAGCAACTTGATGTTGCAGCAGGAATTGAAGGAAAAGTGTAAACCCTTTTTGTGTTCTAAGGCATCTAGATATTTGAATTTCTTAAGGGACAATGTATCATAGAGTAGAAGATTCTAGAAAGCAGTGATTGGAGGAAATGGTTGAAATGCCTAGGAATGAAACACAATAGGACCTTGAGTACCCAATCCACTGAAATGCACACATATAATTCATAATCAGAATATGTGCAAAATCATAACTAACCACAAGGAAACAACATAAAAAGAAACATTTTGAAAGAAAACCTTCTAAGCTCTCTAAATCAGCCTTCTTGGAGGAAAACTCATCATTTGAAATATATCCTTCAGTGTGCACAAGGTCTTTAACTAGAGGAGGTTCTATCTGGTCATCTTCAAGTGAATATTTAACTTCCATAACCTCATCATTTATAGCAGGCACTAGTCTTCCATCACCTTCAGCTCAAACGGGCTTGTAAACAACAGGATCAACATCAGCTAAGGAAGACTCAAAACAACTGGTTTTTTTTTCCAAGCGAAGTCTCTTAAACGTGTTCTCCACCGTTCGTCTCCACATCAACGAACACTTCTTCTATTTAAAATCATCTGCATGCATTGACAAAAGTAAGATTTGAAATGTGTGGTTGGAGGGAAGGGAGATATGAAGAAGAAGATTGTGGTTTTGGGATTTGGTTTTAAGAATAGGAGAGGGAGAGGTCTTTCTAGGGGTTTAGAAGCAATAGAGGGTAGTGAGAGGGGAGGAATTAGGGGTTTGGGTCCTTAAAATGCAATGGAAATGGGCCCCACTCGTGTGTACATTGAAAGGAGAGGGGAAACCCATCATTGGAGGTCGGGCAGAGGGGTCACACCGGTCCAGCGGGGTCCCGCCAACCCCTTGGACATTTGGGCAGGGCCACGCCTGGTCGGGCGGGGTCCCGCGGGTGTTCTGGATGCCTGGGCGGGGCGGACGTGAGGGGTCCCGCCGGGCCTCTGCACTGCCGGCGGGGCCCACTTTATTTGATGTTTCTCGGGCGCCGGTAAAGTTCCCCGGGACGTGCCATATATGATTTTGGGATAAGAGAAGATAGTCTACGCAATGGGACTATCTATTTCATGAAATTCCTCTCAGTTAGTGGTCAAAACTCAATTTTTCTCTAGTTTCACTATTTTTGATAAATTTTCGTTCGCCCCTAACTCTTTATCCCCAAATGAGTTGAATCTATCAAATTTGGCCCAATATCCGTTCATTTAGCCTAGGACGATGGTTTCGATCGTCAAATCGTTCAATCTCCAGCTCGTTTCTATCTATGGGCTGAGGTCTTATAAGATTCCTGGACTCATTCTCTAACGTCACTACTCCCTCTCACTACCCAATCCTAAATCCTAGGAAGTCTTACCTTCCATCTAAGATTGTCAGTTCTGGTTCTAGGATGGTTCCTACTATTCTAAGTCTCTGTTGCGTTTCCTCTCAAGTTAGCCGACACGTTAATGAGTTAATGACCCATGGCCCAATTAATTCCAAATTATTGCTTTGATACCATCTTGTAACACCCTGAAAATTGGGGGTCCTGTATACACTTGGATCCCAAGTTCCCGGGTATCACTTATAGCTAAGTTTTACAATTTTGCGTTTAATCTGGTTTAATGAGCAACATGAAATTACTTGGAACATGAAGCACAATCACAACTAGTCTACTGAAATGAAAGAGATCAATATATACAGGTCCAAAAGAATATAAATGACTCACATAAGGCGTTGCCCAACAAAATCACAAAAGAAATCATATGTCCAAAAGAATGGTGCGCTAAGCCCACTACTCAACGATCCAGAATCCAGTCTCCTAAGCCAATGGAAAGTTGTCCATTAACTGAAAGTAGGACAGCTCGTCCTCCTCATTGAGACTCGCATCGTCAGGCTCCTCGTACTCTACGTCACCTACATCTACGGGAGAGTCTGGTTAGTGTTTTAAAACACCGTCTCAGAGTGAGAGTAAGTGATCAACTCAGTAGGTGCTATTAGTCTTAAGTTGTAACAAGGATCAATTATATTATAAACTTAATGAAAGACAATTATTCATAACACCTATCTAATCTTGTTAATGCATATGCATGATAGATGAGGTGTGCATATTGATATACATCATAGGATAGTTATCCCTAATGATGATCTACATATGGACATGATCGGCACATTATTTGGATGCGCCGATCGACAGATATGATTAAAAATCTGTTCAATGGTCACCAATAATCGATCGGGGCCGTGGCTATATGGATATAAGTAGAAAAATATTCTTACTCTACGTGTGAAGTTTGGTCTTAAACCGATGGTCTGAAATCTTTAACTTTACATAAGAGTGGAAGACTCAATTCACTTAAGTTTCAGCTTCTTCTTTTAGGGTATTTGCACTTCTCATGCACTTGTCTTTTGGCTCAAATTGAGCAGTTATGGATCGTTCCAAGGTCCGACTCTCGCGATGGATGTCGAGCCCAGTAAGACGGACATTTCTCTATAGTTTTGGGACTAGTAGCCGGCACAAAGCGGTCTAAAGGTTGTTTGAAAATTCGGGGCATTTCTAGAATGAATTAGGTATTGAGATTTCTCGTAAGTGATGATTAGGGTTTGGATTAACTAAGTTTATACGATGGCTTATTTATAACTAGTGAAAGTGGAGATTTAGTCATGATTACTCTAAATCGTCAGTTTTAGGATAAAAAAATACGGGATTGATTTGGTTTAATAGTCTAGATCCGGGCCTTATCTGACTCGGCCCCGATTAGATCTTTAATTTAGTCATGATTGTCTTGATTAGTTAGCGATGGGTCGATTAGATTTGGGTCCTATGTGAGTAAATCATGGGGTTATACCTGATGTTCAAGTGATTGGGCGGATTTGTTGGTTTCTTGCGGTTGATTAATCGGACTAGTGCGGTTTTTTACTGGTACCACCCTTGTATAAACTAATATTGAGTACTAATAGTTATTAAGTGATAATATAAGTTAATTACATAAAAAATTTAAAAATTTTTAGAAATCCAAAATAATAAAAATTCAGGATGTTACGGTATGGATACGAAACAAATCACTATTAAAAAAAATTACATGATAAATCTACCCTAATATCTTGATTTTGATGTTGCCTATTGAATGTTTGATGAAATACATGTAAACTGATGCTGCTGTTTTACATGCTGTGAGAATTTGAAGGTGCACTCCATGTGTCTGAGAAAATGTCGCACAGGCTCGAACTAGCCCAAGTCGTTGACCGAATCGAGCTAATCTGGCCAATCAGGCTCAAGGACCAAGCCGAACCGATTTCAAGCTAGGGTCAGCTAGTGGCCGAGCCGAGTCGAGTTGTGCCAAACTCGGCTCGGTTCAAGTCGTGTAATGCTCTACTCCAAAGTTAAGAGATAACTCACGTTGGCATGGGCCTGAAAGCCCATTGGACTGCTAGCCCATTGACAAGTCTATGAAGACTGACACAAACGCAATTCGTGGCACTTGACATGGCACATATGCTAATGTATAATGTGTGTGATAGATCCTTACCACTCATCAGGTGGGCCCACTAAGGAAGATTCTCAAGAACAAAAATCAAGACTGTTCACTTATAAATAAAGTGGGCCACACTTTCATGAAAAAAAAAAGAAGAAGATAAAATTGCAAATAACGATTAGTGGTCCATCAACATTTGCATACAGCTTTTTGTGTGAATTCTCAAAATATATTTGAAACACAGATGAATTTTTAATTAATTTCCAAGGATATTTGTAATTTACCTAAAACGTTTGCATTGCAAACGTATCTGGACCGTTAATCTAAAGGGCCCTGCATGGCACACTAGACATTGGAAAATATGACCAAACAAACAATCCTAGCCTTTCCAATCAATGAACTTGACCTCATGAAATTGTGTTAGCCACGTAAATTTCTTGGACCATGGCCCATTTGTGGCAACCATGAAGGGGCCCATTCAACCAACGGTCAGAATCATGCTAAAATATGTGTCCTTCCATAGATGGGAATGATGTTGCTCTGAGCAGATCTAGGGTCAGCCCAAGCAAGCTGATTTTTTAATCAGCCTGAAAATTAAGGCCCATACCAGGCCCATTTCATAGTCGAATCTTGAATTCGGGCCGTTGATCAACCTCATAAGCCAATCCACATCAATCATCATAAGCCAGAGCCCATCAATTATCTGATCGGGACCCGAAACCCTAGTGGGCCATCAAGAACAATCAGGTAATGGGCTATCAAGATCCAGTCGACGGTACAAAGGATATTCATAAATATTTTTAATATTGCGGAAGTACATGCAGTGGTATGTGGGGCCCACCATGATGTATTAGTTTAATCTACGCCGTCCATCCATTTTTTCAGATCATTTTAGGATAAAAACAAAAAATTGAGGTAAATCCAAGGCTCAAGTGGACCACACAGTTTGGATTGAACTCCCACCATTAAAAACTTCTTGTGACTGGCAGAAGTTTTGGATCAATCTGATATTTCCCTTCAACCAGGTCCATATGAACTTATGAACAGGTTGGATGGTAAATAAACATCATGGTGTCCCCTAGGAAGGTTTCAACGGTAAGATTCATTATCGCGGCTACTTCCTGTGGAGCGGCCCACTTAAGCATTGGACCTACCTAATTTTTAGATTCATACACTTAAAATGATCTGAAAAAATGGATGGACGGCGTGGATAAAACCAACCATGCATGCATTAATAACATCCACCAAAAGAAAATGACTTTCTCTTTTCTCCATATTTCACGGATGACACAAACTCTCTTGAATCAAACTGATCAATCAATCCTAATTGTCCAATTGATGGCTATCAAATGACCGCTGGAAGTGAATCAGTTCTCAGCAGATTTTTAGGCTACGCTCATTCCACAATTAGGTCAGCTATTTGGATGCAGGACTGGGCCGCAACTATACCACATGTATGTGTGGTTGAAGAATCTGCACCATTTTAAAATGCTGGTAAATCATGGGAGAAATCTATTTAAAAAATAAAAATAAAAAATAAAAAAAGAAGAAAAAGAAGAAAAGGAAAAAAAATAGTAAAAATTTTAGGAATTTGTTGTATAAATATATTTTTTAAAAAATTTGAAATTTATTCATTAATTTATAATAAATACTTTAAAATATTTTATTTTAAAATTTGAAAATCATGGGCTGGGCCTAAACTTAGGTGGACTAAAGACCCATTAGCCCAATCCAAGCCCAACCTGACCAATCAACCATAGAGGTGTACACGAGTTGATCTGAGTCAAGCACATTAGCTGACCTCAACTCGAACTCGGCTCGGCTCGGTCCTTGAGCCTAACTGGCCATCTCAACTCGATTCGATCAGCAACTTAGGCCAATTCGAGCTGAGTTCGAGCCAAGATTGAGTCGAGTTCGCCTATATAGCATTTTCACAAATACATGGATTGCACCTTCAAATTCTCATTGTATATACCAGCAGTGATTTTATAGGTGTTTCATTAAACTCCTTGTAGGCAATATCAAAATCAAGAAAAAATGGCATTTGTTTAATGAAACATGCCTTCCTTGCCATCAGCCGACACTTCGTTGAGTCATTTCATCAAACAATTGGTGAGCAACATCAATATCAAAATAACCGAACCACCAAACTGGTTCGATCTGACTTCAAATCGAGTTAGGTTCGATCCAAGTCGAGTCGAGCTCAGGCAAGCATAAACTCAGTTCAAAATTTTTTCAAGGTCAAAAAATCAGCTCGACTCGGCTCGAACTCAATTTCGAACCGAGTTGAATTGAACTTTTTTGAGCCGAGTTGAGTAAGCCAACCAAGCTAACTCGGTTCACGTACAGCCCTAATCAACCGGTGTAAAATAAGTCAGACCATGATGGGCTTGGGCTGTTTTCTTACACCTCTATGGTCAAAATGGACCACTTACAACCCTACTCAGTTTATTCTGGTTTTAGGCTCCAGTTACGTTGGGTCAATGATCAGAAAACTATGGGCCCATAATGTTTATGATTTAAGGGCAGTTTGGGAATTTTATACTAAATTTCTCTTCTTATTTATTTAATGGCCACGAGAATGATTAGGACGATGGTCCACTCATGCAGGAGAGATCATACCATATAACGGTGATCACCTAACAATGGGCCCCACCTGTTCAACTCGCGTTTTATTCCGTAGAGGAATGCTAATTACATGAGTGAAGAACCTGAAACCTTTCTTATGATGTTCACAGCATCATGTATGTGTTATATCCATTCCGTTCATCCGTTTCGTCAGTTCATTTTAAGCCACGAGGAAGATCTAAAGATCAAGAAGACCACACCACAGGAGAAAGGGAGGATTGAATACCCGCCATTAAAAACTTCACAAGGCCACAGATCTTTATGCATCAAGCTCATATTTTTGTTTTCCTTTCATCTAGGTCGTGGTTACTTTACGGAGGGACAAGACAACGCGTATAGATCACAGTGAGCTCTAGGATTGTTTAAGTGGTGGGTGTTTTGCTTTCAATTTAATTAAACTAGGCCATATGTGTGAGTGAGGGCATGGATTCAATTAATCGTGTGTGATTATGATGCATGGGTACGCTAGAGTTTGCCTAACTCATGTGTTGATTGAATTGTTAGTGTCCCCTACATCAAGATGAACAAATTGAAGACTGGTTTGGCAACCTGTAATGCGCTCTGCTTAGGCAGTTTTTGAAAGGATAGGAGGCTAAATATTTATAACGAGGTTTTTTTACCTTGTGATAATCAACATGAGTTTATAGACTTAAAGAACTTTTTCTTTCAGTATGATTTGCTACGATAGTTCAATAGTAAAAAATAATGGAAAAAAAATATAAAATTCAAAAGTGTTCTTTTATTAATGATTTTTAGAATAACGATACTCACAATTGGCTTGACAGATGACGATCCATTTGTTGTCCAATTAGGACTGAGTGCAGGATGGACGTCTATTCGTCACTTGATCAAAACCGAGCTTTGTGACGAGATGGCTAGTGAGATGACAACCTATTTGTGATCTTGATTAAAACCAACAACATGCTGAGATGGTCGTAGATCGACTATCCATTCATCATCTAGTGTGGACCAAATCAAGAAATCTATCACATAGCACGAAAACCCCCCAACCTTCCGTTTAAAATTGGGCAATCTTCCTGGATGCTATTGATGAAGGGTAGAAAGCTAAACTGAGGATTGAAAACTTATGGCCCCATGATGTGAGAAGCGATGAGGCTAAACTAAAGCAAATTAATTAAAAGTTGAATGTCCATGGCAGATGAAAATGTAATGATAAATTTTGTTATAATGAAATGAGGCCTAAAGCTCCTCGTAATGTTGTTTATATAGGTTTCTGGGAGTTAGTGGCTTGCCTAGTCTTCAACATCCACGTCGTGAAAGATTTTGATAATTAGCTATGAGAAGATCATTGATTCTTATATGTCATGATAGCCTATCACATATTGTCACGTGTGTACAAGAAAGAGACTATTGCTTCTTCGAATCAAGCATTGGTTGGAGTCCTTGTATTGCTTGGCTTTGCAATATGTAAGGAGTTATTTTTAGCTAGTCTATAGCATTTAATAATAAATATATATCTTATTCAGTCAGATATTAGCATTTAATACTTGAAGAGAAAGAGAAAATAAAAAATAAATAAAATAAAATAAAAAACTTGCTTTTGACATCTAGGACTTTTGATATGATTCTAGTATTTAATTATCTCTCATATTAAAGTCTTCTACTCCTCTTTGAGTTATCTATACTACACCGCGTGTTACAAGGCTGCCACGTGACATCTCCTGGACCATTTGATCTGAGCGCACTACACCAAGTATAAACAATGCTCTTAGTCATGAGTAGAATTTCTCCCACCATTTACTGGTGTAGTCCGCTGGAGCCTTAGATATACCTCTTCTTTGTGCTCCATGTCCTAAGATGAGCTAAATGAATGGATAGAGTGGGCCTTAAGAGCTGAATGAATGGATGGAGTGGGCAGCCATGGGGGCTGTCCCAACAGTCGGGCCCACTTTGATGTATGTATCATATACACACCGCTCATCAGTTTCTATACGTATTGTGTATTATATATACGCACACCTATATACACACCGCTCAGTTGGACCACATAGTAGGGATTGAATTCCCATCATTAAAAAACTTCTTAGGGCCACAACTTTTGGATGAAGCTATTATTTGTGGTTTCCTTCCAACCAGGTCTTTGTCACCTTATCAATAGGTATAAGTTGGATGGCAAATAATCATTACTGCATAGAGAACAGATACATCAAGGTGGACCCCACAGTTAGATCTGGCCCCACACACCCACCTGGCTGGATGCGGGGATAGCTGCCTTCAAAGTGGATATGACACAGACATAAAAGGCTGAACAATATTCATTCAAATCACGCCCGCATGCAATCTAGGTCCACAGCTTATGATCGTTAACCAGGCTCTTTTACTAAATGGGCTATAAAAAAAATTGGAGCCCAAGCTCAACCTCTACCCATGTTTGAGGTGTGTTTTATCTTATATAATGCCAGATGTTTCAAGTGTTGTTTCCCTGATTAAAGATCCAACCCCAAAAAATGGCTTTTCTTCTATATTTGCAAGTGTTTCAAATCTACTTTCAAAGGAAAGCCTCTTTTCCTCTCCTTTTGTCATTTAAAAATGTCAAGTGGATCACACGAGAGGGAAAACCTGAAAACACAAAGAACTGATCCTGATACAAATTTTTCCGTGGACATATGAATGTTTCAACTGTGACTGTTCAATCCCCGTTGTTTCCTAATGTAAGGCCCACTGGAGACTTAGATCCAGCTCATTTTTTGTTAGGATGGACAGGGTGAATTTATCACAAACATCACGGTGGTCCCTCCTAGTTCCCAACACAAGAACTTAGGGCCAAAGGCTTTTCAGGAAATCTAGGCCATCCGCCATGTGCAATCACCTTGGTGTTGTTGTGTTGCCGTTATGGCCCAACCATGATGTAGGTGTTATATCCACACCGTTCATCCATTTGGTGAAATTATTTTAACATAAGACAGATTCAAAACACAAGTGGACCACAACACAGAAAACAATGGAGATTGAGTGTCTACCATTGAAAATATTGAAAACTTCTTAGGGCCACAAAAGTTTTGGATCAAGCCGGTATTTGTTCTGTCCTTTCATCCCGGTCTGTGTGACAGTATGAACAGGTTGGATAACAAATAAACATCATAGTGCGTCCCAAGAAGTTTTCAATAGTGTTCATCATTGTCCCCACTACCCTCTGTGATGTGATTCATTTAAGAGCTGGATCTACCTAATTTTTGAGTTCATGATTTAAAATGATATCTCTAAAATGACAAACGCTGTGGATATCATACTGAATCAAGAACTTACCTAACAAGTAGTAAATGGATAAAGTCGGTTCGCAGATTTTACCTTTGTTTATATAGCTTGCATGCACACAATATATTTTTCAAATTTATCATCCAACCATGGAAAATGGGACATGACTCAACTGTAAATATATGGAAAATGGTATTATAAGGTCGACCTCATGGACACTTCCCATGAAGTTGAGCTGTGCAGGCCCCATCGTGATGGATGTTGAACATCAACACCGTGCATTTGATGGGTCTCCTTCAGGTTATGGAATATCAAAAAAAATAATAATAAATCAGCAGTATACAAAACTCAGGTGGGTCATACCATCTAAAATCATTTAAAGACATCTCTAAAGCATATAAAAGAACCTGGTGGGGCCCACCTGAAATTTTGATGTGTCTGAAACTTGGTCTGACCCCTCATCCAAGTGGGACACACATAATGGATAGGCTAGATTTGGGAACCACATCTCGATGGGCCTAATAAATGATTATGAATGTTTTAATAGGAGGGAAACCCTCTCAACTTTTGTATGTGGTGCGGCGCATCAGACTGATGGGGTAGATGTTTGACACATGAGACTTGATTTTTAAATCCTAGGCCCACCATGGAATGGTGCATCAGACTGATGGGGTAGATGTTCGACACACATCACAGTGGGCCCACACAACTCCACTTGCATAGAACTCCTCGTGAGGTCGTGTCGTGTGGGCCCACCATGATCTGGGTCAAACATTTACCCCATCAATCAAATGCATCAGTCCATGGTGGGCCACGGGCTTAAAAATCAATTCAATCCATGACTTATGTGAGCCACACACAAAGGTTGAGAGGAGTTATCCTCTCGTTTAAATATTCATAATCATTTATTGAGCCCAACAAGATGTGGTTCACAAATCCAGCCTATCCATTATGTGTCCGACTTGGACAAGGGGCCAGACCAAGTTTCAGCTGCATCCAAAACTTAGGTAGGCCCCACCAAGTTCTTTTATATGTTTTAGGGATGCCTTTACATGATTTTAGATGATATGGCCGACCTGAGTTCTGTCTATGGGGCTGATTTTTGAGATATCCCGTAATTTAAAGGGGACCATTAAATGCACCTTTGCACCCGACACCGAATCTGAACGGTCCACTTGATGCAGCACCCCCTGAAACCCGCTAAGCCCAATTTTCAGCCTGATCCAAAACTCTAGTGGGCCACATCAAAGAGAAAAGCTAATCAAGGGAGGAAAATGTTTCGTTTTGCTTTGGCCCACCAGAATTTTATATCAAGCTGAAAGTTGGGCTGATGAGGTTTCAAGAGGTGTCACATCATGTGGACGGTTCAGATTCTGTACCCATGACACGTGCAAAGGTGCCCACTGTTGAGATTCTGTGCCCATACGCAAGAAGGTGGGCACCTGTACATTGTCCATGAACAACGGATCATTGGTCAATCATAAGGTGGGGTCATCATTCCCAGGCAAGAAATGAATGTCCACAACATAAACCAGCCCAGCATTCAGATAAGGGCTGACCATTGCATGTCCCACCTAATAAATGAAACTAAATAGGGCTGACCACTTCATGTCCCACCTGATAAGTGCAACTAAATATCTCTGAAAAGGGTCACTCTGATCGCCAAGGGTTGCGGTCATGAGAAGTACTACTCTTCCCATGTGTGTTTCAACACCCTTAGAACAAGGGAAATCACACCCACCCATTTCATTAAGATGGCCCACAACTCAAAAACAGACCAGCCAGACATTTAAAATCCCTGTCCTTTCAGTTTTACCCGGCCACAATATCGATTCAATGAAAAAGACAAACCCAAACCATAAACTCTCAAGAGATATTTCATTGCTATCACAACACTTCTTCAGAACTTTAACTATTATAATTAAAAAATAAAAATAAAAATACAACCACAAACAAGGACCCCATCAATCCAACCAAACAAAATATCAGGACGGAATCTGTGGGTGGGCCCCACTAGAGAATGCCACTCTCAGCAACCACCACCTAACAGAGTAGTACCAAAAGAATAAGCACATTTTCTAAATTAATCCACATCCCATACCTTCTAATGCTAAAATATGCATGGGGTGATATAAGCATCCTCAGAAAACTGGTGTTTTTCACTAACTCAGCTTACCATACAAACAAGGTATCAGCAGCACCAGATGCATTTACAAAAAACTCGGGGCGTTTGGCTAACTCAGGATGGCCCTCAATACATGCATACATATAGTTCAGAGGCAGATCAGGGGAGAAATCATGGGGACCATGGAGCATGGAGCAAATACTTGATCTTAACCTTCACATGTCACACATTGAATCAAGATGATGATTCAACAGCTACCAGTTGGATGATCGGGATCATCAAAATGGGTAATACAAGCAAAACAATATCCCCCATGTTGATAGTTCTCTAATGGTAGTCAGCAAAGCCACACTGGCAGCAGAGCTAAGGAGAGCTAGTTCAACAATGTGAAAGTGACATCACACAGCTCACACAATAGATTAGTTGGATTATGGTTGAAGTAGCAGTTGGCAAAGTGACACTAACAGCAGACAAGAGGAAGTTATGTTACATGACCGAGCTCTCCTTCGCTTTGCACTACTTTGTCCTCGTCGTTTCATGGTCAAGTGGTGGGCCCCTCTTGGAGGACTACTGGTTGGATTAGTGGAAATCAAAAGGTAACTAAGGAAAAGGTCACATCTGATGATAACTGTGGAAAAGGAAAAGGTTACTTTACTTTTGGTTTGAGAGAGGAAAAGAAAATGGCACTTTTCTGAGGAAATCTGAGGTTAAGAAAATCAATTTCCTTAGAACTCTTTTGCAAATGAGGGAAACCGTCACGTTTGAGCAATCAATTTCCTTTCTTCAGTTTACTTTTTTATTTCCATCAATCTACATAGGTCCTTCAGTTGGAAGCAAGTAACCAGCAAGATAGACACATTAATAGATAAGAAGCAATTCAAAGGAACAACACAGCATGAGAAGGTTCATGAAAACAATTTGGTCGCGCAGAGAGTTTGAAGTGATTTTATCATGGTTGAAAATTCCAAGTACATCCCTTCCAGTTTATTCCAGTTTTTATTGAAGTCAAATGGATTCTACAAAGGAAGCAAATTTTGAAAATTATCAAGTTGGAGAAAAGGGATTCATGTAGCTGACCCCAATTACTTGGGATGAGTCTCACTGATGATGAAAAATAAGTTGATGAAGGATAGAAACACACCTAAGAAATGATGAATGACACGAAAAAGGTTTTCTGATAGATGCAGGCAATAATCATTGACAACTTCCACTACTGTGCAAGTATCATGTGAAATTATGGACATTGATGGAGTGCAATGGCAGAACAGGATTCATGAAGCCAGCCCCAATTAATTGGAATAAGGCTTAGATGATGACGATGATGATGATGTCCAAGCATCATGTGTTCACCTCCTGAAACTGCCAAGGTATAAGACCACTAGTCTTGGAATATAAACAATATGCATACCAGGATACTGCCACAGGTAACATAACAGAGATCAGCTCTCTATTTCACACAAAGTAGAGATCAAGGTATTTCGTATCAATAGCAGTGGCCGTAACGATCACCACCATTGCCGGCATGAGGGCATAACAACCATTACAACCACCATAATGGTTGAAAATTTTCTTTTGCTCGAAATATTCTGAAAATGTATCTAGAAAATTTAGAATAATGTAAATATTCAAAATGTGTTCATTTTTTGTTTTGAGCATGTTTATGGCAGTGTAACAGTCCACACGAAGTGTTGTATCGGGCTATCTAGTAAATTTGTGAACATGATTATATATCTCTAATGTTTACACATTACAATCAAGCATTCGAACTAGAAATCAAAAGAATAAGGCATAAATACTACATTTTCAACTTATGAATTAAAAAAAAAAAAACTCAAGAGCTTCTATTCACTCAAATCACTTTAATCCACAGTTTTAATCTTAACAACTGTAATAAGGGCAGTTGAAATCTGTTGTTAAATGATCTAGAAAAGTTTTTGGGAGGAGAAATGTGAAAAAATGAAGAGAAAATGGATTTAAATTGAAAAATAAAAATAAAAATTGGTTGTTTTTCGACCATTACAGGACAGTTACGAGAGTTAACAGTCATTATGCCCCGTAACGCCATTTATGGCCACCGTAACAGCCTTTACGGCTACCGTAACGGACGATACGGTCCCAAAAAGCTAACTGCCATGTTTCACCCCCACATCATGTAACGGTCATGGCCGTTACCTATATGTGTCAGCCTTTACCGGCGTATCGTAAAGGATACGGAACACCTTGGTAACAATCTCCACCATAACAGGTCTATTCAAATGACCTTGGTTATGCCTATCCCCAGTAAAATCAATTGGTTTGGGCCAATGGAAAAGAATTAAAGGAAAAAAACCAATTGATTTGTATGCTTGGACGGCCTTGGGCTGTTCATGAATAACAAAAGAAATAAAAAAAAAAGGAGAACGAGTTGGAGGGAATTGTTTCCAAAGGCAGAAGCTGTCAAAACCTAACTCCACAAGCAAATGAAATGTACTCATCCACGAGACAAGAATGAGGGATATCATCAAAACAAAAGGTAAGTTTTGGATTGGTCTTTGAGGACCAAGCCAACATCTGCCGAGTCTCCTTTCCACAATCTCCCAGACAAGAACAGCTCTTAGGGCTCATTTGGCAGCATGGATTAAAAATCCTGTTGAATCAATAGGATTTTGGAACCTGTGAAATCAAGTGGATTTTGCAAATCAGCTCTGAGCTGGGAATGCAAAGAGAGAGAGAGAGAGAGAGAGAGAGAGAGAGAGAGAGAGAGAGAGAGAAGAAGAAGAAAGAAAGAAAGAAAGAAGGGCCCTTTTTAAGGATTTTGATTCCCCTAAAATCCAAACGCTCAAAAATCATTGCTCCCAAACAACCGAAAAAGAATGAAACCCCCACAAATCACTCTAAATCCACACTGCCAAACAAACCATTAGCTGCAATATGCAACCTTTCTCTAAGCCCAGCACCATTTCTGCAAGGACAAGGGCCTCCTACGGGGTGACCCACTAATTCAGTGCACAAGCAGGCGCTGCTATTATCTTGACCTGTCTGCTAACAATGGTAACAACCAATGCATGTATTTTTCAATCATAAATGTAAACAAGATTGACAAGTGACATTACATATCCTACCCTTGTTCAGCCAATTGTTAATGAGTTTGCTAATTGATGTATTGGTTTGATTGGATTATCTGAAGTTGCAATGTTAATTAAGCACAAGATAATGATGGTAATGAAAACATTATATTATCATATGGTGAGTATGGTAGAAGAACTAATGATCTTTAACTCGAAAATATACATTGTATTCTTGGATTTTCAGTTTGTACAAGTGGGGACCATGGTTCAGTGATCTCAACCATTGGCCTATTAGGCCCCACGATGAATGGACATGCCACAATTTTCTTTAATAGGGCAATGCTATCTTTCCTGATTGTGCAATGCAATATGAAACCAAGAAAAAGAAATGCAGAGTTATATTATACATCCGGCAAAGAAAGGCCCCAAGATTTGGCAGTGAGATTTCTGGTGTATGGTCCACCAATACTGGGTAAGCAACACACAACAAGTCCGGATAACTGAACCATGGGCCCAATTTGTGCAAACTAAAAGCCTCGAGCATATCCTTGGGTTGAGGATCATACAATTTCTCCACTGTATAAGGGTGAATGTTCAATGACAGAAATATACACCAAATCCTTCATGTTTGCTACATACTATAAATGGAGTTATAAAAAAAAAGAGAGAGAGAGAGATTCGAGACGATCACAAATCAATGAAATGCAACAGGAAACAGTCAGTCAAATTAATCCACAACAATATTTAGAGTCAATAAAAATCAAAATAGGCTTCAGATAAAGATCCCAAAGCAATGACATGAACAAGCACAAACAATATGAAAACAAAGAATCCAAAGGAAACAAAATTCAAGCAGGGATTCTATGGATCATTTGGGTAGGGAGTCCCACAAAATCCTTTTCGGGCAGCAGGATCAAAAGCGCTGAAGCAGCGGTTTCCTCAACTTCAATTGAAATTTTCAGAGTTGCAAGGAAAAAATCTGAATCAAAGGAAAGCTCTGCTATATTGCAGTGAAAAAAAAAAAACATCAAGGGCATGGGACCCACCAAAATAGGACTGGGACAACCCCTACCCAAAAGTACCCTAAGTGCAGCCTGTCCTGTTTGGCCGTAAGCTGTAAATGATTTACAGGAAATGACTGTCTGTGTTTAGATAACCTGTAAATTGTTCAAGTCCTGTAAATGGAGAACCAATCTTTCCATGTATAGCGGTTACGCTATAAATGGAGAGCCTGTAAAGGGCTGAAACCTGAAAATGATTTACAGACTGTAAATAATTTACAGGCATTTTTCAGCATCCAACCACAAATTGTAAGACATTTACCTGTAAATAATTTACAGTTAGCCACAGTTACAGGCATCCAAACAAACCCCTATAGTGATAGATATTGAATCACATACCACTTAAAAGATCTAATCAGCAGCTACAGATATTCAATCACAGATCACATACATGATAAAATCAGCAAAACCATTAAAATTTTCACATCCCAAAATCCAATATGCACAAATACACACTCTCACTTCAATCAAATGCATATAAAAGGAGAAGAAAAAACAATAACATTAAACAACCAACACGAACTGCAACAATAATCAGAGACCGACACTTACAAGCAATCATCTCAGAATAACTGAAAAAAAAAAAAAAAAGTGGCATATCAACGCATATAGAAGCCAGAGAAAACCCTAATCCATTAATAAAACCATATATGTATATAATGAGAGAGACAGAGAGAGACAGAGAGAGAGAGAGAACGGATTTCAATCTCTAAACAAAACAAACCTTTCCTTCCCTCCACATCAAAGCACGATTGCTCCAAAAACAAGTCCAAAAAACGCATATCAGCAGAAAAAGAAAAGGAGAAAAACCGGACCCACCTCCATCAACGGTCAGATTTCCACTACCAACAACCCAAAAAACCAAAACCCAATTCAAAATATCCGATGGGAACCCAAAAAAGAGAGAGAAGAAAAAAAAAAAAAACCTACCCACTTCACTTCATCAAGCCACTAGGGCACTCCCTAGCAAAATGTCCCTGCTCCCCGCAGTTATAACACGATCCACCACCGCCACCGCCACCGCCTCCGCCACCTCCGTACCTCCCGCCACCGCTGCCGCCACTCCTTCCACCGCCACCGCTGCCCTGGTAACAGTCCCTTGCCATATGGCCCGGCTCACCGCAATTGTAACAAGTTCCGCCTCCGCCACCGCCTCCACCACTGCCGCCGTAGCCACCACCGTACCCGCCACCGCCGCCGCCGTTCCTCCCACCGCGTCCGCCTCTTCCGCCTCCACCTCTTCCGCCACCGCCGTTGAAACCATACCCACCGCCACCGTACCCGCCGCCACCTCCGAACCCGTACCCACCTCCCCGGCCTCCGCTACTGCGGCCGCCTCCGCCACCGCCGCCTCCTCCACCCCTCCGGTCTCCTTGCACGGAGGATCCGTTGGGCCCACTCACATCGACGGCCTTGGTCCGTCCATCATCGCCCTGCTCGATCTCGAACTCGACGGCTTCCCCCTCTGCGAGGCTGCGGTAGCCGTCAGACTTGATAGACGACTGATGGACGAACAGATCTTCCCCACCGTCGTCCGGCGTTATGAAGCCGAAGCCCTTCTGGCCGTTAAACCACTTCACAACGCCGCTCGATCTGCTACCTTGCGCCATGGGGGACACGATAACCCTACGAACCCCAACGAGAGAAAACGAACCCTAATCCCCCCTCTTTCCCTTTTCTACCGAGACTCGATTTATATACGAAGGGCCGGAGAAATCGCATCGGTTGCCACGTTAGCACGAGGCCAAAAATATAGAAAACGGATGGTAGTCCGAAGGACTACAAATCCTGAATGCAAATGCGGCCCAGGATCCATCATTTAGAACCGTTCATCCAGTGGGCTCCAGCATGTATGGCTCATGGTTTTAAAAATCCAGCTTTTGGATGGTCCTGCGGGTCCCTTCCTGGTCGTTGATTGGACCATTAAAATTTAAAAGATGTCAATGGATTGCACATGTCCTAAATGATCGCACGTGCGATCGATATTTTGAACTTGTTTGGGGCCATACACGCCGTGGTTCGCCAAATGAATTCTTAACCATTAACCGAGGTGGGCCTCATTTATGTTGGTGTGGTCTGAGGACTACCATTTTTTATTATGCCTCGGGCCACTAAACAGGTCCGAAAAAATATCGTTTGGGTTTGATTTTTTATTATTTTTGGGTGGAATGCGGTGTCTCGCGGGACTGTACAAGTCGGTGGATCGCATGATTCTCTTCTTCAGTGCTGCGGGGTCGGACTAATGGTTGTGCAACCATCTCACGTGTGAAAAGTGAGACACACGTGAGAAACATCGGAGCCTCTCAGAAGATAGTCCACAACGGGTACATCTTACGTCTGGAAAGCATGCAGATCGTAGGCCTGGCCACGTGTATATTTTGAGAGTGTACCACGGCTGTCCTTCGTGATGATTGCAACGGCCAGATGTGACAGCAGGGTCACTTGACAAGTGGCTGGTATATCATACACGTTCCTCGTTTCCACGTGTAAGGCCTATGCACTTTCAACAATGGCATGGGCCTAACAATCGAACTGGAGCCACCGAATGGATGTTTTAAATGAAAATTCAATTAGATCAGATGGTCAGGATCAGTTGTTCTTACGATTTTCGGCCTAAGGGCAGTAGACAGTGGGCCCTACCTGTTGAACGGTTCCGATCATTTGAATATGGAAAATGTATGGAAAGAAAATATCCAAAGCAACTACTTGCATTGGGGCACGCAAACATTCAAGTGGTCCATCTGGACCATCCATTGGTCGGCAGCCATGAAAAGATCACGTTATTGGATAATCCCAGCCGTCTAGTCAATAGCCTGGGGAATAGATTGTTGGTTCTAACCTCAACCCTGAAGGTGATCTACGGTGAAATCTGTAGATGCAATGGGCCCTCGTGCTTCACTAGCTTGTCGAGGGACAACTCTTAGATTGCCTATGGCCCAAAAATCTCATCAAAGGAAGTATCCTAACCGTCCAATTGATGCCTTTTTCAACATTGATCCATTGAGAGAGGTAGCAAATCTATTGAACGGTCCTGATGCATGAGTATATGACACAGATTGTGGGTTACAGATGGATATATCGTACACTCAGCGGTTCATGCCGTTATTCCTCTTGGGGGGTGAATGGACGCCCTGCGCTGGGAACGTAGGTGGGGCCCACCATGATGTTTGTGAGAAATCCACCCCGTCAATCTATTTTGCAAGATCATTTTAGGGCATGTGAAGAAAAATGGACCGGATGCAAGACTCAAGTGGGCCATACGAGGGGAAACCGTGGGGATTGAACAGCCACCGTTGAAATATTCGTATGGCCACAAAAGTCTTGTATCAGTATAATATTTTTTGCGTTCTCATTTCATCCCAGTGAGAATGATCTTATAAACGGTTTAGATGGCATAAAAGCATCAAGGTGGAACTAGAAATGTTTCAACGGTAGGCATTTCTTTCCGAGTGTCCGTTCTCATATGGCCCACTTGAGTCTTGGATCCGGCTCAGTTTTAATCACATGTCCTAAAATGAGCTTTCAAAACGGATGAACGGGTGGATTTCTAACAAACATCACGGTAGGCCCCACCTAGGTTCCCAGCGCAGGAACTGGAAATCTGCGTCTGGGATGAATGCCTCGAATTTGGACCATCCAATTAATAGGCCACCTCTTGAAACGATCATGGAGGGTCTCTAATGAGCAATTTTGGCCGAAAGAGCACAATTATAAGATGGACGGTTCGCATCGCTCAGCACGTCATCTGGCATATTTTTAAAGCTAATACACGCGGTGGCCGGACGCTGGAAAGCCCGCAACGAAAGAACAGCCTAACATGAATTTCGATGGTCAGTCTACACAGTGGGACCCACTTAGCTGAAGAATGTCTCGCTGGAACCATTTGATGGGATGATTCTAACCATCTGATTGGCAGGTTTGGATTGGACAATTACAAAAAGAAAAACAAACGGTCTGATGGTTAGGATCGCATGATGAGGGGATGTTTGAGAAATGGCCCATGAAGAGTGAGATGAACTTGATGGATGGTTCAGATGGATGATTATTATATCGAGGTTTCTAAAACTAGTACTGTAAAGATTTTTTCAAAGATGGCCAATCAAGAGGGAGATAGACCCAACGGACGGCCCAGATTGAGGATTATACTATCCACGTGGATAAAACTAGTTATATCGGACTCAGGCGATTCCTGTGGATGATGATCATGCGCCATAAAATGTTAATTAAAGAAAAGGACCGTCCAAACCAATCCCCAAAATTCAATGAATGGCGAGGGAAATAGTGAAAAATGCGGAACTCAAAAAATTGTGAACAACGATTCGGCAATCTGTAAAACCGTGGAGGTTAGCTTTTTTTAATGAATTATTTTTGCCTTGTGTACTAATGTTTTGCTCTTTCACTGTTATTCAAAATTTTACCTTTCAAGGAAATAGATATAAATAAATGAATAAAAATGAATATTAAACAATGTTGATTTGTTAATATTCAAACGTATTGTCCATTACAATCGGTAAAGCATTAAAACAACAAAAGAAATAAATAAATAAAAGATAAATACATAATCTCGATATAAGAACAGATTATAAGGTAGATATTAATAGAATGTGACCAAAGAGATATGATTACCCAACTAAGAACTCAATTGATCGAGATCCAATAACTTAGAGTCCTTGACATTTAATCTAATCTTACGCTACTGTAGCCGTGGAAGCTGGATAGTAGTGATTTATGCTAAAGCTAAGGTTAAGCTATATTAAGATAAAAGTAAAGATAGATTATAAACGATAAATGAATTGTAAAAAGTAGATGTATTTGGCATACGGCCTCGAGCTCTTCTTTGCGTGCTCTTTTTATAGGTTGTAGAGGTGGCTCAACTTCCGTTGAGTTTCCTTGTTGATTCTAAATCTTTTATGTATTCGTCATGCATTCCGAGTAGGAAGATCTCCGGATAGATCTGAAACTAATGGCTTCTCATATCTTATTATCATAGTTGATCCCTTTATAGGAGATGATCGTATCCCACTAGTCGAATTTGGGATCGATCAAGATCTCAAATTGATCATGGCTACTCGTCAAATGGCCCACCTCGTACATTTAACTTGAACGCTTACTCCCTTAATGGTTTGGAGTGTTAAAGGGATTAGATAGACTAGGGCCACTTTGATACTAATTTGTTATCGAACGAGTCGAATCAGATCTTTCATCAAGTTCTTTCATTCTCTTAATTCCAATTGATGTACGAAATTAGACCCAATCTGCCCAATGCTCGCTCTCTCCTAATTTGTGACCAAACTATAGTCGGATTTATTTGGATATTATCCTGATCTTTGAACATTTGAGATCTTTGTGCCTGTAGAAAACTCTCCAAACGCCTCTGAAAAAATCGCTCATTTTAGAAGAACTATGAAAAATAATCTTACAGAGTATATCATAATCAGATCCTTAAAAGGATTCTATCTCTTGGTGAGTCTTTATTGATGTGTCATGCACGCAGCCGCATTAATTGGTTCATTCAATCGTGACCACATGGCAAGTGACTATTCTCTCCCTTAAAGGCATGTTAAGCTTTGTGCCTCCACATTGAAAATGAAGTGCATATCACCAAAGGAAGATCAAATGAAGATGCTCTAAGGTGCAAGCATGACTTTCATGGATACCAAGCATATAGTGTCAACACGTCGCATCTTTCCATTGATCCATGTTAAGACATCGAAAATATGTGTAAACAATGTGGTCCACAGAGATGCCCATCATAAATCCACTATTTCCATCAACTTGCAGGACTACAATATGATATAACTCTGAAACTAAGGAAGATCCAAAACTCATGTGGAACACACAACACAAAATAGTGGGAGCAGAACTGTCCACCATTGAAACCATCCTAAAGTCAGCAGGGAATCTAGGATGTTTATATGTTATCCAAATTATTCATGGGATTATTGCCACTTAGATAAACTCTAGGCACAAATATTATCCTAGTGCAAAACTTGTGGCCCCCACGATGTTTCCAGTGTCGGCGTTCAATCACTGTTATGTACGTATGGTGTGACTTGAGTTTTTTTTTATCTACGATTATTAGAATACTATCCTATTATTGTGGGTTTTATAACAATTGGCCCTGAGGTATGACAAAGTAAAGGTTTTAGCTACGGTTCCATAACTCTTTGTTTTTGTTTTTTGCCCTTAAGTGCTCTAGTAAGTTTATAGCACAAAAATGCCCTGCTGCCATATGTTGGAACGTACGATAGTAGCTTTATCTCAGAAGTTGAAAACCCTTTTTCAAACAAGGGAATGTGGGTCCCACTAAACATAATTGGGCCCAGTCCTTTGAAAATTCAATTTATGCATGTTAATCAGACAACCGTGAACCATATAAGGGTGTTTTTCCATTTTCTATTGAAGCTCTCTGTGTCCCACAATGGCATCGACGTTGTTTGCTTTATTCTGAATTGTTTTATCCAATGTGGTCCATTGGTGATGAAGCCTTCAAAGTTGAGCCGATAACATGAAATTAAAATCTCTATCATTTGGACAAGGTAGATTTACTTGACGACAAGCAAATGGACTCCATGCAAGATATCTAAAAGGGCTTATTTGTGGAGCCCTGCCGCAGGAGGGTCATTTTTCAATTTTCTTTTCATTCTCTCTGTTTTTCCAGGAGGTAGCCACGCAAAGCCAAAGGTTCCACAATAGTTGAAAGTTTGTATGGGAGTCTACCACACTTGTTGGTGACTCTTCGACGATAGTCCAGCATACTTGCTACAGTATCCGGGTGAAAAATGAGTGTTTTTTAAAGATTTTCTATTACTTTCCAATGTATAAACTATGGTGGCTAAATGTAGGTTTATTTAAGGATAATAATTGCTTTTTGGATATTGTTTTTGTTTTTGTTTGTGGGTATTAATAGTGGAAGTTTGTAAAATGGAGGAGAGTGTGACGGGCCCCTCTATAGTTACTTTTTTTTTCAGGTTGGGTATCAATGGTGGGAGCTTGTGAGAGGGAGGAGAGTCTGATAATCCCCCTCAAAGGAAGGCTGATGCCATTTTCAATGTAAATGTGGGGTTTTTTTATTTTTTTTAGCCTATGCGTTGTGGATCGCATGGGAATCTGTGGATCGCTGATGGACATTGGAATTTCACACGGATTATTGATGGAGCTATGTGGATCACCGATGTGCATTGGGATCACACTTGGATAGCTGATGGACATTGAGATCTCACTTGGATCACTGATGAGATTTGTGGTCACTAATGGGCATTGAGATCTTACTTGGATTGTTGATGGGGTCTGTAAATCACCGATAGACATTGGGATCACACTTGAATCACTGATGAGCATTGAGATCACATATGGAGCCTTTAGATCACACTTGATTAATTATGGATCGCACCTGAACATTAAGATCGTCAATGAGACACTATGAATGGCAGATGGGTGCTCTTGAAATGCCCGATGGAGATCATTGGACTAAGCTCAACGATGATCCTCTTCGAAATACATAACAGAGATCTTTAGACTAAGCTCAACGATGATCCGATTGAAAATGCACAACGATGATTTTTTAAATCCCTAAAAAATTAATAAACCCATGCTAAGTACAAACCATACAGGTGTACAAGCGAGAAATGGTGTCTACCCATTCCTTTTCTATAATCGTGACCCTTATCCAGCATTGTGGTGCAGATCAGTAAATGGGTCATTTTAATAAAAGGTTCCTTGGACCTCTCATCTATTCGGCAATTTTACAGGTTACCGTGGCCCGTAGATTTTGAAGCCTAATAAACTAGAGCTGACATTCTAGCACTATTGAAAATGTACTGCACAGCCAAGAAGATAAACTAAATCGAACTAATCACTCGTACTTGAGCAATCACTCATACTTGAGCATTAGTGTAGCTCCTTTCCTTCTGTCGTCATCTAAGGACGGGATGATCGAGAAATCCATAGGCGGCGACAACAGGCTCATGTCTAAAATGAGCCGGTAAAACAGATGGACAGTGTGGATAGATATATATCCTCCTGACGGCCCCAAGGAGTTTACTCAATACGCAAGCCGCGGCCGTTTTCAAGAGGATGTGTGGGCAACGTAGTAAATTATGTTACGCTGAAAAATGTCAGCGTGCTAGAGTACAATGCTCCATGCTCCAGAGAGTTTCAAATATATTTCCTCTTTAATTTGCAAGCGGATTGTGACCTACCCCAGCCCGGAGAAAATGACCACTGTAGACAAAACCTTTTACCCAGCGGTTTTTATCGCGGAATAGAAACTTAAGTTACCAAATTAGACTAGCACGTGCGGACAGCGACGTTGAGGACGAAACTACCCCTCCTTTTTACTGCCGTTGCTTTTCCTCTCCCTCCCTTCTCTCGCTCCATTTTAAAAAACAAAAAGGACGAAAACTCCACCGCTACATCTGTTGCTTGGATCGCACCACGCTCTAGCTGGATCCCACCTAGGGGTGTACACGAATTGAGCTAGCTCGGTTAGCTCGCTCTACTCAAATCTGAAAAAAGCTCGATTCAGTTCGGTGTTGAGTTCAAGCATGGTTGAATTGATTTTTTGAGCTCAAAAATGAGTTCGAGCAGGCCAGCTCAACTCCACTCGGATCAAATCTAGCTTGAATCAAACTTGGATCGAACTAGTTCGGTGACTTGGTTACTTTGTCATTAATGTTGCTCACCAACTGTTTGATAAAATGACTGAACGACATGTGGCTGGTGGCAATGAAGGTTTGGCTAGTGGCAAGGTGGATAGGAAGGTATGTACATGGAACAAATACTTTTTTTTCTCTTTATTATTATTATTACTTAGAAGGTGTTTGAGAAAATACCTATAAAATCATTGCCTTTGTAGGTAAAACAGTGGGATTTTGAAGTTGCAATTAAGGTATTTGTGGAAATGCCTCAATAGCAAACTCGGTTCGATCTTAGCTCGAACTCAGCCCGAGCTGTTAATTGAACTGAGCTGAGTTGGCCAATCAGGCCCGAGGACCGAGATCAGCCAAGTTCAAGCTGAGTTTAGCCACTGTTCGAGCCTAGTCGAGCTGAGGCCAACTCAACTCAGTTTGACTCGATGTACACCACTAATCCCACCCTCTTTATTCATCAACATTATCTCATTTTTCCTAAAAATGTTCCCTCACGGAAGACAGTACGCATGACAGGTATGATATACATTTACCTAAACGGCGTAAATTTTTTGTGGGCCATTGAAATGCCGAATGAAGCTCCCATCTTGGTTTTTGGTTCATCCATGCGAAAATCATCCTATGGACATGATGGATTACAAGTAAAACATCATTGTAGGGGCATAAAAAGGTTTCCACGGTGGAAACATTGTTTCCTATGGTGTGATCCACTTGATATTTCAATATGCCACCATTTTGGGCTGAAACCCTTGCTTTAGATGGAAAAATGGATGAACGTCATGGATAGTCCACATACATTCAAGGTGGGCCTAACTCAATATTTTTAATTTTTTAATTTTTTTAATATTTTACTATTAATTTTTTAAAAAAAGTTTTTTTAGGTTAGGTTGTTAGTACACACCCATGTCAATACACACACTCCATGTTAGCCACCCCTGCTAGGAATCGATATCAGGACCTCAAGTGTTGATATGAGGTATCTCTACTCAGTCTGCCAATTGAGCTATGGATCTGGGTGTGTCCAACTTAGTTAACTCAGCACTATAAGTGCGTACTGAAAATTTTATGAACCGCTCGGTCAATTTCATTAATTGCTCGATCAAATTCACCGAAGAGAATTTCATGTAAATCTCGGTCAATTTCATTAACTGATCGGTCAAATTCAACAAAGCAAATTGTTAGGCTAGGTCAATTACATTTAAAGTTCATTCTAATTCATGTTAGCCTCACCCAATTTCAAGCTTGCCTCGCTCAAATTGATGTTTTCCTTGCTCAATTTCTCAATTGTCTCGTTGAATTTTTTCGTTGCCTTGCTCAACTCTTAGGTTCCCTCGCTCAATTTCTAGGTTCCCTTGCTCAATCCTCGCTCCAATTTCTACGTCGCCTCAATTTCTAGCTTTCCTCGATTTCTAGCTTCCCTCACTCAATTCCTAAGTTGCCTCACTCCAATTTCGATGTTCCCTCGCTCAAATCCTAGGTTGTCTCGCTCAATTTTTAGCTTCTTCGCTCAATTCGTAGGTTGCTTCGCTCAATTTATAGGTTCCCTCGCACAATTTGTAGCTTCCCTCGCCTCGCTCAAATCCTAGGTTGCCTTTTTGAATTTCTTAGTTCCCTTGCTCAATAACTAGAATTCCTTGCTGAATTTTTACGTTACCTCGCTCAATTCCTAGCTTCTTTCGCTCAGTTCCTACGTTGCCTCGCTCAATTTCTAGGTCGCATCGCTCAAATCCTAGGTTCCCTCGCTCAATTTCTAACTTCCCTCGCTAAAATTCTAAGATTCCTCGATCAATTCCTACGTTGTCTCGCTCAATTCCTAGGTTGCCTCACTCAATTTGTAGGTTCCCTCACTCAATTTCTAGCTTTCCTCGATCAAATCCTAAGTTGCCTTGCTCAAATACTAGGTTGCCTCGCTCAATTTCTAGCTTCCCTCGCTCAATTCCTAGGTTACCTTGCTGAATTCCTACATTGCCTCACTCAATTCCTAGGTTGTCTCGCTCAATTTCTAGGTTCTCTGGCTCAATTTCTAGCTTTCCTCGCTCAAATCCTAGGTTACCTTACTCAAATCCTAGGTTACCTCGCTCAATTTCTAGCTTCCCTTGCTCAAATCCTAGGATTCCTATCTCAATTCCTACGTTACCTCGCTCAATTCCTAGGTTGCTTCGCTCAATTTCTAGGTTCCCTCGCTCAATTTCTAGGTTGCCTCGCTCAATTCCTAGGTTCCTTCGTTCAATTTATATATTGTCTCAATGGATTTCTAGCTTCCCTCGCACAAAAGCAACATAGCAAAAAAATAAATAAATTCAGTTTGCCCCGCTCAATTTCCAATTTGGCGGGGCAAACTGAAAATTGAGCGGGGTAAACTAGAAATTGAGCGGGGTAAACCGAATTTTTTTTTTTTTACTTTTGTAGGTCCCATCATGATGTATGTCTTATATCCAAACCGTCCATATATGAGCGGGGCAAACTGAAAATTAAGCGGGGCAAACTGAAAATTTAGGTTTAGGGTGTAAGTTTAGGTTTAGGGATTTGAAAATTTAGGTTTAAGGTGTAAGTTTAGGTTTAAGGATAACAATTTTTGATATACTTTAGCTACGGATTATAATCGTAGCTATAATTGCGTCAATATAATTTTTGAATTTGAGAATGGGTAAGTTATGGGTTTTGGTTTTGATTTTGATTTAGGTTATAGGTTATAGGTTTAGGTTAAGGTTATAGGTTTTTGGATTTGAGAATGGGTTTAGGTTTAGGTTATAGGTTTCAGTTTAGGTTATAGGTTTTTGAATTTGAGAATGGGTTCGGGTTTAGGTTATAGGTTTTAGTTATAGGTTTTGGTTTTGGTTTTGGTTTTGGTTTAGATTATAGGTTTTTGGATTTGAGAATGGGTTATGGTTTAGGTTTAGAAAATCGGATTCAGGTTCGGGATTGGGTTTAAGTTTGGGTTTTTAAGTTTAGGTTTACATTTATGTTAGGGAGTTGAGATTAGAATTAAGTGTAGGTTTCACTTTAGAAAATTAAGTTTAGGTTATAGGTTTAGGAAAATGTTAGGTTTAGGTTATAGGTTTTGGGATTTGGGAATAGTTTTTAGTTATAAGTATAGGTTTAGGATAGGTTATAGGTTAAGGTTTAGGGATAGGTTATAGGTTTTGGTATTCGAGAATGGGTTCAGGTTTAGGTTATAGGTTTTGGTTTTGGTTTAGGTTATAGGTTATAGGTTTAGGATAAGGTTTAGGTTTAGGTTTAGGTTATAAGTTTTGGGATTTGAGAATGGGTTCGGGTTTAGGTCATAGGTTTAGGTTTAGGTCAATTTCATGTTTGTCCCGCTCAATTTTCAGTTTACAACGCTCAATTTCTAGTTTGCCCCGCTCAATTTCCAGTTTACCCTGCTCAATTTCCAGTTTGCCCCGCTCAATTTTCAGTTTGTCCCGCTCAATTGAGCGGGATAAACTGGAAATTGAGCGGGGCAAACTAGAAATTGAGCGGGGCAAACTAGAAATTGAGCGGGGTAAACTGAAAATTGAGCGGGGCAAACTAGAAATTGAGCGTTGTAAACTGGAAATTGAGCGGGACAAACTGAAAATTGAGCAGGGCAAATTGAAAATTAAGCGGGGCAAACTAAAAATTGAGCGGGGAAATTGAAAATTGAGCGGGACAAACTAGAAATTGAGCGGGGGAAACTGAAAATTGAGCGGGACAAACTAGAAATTGAGCGGGGCAGACTGGATTTTTTTTTTTTTTTTTGCTATGTTACTTTTGTGGGTCCCATCATGATGTATGTGTTATATCCAAACCGTCCATATATTTTACGAGCTCATATTAAGGCTTGAGACGAAAAATAAGATAGATCTAACTATCAAGTGGACCACACTGTAAAAGGCAATGGGAAATTAAACGTCTACCATTGAAACCCTTTTAGGGGTCACAGAAGTTTTGGATCATTATGAAATTTTTTTCCTCTTCATCTAGGTCTTTTTGACCCTATGAATGAACTTAGATGAGGATGATTTCTCACAAACATCACAATGGGCCCCCTAAAGGTTTCTAATGGTTGACACTCATTCAACACTATTTCCTGTAATGTGGTACACTTGAGAACTGGATATATCTCATTTTTGGTCTCATACCATAAAATGATCTGGAAAAATATATGAATTGAGTGAGACAGCCTACGAATTGTGCGAGGGAAGCTAGAAATCCAGTGAGGCAATATATAAATTGAGCGAAGGAACCTAGGAATTGAGCGAGACAACCTAGCAATTGAGTGAAGGAACCTAGGAATTGATCGGATGGACTTCATTTTTTGTTTATTTTTATAAATTTCTTGAAAATGTCATTTCCATTTCCCTCATTTCCTGAAAAATGCCCCCTTTTAGTTTCCTTGCCTAGACTGGTAATAAATTTTCCATGAATATAGATTTGTAAATGAAGAAATTTTTTCATGAAAATCTTGCTGAAAGACAATCGTGGGAAACAAATTTTCATTTTCGACTGTTTTCTAGATTTGGAGTTTCCCAAAAAATTCCATTTTCTTCAAAAATAAAAAAGAAAAAATTCACAAATCCAAACAGTCCTTAAAGTAGGCTTGAAGAGATTGCTCGATTCATTGATAGCCAGTCAAATTAGATTAAAGAGTTTGAAGCAGAGAGAGAGAGAGAGGCTGATACGATTGCATGAAGATAAGAAGACAGAGCTGAAGTAGAGGTATTTGGAAGAAGAAGTGGAACTGAAGAAGGAATTTAATGGTAAGCTGACCCAACTGATGGACAAGTGACTATTGTAAATAGGTCCAATCTTTGTCTTTTTTCTATCAAATTTCGATTGTTGTTTCAGCTTTTTCTTAACCGTCTGTTTGCAAACCATCGGTTAAAAAAACAGTTGGTTAGGAAAAAGATGCAAGAACAGTGCCTGGTTTGGTGAGCTAGGCTGTTAATCTGAGCTAGCTACAGATGTGCTAGCTGCAAACAGATCATTAAGAAAATGCTGCAACAATATTAAATCTCTCATTTATTAAAGAAAGATCGAGTGATCTTTTAAAATAAAAAAAAAAAATTTACTGTTAGTTTTGTCTAAAAATTGATTGATTTCACTTTTAGCACAATATTGAACTTGATATGTAATTATGGATCCTGATGTATGTCAAAACAATATGACTTGTGGGCCTTGGTTCTTGGATGCTCTCTAGGTTAAATGAGTTCAAGTCATGAGATAAATTCATTCATGTGCAACACTTGTTTTCTTTGTTCAGGCTAGTATATATCAGGAGGAGAAGAATCTCATAGACTTGTCTATTATCCTTCTCAGATTTTCAAGGTAAATAAAGTATCATTATGAGAGTTTTACTTGCCTTTTCCTTATTTTTATTGTCGCTTTCTCATTGTTGTGGAGTATTGTTTTTTGAATATTCTTCTTTTTGTAAATTTTGTAAGAATCATATATTTTACAACTCAATTGAATGGAGCCTTGCTGCTACCTTGAGGTTGTGCATTCAATTTGAGACTATTATCACATGTTTCATTTGTGATTTTAAAGATTGTGCATTCAATTTTACGCCAGTTGTGGTTTCCACTTGTGGCAAATCAGAATGTGAGCTTACTCTACATGTCATCAGTCATCAGACAGACGATCGTATAACTCCTCTCGGTTTGTTTTCAATCTCATAAAAGATTACTAATTTTTCAAGCTACTTCTGGCTTACCGATTCGTTAGGTGTCTTCTAATTGGTAACAGATTTTGTAATTTTTCATTTAGTAGAACTGATTGTTTGAATATCTTGTTTACATACCGAGATTTCTCATTTTTCTATTCCGTAGTGTTTTTTGTGATTTTCACTTTGTACAATCTTCTTTGAATTCTTTTATAATAGTTAGCATCTTGACAAATAGTTCTTTGTGGCATTGACAATCGAATTCAGCTCACTTCTAAATATAAGGCATTATATTGAATGGATAGTCAAATTTTGGTGTAAATATTTTTATAAGCAAATTTTTTCTTTCCTTTTTTTTTTTCTTAGGTGCGTGTTTACAAAGAGCCATCACTCATTGTGGTTATAGTTATTCATTATGTGACAGGTTTTCAGGTGAGATGAACGAGTTTTAAAAGAAAACAGTCTGTGGTTTTGAGAAGCGATTCCTAATGCCATTTTATGTTTAAATGCATATTTCAGATTCAAGCATCTAGTACGTCTCTTGACTCAAGAATGCACATGGTTGGAGTGGTCTGGCCATTTGGACAGACCGTGTTTATATATTTACTCAAAATTGATGGAGCAGACCCGGATGTGCGTCGGATCTATCCGGAAGAGCGGGGGTCCCTGGAAGGTGGGAACCGCTGTTATGACTATGATGAAGCTGTCCATTTCCTATGGACTGTATTGGAAGGGCCTGGCAATTTGGACAGGCCAAGTTTATATTTGTATTTGCAGGTACCATACCCTTAACCTAAACCCGAACCGATTCTCAAACCCAAAAACCTATAACTTAAACCAAAACCAAAACCAAAACCTATAACCAAAACCAAAACCAAAACCTATGACCTAAACCCGAACCGATTCTCAAATCCCAAAACCTATAACCTAAACCAAAACTAAAACCTATGAACTAAACCCGAACCCATTCTCAAATCCTAAAACCTATAACCTAAACCTAAGCCTAAACCTATAACTTAAACCCGAACCCATTCTAAAATCCCAAAACCTATAACCTAAACCAAAACCTATAACCTAAACCCAAACCCATTCTCAAATCCTAAAACCTATAACTTAAACCAAAACCAAAACCAAAACCTATAACCTAAACCTGAGCCGATTCTCAAATCATAAAACCTATAACCTAAACCAAAACTAAAACCAAAACCTATGACCTAAACCCAAACCCATTCTCAAATCCTAAAACCTATAACCTAAACCAAAACCATAACCAAAACCATAACCTAAGACCTAAACCTGAACCCATTCTCCAATCCCAAAACCTATAACCTAAACCAAAACCTATAACTTAAACCCGAGCCGATTCTCAAATCCTAAAACTTATAACCTAAACCAAAACCTATGACCTAAACCCGAACCTATTCTCAAATCCCAAAACCTATGACCTAAACCCGAACCCATTCTCAAATCCCAAAGCCTATAACGTAAACCTAAACCTATAACCTAAACCCAAACCCATTCTAAAGCAAAACCTATAACCTAAACCAAAACCAAAACTAATAACCTAAACCAAATCCAAAACCTATAACCTAAATCCGAACCCATTTTCAAATTCTAAAACCTATAACCTAAACCAAAACCCATTCTCAAATCCAAAACCTATAACCTAAACCTAAACCTAAACCTATAACCTAAACCCGAACCCATTCTAAAATCCCAAAACTTATAACCTAAACCAAAACCTATAACCTAAACCCATACCCATTCTCAAATCCTAAAACCTATAATCAAAACCAAAACCAAAACCAAAATCTATAACCTAAATCTAAACCTGTGAACTAAACCCGAACCCATTCTCAAATCCTAAAACCTATAACCTAAACCTAAACCTAAACCTGAACCCATTCTAAAATTCCAAAACCAAAACCTATAACCTAAACCCAAACCCATGCTCAAATCCTAAAACCTATAACCTAAACCAAAACCATAACCTATAACCTAAACCAAAACCAAAACCAAAACCTATAACTTAAACCTAAACCTTATCCTAAACTTATAACCTATAACCTAAACCAAAACTTATAATTAAAACCAAAACCAAAACCTATAACCTAAACTAAAACCAAAACCAAAACCATAACCAAAACCTATAACCTAAACCCAAAACCATTATCAAATATTCCAAAAACCTATAACCTAAACCTAAAATCATAACCTAAACCTCTAACTTAAACTTAAAACCATATCCTAAACCTCTAACCTATAACCTAAACCAAAACCTATAACCAAAACCAAAACCAAAAC
This sequence comes from Magnolia kwangsiensis, assembly GCA_037074715.1. Lineage (NCBI taxonomy): Eukaryota > Viridiplantae > Streptophyta > Magnoliopsida > Magnoliales > Magnoliaceae > Magnolia > Magnolia kwangsiensis. Next base: position 138,998,110 of record CM073575.1, on the reverse strand, counting down.
CAAAACCTAAGACCTAAACCTGAACCCATTCTCAAATCCTAAAACCTATAACCTAAACCAAAACCATAACCAAAACCTATAACCTAAACCCGAACCCATTCTCAAATCCCAAAACCTATAACCTTATCCTAAACATATACTTATAACCTAAAACTATTCCCAAATTCCAAAACTTATAACCTTATCCTAAACCTATAACCTAAACCTAAACCTATAACCTATAACCTAAACCCGAACCAAAACTTATAACCTAAACCCGAATCCATTCTCAAATCCCAAAACCTATAACCTAAACCAAAACCAAAACCTATAACCTAATCCAAACCCATTCTCAAATCCCAAAACTTATAACCTAAACCAAAACCTAAAACATATAACCTAAACCTGAACCCATTCTCAAATTCTAAAACCTATAACCTAAACCCGAACCCATTCACAAATCCCAAAACCCAAACCCAAACCTAAACCTAAACTTAAAACCTAAACCAAAACTTATAACCTAAACCAAAACTAAAACCTATAACCTAAACTCGAACCCATTCACAAATCCCAAAACCTGTAACCTAAACCTGAACCCATTCTGAAATCCCAAAACCTAAAAATCAGTGGGGATTACAATAGGGAAAAGGAAAAAAAAAAAAAAAAATGAAAAAGAAACCAGTAAGTTGGGGTCGACCGGCCTATGGCTACGGATTATAACCGTAGCCATAGCTATAATGCTCTGCACTTATTTTTATTTTTTATTTTTTATTTTTTATTTTTATTTTTTACATGGAGAACTTTATTGTACCTATATTTTTCTTTAATACATGTTTATATAAATATGTGTGTGTATGTGTATATATATATAAATATAAATTTTTCTCCTTTTTTTTTTCATTTCTTTCTTTATTCATTTAACAAGAATATCTTCTAAAATAAAATTAGTTACTTGACGTACCACATATGATTTTGGGGTAGGAGAAGCTATTTTAGCCAACCAACTTAGTTATTTTCCAAGATTCCATCAGGTCGATGGTCGAAAATACATTTCATTCACTTCACGGTCAATTTCAATCACTTCATGGTTAAACTAGAAATTGAGCGAGGCAAATATGAAATTGAGTGAATAAATTAAAAATTGAGTAGGAAAAGGTATGAATTGAATGAGGGAAGCTAGAAATTGAGCGAGGTTTAGGCTACGTTATAGGTTTAGGATAAGGTTTAGATTTAGGTTTAGGTTATAGGTTTTGGGATTTGAGAATGGGTTCGGGTTTAGGTTATAGGTTTTGGTATTGGTTTAGGTTATAGGTTTTTGAATTTGAGAATGGGTTCGGGTTTAGGTTATAGGTTTTGAGATTTGAGAATGGGTTCGAGTTTTGGTTATAGGTTTTGGTTTTGGTTTTAGTTTAGGTTATAGGTTTTTGGATTTAAGAATGGGTTATCGTTTAGGTTTAGGAAATCGGGTTCAGGTTCGGGATTAGGTTTAAGTTTGAATTTTTAAATTTAGGTTTACATTTATGTTAGGGAGTTGGGATTAGGATTAGGTGTAGGTTTCACTTTTAAAAATTGAGTTTAGGTTATAGGTTTAGGGAAAGCTTAGGTTTAGGTTATAGGTTTTGGGATTTGAGAATAGTTTTAAGTTATAATTATATGTTTAGGTTAGGTTATATGTTAAGGTTTAGGGATAGGTTATAGGTTTTGGTATTCGAGAATGGGTTCGGGTTTAGGTTATAGGTTTTGGTTTTGGTTTTGGTTATAGGTTATACGTTTAGGATAAGGTTTAGGTTATAGGTTTTGGGATTTGAGAATGGGTTCGGGTTTAGGTCATAGGTTTTGGTTTTAGTTTAGGTTATAGGTTTAGGCCAATTTCATGTTTGTCCCACTCAATTTTCAGTTTGTCCCGCTCAATTTCTAGTTTGCCCCGCTTAATTTTCAATTTACCCCGCTCAATTTCCAGTTTGCCCCGCTCAATTTCTAGTTTGCCCTGCTCAATTTTCAATTTGTCCCACTCAAAGCAAACTGGAAATTGAGCGGGGCAAACTATCAATTGAGCGGGGCAAACTAGAAATTGAGCGGGGCAAATTAGAAATTGAGTGGGGCAAACTAGAAATTGAGCTGGGTAAACTGAAAATTAAACGGGGCAAACTAGAAATTGAGCGGGGTAAACTGGAAATTGAGCGGGGCAAATTGGAAATTGAGTGGGGCAAACTGAAACTTAAGTGGGGCAAACTAGAAATTGAGCGGGGCAAACTGAAAATTGAGCGGGATAAACATAAAATTGACTTAAACCTATAACCTAAACTAAAACCTAAACCTATGACCTAAACCCAAACCCATTCTCAAATCCCAAAACCTATAACCAAAACCTAAACCTAAACCTTATCCTAAACCTATAACTTATAACCTAAACCAAAATCAGAACCTATAACCTAAACCCGAACCCATTATTAAATTCCAAAACCTATAACCTAAACTTAACCTTAACCTAAACCTAAACCTATAACCTATAACCTTAACTAAAACCTATAACCTAAACCAATACCAAACCTATAACTTAAACCCGAACCCATTCTCAAATCCCAAAACCTATAACCTAAACCTAAACCTAAACCTTATCCTAAACCTATTACCTATAACCTAAACCAAAATCAAAACCTATAACATAAACCCGAACTCATTCTCAAATCCAAAAACCTATAACATAAACTTATAACCTAAACCAAAACCTATAACCTAAACCAAAACCAAAACCTATAACCAAAACCTAAATAAAAACCTATAACCTAAACCAAAACCTAAACCTATAACTTAAACCAGAACCCATTATCAAATCCCAAGACCTATAACCTAAACCAAAACCTATAACCTAAACCTGAACCCATTCTCAAATCCAAAAACTTATAACCTAAACCTAAACCTTAACATAAACCTATAACCTAAACCTAAATCAAAACCTATAACCTAAACCAAAACTAAAACCTATACCCTAAACCGGAACTTATTATCAAATCCCAAAACCTATAACCTAAACCCAAACCCATTCTCAAATCCCAAAACCTAAACCTATAACCTAAACTCAAATCCCTAAACCTAAACCTAAACTAGAAATTGAGCGGGGTAAACTGGAAATTGAGCTAGGCAAACTGGAAATTGAGCGGGGCAAACTGGAAATTGAGCGGGGTAAATTGGAAATTGAGAGGGGTAGACTAGAAATTGAGCGGGACAAACTGAAAATTGAGCGGGGCAAATTAGAAATTGAGCGGGGCAAACTAGAAGTTGAGCGGGGCAAACTAAAAATTGAGCGGGGCAAACTAGAAATTGAGTGGGGAAAACTGGAAATTGATCGGGGCAAACTGAATTTTTTTTTTTTTTTTGCTATGTTACTTTTGTGGGTCCCATCATGATGTATGTGTTATATCCAAACCGTCCATATATTTTACGAGCTCATATTAAGGCTTGAGATGAAAAATAAGATAGATCTAACTATCAAGTGGACCACACTGTAAAAGGCAATGGAAAATTGAACGTCTACCATTGAAACCCTTTTAGGGGTTACAGAAGTTTTGGATCATTATGAAATTTTTTTTCCCTCTTCATCCAGGTCTTTTTGACCCTATGAATGAACTTACACGAAGAGGATTTCTCACAAACATCACAGTGGGCCCCCTAAAAGTTTCTAATGGTTGACGCTCATTCAACACTATTTCCTGTAATGTAGTACACTTGAGAACTGGATATATCTCATTTTTGGTCTCATACCATAAAATGATATGGAAAAATATATGAATTGAGCGAGATAACCTACGAATTGTGCGAGAGAAGCTAGAAATCCAGTGAGGCAATATATAAATTGAACGAAAGAGCCTAGGAATTGAGCGAGACAACCTATCAATTGAGCGATGTAACGTGGAAATTCAGCGAGGCAACTTAGGATTTGAGCGAGGTTCCCTCGCTCAATTTTAACGTAGCCTAAACCTCGCTCAATTTCTAGGTTCCCTCGCTCAATTTCTAGCTTTCCTCGCTCAAATCCTAAGTTTCCTCGCTTAATTTCTAGATTCCCCCGCTGAACTCCTATATTACCTCTCTCAATTTCTATTACCTCCTTCAATTTCTAGCTTCCCTCACTCAATTCATACCTTGTCCTACTCAATTTTTAATTTACTCACTTAATTTCATATTTGCCTCGCTCAATTTTTAATTTGACCATGAAGTGATTGAAATTGATCGTGAAGTGAATGAAATGTATTTTCGACCATCGACCTGATGGAATCTTGGAAAATAACTAGGTTGGTTGGCTAAAATAGCTTCTCCTACCCCAAAATCATATGTGGTACGTCAAGTAACTAATTTTAGTTTAGAAGATATTCTTGTTAAATGAATAAAGAAAGAAATGAAAAAAAAAAAAGAGAAAAATTTATATATATATATATATACACACACACACACACACACACACACTCACACACATATTTATATAAACATGTATTAAAGAAAAATGTAGGTACAATAAAATTCTCCATGTAAAAAATAAAAATAAAACATAATAAGAAAAAAGGAAAAAAAATTTCATAGCATTGTAGTTTTGGCTACGGTTATAATCCATAGCCATAGGCCAGTCGACCGGGTTGACCCGGTCGACCCCAACTTGCTGTCTTCTTTTTCACTTTTTTTTTTTTTCCCTTTCCCAGTTGTAATCCCCACTGATTTTTGTGGGTCCCATTATGAGATATATGTTATATCCAAACCGTCCATCTATTCGGTGAACTCGTATTAAGGCTTGAGATGAAAAATAAGACAGATCTAGCTATCAAGTGGACCACACAGTAAAAGGTAATGGGGAATTGAATGTCTACCATTGAAACCCTTTTAGGGGTTGCAGAAGTTTTGGATCATCATGGAATTTGTTTTTCCTCTTCATCCATGCCTTTGTGACCTTATGAATAGATTGGATGGAAAATAAATGTTATGATGGGCCTTACAAAAATTTTAACAGTGAAAATCAATTTTCCCGCTGCTCTTTGTGGTGTGATCCATTGATTTATGGATATGATTTATTTTTTTTGGGATAATGCTCCGAAATGATTTTGAAATATGGATGAAAAGGAAAAACAAATTCCATGATGAATAAAGAAAGAAAGAAATGAAAAAAAAAAAAGAGAAAAATTTATATATATATATATATATATATATATATATATATATATATATACACACACACACACACACTCACACACATATTTATATAAACATGTATTAAAGAAAAATGTAGGTACAATAAAATTCTCCATGTAAAAATTAAAAATAAAACATAATAAGGAAAAAGGAAAAAAAATTCCATAGCATTGTAGTTTTGGCTACGGTTATAATCCGTAGCCATAGGCCAGTCGACCGGGTTGACCCGGTCGACCCCAACTTGCTGTCTTCTTTTTCACTTTTTTTTTTCCCTTTCCCAGTTGTAATCCCCACTGATTTTTGTGGGTCCCATTATGAGATATATGTTATATCCAAACCGTCCATCTATTCGGTGAACTCGTATTAAGGCTTGAGATGAAAAATAAGACAGATCTAGCTATCAAGTGGACCACACAGTAAAAGGTAATGGGGAATTGAATGTCTACCATTGAAACCCTTTTAGGGGTTGCAGAAGTTTTGGATCATCATGAAATTTGTTTTTCCTCTTCATCCATGCCTTTGTGACCTTATGAATAGATTGGATGGAAAATAAATGTTATGATGGGCCTTACAAAAATTTTAACAGTGAAAATCAATTTTCCCGCTGCTCTTTGTGGTGTGGTCCATTGATTTATGGATATGATTTATTTTTTTTGGGATAATGCTCCGAAATGATTTTGAAATATGGATGAAAAGGAAAAACAAATTCCATGATGAATAAAGAAAGAAAGAAATGAAAAAAAAAAAAGAGAAAAATTTATATATATATATATATATATATATATATATATATATATATATATATATATATATATATACACACACACACACACACTCACACACATATTTATATAAACATGTATTAAAGAAAAATGTAGGTACAATAAAATTCTCCATGTAAAAATTAAAAATAAAACATAATAAGGAAAAAGGAAAAAAAATTCCATAGCATTGTAGTTTTGGCTACGGTTATAATCCGTAGCCATAGGCCAGTCGACCGGGTTGACCCGGTCGACCCCAACTTGCTGTCTTCTTTTTCACTTTTTTTTTTTCCCTTTCCCAGTTGTAATCCCCACTGATTTTTGTGGGTCCCATTATGAGATATATGTTATATCCAAACCGTCCATCTATTCGGTGAACTCGTATTAAGGCTTGAGATGAAAAATAAGACAGATCTAGCTATCAAGTGGACCACACAGTAAAAGGTAATGGGGAATTGAATGTCTACCATTGAAACCCTTTTAGGGGTTGCAGAAGTTTTGGATCATCATGGAATTTTTTTTTCCTCTTCATCCATGCCTTTGTGACCTTATGAATAGATTGGATGGAAAATAAATGTTATGATGGGCCTTACAAAAATTTTAACAGTGAAAATCAATTTTCCCGCTGCTCTTTGTGGTGTGGTCCATTGATTTATGGATATGATTTATTTTTTTTGGGATAATGCTCCGAAATGATTTTGAAATATGGATGAACGTTGTGGATATGATAAATACATAGCTGTGGGGCCCTGTAACTTTGATCTCTCCTAAGCCGTTCGTACAACTCTCAGTTGGAGGAGCGTCGGCTCTCGTCTTCGCAGTGAAAAGGAGAGGTAGTTTCGTCCTCAACGTCGCTGTCCGCACGTGCTAGTCTAAGTTGGTAACTTAAGTTTCTATTCCGCGATAAAAACCGCTGGGTAAAAGGTTTTGTCTACAGTGGTCATTTTCTCCCCAGCCCGCCTGCAGCCACGAACGGTCAGTTCTGTGGGCGGGCCCATATCTGTCATCATCTAAGCACAAAAATGAAGTATATCCAACGCTCATTTTTTGTTTGGGTTGGATTGCATTAAATGCAAGAGTCATCTATGATGTGGTCCACTTGAATGTTGGATCTGCGTAATTTTTTATGCACATACATTAAAATAATCTGAGAGAAGGGATGGACGGCGTGGATAATGAAGAAACATCACGGTGGGCCCTCCCACAGAACTGCCCCTTCATGGCTAGAGACGGGCGGGGGTAGAACGCAATCAATTCGCGTCCCTTTACTCTGGAGAATATCAATTGGTCAGGAGAATCAGACGGCTGGGGATTCGTGACTGAAACGATGGCTGGCCGTTGGATTGGTCAAGAGCTTTGTTACGCTAGGTGAGGATAAAGGTAGTCCGTAGTCGAGAACTGATGATATACCACCTTTTTTATGCCGACATAGAACCTTTTGCAGAACTTCGGTGCCACCATAAACGGAAGGCCCCACCATCAAGATCACCTTTCTCAAAAATCAGTCTTAAGTGGGCCACACCTGTACGTTGAGTCAGACTGCCGATTGTCCATTGGTTCGAATGGTGTGGCCTTTTTAATGATGGTATGCGGTCTGCGCGGTGAATACAATACAACCGAGCTACGTAGTGTAAGGACTATGTGGGGCCCACCGTGATGTATGTGTTTTATCCACACCGTCCATACGTTTTCCCAGCTCATTTTAGGGCATGAGCCTAAAATTCAAGCATACTCAAGTCTCAAGTGGACCCCACCAGAATAAACAGTGGGACCCCACAGAATAAACAGTGGGAATAGTGACGTCCACCGTTGAAACCTTCCTAGGGCCCACAATACAACCTGTGAAATAAGAACAAGAATATCAGCTTGATACAAAACCTTTGTGGCCCAGGAAGTTTTCAACGGTTTCCGTTCAATACTCACTATTTCCTGTGGTGTGGTCCACTTGAGCATTGGATATGCTTCAATTTTGAGTTTATGTTCTAAATGATATGGAAAAAATGGATGGACAGCATGGATAAAACAAAAACATCACGGTGGGCCCTACAGAGTCTTGGGTTAACAACGTAGCTCCGTGGCGTTGGCTCAACACGCAATCCGCGTCATGAGAGCAACCTGGTTTTTACCGGACAAATTCGATATGACTTACCTGAGTCAACTCGGCCAGACCCGCACACGTCTTGAAAGGCAGGGCAGACTCGAGTGAAAAGGCTAACTCGACCTGAGTGAACTCAGTCAGACCCGCTATCTCCTATCGTAGAACAAGGGCAGTTTGGTCCTATTGTTATCGTGTCTTTTTATCCACCGTCCATTTTTCTCAATCTCACTTGGGTGTCCTGTTACTATGGTCGCAAATGAAATATAACATTGGTCAACTAGAAAAGGCTGGAGAATGGATGGCTAGGATCTTCCAATCCAGAGAGATTCTCGGAAAATGATCCATCCCTAGTGATCAGACTTTTTCACATACATGCTATCTACCCCACAACTCCTGCCACTGCAACTTCTTTTCCGCTAACATCTCATGCTTGTATGACATCCAAGCCGTGCAATAGGTGGGACCCACTATGAGGATCATCTATCGTGAAAATCAGACTGATCCACTTATTCACTAGGCCACACCATCAACAAAAATGGACGGCCAACGATCTTACTCAATTATAGGCGTGGCCGCTATTACCGATTGGATTAATATGATTTTCACCACGGTCTACCTTAGCGATGATTTAAACATCTTTCACCGTTCAGATGTATGTTGTATAGGCCCCACGGCGAGCTTAACTTGTTGCCAGGGTATGTGTTCATTCCTCTGCATGTAATGGGTGCAAGTGCACAGATCCAATGGCTGGGATTTGTCTAACCGCAGTTTCCATGGACACAGTGTCCAACTTGTGGTACTTTAGCATCTTCCCTGTCAGCGTGTCAGTTATTTAGAAAATAAGAACCATGAAATCAATAGGCCCACCATCGAGCTAGCCCTTCTATCAATCTCATCCATTCACAAAGTAGGCCTGGCTTGTAAGATGACTAGGATCATCAGTTGTCTATAGATCCAATGGTGCGGGCCGGCCTGATTTGTGTGGGCACGGCTTTGGTGGATCTAGGATGTATGTGGGGCTCACTGTGATGTATGTTCCTTACATCCACACCGTACATACGTTTTGACAACTCATTATAGGGCATGATCCTAAGAGTGAACAGATCCAATCTCAGGTGGACCACACCACAGGAAACAACGGTGATTGACCTTTAAAAACTTCTAGTAGGCCATAGAAGTTTTGGGTCAAGATGATACTTGTGTGGTCCCTTCATCCAGGTCTTTTTGACCTTATCAACAGCTTGGATGGCTAAAAAACACTCTGGTGTTACCCAAGAAGTTTTAAATGGCAGGTATTCAATCAACCCTGTTTCCTGTGATGTAGGCCACCTGAGATTTGAACCTGCTTCATTTTTTAGATCATGCCCTAAAATGAGCTTTCAAAGCAGAAGGACGGCGTGGATATATCCCACATCACAGTGAACCCCACAGTAAAGGACCACCCACCTGGTGGGATCCACCCAAACCGCGCCAGATTTTTGTGTTATATGAATGTATGATCTTCATCGTGGGGCCTGCTGTTTCAATGGTACTGATTAAAAGAAAAAAACTTTTTTTTTCCTTATAATTTTAATAATCACGGCGACTGAGATGAGTCACCCCGGGCCCATATATCCTGTTTGGCCAGGCCAATGGATTTTAAGGTAATGACGGTGTCAGTGGATTGGTTTAAGATCCCTGGGATTACTATATCCTGGGACGAGTTCAGCAGGTCTGTTTGGCACGCCCGACGTATTCCGAGATTTTACCTTCCAATCTGTGCAACCAACGGATGGGATCAATTTTAAGGCAATGATAATGATGTCAGTGGATTGTTTTAAGATCTATGAGATTGCCTATATCCCGGGGCAAGTTCACCGGGTCTGTTTGGCTCGTCATACATGTCCTGGGATATCAGGATCCCATCCCTCCTAATTCCGTGGGATCGGTCCGGCCAAACATGCCCAGAGTCTGTGGGCAGGAGCTCAGCCGTTGTAAAGACCATTGGTTCTTCTGGGTGATGATGCAATGAAGTAAACCGTAAATGATTACGAAAAAAATTCTTCAAGAGTATCTGAGAACTTTTTTTCCTGACCACTGATCGGATGGTTCCAGTCCTTCAATTAAAGTGATTATTGAATCTGGAGCAATCCAAGGTACATGATGGACAGTCCTAGTTAATGATCAGACATTTTACACATGATTAATCTGGACCATCCAGTTTCCTTTTTTATAGGTTGGTATGGATTCATCTGTCAAAAATGAGTCTTGAGAGGCGCACACAATCAAAAGTAAACAAAGCATGATTTGGACGGTCCAGATTGTACTAATCAATTCAGAAACAGAAATCCCAGCTAATTCAATTGGAAATTCTAAATCAGAACCAATCGACAAAAATATCAGCAAAGTACCAGGGTGAGATGCAGTTTTGATCTAAATGGCAATTTATATTGTGCATTTGAATGTATTTTGCAAACTCCCATCTCATTTTCTCTTTCGTAATTTTAAATTGGTTTTAAAACTTTGGGTGTTTCAAAATTTTTATTTAAAAAATCACCTAAATTATTTTATCTGTTGTGTACGTTGACTTGAGAATAGTCGTACGAGATATTTAATTTGCTCATAAGTAATAAGATGTGTTGTTAAAGGGTTTTAAGCCTTTGAAGGACAAGAGTTTGAGTGTTGGACTATTTCTCTGTAGCAGACCCACATTGGGTCGGATTGGGACATGACCAACGGGCAAAAAGATCAAGGGCCACATCATTGGGTTTATGTTGGGCGTTGAAATTTCTTAATAAACAATTTTAGATAGAATCAAACACACAATAAATAACGAAAAAGAACAAGAGACAACAGATAGCACAAAAAAATTTATATAAAAAATTCTTATGAGAAAAAACCATTTGTAACTACCGATCCACTATATTAGAAAAATTAGTGGAGATGAAACAATTTACAAATTAAAAAAATCCTTTATTCCTTTCAAAATCCTCTTTTTTCATTAAACACTCATGATTACCCTAATTGTGTATTACAAGCATTTTATTCATTTTTGTACATGATTAGAAACAAAAGATGCACTTACACAAATCTCGCTCGTACTGTCGATCAAATCAACAGGAATTGACAAACCATTAATCAAATTAGCAACGTCCAGCAATCAAACACGGAATTTCAAAATATTTCGACCGAATCACACCACATCGATTGAATCGAAAACTCTGTTCTAGCAACAAATTGAAGGCACTTGATCAACAATCTCCACTGTAGTTCAATCTTCTATCTTCATTGTTCCAAGTTGCTATCACCATCTTTAATATTCAATAGTAGTATAGTCGTTGTCACCTTTGTGCACACTTCGTCTTCATCTCTTCTTTACCAAGCTAAGAGAAGTTATTGAGGGTCTAATATTGCATATTAGACCTCAATTATTATCTAAGTTTATGTACATGATAATGCTTAACATCCTATTTTAATCGTGTTTGTAATACAAGCTGTATTTAGGAACTTGGACTGAAAAATGGTACTAAAAGTATGGATTTGACGCTCATGAATCACCAAAGCAAGCGACTGACTCCAGAGGACTGAGATCGAAGAATATACACGTCAAAAATCCAAAAAAATCACTCCACTCATGTTAAACGGGCCTGAAAATCATTCAAAATGCAAGATCACAGGGTTCTCACCATCCGTTCGGATCGAAACTTTATATCTAGCCCGATGACCATAAATTAACCGTACACGTAGAATTTCAACCATTGGATCCTTATGGAGGTTACCCAACGGACAGATCAGTCACCAAAATCCTAATTTGAGACCCACCTGATATCTGGATATGCTTAAATTTTGGTCTTAATCCCTTGAATGAGGTGAAAAAGCGGATGGATGGAGAAAATTCCACATGTACATCACAGTGGACCCCACATGTGTAACGTGTGTACATATGGTACACGCGACTGCGCCACACCGGACCAACTGGTCCGGTCAAACGTAGTTGACCCGCCATCTCCCCGCACCAGCGTCTAGCGGACGGACGCTGGTCGGATCGATTTTGATCGTGGGTCCCACTCATCACCCGTATCAATGATTTGGACCGTTGTAACGCCCGTGAAAAATCCATACTTAGGCTCGAGTACCAACTCGACCCGAAATTGCGTAGAATTCATTCCTTTAGAAAATATGACTAGGTTAGCTAGTGCAACGTTAGAATAGCTGGGAAATGGTCCCTGATCACTTTAAATACGTTCTACAAGGCCCGGAGCGAGTGGAACCAAGGGTGCTATAATGCTCTAAAGCCTCGGATCAAACTCTAAACCGGTTTGTTCTCTGGACCACTTTGAATCTTTGTATTGGATCTAGACCGCACGTCGAAAGTCCGATACCTCCTATCTTAGACCGTTAGAACCGTCTAGCTGGACTTGACACTCATTCCAAAAATCAAGTCAAACCGATAATCACAGGCTATTTCATTGAGCCCGGACCGAAGAGAGTGAGAATAGGGTTAGAATTGGAATTTGAAATTCAAATCTGGCACACAATTTGACGCATCAGTATTGAGCGTTCTGACCGTCAGAATACAGCCAAATTACACCCTTGGATCAGGAAAAATATCTATTATATATCACGAGACTTATAGGCCTGATCTTGGTGCGGTGACCGTTAAACTGAAACTGGGCCGCCACATGCGATCTGGGAACCCAACCGGTCTGAAAACTGGATGTGTGCTAGATCCAGTATGCATGAGCTTAAGTCCGACCGCATTTGGCCTGGGGACCTCCAGAAATGCCCTTTTGGACCGAAACGGCCCCGATTTGGTTAGGCACCAAGTAAACATTGTTCCCAAGCCTATTTTGGGCATGTTTTAGGCTATAAAAGGGGTTGAAACCCTCACTCCTCTCTTCCATCCGAATTTGAGAGAAGCCCTAGCTTGGGAGAGAGAAAAAGGTGGGAGATTGTGAGAGTGTGGGAGAGTTCTTCCTGCCACTTGTACTACGCATTGCACGTGCTTAAGCAACACACCTCCACCGCTTTCCCGGCGATTCCACCGCGATCCTAGGTAAGTAAAAACCCTAAATAGTTGTTGATTTGAGTTTCCCTTGTTTCCATAGCGATGTAGCTTATGGATCTTGTGTATTAGGCTCCTTACTCGCCGTAGACGAAGCGTATACGCTCCGTTTCAATTCCCGAGTCTACAAGACATAAGGTGAGGATTTTAGACGCTTTGATTGACGGTTCCCAACGCTTTCAATGTCGTTTAATAGTAGATTCTTGACGGCATCGCCGTTTGACATGTACAAAATGCTCTCCGTTTCCCGTTTCGTAAGCTAACGAAGAATATGAGATTTAGGGCATTTTAGTCATTTGTAGGAAGTACTGTTTACATTCATATTTTGCTGATGTGATTGACATGGTTTGTTATCGCATTAGGAAGTTAGAAATGCGTGCATAATTAGTTTGGCGAAGAGATTCGCCTAGTTGCACACTTTGGGTCGACATACTATATGTAGACTTAAGTGTGTAGTGTATGTGTTTGTATAAATGCTTGTATTAGTATGTATTGAATTAAATGATGTTATTTGATAGTTTGTGATTGATTTTTCAATTATTATGCTGACCTAAATGATTTTCTACATGTTGACTAAATGCATGATTTCATTACATGTATGGAATTTATGTGCTTGAGGATTTGCTTAAGTTGAATGATATAACATGTGTTAACATGCTCACATGATTGTATTTCAATTCCAATGCTCTTACATAACTTGTTGATGTGATTCCATAAGTGTTTGGGACTAGGCTTAGTCCAGGCAGTCGGTAACCGAGCGAATTCGTGGCTGACTGGTCATAGCCACGAACGACGCGTCGATGAACGTGATTCGTGTTGAGAGTTGGCGGCAGTGGTTAGGCCACGCGAAGTGTTTTACGCACTTCATGTCGTTCAGCTTGAGATGCGATCGCGCTAGTCGAGCCCGTCAAGTAACCCGACTGGCCGATGTTTGTTCACCTTGTATGTATCATAACTGCTTGAACCTAGGGTACTGAACTTACCATTGTAAACCCTATTAACCGTGGTACCTTGATCCACGAAGACTCATGAGCCGGGCATGGTGGTATGGGACACCGTGGTCGAGCTGTCGGCCTACGCTGGGGCCACAAACCTCCCCGTAGTGACCAGTGAGCACCTTGACTCGTGAGCAGATTATGGTGGTATGGGACACTATATTCTAGCTGTCGGCCTACACTGATCAGGCGACGAGCCCTTTGTAGTGACCGCGAGCGTATTCTGAGTCCACGGGAGGCGACGACCCTTCCGTGCAGTAGAGTACAGTAGGCCTGTATTGATAAGGTGATGGGGGAGCGGTGCAACGAGTGCGAGCAACAGCCCTGGCAGCCCTTGCAGTGACCTACGAAATGTACATCGTATGAGATTACTAGGAGTGACGACCCTAGACAGGATCCGTGTTGGGATTGATACAAGGGAAGTACCTTAGTTTCCCAATCCTGCTGTTTGAATGGACTAATAACAACTTGGTAATCATATCACCATAGCATTGCATGTGCCTGGAAGATGTGGAGCACTCTAGGGAGTGTGGCATGCCGCGGTCGTAAGATGTTGCCGCATGAGGGTGATCGTCGGTGAGGGTATACATCACGTCATATCATCTTGCATTAACAACAGTATTAGGATTGTCTGATTTACTGCTTTACTATTATCGCGTGATTGAATTGTGAACATGCTAATCTTTGCTCTATGATTCCACTGAGTTGATCACTCATTCCCACGTTACGGGATGGTGTTTGCAACACCCACCAGACCCTGTTATAGTTGCAGGTGAGGACGAGATCCAGGAGGTGGAGCTAGATGATGACGAGGACCAGGATGAGTTCTCGTATATGCAGTATCATGACGGCTTCCCGTAGGCGACCTGGATCGAGGGGACATCAGTGGGACTTTTCTTTTTGAACATTATTCTTTTGTTATGTATATGTACATGAGACTCAGTGATGTAGTCATACTTTGGAGACAGATGAGATTACTTTGCTTTTCCATACAGTGATATATACATTGTTTAGTCTTCCGCTTGCTTTTATCACTGGATCTGAAGTATGAATTGCAGTTTTGGTATACTTTTACTCATGTGGATGCTTTAAATCAGACAACATCGAATCATAACCATTTTTGTTGCATAAGTGACGGTCTGAAACTCGGGAGTTGAGTTTATACACGACCCCCGATTTTCAGGGTGTTACAACCGTCCATTCACTCCAGAGTTGGGCGTGACCCTCGCCTAGGTGGCCATTTGGCCCCTTGCACACATAAACACGTGGATAGTCGAAAAATGTAAGATGGACGGCGAATTGATTTAATATAGTAGACCACACCAAAACGTGATAAAAACCACTCCTTTCTAACTGAAATTTCACCAGGAATCCAATGAACGGGATGAATTTCGCCGAAAACATCACCATAGGGCCCACTGAGCATCTCAGCGCAAGAAATTTGTAAGGAGCGCACGTCTGCAAGTTCTGGTCGTTCCAGGACGTTGTGGCCCACCACCTATGACTGGTTTCATGATCCGGACCATCTAAACGATAGGGAAGGGGATTTCCTTTGTCACCATGTTAACAGATTGGATCGGAAGTGATCCAGTGGACAACAATCACTGTCCGATCTGGACCTACGCAAAGGTTGTGCGGTTTTCGCTACCGCGTAAGCCATTACGCATGAAACCGACCGACTCCACCGACTTCAGCTTATTCCACAACCCCTCCTTGCTCTATAAAAGGAAAAGAAAGAGAGAGTGAAGGGGATCCAATATTTGGAAACGTGGAGCACTGTTCGTGCCTTCTATGCTAGCATCCAGAATCCTACCTTGGATCCTTTGCAGTTCAAAATCCCTTTTGGTAGAGATCGGATGGCTACGATCGACGTCCAGTTGGTTGCGCGACTTCTCAACGTGCCTCTAGGTGATGTACATCCAAGTGAGGAGAATTTGAGGACTAGACGTGAACGAGATCGCCGCACCAGGTTTCTGTGCGGTAAGTTGGTTCCATGGCAGCCTAATAATAGCCTCAAGGCAACGTACATGTCTGAGGATTTGCGTCTGCTGCATCATATCTGCACGTTCAATGTCTATCCCAGGTCGACGAACCGCATTGAATGTACACGTCTTATGGTCGATTTCTTATTTCTGGTGGCCCAGGGAGAGAACGTATGTATGGCCACTTTCATCTTACGGCAGATAGTTCTCATAGCCAGGTCGAGAAGGACATCCGAGTCCCTTCCCTTTGGCCGACTCATTTGCAAGATTGCGCTTGAGTTTGCCTATAGACTTGGACCTGAATTACCGGTATCGATTCACACCATCGATGAGTCGACAATGGTCAAGATGAAGATTGGGTCGCAATACCGTGAAAATCAACTTGAAAGGGATAGTGGGGATGACTTTGATGAAGAGGAAGATCAAAGCGAAGAAGAACCTAGAGCAGAGGTTCAGGAAGAAGCAGAAGAGGAGGCTCAGGATACTGATGAGAGCCCTCCTCCTTCTGCGCAGGCTACAATCGACGATCGCATTGCTCGGATGGAGGAGAGCCAGACCGCTTTGCGAAGGAAAGTCCAAGAACTTCGAGCAGAGGTCGCTGATGCCAAGGCCGTTACGAAGAAGAAGTTTGGCAAGGTGACTCGCACCTTGAAGGCAATCCTGTGTTGCTTACAGGATAAGGGTGCTCCTCCTCCGTCGCCAGACTCCAACTAGCGATGCGATCATTAATGTTGTTATGAGTAGTTAGCCATTTTCTGTTTTATGTGTGTAAAGCCTATTAGGGCTAGTGCTTTGCTTATGTTGCTGTTGCTTAACTGTCTTAATTTCCATGTCATTCTGGTCATGATGCTTGTAAGGATATATCCCTTGTATGGTGACAATTTTGATTAATTGAAATGCATGGAATGCCTTTGACTCTTTAGTGAATGATTGTGGTGTATTTGTACAATTGAGACTGACAAGGTTGCGCCCTATTTTGAATATAGGGAATGCCACCTAAGACTACGAGGAGCGCGGTTCTGCTTTCATTGTCAGAGCAGATGGATCAGGCTCCCTCTCAGTCTGGCACTCGTCCGGACCCTGCTGTGGGCCCGATTCCTGAGACGGTTCGGTCGTCTCAGCCTGCTGTTGGTCCTACAGATGGACCACCGCCATTTACACCATCAGTTAGAGAGCCACAGCGCGCATCTACTTCCGCACCTCATCCGCCACAGCCTGCTCCACCCCCTGATAGATTCGAGCAGATGATGGCTATGATGCTACAGCAGCAGCAGCTTCTGACCACCATAGTTGGGACTTTAGCCCAGGGTGGGGGTGCGACTACATCTACTCCACCTGCACCACCTGCGCATCCAGCTGAGGATGCCTATACTTACGCCCAGGATGAGGGCATAGCACATCCTGCGCAGCCTGCTTTCCCTGCGGGGAATCCTGCCGACACACGGGGCCTTCTGGAGCGATTCCAGCGCTTGCGGCCTCCTACTTTCACGGGTTCTCACAGGCCCGAGGAGGCTGAGTTCTGGCTCGACCGAGTGTCGAAGATTCTACGCATGTTGCACTGTACCGAGGCTGAGCAGGTAGAGCTGGCTACCTTCTTATTTGAGAGAGAGGCCAGTATGTGGTGGGATAGTATATTGCGGACTGTTGCCGCAGATTTCGTATGGACGTGGGCAGCATTCGAGTTCCGCTTCCATGAGAAGTATCTCAGACCTACAGGCACGAGAGGGAGAATGAGTTTCTCCGTCTCAGGCAGGCAGCGACGACGGTTACCGAGTATGAGCATCGGTTCACAGAGTTGGGCAGGTACGTCCCGACGATTCTAGCTGATGAGCAGATGCGCATACGGCGCTTTTTGGAGGGCTTGCGACCGGATATTCGGTCGAAGATGTGCTGTGTCAGTTTTCCCTCCTATGCGGAGTTGGTTCACATGTCCATGCGGGCAGAGCAGGACGTTGATCGACTTGCGCGATCTCGAGGCCCGACTACTTCTAGGCCTCGACCGGATTTGCCAGACAGGCCCTCCGCGGGCAAGAGGCCTCGCATTGATCCTCCTACCAGGACCACGGCGCCAGTAGGACCGTTTCGGCGCCCTGATTTATCATGCACATACTGTGGGAGGACGGGCCACCTAGCGCAGAGTTGCTTTTCGAGGATGCGGGACAGTGGGTTCTCGCCGCCGCAGAAGATTGATCGTGTACGTCCACAGGCGATATCAGCACCGCCTATACGGTCAGCTCCTGCGCATCCCTCTTTCAGACCCACAGTATCGCAGATTCGACAGCCTCCACGGCCCTTGACACAGCGGCCGAACCGGCCACAGCAGGCTCGAGTTCATGCACTGACCGCTGAGGCAGCTACGACGCCGACTTTCCAGCATTCAGCCTTCGAGGTCACGGGCCATATCGGAGGTACTCCCGTTCTTGTCATGGTGGACACTGGTTCCACGATTTCTTTGATATCGCGTGCCGTAGTCAGACGTCTTGGGTTGCAGACTATCACTATGGATAGCGTGTGAGTCCTTGCAGCTCATGGAGATTATGCGGATGTCACCCAGATGTGTGAGGGTTGTTTAGTTGATCTGGGAGGCAGGACGATGACTCTTGATCTGGTCGTCGATCCCTCGCTCGTTTATCTCGACGTCATTCTTGGCATGGACTGGTTGACTGCAGCTAGAGCCGAGATTGACTGTGAGGCTCGTGTGGTGACGGTGTACGAGCCTGAGGGCACGCCTTTCACGTTTTCAGTGCGGGTAAATCTTCCTTTCCGCATACTTAGCTATGCCACTCTATTGCGCGACGCTGGTGCCCAGGTACTTGAGCAGACACCAGTTGTATCTGAGTTCGGGGATCTGTTCAGGAAGATCCCTGGTTTACCGCCCCGACGTGAGATCGATTTCACTATCGATCTGGTTCCTGGTTCTACACCCGTCTCACTGCCGACGTATCGCATGGCACCATGTGAAATGGAGGAGTTGAGGACGCAGATTGATGGCCTGCTAGAGCTTGGCTTTATACGGCCTAGCGTGTCTCCTTGGGGAGCACCGGTCTTGTTCGTGAAGAAGAAGGATGGTTCGCTGCGATTGTGTATTGATTATCGCAGGCTGAACCAGCTCACGGTGAAGAACAAGTACCCTTTGCCCAGGATCGATGACTTGTTTGATCAGTTGAGAGGAGCGCAGTACTTCTCGAAGATTGATCTTCAGTCAGGATATCATCAGCTGCGCGTCAGAGATGAGGACGTGCAGAAGACAGCATTCAGGACCAGTTTTGGTCACTACGAGTTCCTCGTGATGTCGTTCGGTCTCACGAACGCACCGGCCGTGTTCATGGATTTGATGAACCGGGTATTGCGGCCTTTCCTCTATCGATTCGTCGTTGTCTTCATCGACGACATTTTGGTATACTCTAGGAGTCGAGAGGAGCATGAGGAGCACTTGCGTTTGGTCCTTGATACCCTCAGACGACATCAGTTGTTCGCACAGTACAAGAAGTGCGACTTCTGGAAGCAGGAGGTGAAGTTTCTGGGACACGTGGTGTCCAAGGATGGCATGGCAGTTGACCTGTCTAAGGTAGCTGCGGTGCAGGACTGGGAGCAGCCTGGTTCTGTCACTGAGGTGAGGAGTTTCTTGGGACTCGCTGGCTACTATCGGCGCTTCATTCAGGATTTCTCGAAGATCGCGAGACCCTTATCTCAGTTGACACGGAAGGACGTGAAGTTCGCCTGGAATGATAAGGCGGAGTCAGCTTTTCAGGAGCTGAAGGACAGGCTTACGTCCGCCCCTGTGCTAGTATTGCCAGAGCAAGGGGTTAAATACACTATATACACTGACGCGTCTAGCGTTGGTTTGGGTTGTGTCCTTATGCAGAGGGACGGTAATTTCGTATGCCTCGAGACAATTAAGGAAGCACGAGGAGAATTACCCTACACACGACCTAGAGTTGGCAGCCGTTATATTCGCACTGAGACTCTGGAGACATTACCTCTACGGAGAGGAGTTCGAGCTCTTTTGCGACCACAAGAGCCTCAAGTACATATTCACGCAGCGAGACTTGAATATGAGGCAGCGGCGATGGATGGAGACGTTGAAGGACTTCAAGTTTGAAGTCTCTTACCATCCTGGGAAGGCGAACCTTGTGGCTGATGCGTTGAGCCGTAGGAAGACGATAGAGTTTGCGGCTCCGCTGATGGTTGCCGAGTGGGATATGGTTGAGTTTTTGCGAGACTTTGAGCAGAAACTCACTGTAGAGGAGCCATTCGAGTTCATCGCACATGTACAGGTGCGATCTCAGATCGATGACCGAGTCATCGAGGCGCAGAGGGACGACGCGCATCTTACTGAGCTTCGAGAGCAGGCCAGTGATGATGCTGACGCCGACTGGCGAGTTGGTATGGATGGGGGCTTACGTTACCGTGGCCGCCTATGCATTCCTGATGTCTCTGACTTGAGACGAGAGATTCTCGAGGCTGCGCATTCTACTAGACTCGCGATGCATCCAGGCAGCACGAAGATGTATCGTGACATGAAGAGGACGTATTGGTGGGAAGGTATGAAGACCCACATTGCTGAGTTCGTGTCCCGTTGTCTCACTTGTCAGCAGGTGAAGGCAGAGCATCGCCGACCACCTGGACTTTTGCAGCCTATGCCGATTGCAGAGTGGAAGTGGGATTTCATTTCCATGGACTTCATTTCTGGGTTGCCGAAGACGAGGAAGGGGCATGATTTCATTTGGGTGATCGTCGATTGATTGACGAAGTCGGCGCACTTCCTACCGATCAGAGTTACGAACTCTGCAGACGAGCTGGCTAGATTGTATATCCGAGAGATTGTGCGTCTGCATGGAGTTCCGTTGGAGATCGTGTCGGACAGAGACACGCGGTTCACTTCTATTTTCTGGACTCGCATTCAGGAGGCTATGGGTGTGAAGTTGAAGTTCAGTACTGCCTTCCACCCACAGACGGACGGACAGACGGAGCGAGTGAACCAGATCCTGGAGGACATGTTGCGAGCTTGCGCATTGGACTTCAAGGACAGTTGGGATGACTGTCTTGCATATGCGGAGTTTGCGTACAACAATAGCTTCCAGGCGAGTATCGGCATGGCACCTTATGAGGCGCTGTATGGGCGACCTTGTCGCGCACCGCATTGCTGGTTAGAGGTCGGTGAGCGTAGCTTGATTGGCCCAGAGTTGGTGCAGGCGACGTCAGAGAAGATCGATATTATTCGACGTCGGCTCCTTACAGCGCAGAGCAGACAGAAGAGCTACGCCGATACGAGGCGGAGGCCACTAGAGTTCACAGTTGGGGATCATGTGTTTTTGCGAGTTTCCCCTATGAAGGGAGTCCTTCGGTTCGGGAAGAAGGGGAAGCTGGCACCGCGATTCATTGGTCCATTTCAGATCCTCGATCGTGTGGGAGCAGTGGCTTACCGATTGGCTTTACCCACGCCCCTCGCGAGCGTCCACAACGTATTTCATGTTTCTATGCTGAAGAAGTACGTTGCTGATCCTTCCCATATCATCAGATGGGAGCAGGTGCAGTTAGGAGAGGATGTTACTTATATCCTGCGACCGACACGCATCTTAGACCGGAAGGAGCAGGTACTGCGTAGCAAGGTGATTTCCCTTGTGAAGGTACTATGGACGCATCATACTGAGGAGGAGGCTACTTGGGAGACAGAAGCCGAGATCAGAAAGAACTACCCACAGCTTCTCGAGGAGTACGAAAAGGTACAAAATTTCGAGGACGAAATTATTTGTTAAGGGGGGTAGATTGTAACGCCCGTGAAAAATCCATACTTGGGCTCGAGTACCAACTCGACCCGAAATTGCGTAGAATTCATTCCTTTAGAAAATATGACTAGGTTAGCTAGTGCAACGTTAGAATAGCTGGGAAATGGTCCCTGATCACTTTAAATACGTTCTACAAGGCCCGGAGCGAGTGGAACCAAGGGTGCTATAATGCTCTAAAGCCTCGGATCAAACTCTAAACCGGTTTGTTCTCTGGACCACTTTGAATCTTTGTATTGGATCTAGACCGCACGTCGAAAGTCCGATACCTCCTATCTTAGACCGTTAGAACCGTCTAGCTGGACTTGACACTCATTCCAAAAATCAAGTCAAACCGATAATCACAGGCTATTTCATTGAGCCCGGACCGAAGAGAGTGAGAATAGGGTTAGAATTGGAATTTGAAATTCAAATCTGGCACACAATTTGACGCATCAGTATTGAGCGTTCTGACCGTCAGAATACAGCCAAATTACACCCTTGGATCAGGAAAAATATCTATTATATATCACGAGACTTATAGGCCTGATCTTGGTGCGGTGACCGTTAAACTGAAACTGGGCCGCCACGTGCGATCTGGGAACCCAACCGGTCTGAAAACTGGATGTGTGCTAGATCCAGTATGCATGAGCTTAAGTCCGACCGCATTTGGCCTGGGGACCTCCAGAAATGCCCTTTTGGACCGAAACGGCCCCGATTTGGTTAGGCACCAAGTAAACATTGTTCCCAAGCCTATTTTGGGCATGTTTTAGGCTATAAAAGGGGTTGAAATCCTCACTCCTCTCTTCCATCCGAATTTGAGAGAAGCCCTAGCTTGGGAGAGAGAAAAAGGTGGGAGATTGTGAGAGTGTGGGAGAGTTCTTCCTGCCACTTATACTACGCATTACACGTGCTTAAGCAACACACCTCCACCGCTTTCCCGGCGATTCCACCGCGATCCTAGGTAAGTAAAAACCCTAAATAGTTGTTGATTTGAGTTTCCCTTGTTTCCATAGCGATGTAGCTTATGGATCTTGTGTATTAGGCTCCTTACTCGCCGTAGACGAAGCGTATACGCTCCGTTTCAATTCCCGAGTCTACAAGACATAAGGTGAGGATTTTAGACGCTTTGATTGACGGTTCCCAACGCTTTCAATGTCGTTTAATAGTAGATTCTTGACGGCATCGCCGTTTGACATGTACAAAATGCTCTCCGTTTCCCGTTTCGTAAGCTAACGAAGAATATGAGATTTAGGGCATTTTAGTCATTTGTAGGAAGTACTGTTTACATTCATATTTTGCTGATGTGATTGACATGGTTTGTTGTCGCATTAGGAAGTTAGGAATGCGTGCATAATTAGTTTGAGGAAGAGATTCGCCTAGTTGCGCACTTTGGGTCGACATACTATATGTAGACTTAAGTGTGTAGTGTATGTGTTTGTATAAATGCTTGTATTAGTATGTATTGAATTAAATGATGTTATTTGATAGTTTGTGATTGATTTTTCAATTATTATGCTGACCTAAATGATTTTCTACATGTTGACTAAATGCATGATTTCATTACATGTATGGAATTTATGTGCTTGAGGATTTGCTTAAGTTGAATGATATAACATGTGTTAACATGCTCACATGATTGTATTTCAATTCCAATGCTCTTACATAACTTGTTGATGTGATTCCATAAGTGTTTGGGACTAGGCTTAGTCCAGGCAGTCGGTAACCGAGCGAATTCGTGGCTGACTGGTCATAGCCACGAACGACGCGTCGATGAACGTGATTCGTGTTGAGAGTTGGCGGCAGTGGTTAGGCCACGCGAAGTGTTTTACGCACTTCATGTCGTTCAGCTTGAGATGCGATCGCGCTAGTCGAGCCCGTCAAGTAACCCGACTGGCCGATGTTTGTTCACCTTGTATGTATCATAACTGCTTGAACCTAGGGTACTGAACTTACCATTGTAAACCCTATTAACCGTGGTACCTTGATCCACGAAGACTCATGAGCCGGGCATGGTGGTATGGGACACCGTGGTCGAGCTGTCGGCCTACGCTGGGGCCACAAACCTCCCCGTAGTGACCAGTGAGCACCTTGACTCGTGAGCAGATTATGGTGGTATGGGACACTATATTCTAGCTGTCGGCCTACACTGATCAGGCGACGAGCCCTTTGTAGTGACCGCGAGCGTATTCTGAGTCCACGGGAGGCGACGACCCTTCCGTGCAGTAGAGTACAGTAGGCCTGTATTGATAAGGTGATGGGGGAGCGGTGCAACGAGTGCGAGCAACAGCCCTGGCAGCCCTTGCAGTGACCTACGAAATGTACATCGTATGAGATTACTAGGAGTGACGACCCTAGACAGGATCCGTGTTGGGATTGATACAAGGGAAGTACCTTAGTTTCCCAATCCTGCTGTTTGAATGGACTAATAACAACTTGGTAATCATATCACCATAGCATTGCATGTGCCTGGAAGATGTGGAGCACTCTAGGGAGTGTGGCATGCCGTGGTCGTAAGATGTTGCCGATGAGGGTGATCGTCGGTGAGGGCATACATCACGTCATATCATCTTGCATTAACAACAGTATTAGGATTGTCTGATTTACTGCTTTACTATTATCGCGTGATTGAATTGTGAACATGCTAATCTTTGCTCTATGATTCCACTGAGTTGATCACTCATTCCCACGTTACGGGATGGTGTTTGCAACACCCACCAGACCCTGTTGTAGTTGCAGGTGAGGACGAGATCCAGGAGGTGGAGCTAGATGATGACGAGGACCAGGATGAGTTCTCGTATATGCAGTATCATGACGGCTTCCCGTAGGCGACCTGGATCGAGGGGACATCAGTGGGACTTTTCTTTTTGAACATTATTCTTTTGTTATGTATATGTACATGAGACTCAGTGATGTAGTCATACTTTGGAGACAGATGAGATTACTTTGCTTTTCCATACAGTGATATATACATTGTTTAGTCTTCCGCTTGCTTTTATCACTGGATCTGAAGTATGAATTGCAGTTTTGGTATACTTTTACTCATGTGGATGCTTTAAATCAGACAACATCGAATCATAACCATTTTTGTTGCATAAGTGACGGTCTGAAACTCGGGAGTTGAGTTTATACACGACCCCCGATTTTCAGGGTGTTACAACCGTCCATTCACTCCAGAGTTGGGCGTGACCCTCGCCTAGGTGGCCATTTGGCCCCTTGCACACATAAACACGTGGATAGTCGAAAAATGTAAGATGGACGGCGAATTGATTTAATATAGTAGACCACACCAAAACGTGATAAAAACCACTCCTTTCTAACTGAAATTTCACCAGGAATCCAATGAACGGGATGAATTTCGCCGAAAACATCACCATAGGGCCCACTGAGCATCTCAGCGCAAGAAATTTGTAAGGAGCGCACGTCTGCAAGTTCTGGTCGTTCCAGGACGTTGTGGCCCACCACCTATGACTGGTTTCATGATCCGGACCATCTAAACGATAGGGAAGGGGATTTCCTTTGTCACCATGTTAACAGATTGGATCGGAAGTGATCCAGTGGACAACAATCACTGTCCGATCTGGACCTACGCAAAGGTTGTGCGGTTTTCGCTACCGCGTAAGCCATTACGCATGAAACCGACCGACTCCACCGACTTCAGCTTATTCCACAACCCCTCCTTGCTCTATAAAAGGAAAAGAAAGAGAGAGTGAAGGGGATCCAATATTTGGAAACGTGGAGCAGCCGTGGAGGCATTTGGTGCACATGGAAGAGTTTTTTTTCTTATCTTTTTATTTTTATTTAAGAGATTATAGCTTAATCATATCTATGGCTCCATGGCTGGCTAAACATCTTAGCTAGGGCTAAGAGGTAAAGCGTGTAGCGTGATTGGGGTGTTAGCTTTGCTTTGATTTATGGTTATTAAACTATCATGAATTCTAGTTTGATTATAAGGAATGTTTTTAGTTTTAATGGTTTGTCATGACTCAAATTACAATAGATTTGCGATAGCTTAAGATATTCTCTTTTCATGTATTGAGATTGTGAACTTGGAAACCCTGTTGTTCACCATTGTCTCATGAGCATGGTTGGGTGATGGAATCCTTCCTAACTTTTACAATTCTCTCATGATTAGCTGCGAGATTGATAAATTATTGTTGTTTGTCATCGTCTCCTGGGCATGGTTAAGTGACGAGATCACTTCCAAATCTTCGCCTTTGTTATCTATTGATGAGTAGACCCATGAGAAGTTCAGAGATCTGACAAATCTCTTCTCACAAACTAGATAGGATAGGACTCTAATTTCAGTTGTGTCCTTGAATCATTGCTAGGTAGCTTCTCAATTTCTACAAGTAGATCCTTGGCACCCTAGTTTTCCACCTTTAAATTTACAAGTTTTAAATTAATATTTCACCAGCATTCCCTCATTCTCACTTGATTTAGATTTCATCTTATTATAGTTCTAGTTCTGATTACTTTCAGATTACGTACAAGGTTCAGTCCATGTGGAGTCGACATCAGTCTTACCAAGTTTATTACTACATCACAACCCTATACTTGGGATGTAAACAAAAGTCAAGCAAAACTTGAACTTATTTTCAGGAACAACTTTTGTAAGCATGTCCGCCAGATTCTTACTAGTGTGAATCTTCTCAAGGGCAACACCTTATTCTTCTAGTATTTGCCAAATAAAATGATGACGAACATTAATGCATTTAGTTCGGGAATGAAACTGATTGCAACCTCACAGTCACAATGCACATGTATGACTTTCTTCTAAAGCTCAAACTCATTCATTGTCCCTTTCAACCAAACATCTTCCGTCACTGCCATATATTCCGCTTTGGCTGTAGAAAGAACAATCATAAACTGAAGCTTTGACATTTAATTGATATCTCTATCTGCTAACCCAAATAAGTAACAAAAAATCAACCTACTATTGTCTATGTCCCATGCATAATCCGCATCCATATAGCCTATAAGTTTCTCCTCATAATTTTTGAATGTCAAGATATAGTTCGTCGTACCTTGTATGTAATGAAGTAACCATTTCATTACCTCTCAATGTTACTTACCGGGGTTTGACATATATTTGCTCACGCCACGTTTGTTGAGAATGTGGAGCCACATCTGGGCCACCTTCGACCGGTCGTAAGACATGCTCGACCGGTTGTAGGGTCCTGCTCGACCAGTCGTGGACCGGCTTGACTCAAAGTCCAGCGAGTCTTGTTTTTTCATGTTTGGGTCCTTCGACCAATCATAGGAACTATTCGACTGATCGTAGTACGATAAGTCGTAGCTCTCCTTCGACCAGTCGTAGGTTACGCAGATTCATTTCCAAATCTGATGCGAACTGCAGATTTTGGTGTCGCCTTTCGCAAGGGTGCGAAAGGAAAGTTACCTAAACTATAAATAGGGTTCCTAGGATTTTTTTAGGTAGAATGAAAGTTATTCTAAGGTGTGGGCAAGGGTTTTCTATGTGCTTCCAAAGGAGGGGTTAGTATTTTCCTTGTAATCTTTATTTTTTTTCATAGTGGAAGTTTACATCCGTGATTTTTTACCCTAGTTTGAGGTTTTTCCACGTATGTCTTGTCTTGTGGTTTGTTTGGATTGCTTTGATCTGTTTCTAGTTTATATTTCTTTCTGTTTATCGTTTGTGGGTAAGGCCTGAGATTGGATCTAGGCTCACTGCGTTGTTAGCGTGCTACGCAACAACGTCAACACCCACTACATGTAAAATATCTAGTCTTGTATAGACCGTGGCGTACATAAGATTGCTAACCACACTAGAGTAGGGCACATGAAACATATACTGATTTTCTTCATATGACGTAGGACATTACTCTGAAGAAAGTCGAAAGCGAGTAGCGTGGTGTGCACTAACCGATTTAGCCTTTTAAGTCCAAACTTAAGCAAGACTTTATCAAGATACTCCTTCCAAGACAATTATATCATGCTTTTTTTTACATCCTTGTGTATATCGATACCAAGAATTATTTTTTGCAGCCCCCAAAATTTTTATCTTCAATGTTTTGAATAATTGAGCCTTCAATATGTTGATTTCAGACATGTTACGACTGACAATAAGCATATCATCAACATACAACACCAAAACAATGAATTTTCCATCACTCAATGATCTAAAATAGATATAATGATCGAATTCATTTCTGATAAACCATTAGCTTAACATGAAAGAATCAAACTTCTTATACCACACTACCTATGTAACTGTTTCAGGCCGTACAATGACCTTTTTAATGTACAAAACATATTCTCATTTCTCTGCACCTTGATTTCTTTTAGGTGCTTCAGGCATATCTGCTCTTCTAGTTCCCCATGTAAAAACGTAGTATTCACATCTAACTTTCTAATTTTAGATTGTATTAGACAACCAACGTCAATACAAATATGAAAGATACTTGCTTGACTATTGGTGCAAATATCTCACCGAAGTCGACACATTCCTAATGAGTATGACCCTTTGGCATTAATGTGACCTTGTACCTATTCAGCTTTTTTTGAAAAATTCGCTTGCAATCGATCGCTTGGCTCTCAACGGGCATCTCTATCAGCTCTCACGTTTCATTCTTGTATAGAGAATCCATCTTATCATGCATCGCTACCATTCACTTATCTACATCTTTATCTTCAAGTGTTTTATGAAAAGTATACGGGTCACCTTCATATGTAATGAGAGTAAATGCAACATTAGATTCATCCTTGTTTCTCAACGGTACCTTGTGATCCATTGGTGGATTTCTTTTGATAGGTAGTGCAACCACTTCTTTCTATACATCAATTTACAACACAACTTATTCAAGTATTTCACCTTTGTTTATTTTAATATAAATTGTTGATTTTTTCATTTCCTTATACATATTCTTTCGAAACAATGAACCTTTATCAAACTTAACGTCTTGACTAAATATGATTTTTCGTGAAACTCAGTCGTACAATCTGTATCATTTCACCCCATCAACATAGCCAGTAAAAGTACACCTCTTCGCCATTTAGTCTAACCTATCTCTCTTAACTGATGGTACATGAGAGTGAGTATCACAACCAAATATTTGCAGCTCTGAGTAATCAATCACATGACCACTCCATACTTTTTCTGAAAATTTACAATAAATGGGGTGTAGATAGAGATCGATTCACTAAATAGCAAGTTGTAGAGATGGTCTCAACTCGTAGCTCCTTGCCCAACCTAGCATTACTCAATACACTTCGAGTTCTTTCCAAAAGAGTCTGATTTATACGTTCGGCTAACTATTCTGCTCTGGTGTATGTCTCTTTGTATTGTGCCTCACGATTCTCTCATTTTTATAATATTGATTAAACTCTCCAAAAATAAATTTACCGTCGTTATCAGTCTTCATAATTTTTAACTTTCGCCTTGTCTATTTTTCAACCATTGCTTTCCATATCTTTAAAGTAGCAAAAATATTTTATTTATATTTTATAAAATAAACCCACACCTTCATAAAAAAAGAGTCATAAATGAATATGACAAATAATGACGACCCTCTTTCAGAAATAATGGGCGACGGGTCTCACACATCCGAATGCACATAGTCAAGCTGACCCTTACTGACATGTTTTCTAGTTTTAAATAATAACATTGATTGTTCACCGTATATGTAATGTTTATATATATTTAAATCAAAACTTTTAAAACGAAGAATTAACTGATGATCAAGAAGTACCTTCATACTACACTCGCTCATGTAGCCTAGACACGTATGTCACAAATGTGCCAATGTGGACTTCGCTATAAATGTTACAACTCCATCTGATATAGTATTAATGATAAGCCTGTAAAGATTTGTACTCATTCGTGCCTTCATAATAATGAGTGCCCATTTTGAAACTTTCAGGATGCTTTCATAACTGGCGAATTTATACCCGAGTGCATCTAAAGCTCACAGATATATCAAATTCTGATTCAAATCCAGAA
This sequence comes from Magnolia kwangsiensis, assembly GCA_037074715.1. Lineage (NCBI taxonomy): Eukaryota > Viridiplantae > Streptophyta > Magnoliopsida > Magnoliales > Magnoliaceae > Magnolia > Magnolia kwangsiensis. Next base: position 138,968,351 of record CM073575.1, on the reverse strand, counting down.
CGTGTCTCACATCGGTCAAAGTACGCTCCATCCCAGTAAACATTCCAATGCGAACTAAATCAATTCCTATAATCTTATAGGCATGATCATTGACCATAAGAACCATGTCGTTATCATACTCGCTATATGTAGTGTACTAACTTCAATGAGGACACATATGGTATGATGCCCCCGTATCAAAAACTCAATCATTGTATAAGTGATCGACCTTGGACACCGACAACACATCACAATCACTCGTTCTTTTACTTGATTTCACTGAATTACCTTCATTCACGAATCATTTGACTTCTCTTCCTTTTGAGTTTTGAGATTTTTATAGTCATTCTTCGTATGTCCCTTCCTACCACAATTACAATACTTCAACTTGCCGTTGCCCTTTGACTTGGACTTATATCGTGACTTCCCCTTCTCTTGTTTGGATGTCTTCCTCAAGCGAACAATGCATCCGTAGAAGTACCTATAGCTCTACTATTCATTATCTGCTGCTTCGACTGAAGGGCTAAGATAATGGTATCGACGTCTAAGGCATCTCTACCATAACATAAAGTATCCACCAGGTACTCATAGGACTCCAGAAGAGATGTCAACAAAATTAAGACATTTTCTTCTTCATCGACCTTCACCTCCACAGTTGTTAGTTTGCAAATCGGTTTGTTAATGAATTTGATGTGCTCAAAGAGATCTGACCCTTCTACCATCCTGATAGTGTATAACTGTCTCTTCATATACAAATGATTGGAGAGAAATTTCGTCATATAGACGCTCTCCAACTTTGCCTACAATCATGTTGTAGTCATCTCATTAATAACATTATACAGGACTTCATCGGCCAAACACAATTGAATTGTGTTAATCGCCCTCTAATCAAGTTCCTCCTAATTCTTTTCCTTCATAGATTCCGGATGTTTCACTTTTCCAAGAAGTACATACTACAATCATTAGTGAACTAGGAGGGCTTTCATCTTCAACATCTATAGTTTGAAGTTATTTTTACAAATGAACTTTTGTCTCGAACTTCACATTTGATCCCTCGATGCCATGTTTTCAAATTTAACTTGATAACCCAATGTATGCTCTGATAGCACTTGTTGGGCGCTAAACCCCTTAATATGCGCAGAAGTAACCTCAGACATAATTAAACACACAGTAAAGAACGAAAAAGAATAAGCAACCAGAGAGAACATAGATATATTTATGTGGAAAATCCTTGCGAGAATAAACCACAATATAAAGCGACGATCAATCCACTAAATCATAAGAATTACGAGAGATGGTATAATTTACGAATTTGAAAACCCTAGATCCCCCTCAAAACTCTCTCTCTGCATTAAGCACTCTCGTGACTATCCTAATCGTATATTACAAGTGTTTTTATACACTTCCATACGTAATAAAAACAAAACCCGCACTTATGCAAAACTTGCGTGCACTGCTGATTAAACTATCGATCGAATCGATATGACTCGACAAACCATCGATCGAATCGACACAGCTGTCGATCGAATTGACAATGTCCAAAAACATTTAGCGAGCAAACATGAATTTTCAAAATATTTCAATTGAATCGACACCCTATTGATCGAATCAGAAAACTCTGTCCTAGCAACGAATTGAAGGCACTTGACCAACTATTTAAACCTAACAGTTCTAAACTTTTTAAAAGAGTGCCTTTACAACTTTAAGGGTGTCCAATCGAAGTTTATAAATACACTTCTTCCCATCCATTTTTAAACATCAATTACTTGAAATCTCTCTCAACTCTGTCATTTTTCAATGTTCTAGTTAACATCAAGTATTGGTTTATGCATATTTTTACTTTGGGCTAAGGCTATAGTTAGTTTGAGCCCATATATGGTAAGTGCACTATTGGTGACCAAGTTATAGCCATTGCATTATGACAATTGATTGTCCAACAATTCAACTTCAAGCCTAGTGATTAACAATTACACTTGGATTGAAATTTGACAAGTCCTCACTTCTTCATTATCCTCTTTGATTTTTTTAAACATGAATCTATTGCTTTCAATTATAAAACCAAACATCATGCTCGATGAAATAGACAGTAAAATGTAGAGGCCCCAGAGATCAATTTTATTGAGTGGACCCAAAAAGTAGGCTTGAAACCCTCTTTTCACAAAGAGTATCAAACAAGACTCAACTTGATATTCAACTAGGTCGATTTAATTATTAATGGAGTATTTACTTGGTTCGATTCAATATTTAATAATTGAGTTGGATATATTTTATAGTAACAAATATTGAGATAATTATGCCATTGTTTGAAAACTTAGTGATTTAATGAGGGACTCGCACTAATTGACTCAAATTGGCACACAAAAAAAAAAAGACCAGAAAAAGAAGGAAAGAAAGATCAATCTATAATATGGATAATTTGTATAAGAGCTTATTCGAGAGCTTATATGGGCTTATATTTGAAATGTATTGTAATCTAAATTACAATTACACTGGAATCAAGGTTATTCCAAGTCTGCAATCATATCTGGCAACTTGTAATTAGAATGCACTGGAATCCAAAACTTGCGTTTCAATGTCTATAAATTAGAATGCATTGAAACTGTGTAGTATTACTTGAACCTAAATTTGATTACTAAATCAACTTTAATATATCAAATTTGTGTGTGTGTGTGTGTGTGTGTGTGTGTGTGTGTGTGATATATTTGACAAAATGATTGTAATAAGTCTATTGAAATATATACTTTGATAAAATATGATGAAATTCCAAGCCTCAGGCAAGCCACAAGCATAAGAATCACAAACAAGTAACTCGCCAACATTTTCTAACCATCAATTTACATGGCCATTGTTTGGATAGTTTGGATCATTCTACTAACGTGATTTTATTGATGTAACTAGTAATTGGATTGTTTTGGGCTATCATCAATATGCCATATGTACAACAAATTAGTAGCCTCACGACACCTTTGTTACGTGTGCGACTCTCTTGCCTTTAAAAATGGTGAAAAAAAAATATTTAACTTTAATTATTCTAGAATCACAACAAATTTCAAGATTTTAAAACACACCAAAATTATGTATTTCATTTACTTCCATTTATATTGTCAAATGCGCCACCTTTTTATGTTTAAACCCAATTACCTCCAAATACATCTAAATATACCCCGCCAAACGGCCTATAAGAAACTCACCTGAGTTTTAGGTAACTCCGGCCAAGTTAACTTGGCCGATCCACTGTTTAATTAAAACTCAGACCAAGTCGATCCATTGTAATTGAAATGCATTACGTTTGCATGCCTATAAATTAGAATGGATTGAAATTCTATAGTATTATACGAACCTAAATTTTATTACTGCATAAGCTTTAATATCCCAAATTAGTGTACATATGTGATATTTGATAGAATGATTGTAATAAGCCTCCATTGAAATATATACTTTGGTCAAAAGATGAAATCTTGAGTCTCTGGTGGACTACGAGCATAGGGATCATAAACAGTGACTTGCCAATGTTTTCCATCATTCTATTGATGTGATTTCAGTGATGCAACAGATAATTAGATTATTTAAGGGAATCACTGGCATGCCACGTGTATGATAGATTAATAGCCTAGTGAGACCTTTGTTACACATAAGACTCTCCTACCTTAAAAAGGGAGAAAAAAAAAGGCATTTCATTCTAATTAGGCTGGAATCACAAAACAATGTAAAATTTCAAAACATGCCAAAACCATGTATTTCATTTCCCTCCATTCACACACCCCAAACACACCATCTTTTTGTGTGTACATCCAATAACCATTGAATACATCCAAATATAAGGTAACACACCTCAGTTTTAGCCAACCCTGGCCTAGTTTTTCATGACTTGGCCGATCCACAATTTAATAAAAAGTCGGACCGACCCGATCCATTGTGACAAAAAAATGCTAAACCGGTAATCAATATTCCATAGTAATCTTTGACTGATTTTCTTTGCTTTCATTAGTAATGTATCTAAAGTTTACTAGAGAAAATTCCATATCAATTAAATATGCTGGACTGTATTCCAATATCTTTTATTATTTCAAAATTAATCTTTTATTCTTTCTAAAATTACATTCCCCTTCTTTATAAGCTCACGATACACTTGTTTTATTCACTCCATTCAACTCTACAAGTTACTAGGAAAGGTACTTCCTTTACCAATTCAGTGTGAATTTTCTACATATGCGCATCAGCACGCCTTGCAAGCATATACACACATGCACAAGAAAACCAAGATGTGGATTAGGTGAGACCCGCCCTATAGATCATCATCATTATCATCTAAGCCTTATATCAATTATTTGGGGTTGGCTACATGAATCCTATTCTATCATTCCACTCTATTAACAGCCAGTCTTTCAGTTAGATCATAGGACAACAAGTCTTTTCTTAGTACCTCCATCTATGTCCTTTTGGGCCTTCACCTTGCCCTTTTCTTATGAGACCTGCCCTATAGATCATCTAGCCCAAAAAATGAATATAGGTGGAAATTTATCATAATATATATTACTGATTAGTATTTTGAATATGTTAATATCCTATGATCTATTATTTGTAATTCTATCCTCTAAAAAAAAAAAAAAAAAAAAAAAAACCATAGACCTGCTCAAAATTTACGATTCGGCTGAGTCACTGGGTTGATTTGTCTGAGTCTTGTCTCGTTGGTCGACCAAGCTAAGTCCTACTTCCTGGTTTTCAAAATATGAATTATACTATAACTAATATCCAATGTGTCAAACAGATGGATTTTAAGGAGCATAGTGTGCTGGTAAAGATCACTGCTGGTGTAGCAGATGTAGTTAGTTAGAAACCCCAGGTTGACCAGGTAAGCGACTGGGCCTGCATCATCGTAAGTAGTGTTAGGCCGGTAGGCCGAGGATAAAGTCACCCTCAAGAGCAAGTTTCCTAGTGACTTGGCTTGAGATTTGGAAGTTGAGTTGCTTTGGCTGAGTTCCAAGTCGTGTTGAGTCAGTGAGTTCTAAAACTCAAAGTAGGCCACACCATAGGGAACAATTGGGATGTTGACACCCACCATTAGTTTGAGTGGGGCTCACCATGGTGTTTATATGCCATCCAGTCCATTCATCTGATGAGCCTCAACTAGATGAAGGAATGCAACAAAATTTCACACTTTTTGACAATACAGGTGGGCTATTTCGAGTTTTAAGGCATTACTTTACACTATTCCCTATGGTATGGCCCACTTGAGTGTTGGACCTTCCAGACTTTTGGGCTTGATTCCAAAAAATGGAATTGCGCACCTGACGGACAGGTTAGATTGCATTTATATAAAGTCATTCCCCCTATGTTTGAGAACATAGAACCTCATTTATACTTAAAAATATCAAAACATGTTGCTATATCCATAATATATATTTAAAAAAGGCCGTTTTGCAGAAATCATCGGGAATCAAAGATAAGATACAGAAATCAAATTGGATGATTTGTTGTAAATTTTCATGAAATATTTGGTGCAACCAAACACACCCTTAAAAAACTGCAGTTCCTAGAAACCATAAAATTCCAAGGTAGTAAAGCAAGCATACAACTGACATCTAACTTAAAAATCTGCTTAGAAAACAAATTGCAAGTAAAACCAGAATCACTTGGAGTGGAAAAATGGGACATATATTGATGAATGAAGTTGAGAATGATTACAAGGAGATTGAGATCCACATGCGCCTATTTCATCCAGTTGGGCCGTGGGCACGACGTGTCACTTGAAGTGTCGGGCATGGAGGATGAGATTAATTTTGAAGTGCCTAAGTAATATAACAAGCAGTGCAAATGTATGATCCCTCTTCAATAAAACATACGAGGAGGCCAAGCGACAGCGGTAAAAACTGCATTATGAGAAGCTAACACAAATTACAAAAGAGGAGGTTACTTATCTACATTGCATAGAGAAAATTATAGAAGGATGGCCTCTTTGGAGAAGAGTCTTGTTTGGACAAGCAAGCATCAATAGACTTCCAC